>CM031389.1:18002080-19202080 GCA_018350135.1 Citrus trifoliata | reverse complement strand
AAACGAGCGGCTGCCGGTGGTGGAAATGGATTGTGCTGCCGATGAGAGTGTGAACGAGTGAGGGTGTGAGTGTGCGCTGCCGGCGGTAAGAAAGAGACGAGAGAGTGTGTAATTGATTTTAGGTTTAGGATTTGTTTAGCTATTTATGTGTGTAAAATATTTTTTTGAAATTTAATTGAAAGAACCGATCGGTTTGTCGGTTCGTTTCGGTTTTGATCCGAACCTAACATAAACCAATCGGTTCTTCAATTTGTGGCCCGTTTGGTTTTTATTAGTAAATTCGAACCGACCCAAACTAAAATATTTCGATTCAGTTCAGTTCGAAAAAACCGAACCGAATGCCGACGCTTATTTGATCGCATAAGCTATTAAGTAAGCACCTAACATTATTATTTAGTAATGTTACATATTTAATTCATCCTTTATGATTATGAAAATTAACAATTAATTGCAGGTGATAGAATTCTAACCATCTTGAGGCTTAAACTGCTTCTCCACTTCTCGCTCAAAAAGCCTAAGATGATTGTTTTCAGTTCTGTTCACATCAAGATCAGCCTGTCAAATAAGTGCAACAAAAGTTTCTTTCATTATCAACACCTTCAAATTAATCTCAAACAATACACTTGCAAATTCAGTCGTAAAAGCATTAATTATTTGTAAGACATAATTGTGAAATTACCAAAAACATGTTCAATCTTTGAGAGATTTCTGCTGCTTCTTCCTCCAACTTTCTAATCCTTCTTCTCAGGTCACTTATGTAACGCATGTTCTACTGGATTGATCCAGAAAGTGAAGTAGTTGATATCCTCCTATCAAATAAATTGATAATGAAATGATAATTTCCTAATATATCATTTGTTGTCTAAGCACTTAATTCATTTTGAATTTGTATGCTAATTGATGAAAACAAGTTTTGTATACAGTTTGTGTGGCACTAAGCATTGCTCTTATTTTAGATGCAACAAGTGCTTTAGAGAAAATATTACAAAGAAGTTATTTTTCTCAACTATAATAAACAAAAGAATTTCATTAATTTATTGTTTAATTAATTCTTGGTGAGCAAGGGTAAAATTAAATTACATAATACATTCTTATACATAGAATGTAAAATATCTCCTTCCCATCAATGGCCACTGGATCCGCTAATTAAAGGCCAAAACTCATTCAATAAACTATTGCAAATTATGTCCTTAACTATCATCAGAAAATTAAAAGAAAAAGTGTAATCTTTATCGTATGATAAAAGTTCCTGAATCAAATAGATCAAAATAAACAAATTAATTAATATAGCAACTGAAATTACTTTTTACTATTACATTTTCGGACATAAAAATTAAAGAACAAAGAATTCTACTATTTTTGTTAAAAATATTAAAATGCTTTTATATATCCCGTCTGTTGACACATAATTAGATCCTTTTAGAAAAATTATTAAAAATATAAGTCTGAATTATGTTCAATTTTTAACAAGACAGTCATATTAATATTAAAGGGTGATGATACCTCCACTCCACATTTTTTTTGTGAATCTACCCCATTTTCAAAAAATAATTATAAAAGTTGCACATTATTTTTAAAATTTTCAAATCAAGAAGGGTTTTGGAGAATTAATATTAATCTATGTTAATTCACTCTTTGTGACTTAAATTTATATACTATATTTGATTTCAAAGATCATTTTGACATAAGTTTAAATTGATTATTTTACTCTTATAAAGTAAAATTATCAAGAATTTACTCTAACTTCATTATTTTTCTAATTTGTATCAAACTCATTATTTATAATACTACTTTATTAGTGTGATTATTGTTTTTTAATTAAACTAATATAGTGTCTTGATAGCATAATTCTCATGTAAATTATTAGCCTGTCAAATTTATGTCATTTACAGGTAAGGGTAGTGAAATAATAATTAGGTTTTCATTTAAAAATATTAGATTATAAGTTGCAAAATTAGATACCTAAATTATTAGATATAATAACACATGTTTTATGAGAGTAGTTTTGTCTTTTTATATCATAATAATAAGATAGTAAAAGTAAGAACTTATATTACTACCGTTTGCAAGCGCTGATATCATAAGGGTAATCTAGTCTTTTAAGATAGACGAAACTTTGATTAAAAAAACGACATGTCATCCCATTTACCTAGTAAATCATGACATGTCATATGATATATTTTGATAAAAATGACATATCATCCCATTTATCGGATAATTGATAATAATTAAAAAAAACTACTTTACAACCGAATCTACTCCTCTAAAATTTAACCTAAAGTTTTGAAGATCTACTCCTCTAAGGTCCAATTGAAATTTTTTATGGTATAATATGTATAATTGTAAATAATATTTACAATTAATAATTCATTTTTTAATAAAAATGTATTGATAATAAAAAAATAAAAAATGTATTGATAATAAAAAAATTGTGTATTGAAAATTGACATTAATTTTTGGGGTAAATTTATATTTTTACCGCATTTTGAGTTTCAAGGACGAAATAGTCAATTTGCCATAATTCTGTTAACTTTCTAATGGAAGTTAACGGATTGGTGGACGGTAGAAGTGTTTTGTCAACTTAAGGTATATAACTTTCTGATTAAAGATGTTTCAAGACCTAAACAAAAATTAATAGAAGGATTTAATTGATTAACTGTACAAAAAATTTATTAATTTATATTTTTTAAGAATATTGTGAACTCATTGTAATCATTTTCTAAAAGTTGGGTGAATTTAAAAAAATAGTGGGTGGAAATATTCTCATCCAATATTAAAATAAGAGAAAAAAATAGTAACAGCCTCTTAATTTGAAGAAATTGTTATAAAAACTCTCTTGTTTCAGAAATTTTCAGAAATGATCACACGTCCCTTTTTAAGATAAATAAATCCTTTTTTTGTGTTTTAAAATGATCATACATACTATTTTTTGACACGTAAACTAATTATTGTGTTAAGAAAAGATCATATATTCATAAAAACCCTTAATATTTGTTCAGTTATTGTACTCAAAAGGGGTTTGTACTATTATTGTATAAACATAGGATCTCTATTATTATGTCACTGAACTATGGGGGCGTTGATGTTATTTTTCCTCAAAATTCAAAGAAGACTTGTTTATCAAGAAGAATACGAGTTTCAAATTAATAAAATTCTTATTGAATTTCAACATGTGGTAGCAAAATATGACATATGTAAATAAAAAAATTAGACAAAAATAATAACTTATATGAAAAATCTGAAAGTTAAAAAATTGTTAATAACAGTAAGGGATAAAGAACAAACCTTCTTGTATGCATCGTGATCGATTATGTCAAAAGCCAAAACTTGGACAAGTGGTCGAAATGGTCGACTATGTTTTTCTATTTTCCGAACTTATGTATGTACAATTTTTGTTAAGTATATAAAGAGACGATGGAACGTTCTTTATGGACTTCCGAGATAAGTTTTTTTAATGACAGATATGATTTATAGTGACAAATAGTATGCTACTAGGAAGAATCTATGATAAATGGCAGACCTACATAAAATTATTTTTATGAGCTTTACTTTAAAGAATTTACTAGATGCTCAAATCACCTAACTTTTCACATATATTTAATCAATTTTGGTATGTATTTAATCAATTTTGGTACTTTTTAAAAAAATAAGAAATTTTCATAAGTCTTTTTGGATGACAAATGATATAGATTGAAAGAATTTATAGTTTATGTCATTCACAAATAATTTAATAAGCATATTAAAATAAATTAGAACAATTTGAAATAGCCAAATCTTCTCATATACTTTATCAAATTTGATATATATATATATATAGTTATTCTTTAGTGAGGATATCCTCACTTTATTAAAATAAATATAAAAAAATACAGATTCATACATTGGAGTTTGTGTTTTTTTTTTTGTCTATATTGAACCTTGTTTTTTTGTCTGTAATGTTATCTTCATTTTATTAAAATGACGATGCACTTATTAGAGAATTAATAATAATAATAATAATATATGAAGTTTCAATACTCTTAATATATGTAAGGATTTTATTTTTATATAATGAGAATTCACTTTGTAAACCCTTGAAATGAGAAGTTATGACATATGTTCATACATAAAAAGTTATGTTCAATTATATTATATGAAAATTATGAGATTGTCAAAATATTCCAGATATTAGTAATAATAGAAAATAAATAAACTTAATAATGGACAATAAATACTGAAAAAAGCAACTATAAGAGTTTAAAAAGCATGTATAAAAACAGTAAAAAGAATAGCCCTCTTGCCGAGAATTTCGAAGGATTAGTTATTGTTCTAAATAAAGAAAACAAATTAATTACCTAACCTCAATTAGCAACAACAATAGTTGTCAACTTGAGTTGTCAGCTTAATCCATATATAGCAAAGAATTGTTTATGACAAGTTTAACATCATATTTAAGCTATATCTTTTAATGATTTGAACATATATATTCAAAATGGTGGTTTTAAACGTATGAATGAAACCAAAAGTTTTTTTTTTTTTTTTTGGGGTATTAACTGTTTTCAACTACTTCATATTTCAAGGAATATTTTGAATTTAAAATTCCAACTCGGAGATGCTATAAAACAAATAAAAGAAAAGAAAACTCTTTTTGATATTTAAACGATTTTAATTACACGTATTTGGAAAAGTTAGCAAAGTTAACTATTGACTTTGCGTAGTACTGTATAAATAAGATTAGTTACATTTAATTTTTTTTTATCAAATAACTATAATTCACAATATTATAAAAAATTAATTCTGAATTCAAATCTAAAGTCGCTACCTTTATTTTGAAACTACAACATAAAATTACAAACAACTTAGGCCTCAAGCACCACTGAACCTATTTGATCACCAAGTTTGCTGTTGTTTTTAAATTGCAGCTCAACAAGGTCTATTGGCACGTTAGTTTAGACAAAATAATTATGACATAAGAAATATCATTGTAATGAACTAATGATACTAACAATTGTGGTTTTTTAATATAACAAGTGTTTAATTCTGAAATTAGATTAATTCTGGCTAGACAATTTGCCTCATGGTTTTATAAGTTCTCTTAAAGATCTTAAAGCAAGGTTCCCTGGTTCAAATAGCTAAGATTGGTCCTTATTATGATGTGTCAAATAGGTTCATTGGTCTAATATAATAATTAGGTCTCCCATACTACATAGTATATGGTCCATCCAATTCTAGTTGAAATAAAGAGATAAAGAACCAGCTTTCTTCTAGGTGGACATTTATTTCAGTTCATGTCGAATTGAACTGAATTAAATTGGGTTTATATGCGGGTTAAAGTTTTTTAAATCAATCGGTTCAATAATCGATTTGGTTCTTAGAAAAAAAATCAAATTAGTGAAAAATATAAAAGAAAACCAGATAAACTGAACTGAATAAGTTGAATTAAACTAAATTAAATAAAAACTAAACCGAACCGAACCGGACTGTTTAAAGCTTGAGTCTTATTCAATTCATGTTTTCCCAGACCAGATTTTTCTTACTCTTTTGTGCATCGTCATCGATTATGTCAAAGATCAAAATCCTAAATAAGAGATCAAAATGGTCATCCTTATTCTTATATTTTGCGAATTTAGGTATATACTGGTTTTAGACTATAAATAATGAGACAGTGAGATTGTTCTATATGGACCTCCAAGATTAGATTTTTTTTTTCAACAAATATTATTTATAATCACAAATTGCAGTTATTTTATAAACTTTACTTTAATAAACATAGAAGCGAAACATTAACATTTTCACATTTTTAATCAATTTTGTTACGTTAGATTTTTATACTTTATGTAAACGATAATTCACTTCTTGATCATTCAAAAATCAAAATAAAAGTTTTATTAATTATATTTTTATGGAAGAAAGTTTGGATTACAATGACATATGAATGAAAGAATTTGCAATTGATTTCAATCATAAATAATTTTCTATAATCACATTAAGAGATTAGATCATCCCAAAGCTTGAACATTCTTCTAAGTTTTGCCAATTTTGATATTTGTGAATTTTGATATTTTATGTAAATGAGAATTTACTCTAATGAGAAGCCATTTTAGAAGACATATATTCATATAAAAAGTTATATAAACTTATGAGAGGTTGACATAAAATTTTAGATATTTATAATAATAGATACTAAATTAAACCCTAATAATGAATAATGAAGGTGGCGCCTTATTTCAAACAAATATTAACCAATAAAAAGTCGAGAAGAAGAGTTTTAAAAGGCACGTATTAATTAGAAATAGTCAAAAAATAAACTTTTTACGAAGAATTTACCTAAAGAAGAGTTATAAAAGGCACATATCAGAAATAGTCAAGAAATATACTTAATACCAAGAATTTCACTAGGATTAGTTATTGCTCCAAATAAAGAAAACAGATTACGATACCTAATCTCATTTAGTGGCAGCAGGTGAAGTTGAATGGAAAATAATGCTTAATCCGTATGTAGAACCCAAAATTATTCCCTTAGGTGGGCTATTTAGATGTCAAAAATATGGGCCTCCCCACATTGGTGATTCGGGCGATACGCTTAACTTAATTAGATCGGGAATATATATTATTCTAAATAATTATACTTATTCGGTCCACCTCTTATATTTATTAAAATTTTAAATATTTAAAGTTAATACTTACAAATGCAATTTCATTAAGATCAAATTTTAAAATAAATTAATAAATGTACCTAGATAAAATTATAAAACATAAATTCAAGTCCTTAAGCCAGATTAAAAAGCCCAGCCCAAATCCAGATATCCAGAAAACGTCAAAAAACAAGAAAGAGTTGATGGAATAGTGAGTAAATCACACCCCGTTGAAGGGCTGCTGTGATAAAGTGTGTGCTGACGTGGATAACTGATTCTATTATGGTTCGAAGTAAACCCAGAATCTGTTATATAAGCTGATCAGTGGGCTCACTTCATCATCATCAATCTCCACCTCATTTTTTGATTGTTATGTTTTTTAATTATGTCTACAAATTCTCTGCATAAGTGATTGATTTATAAGAAGTTTGCTAATTATACTTCACGATTTTGTGTCCTGTGGACTGTTCTGTTTCTGTTCTTCATTCTTTCTAGGTTACCTGTTTTTGTGTTTGATTCTTGATCTTCAATCAAGATTTGCATTTCTTTGTTTATTAGACTCTGAAATCACAACAAATAAACCATCTTAAACATAATGAAGCAAAAGTTTCTTTTTATTTAAAGATTCTCTTTTACTTAATTTATACTGTGATCAGCAGATATTCATACTAGAAAATCTGCTTATAGAAAAAGTCCAGACAAAATAAAAAACGAAGTTCCACAACCAAAGCAAAAGTACTTTTGGCTTTATGTTTTTGAACTCCGATAAGCAAATCAAACATACTTTTCACTTTGCTTCAGTCTCCTTAGGCTCTGGTTTGTCATGATCACCTGTAGCATGGCTATTTTGGCTTGTTGATGGCTCGGATTCAACCAGATTGACGCTCACTCGATGAGGTTCTATGGCCGTTAGCTGCCTTGGGTTCCTGATTTCCTCCTGACGTAATAAATTCAAAGCTGTATGCCATTGCTGGAAAAGTTTATGGCATAATGTAAAAGAAAAAAAAAATTGCTCATTGCTTAATGAAAGGAAGATATTTATCACAATTGATTCATGTTGTGTGCCACAATTCTTATTGAACTTACTAGCTAAACTTTAGCTGCTAAAGCCTTAAAACTATTTACTGAATAAGTTTCAACAATCTCTAGCTCCATGTAGCTCGGTTGGCCAGGTAGGGGGTTAAGATTGGTGTTCGAATTATATCATGGATTAGTTTTTAGTGGATAAGGCTTTTCACGCTAATCCAAAAATTTAAAAATCCGTTTAATAATTTCATTCTATAGAAGTCTACGGGTCTTACACATACTCAAAAATTAATTTAAGAATTAAGTATTATCCAAACATTATATACTTAATTAAAGATTCATTTTCAATTGACGTGGGATATTGTCCTTACACCCTTCGTCACGTGCAGATTGGTCCTTTTGTCCCTAAAACACCCTGTCACTTGTAAGTCGTTCTTTTGCTTAATCTTTATTAGGTGGTAAGACAATGCGAGCATACTCATCTTGAGTTTGACTTTGATACCATTTAAAAGCCCATGAGCCTAACTTATATTCAAAAGTCGAAACTTGTCCAAGAATAATACAAACCCAAGATTCATTTTCAACTGATATTGGATTTTTTCCTAACATTCTCAAGTGCAATGCAAGTCATTGGATTCAAAGAGACTAAGGTGACATTTGTTTTTTAACTTAATGACTTAAAGTGACTTAACTTAATTAATTAAGTTAATTAGAGGTGTTTGTTTTTATAACTTAATGAGACTTTTTAGATAATTTTGACTTAATAAAATAAGCTAATTTTTTTAGTTTTTTACTTAATGGAGAAATCTTAATTAAGTCAATTACTTGCTAATATAAAAAATATCCTTACTTTATAATTTATTTTTCATGTCTATCCCAAACTCACCCATAGACATTTACCCTACATAAAAATATCCTTATTTTTTCTTTCTTAAATTATATACGATAAAATTTAAAATTTATGGTATTTTATATATTAAAATTCTAAAATAATTATGTATTCACTTGAATATAGTTTTACTTATAAATGTTAAAATATTGTGGTATTTAATATATTATTTATTTGACATTTAAATTTAAAAGGATACAAATGTAAAAATACATATTTTTAGTTTTTTAAGTTGAAAAAAACAAACAACTTAATACTTATTTTTTGAGATTCAGATGAAAAAACAAACATATTATTCAGATTCAGACATTCAGATCTATTCAGAATTCAGACTAATTCCGGTCTATTCAGATTTCAGACAAAAAAATAAACGCCACTTAAGTAAGAGTCTAAGGAATTGAATTGAAAATAAAAACTAAATGTAAAAGAGTAAGAACATGAGGGATCGTATAGAAATTTAATTCAAAGAGACCAAATAAGAGTCTAGAGAGTTGAATTAAAAGAAAAAACAATGAAAGCTAAATGAGACAAGAATAAAAGAATAAAAGGGTTCAAATATAACATCTTTATTCTAATATCATGCTACTGAAATTATTTAACTTAAAAGCTTAAGTTATTAGATAATGAATAGCTCCAACATTATTATTTAGTGATGTTATATATGCCAAAACTTATCCTAAAAGATTCATCCTGCATATCATTTCATGAAAACTAATCAAAACAAAATTAACAATTAGTTTGATGATCATAAAATCCTAACCGTCTTGAAGCTGCAACTGTTGGTCCACTTCTTGCTGAAAAAGCCTAAGATAATTGTTTTCAGCTTTGATCACACCCAGGCCAGCCTATTATATAAAATGTAACAAAAGTTTTATTATAATTAACACCTTAATTGTAATTTTCAACACTTGTGAACTGAAGCAGTTTAAAAGCATAAATTATTAGTAAAATATAATTACGAAAATGCCCGAAGCATGTTTAATCTTTGAGAGAGCTTAGCTGCTTCTTTCTCTAAGTTTCTAATCTTTCTTCTCAAATCGCTTATGCAACACATGTTCTCTTGGATGGATCCAGAAAATGAAATAGTTGAAGTTTCCTGTTAAGTGAATTGATAATGAAAACATAATTTTCTCATTTATGTAAAGATTTAATTAAATTTCTATTTTGTAAACATTTATATATACAAAATTGTTTGTATATAGACATTAGCAGAACCAAGATTTGAGTATAAGAAGATCACAATAAAGAATATATAAACTAAAGTACGTTGTAACATTATATCAGTAAAGTTAACGATGCCAAAAGTAGGGGGGCATAATAGAGAACATATAAAATATAGCTAGGTACAACAGATTTGTATAAACCATGAGGGAGCCAAAGAAGTTTATATAAACAATATATAATTTCGATTCAATCTTTTATTTTTCTTGATTTTTTTAGCCTCATGGTGGCAAAGGCTATATACTAGATTTGTACCTAGTTCTATCTTATTTCACAACATGAAGGAGTTTAGTGAAAATACTACTAAAAGAAGTAATTTTTTCAAATAAATTAAATAAAAGAAATTTTATGAATTTAAAAGTAGTTTTTTAAAATAAATTAAATAAAAAGAAATTTCATGAAATTAAGGTTTAATTACTTATATTGAGCAAGGAAAAAATTTACGGAATACATTATAAGATTCAATATAAAATATATCTTTCCCGTCATTAATTAATGAATCCATTAACTAAGGTCATAAACTTATTTAATTTTACAAGAAATTCTAGAATACATGTCGTTATGTTGATGCCAAAAGTTTCTTAAACAAATAGTTCAAAAATATATAAATAAATAAAGCAAGTGCAATTAAACTTTACTATTTACAATTTTTTATCTAAAAGAAACAATTTTTTAGCTTATTTTGACTTATTTGTGTATTAGTCGATATATATGTTATATAATAGTTCTATTTTTTTTAAAAAATATAAGTCTTAATATGTTCAAAAATTTATTAACGAGATGAGTAATACATTAATAAAATGTGTATCAAAATCTAATATGAGGTAGCGAAGTCTGAAAATTAGAACATTGCTATTTATCAGTAATGAATGCATTTGAAATGGGAGACAAAGAAACAACTTTCTTTTATGCATTGTGACCAAAACCTGAACAAAACCCTGAACAAGTGGTCTAAGTGGTCAAATCTATTCTATTATTTTGGGAACTCAAGTAAGTACGATTTTTATAAAAAAGACGGCAAGCCTACGACATTCTTATGGTTTATAATAATTATAATTATAACAACAGTAATGACAGATCGTTGTACAAGGAGCTTGCTATCATCGGAAGGAACCTTTGCTGAATTTCTTAAGTTAAGAGAAAATTTCGTCGTTGATTTTCAATGTAATTCAAAATAAAATTTGATCATTATATGAATAAAAGAGTTAGTGTGAGTGTTTTCTGTGAGGAAGATTATACTTTAAATGAAAGACATGCATAAATTATTATTATGAATTTTATTTTAAAGAACTTAAAAGACGCTCAAACAGTCTTCTAGCCGTTATGTCCAAGAACAAAATTATCAACTATATTTTGAAATTGTGGGAGATTGGTAAAATATTATAGATATCAGAAATAATTGAAAATAAAGTAAAGTTAATAATAAATAATAAAGGTGATGATGTAATTCAAATAAATACTAACAAAAAAAAAAGGCAAGAATGAGAGTTTAAAAGGCATGTACAGAAATAGTAAAAAAGATAGTGAGTCATGACTGGCACTGGCCATCTAGATGGGCGGTGCCATGCCATTCAACACGGCCCGTCATTTTCAGGTGGTGCCGTGTTCACTTGTTATAAAAAAAAAAAAAGAAGGAGCCAAAATTTTGGCTATATAAAGAGAGCTCCCACCCTCATTTTTGCATTCAATTTGTGAGAGAGAAAAAACAGAGAGCTTGAGTAATTTTCAGAGCTTAAAATTATAAAGCTCTTGTGAGTCTAGTGAGTAAGAGATTGGGTGTATTGAGGTTCTGAGAAGTGAGACAAAATATTATAATACTTGTAATTCTCATATCACTAGTAAAATATTTTCCTTTTGTTTTCGTCCGTGAACGTAGGCTAAAAGCCGAATCACATAATTTTTGGTATCCATTTTTTATGATTGTTCTTTATTTTCTTACAATTTCATTTTAGCTGTGTGTCTGCTTCACCCATCAATTTCCTAACAGTGGTATCGAGCTATTAGTTATATTTTTGGAGTCGGGGGTACTGTTCACGTATACGATACTATTCACGTCTACAGTACTGTTCATGTATACGGTACAATTCAC
Organism: Citrus trifoliata; assembly: GCA_018350135.1. NCBI lineage: Eukaryota > Viridiplantae > Streptophyta > Magnoliopsida > Sapindales > Rutaceae > Citrus > Citrus trifoliata. The sequence goes on along the minus strand of CM031389.1, from coordinate 19,190,241 downwards.
GTGAAACGGTGGGAGCGATATAAGAATTTTACGGTGCAAATCAGGAAATAATGGTGTGAGTAAAATAACTGTGTGATTTTGTACATGTTTAGGAAAGTTCTGGCACAAAAGCGATAAGAGTTTAAGGAGTCTGGGTTTTAAGTGGAACCATTGTGACCCCTTCAGTTTTTGCTGGGAACTCTTCTGTGGTGTGCATTCTCACACATACTCACAACTATTTAAGGTGGTACACTAGATTGTGTGCGGTATTTATCAACAAAAATACACAGTTGGTTAGGGGGTTTGAAATGAAGGACTTGAGACTAGCTAACAAGATTCTAGGGATGCAGATTCACTAAGACAGAAATAACAGGAAGATTTGACTTTTACAGAAGAATTACTTGAAGAAAATCTTGTAACGCTCCAAAATGCAAGATTGTAAGTCAATTTCTACCCCACTTCCTGTTAATTTCAAATTATCCTCAAGTATGTGTTCTAACAATGAAACAAAGAGGAAGGAGATGTCTCGAGTACCGTATGCATCAGCAGTGGAAAGTTTGATGTTCGCTATGATATGTAATAGACTAGACATTGTACAAGTAGTGAAAGCAGTCAGTCGATAAATGACGAATCCTAGTGGAGAGCATTGGATAGTTGTGAAGAGGACTCTGAGATACATTAGAGGAATCTCAAATGTTGCATTATGTTATGAAGGATCATAGTTTACTGTCAGGGGTATGTTGATTCAGATTTTACAGGAGATCTTGATAAAAGAAAATCCACTACTGGCTATGTGTTTACACTTGTGAGAGCAGCTGTAAGTTGGGTTTCAAAACCGCAGACCATTATGGCTCTATCTACAACAGAAGCAGAGTACATGACAGCTACACAAGCTTACAAGAAAGGTATTTGGATACAAAAGTTATTAGAGGAGCTCGGGCACAAACAAGATAAAATTTATGTGTTTTGTGACAGTCAGAGTGACTTACACATTGCAAGGAATATAGACTTTCATTCTAGGAAAAAGCACAAAGGAATTCAGTATCACTTCGTTCGTGAAGTAGTGGAAGATGAAAGTGTGGATTTGCAGAAAATCCATACCAAAGAGAACCTAGCAAATGTTTTGACCAACCCAATCAATACTGATAAGTTTGTATGGAGTAGATCTTCTTGTGGCCTAGTAGAAACGTAGGTAACATGATTATGGCGAAGAAAAAAGGATGGTGTGGAGATTGATTGATTCTCAATCTAATCTCCAAGTGAGAGAATGTTAAAGTCATGGCTGGCACCAGCCATCTAGATGGGTGGTGCCATGCCATTCAACACAGCCCGCTATTCTTGGTGGTGCCGTGTTGACTTGTTATAAAAAAAAAGGAGCCAAAATTTTGGCTATATAAAGAGAGCTTCACATCCTCATTTTTGCATTCAATTTGTGAGAGAGAAAAAACAGAGAGCTTGAGTAATTTTCAGAGCTTAAAATTATAAAGCTCTTGCGAGTCTAGTGAGTGAGAGATTGGGTGTATTGGGGTTCTGGAAAGTGAGCCAAAATATTATAATACTTGTAATCTTCATATCACTAGTGAAATTTTCCTTCTGTTTTTGCCCGTAGACGTAGGCTAAAAGCCGAACTACATAATTTATGGTGTTCATTTTTTGTACTTGTTCTTTATTTTCTTGCAATTTCATTTTACCTGCGTGTTTGCTTCACCCACTAATTTCTTAACAGATAGACCTCTTAGCAAGAATTTCGCTCGGATTAATTAATGCCTTAAATAAAGAAAACAAATTAAATATCTAACCTCCTTTAGTGCCAACAAGAGTTGTCAAGTTAAGTGGAAAATATTGCTTAATCCATATTTAGAGAATAATAGAAAAGAATTGATTGTGACTAGTTTAATCCCATGTTTAGCTATATCTTTTAACATTGCTGATATTTGTCCCGGGTCAAACCCCGAAACTGGCTGAAACGTCACCGTTTTGTCTATTAATTTTTTTTTGTTTTCATTTGCTATGAACGACGACGTTTGGCTTGGATAAATCGCAAAAGTATCAATAGAACTTAGTTGCTTCTTTGTCTTCGTTCTCGTCATTTCACGAAACAACCACGTTTCACCTGACAACCGCAACTCAATTGTGCAACCACAGCCCAACTGCAGATTGTCTTCTCACTGGAGACGCAGCCGCTAGATCCGTCGGGTTTTGCTCCTGCTTCTCTGTCGAGAATGGCGGTTTTTACGATGACTATATTGATGGATCCGGCAATCGAGGTTGCATGCATTGCAAAAGATTTGATCCTTCATCTTCATCTTCGTGTTATTTCTGCTCATCGCTCTGGCTAGACCTTGCTCCTTTTAAGGACTCTAAGAAGCTTCAAAGAGGAATCATTGCTTCGGCTAAAGGTTTCTCGATTGGAGAAGGTCTCAAATCCGGCTTAGCTCTCTTCTCAATTCTCACTCGGCTTCGATGCCGTCAATCGTCGACGTCCTCGAGGTAATTATCGCTTATAAGCTTATTTTTAATTTTTTTTTATGTCTTTTGACAATTTGATTTTGATTTGGTTTCTTTTATTTGGATAAAAAATTGAAGATTTCGCTTTAATTAGTGTTAACAATGTTGCAGCAGCCTCTGCATCATTTCCATTTACCAAGCCTTGGAATCTGGCCCACTATCAGCGCTAAAAATTGGCATGTATTTTTTTTTTTTTGGCTCCACGATGCCACCCTGTTTTTTTTTCCCTTCCAAAAGGGTGGTTTATTGTTGCACAGAGTTTGATCTTCTGTCCTCTCTTACTCTGTACATATACAAGCTAATTAGATGATTTCTGATTTGTTAAATATTGAATTTGAGGAAATTAATGGATATTATTAGCAAAGTTTAACTAATTTATTGATTATTCGTCCAAGTTGAAGCCGCTGATGTTTGAGTGATTAAGGGTTCTACAGCAAAGCGAACGAAGAGGAAGGAAGAAGCAGGGTTCTGTTTTTTTAAACTTTTATGCAAGCCAAAACGATATCATTTCACAGAAAATAGGACAAAAAATAAAAATGTTGAAATGACGCCATTTGGAGTCTTTTCGGGGTTTGACCCAGGGGAAACATAATTTTTCATCTTTTAATGATTCAAAAAATTCTTTGAGAACGTCTTTAAACATATAAGTCTTTTTTATGCTTTTGTTCTTTGTAGGTCCGTTCCTATAAATTTTTTTTTATTAAAGTACATTAAAAGTTTTTAACTTTTATAGGAGAGAGATAAAGCAGGGTAAAATATTATTAAAGATAAAAGAAGTACATTAAGTAAGACGACGTTTCTTTTTTGTTTGAATATGAATAGATAGAATTAATCTGAATTCTGAATAAAATTGAATATCTGAATTTGAATGATATTTTTTTTTTGTCTCAGATGCCAAAAATAAATATTAGTTTTTTTAACTTAAAAAATCTGAAAAACTAATATGATTACATTTGTACTCTTATAAATTATAAATGTTAAACAAATAATAAAATCTTAAAGAATTTAAATAAGCTAATATATTATCATAACATAAATTATAATAAAGTGAATACAACCCTTTATATTCTAAATTAGTAGGGATGACCAAAAAGTGTAACATGAATCTTGACTCGATTGATTCGTTCCAAAGTTTTTGGGTTTTGACCCGAATCTAGAGGTTAAAATTTGGGTTTGGGTTTAAAGATCAAATCTCAATCAAGTTTAGGCTAGATTCTGGACCTTAGCCATCCTGACCTGACTTGACTCGACCACTTAATAATTTAAAGAAAAATATTGATAAAGAATGAACTCAAAACTCAGGTGTAACAAGTCGTCCAGAGGTTACAAGCTCGTGTGACTTGTCGCTTGAGGGTTGTTCAGAGCAAAACCGACATAACCTCATGTGTCTCTAAAAAGTTAAGTAATACAAGTGGTATGCACGTGTACTGAAGCCGAATCTCTTTTGCTCAGAATGACATTTGCAAATGTCATTTTGAGCTCACTTATGTCATCTTGTGACAAGCACATGAGAGAGGAGCATCTTAGTTGGTTTTTTGCAGGAAGGTTGTTAGCTTAACAAACCTAGAAAAATAGAGGTTAAATAGGTGCAGGCTCTGGAATCATCTTCATGTTTTTAGGAAACATTGAGAGTAGAGAGAAGATAGAGAGGGAAAAGGATTAATAGATCTTGTTCTCTATAATCGTTATATATTCTTGTACTGTTTTGTTCTTAGTATAGTGAAATCTAATCCTTTGCTTCCAGTGGATGTAAGCACCACTTCTTGGTGCTGAACCACTTATATTTGGTGTCGTTTTGTTTCTTTTAAGCTTTGATTCTTGCGTAAGATACTTGTTGTGTGATTTGTGTTGATTGTCCTTGGATTATTGAGTCAGGATTGGTCTCTTAGGATGAATTTGATTAGTATTATTAGGATCAAATTCTCAAGAAATTGGTATCAGAGCCTTTGGTTCTAGTTCAAGGTTTAAGAAATGACTAACATGGTGGATCTTGAGAAGCTTACGGGTCATAATGACTTCAACATATGAAGGATCAAGATATACCAAAATCGTATGAGCATTTTGTGGGCGCCTTGTTATATAGGAGGTAAACACTCTCCTTGGAAGAGGTTAAATCTGCTCTTGATACCAAGAAGTTAAAAAACAAACAAGATAACCTAGAAAGTGAATCAAGTGAGGGGATGATGGCTAGAGGCCGATCTGAAAAGAGAGAGAACAAAGGAAAGAACCAAGGCAGATTAAAGTCAAAGTAGAAACACCTGAAGTGTTTTCACTACCATAAGGAAGGGTATTTCAAGAGGGATTTTCCTGAGAGGAAGTCAAAGCATAAGGAGCCAAAGGATAAATCTGGAAATGCAACAATAGCCATAAAAGAAACCAATTTTGAAACGGCTGAAGTTCTCACTGCCACAAAAGAAAAACCTCAAGGTCAGTGGGTACTTGAATCTGGTTGTACTTTTCATATAAGTCCAAATAGAAGCTATTTTACTACATATCAGTCATGTGATGGGGGTATGGTTTTGATGGGAAATAATTCAGTCTATAAAGTAGTTGGTATTGGGATAGTAAACCTTAAGATGTATGATGGCATGGTTAGAGAACTAACTTAGGTTAGACATGTTCCTGAACTAAAAAGGAATCTGATATCTATTGGCATGCTGCATCAAATTGGCTATGTCATTAAGGGTGAAAAAGGGATATTAAAGGTTGTTAAAGGTTCAATAGTAATAATGAAAGGTACCAAGCTGAATGGTTTGTATGTGTTAAATGGATAAACCACTATTGGAGAGGCAAGTGTCAATGAGAATAGTGAAGATAAAGCAAGACCATGGCATTTGATTTTGAGGCATATGAGTGAGAGGGGACTGAGAGAGCTTCAAAAGAAGGGAGTGTGTAGAAGTGATAAGCTGAACTCTTTGGGGTTCTGTGAAGACTGTGTTCTAGGGAAGGCTTCCAGGCTTAAGTTTTAATCCGCAGTTCATTCTACCAAGGAAAAGCTTATATATATACACTCTGATCTGTGGGGACCTGCACAGGTGAATTCACTTCGAGGCTGTAGGTATTTTCTATCCTTTATAGATGAGTATTCAAGGATGGTTTGGGTGTATGTACTTAAAAATAAAAATGAAGTTTTGGAAAGGTTTAAGATGTGGAAAATTCTAGTGGAAACACAAACAAATTTGAAAGTGAAAACTCTGAGAACAGATAATGGATTGGAATTTTGTAACAAATAGTTTGAAAACTTATGTGAAAGACATGGTATTATGAGGCATAAAATAGTTGTACACACGCCTCAGCAAAATGGGCTTGCTGAGATAATGAATAGAACCTTAGTGGATAAAGTGAGATGTATGATGTTATACTTAAAGTTGCCCAAGTCACTCTAGGCAGAGGGTTTAATACAACATGTTACTTGATAAACAGAAGTCCATCAACAGCAATAGAATGCAAAACACCTATTGAGTTATAGTTTGGAATGGTTGTAGATTATTCTAAACTGAGAGTTTTTGGTTGTGTGGCTTATGCATATGTCAAACAAGGAAAATTGGAGCCAAGGGCTTTAAAGGGTAGATTTCTGGGATACCCTGATGGAGTTAAAGGCTATAGGTTGTGGTGCATTGATCTTAAGCCACCAAAATGCATTATTAGCAGGGATGTAACTTTCAATGAGTTAGAGATCTTGAACAAATCCAAAACTACTGAATCCAAGGAATATAGATCAGAAACAAGACCTGGGAGTGTTCAGTTTGAGGTGGAGTCTCATGAACAAGAAAAGAATGAACCAGTTACTGAAGAAGATGGATGAAGTGTTGCTGATTGATATGATGATATTCAAGGGTCAGAATCAACTGAGAGAAAGGGTGATTCTTATCAGTTGGTTAGGGATAGAAAAAGAAGAGCTATAAGACCACCAAAGAGGTTTGCAGTGGCAAATTTAATTGCTTATGCATTAACAGCTGCAAAAGAGGTAAATGAGAAAGAGCTAAGAACTTATAAAGAATGTATGAACAACAAAGATAAGTTGAAATGGAAAAGGGGCATGGATGAGAAAATCGAATCACTAATGAAAAATGAATCTTGGAAGCCAATAGCAAGACTAGAGAAAAGGAAGATTGTTAGCTGCAAATGGATCTTCAAAGTTAAGGAAGGCATATCTGATACTGAACAAAGCAGGTTTAAAGTTAGGCTGGTAGCAAGGGGTTTCACATAGAGATATAGGGTTGATTTTAATGAAATCTTTTCTCTAGTAGTGAAACATGCCTCCATTAGAGTCATCTTAGCACTGGTTACAATTCAAGACATGTATATGGAGTAAATGGACGTTAAGACAACTTTTCTGCATGGTGAATTACAAGAGGAAATAGTAATGGAACAGCCTGAGGGGTATGTGGTATCTAGTAAGGAAGATCACGTGTGCTTGCTTAAAAAATCCTTATATGGTTTAAAGCAGTCACCTAGGCAATGGTACTTGAAGTTTGATAGTTTCATGACCAAGCATGCCTATAAGAGATGCAACTATGATTGCTGTGTGTACTATAAGGACATTGGTGATGGAAAAATGATCTACCTTATCTTTTATGTGGATGACATGCTTATAGCATGTCATAACATATATGAAATTAGTCATTTAAAAGGTCTCTTGAGCAGTGAATTTAATATGAAAGATCTTGGAGCTGCAAGGAAGCTTACGTTTTTAACTGAGCAGAGCTATGTCAAGAAGGTGTTACTTAGATTTTGTATGCATGAATCTAAATCTGTCCAAACACCTTTGGCAAATCACTTCAAATTATCTGCTGTACAATGTCCACAAACTGATGCAGAGCAAGATGAAATGGCAAGTTTACCTTACTCTGGTGCAGTTGGGAGCCTCATGTATGCCATGATTCTTACCAGGCCAGATATCTCACATGCTGTGAGTGTGGTGAGTAGGTTCATGGCCAACTTAGGTCATGAACATTGGAGAGCAGTTAGTGGATAATGATTAATGAGGTATCTAAAAGGCACTATAGAGTTTGGGCTGCTATATGGAGGGTTAAAACAGGAAGGACACAAGCTGGTGGGTTATGTTGACTCAGATTTCGTTGGGGATTACAAGGAGGTCTCAGACAAGTTTTTTATTCACTTTGGGAGGATGTACAGTGAACTGGAAAGCCACTTTACAGAATGTGGTAGCCTTGTCCACACAGAAGCTGAATATACAATAGTTGCAGAAGCTTTCAAAAAAGCCATTTGGTTAAATGGAATGGTTTCAGAATTGAGAGCAAATCAAGAAACAATTGAAATATATTGTGACAACCAAAGTGCAACACATCCGAGTAAGATTAAGATTCATCATGAAAGAACAAAGCATATCAATGTTTAGCTGCATTTTATGAGACTTGAAGTATCAATGGGAACTGTGAAGATGCTTAAGGTTCACACTAATCAAAATCTAGTCGATATGTTGACTAAAGTTGTGCCATCTGTTAAGTTCAATTTTTGTTTGAGCTTAACAAGAATTTGCAGTTTTTGTCCAGTTGCAAAAGGAAGGGAAGAAAGCAGACATAAGTGGCTAGAGTTCCGAGTTCAAGGTGGAGATTGATAAATAATGAACTCAAAACTTAGGTGTATCAAGTCGTCCAGAGGTTACAAGCTCGTGTGACTTGTCATTTGAGGGGTTGTTCAGAGCAAAACCGACATAACCTCGTGTGTTACTCAAAAGTTAAGTAATACACGTGGTTTGCACGTGTATTGAAGCCGAATCTCTTTTGGTTAGAATGACGTTTGCAAATGTCGTTTTGAGCTCACTTATGTCAGTTTGTGACAAGCATGTGAGAGAGGAGTGTCTTGGTTGGTTTTTGGCGGGAAGGGTTCTTAGCTGAACAAACCCAGAAAAACAGATGTTAAATAGGTGCGGGCTCTGGAATCATCTTCATGTTTTTGGGAAACACTAAGAGTAGAGAAAAGATAGAAAGAGAAAAGGGTTAATAGATCCTATTCTCTGTAATCGTCATATGTTCTTGTACTGTTTTGTCTTTAGTATAGTGAAATATGTTGCTTTGCTTCCAGTGGATGCACCACTTGTTGGTGCCGAACCACTTATATTTGTGTTGTTTTGTTTCTTTTAAACTTTGATTCTTGTGTAAGATACTTGCTGTGTGATTTTTGTTGATTGCTCTTGGATTCTTGAGTCAGGATTGGTCTCTTGGGGTGAATTTGATTAGAATTATTAGGATCAAATCCTCAACAAGTATGTTTTAATTTGAATTTTGTGTGTTTATTTGAATTAGATATGGTTTTTGTTTATATTTAATTATTTATATAATTATATGGTTGAGATATTGATTAGAGTAATTTTTATGTTTAATTTTAGCAGTTTGCTACCTAACAGTTATTATAAGGTACAACTCTCTTACAAAGTGAGTTGTGGACCCCATGCCGGTTATTATTCTTGTGAGAGAGTTGTACCTTACCATAACTATAAGGTAGCCACTCCTTTAATTTTAATATATTAGGGGATGCAAGTTTATATTATTTAACTATTGGAAAATTTTAAAAAATATTTGCCCGAGCTTGACCTTGACTTGATTAGGGTCGAACCTCAAGGTGAAAAAATCAAACTTTTTATCAGGCTCGGGCCATTTATTTGTGTTATTGGGTTGAACTCGGGCTTGCCATGCCTATAAATTAGTATATATTAATCAATTTTATTGTAGTTCATGATATTGTTATATGTAAATATTCATAAAAAATCTAAAGATAATAATGCTAATTTAATAAAAAACATAAAAATAATCATAGTCTACTACTATATCTATTACAAGTTATAAAGATGATAATAATGCTAATTATTAAATTTTATTTAGGTAAGGATGAAAATTAATTAATGAGATAGTGATATTTTGAAAAATGTCTTTTAATGATAGCATTTAAACTTTTTACATTAAAATAAAATGTTAAAAAGAATTGACTTATTAATTTAATGACTGAAAATTTTTATTAAGTTGAAAAAACAAATGGACTTAATGAATTAACTGGTTGAAATTAAGTCGTCATTAAGTTAAAAAAATAGCTCTGAGAGAGAAGAATAAAAAATAATTCATTATTATATGAGGCTCTACTATATTAATTTATTAATTTTTAAAATTAAAAATGTCTTTTCTGCTTTAACCTTCACCGTTGATTAACTTTATTCTAATAGTCAAAATATTTTATCTAAATTTATATTTAATTTTGTGTCCCTTTATTATTCTTTATTACGTTTAGTTTATTTTCAGTTATTAATAATATCTAGAATACTTTGCTAATCTCTCATAATTTCACATAATGCATTTGATAATTTTGTCGTTCGACGAGAAACTTTTCTTATATTGATGTATAACTCATATAGAGGATAGAATAACTTTTAATTTGATGCCCAAGTGTAAATTCTCATTTTCATTAAGTATAAGATCCTTACATATATCTAGATTGGTAAAATTTCCCCTACCTTTCAAAAAATATAGGTAAATAAAAAGATCAGTAGAATTTATAAAAAGGTTCGACTACTTCAACTTAATCCGATCTAATTCTTTCAATGTGCTTATTGTATAATTTTTTTATTGTAAATTCTTTCAGTTATACATTTGTCCTCCGAAATGACTATCGAAAATTTCTTACACTACTACAAAATGAGGTTTTTGTGACAGAATTTTGTTATTAGAAGTTTGGAATTGACAAAGTCTTGTGACAGATATATGTGGATTAGATTTTTTGACAGATAGAACCAGGCACAAGCTTGAGGTTTGAAAATTTTGATTATTTTAACAAAAATTAGTGACAGAACTCTATCACGGAATGATAATCAAAGTGCTTCCTGACATAATTTTTGTCATGGAATTAAAGCTTCATGCCACATCGACATGAATAAAAAATGAATTTATTTATTTTTTATATTTTATTCCACATCAGCACTAAATAAGAACATCAATTTTTGAATTTTTAGCAAGACTTGACAAAATTATGTCAAATAAATTAACTATATAGAACTTATTTTACCACGTATGCAAATAAAAAATTAATATTCTATTATAATTTTTTTTGTGATATATAATGGCCCCTTTTTATGGCCTAAATTTTAGGCGCGTATTTCTTTAGCTTTTTTCACAAATTATTATTAAAAGATTCTCCTGAATTAAAACGGTGTAATTTTATATAGAGTAAACTACGTCCTTTTACTAAATAACAAGGGAAAGGTTGTAACTATTTTGACTTAGAAAATTTTTTCTCCTCTCATTCTCTATATTCGACAACCTTCACTCTCAGTAAAAAAAAAAAAAAAAAAAAGAATATACTTCATGCTCCAATTCGGAATTCTAGTATTTGCAGAAACAAAATCAATTCTCTGCACTTAAAGACGGAATTTGGGACCGGTTTCGAAAGCTTCTATTTTGGTTAAAGAAAATTCATGGTTCGAAGGATGATTGGCGTGACCTACTGTAGCTTTTAAAGTTTATCCTACAATTTTAGGTAAAAGCATAATTACTTTTTAGTTCTCTCTCTATCTCTCTCGCTTTTTCTTTTTTTAACGTTTGTGGTGATTATGCCTAAATTTAGTGGTGCCAATGATTTTGGGACCTAGGGTTTTCAAAGCTTTTGTCTCTTTATGCAAAATTGTTTGGCTTCGTTGCTAAGGGAAACATTTGTGGGGAACACATTGAATTAAAAATGAGAGTGTGGTCCCTTTTGATTCTTGGGTATTTGAAAATTTGCACATTTGAGGTTTTTAATAGACAAAAGACTACAAATTTGTGCTTTTGTATTTATAAACTATGGTAAAATTTCAGTAGTTTTGTATAAGGATAGTGGTCCCTTGAAGCTCCACTTATATTGAATTGGGTTTTTTATTTCAAAATACAAGTGTTAGTTTTCTTTTTTGGCTTATTTCATAACTGATGTGGTTCCAATCTTTGTGTTCGACTTTTTGTTGGCTAATGAAATTGTGGTCCCTTTTTCTTTCACAACCATAAGAAAGTACACTTAGAAAAAAAATATTATTTGATATTCTAATTTATTTGTATTGCAATTAGAAGAAAAAAGAGAATTCAATAGATGCATAAATTAAAAGGAATGATGATTCATTACAGATGACGATAGTAGTAGTAGAATAAATAAAATGAGAGGAATTATTTTCTAAAGTTTGGACAATGTAAAGAAGATTGAGATTTCTTGCGAGCTTATGTTTTAATTATTAATTATTGTATAACTTATTAAATTTTCGTTTGTACATGAAGTTATATGAGGAACTAAATAAGATTGGGATGACGATGAAGTATAAATTCATAAATCCAGCTGCTGTCTTGCTTTCTGGTCGAGCAAATACCAATAAATCTCGAATTGATAGAACGAAAATCATTGTATCCCAATTGGAAGGAATTCAATCTGGACAGTTATGCTACATACCTTATAATCCTAAGTAAGTACTTGAGCCTTATTATTTTATTTAATCACATTACTTTTTTAAGAAAATCCTTTACTAAAATTAAAGTTTGATTTGTTGTAGATTTCATTGGGTCCTTATTGTTATTGACATGGATTCTAATACAATATACTATTTGGATCCAATGCGACAACCAATGCATATGGATCTAAGGCTTCTTTTGAATAAGTAAGTGAAATTTTATATGTTTCCACATATGTTTATGACATTAAAGGTATGTTTTGACAATTTCTACCATGGATAATCATACATTCTGTAGTGCCATGGCAAGACTTAATGTTAAAGAATCAGCTTCAAGTAATAAAGTTAAAGTTAATTGGGCTACAGTGAAGGTAAAAGTAATTAATTATTAATTATCATGCACATTTGAGTTCAAATGATAAATATTCTTAACATACATTTAATTGAATAATTTTTTAGGCACCGAGACAACCCGGCAATGTCGAATGCGGGTTTTATGTCATGTCCTATGTGCAAGATATCATTGCTAATAACAATGTTCTAAAAGAAGATGTAAGTGTGCATTTTTTTATGATGTAGTACTATATTTATATAATAGCTAATTTATTTGAATTTTTTTATAGTTCTTTGGAAAGAAAACTTATAATGAAGAAGAGATTGATGAAATCCGTAAGGAGTGGGCATCCTTTGTCTTAGAAAAGTTGTGATTATTTCAGGTATGTGATATAAATATCGGTTGAAAGTTGGCTTTTTCATACTACGAATATACAAAAGAGAGTATTAGGTATCAAATATTCACTTTAGTTTTCATAAGTAATTATTCCCTCATTTCCATTTTTCTTTAAGTATATTGTATTAATTAGAATATTATAGTTTATAGGCAATAGAATAGTTTGACTTTGTTGTTAACTAATGTTTTTTAATATTTGTAAGCATTCTAAGTGCTTAGGCTTTTTTAGGTTTCTGTTTACATATTTTTGTTGGCTAATGCTTGTGTACGTTTTATTGTTGGTTGATGTTGTGTATGCTTTTTGTAGGGGGGGGGGGGGACAATTTGTAAGCATGCTGTGAATAAAATTTGGTCCATTTGAAGATTGATGTACATTTATGTATTTCTAACTAAGCAGCATTTTAAAATTTCATTACATTGATGCATTTTCTTTTATTTCTATGTATGCAGGAACTTGTTGCTGTTGTTCATTGCTTATATATGCTACTGGTGATCAGGCGATTAACATACATTGATGTTTCTTTTTGGAGTCAATTTTGATATTTTAAGCTGTATATTTTTGGTAGTTATCTCTTAGTTAACTGATCAATGTATATGTTTATTACCTGGATTGAATTTATCTTCTACTTTATATTTTGGAATACTAGATATAAATATATGTATGTTTGATTATACTTTATAAAAAATTATTATGTGATTTACTGAACCAATTTGTATTTTTTTAAAATTGTAATGGATTTATTTTAGAATTTTATTATTTAGGAATAGTAAAAAAAGGATAATTGAAATTGAAAAATATCTATCATGCACATGTGATAGAATATATTTCCACCGTGACAAAAATCTATCATCCACTTGTGATAGAAATGATTGCCACGTTACCATAATGTTAGTAGCCACATCATATGCCACGTTTGCAAATTATTCCACATGTACAAATATGTCAGATTCCACATTAGTTACATTAAAAAAAATTATAATTAACATGTCAGCCAATTGTGGGACCATATATGCCAACTCAATTGCCAAATAGGATGCCACATCAACAAAATACTATACATATAAGTTGCCACGTGTGAAAGTATATTTTTAACATTGTTTCTTGACAGTTATTTTCTGTCACAAAGCAATAAATATTCTGTCACAACATTCTTACTGTGGCTTTTGTAACAAAAAATAATTATGTCAGTAACATTATTTGTGACAGAATAATTCTATCAGAAATGATCAGTTTTGTAGTAGTGTTAGTTTCATGAAGTAAATTATTAGTCACATAAAAATATAAACATTATACATATCAAAACTTACTAAACCGTACATAAAGGTTAGTCCATTTGAATGTCTTATAAGTTTTTTAAAGTGAAGTTTATAATAAAAATTTATGCATGTCATCCATATATAGTAATTTTTTTCTAATTGCATGCCATTTGTCACTATAAACCATATCTGTCGTTAAAAATCTTGTCTCAAAGGTCCACATAGAACACTCTTACTGGCTCTTTATGTACAGTATAAAAATTGTGCATACTTGAGTTCGGAAAATATTAGAATAGACTTGGCCATTTAGACCTCTTGTTCAGGGTTATGGTATTTTGACACAATTGCTCATGATGCATAGAAGAAGGTTTGTTCCTTATTTCAACTGCGTTGATTATTGATTAATAACAATTTTCTAATTTTTAGACTTTGCTATGCCATTTTAAATTTTGATAAAATTTTATTCATAAATTGCCCATCTTGTTAGTAAAAATTTGAACATATTTAACTTATATTTTTAATTTTTTGTTTTAAAAGGATCTGTTATACACACACACATAAATACAAGCGAGAATATATAAATAAATCAAAGATTGAATTGAAAACATAAATTGTCTAAAAAAATTAAGAAAAATAAAAGATGGAATTGAAAAAATACGTTGTTTATTAAAAAGTTTTTGGGGGTAAACACTAAGTTACATTTCATGTAACTTAAGCGTTCCCTTTTTTGGGACCCCTCTAGATTTGATAGCTTGCTATATTTTGTACATTCTCTATTATTCCCCTAATTTTCGCATTGTAAACTTTATTGATATAATGTTAAAACATATTTTAGTTTATATTTTCTTTGTTATGGTCTTCTTATACCAAAATCGAGGTTCTCCTACTTCTATGTACAAACTATTTGGTACAAGCTAATGTTTACAAAATGCAAATTTAATTAAATCTTTACATACATGAGAGCACTACGTTAAAAATAAATTTTGGTGAAAACCATAATCTAAAAACTAGAAACATTCATTTTATATCACTAAAAATCAATAAAAGAATATTAGAAGGATACCTGAATTCACAATTTCAATTTTTTACTAGCACCGTACGGTTTGTATTCCAAATCAATACATTTTCTTAATCATTTAATTTTCTCTCTGCATTCTCTTTGATGATGGAATGTCAGAAAAGAATGGAAAGTTACGTGTGATCTGGGGAATATATATATATATATATATATATATATATATAACTTCTCTGTTATCTTTTAGTATTTCTATTTTAACTTAACTCATCATAAAAATAAGGTTAAAATATAAATTATCCTTAATTCTCTACATATTAAAGGTTCACGCCTTATTGATACATAATATCCAAATTACTGAAAGTCTTAATAGATCATTTTTAATTTAGCTTAGTCTTATCTGACAGTCCACAATAAATAATTATTCATATATTAGCCCAGCGTTAGATTAAAGATTCAATATACTATGTTTTCATTGTCGATTCACTTATCATGGAAACTTCAACTACTTCACTTTCTGGATCCATATAGTGGATCATGTATTGCATAAGTGATTTGAGAAGAAAGATTAGAAACTTAGAGAGAGAAGCAGCTGAGTTCTCTCAAAGCTTAAATTGCTTTTAGTAATTTCATAATTATGTTTAACTAATAATTTATTCTTTTAAAATGCTTCAATTTACAAGGGTTCAAAATTATAATTAGGGCGTTAATTATAATAAAACTTTTGTTGCATTTATATGATAGGCTGAATTAGATGTGAACAGAGCTAAATGCAATGATCTTAGGTTTTTTGAGTAGGAAGTGGAGCAGCAGCTGCAGCTTCACGATGGTTAGAATTCTATGATCATCACCTAACTAATTGTTAGTTTACTTTTGGTTAATTTTCATGAAATTATATGGAGGATGAACTTTTAGATAAGTTTTGGCTTATGTAACATCAATAAATAATAATGTTTGGACTAACATGTCCTGTTAATTATCTAATTAATTACTTAAGTTTTTAGGTTAAATGATGTCACTAACATGATATCATAATAAAGGTCTTATATTTAAACCCTTGTGTTCTCTTATTTTAGTCTGATTTAGCTTTTATTGTTTTTATTTCCAATTCAACTCCTTGGACTCTTACTCGGTCTCTTTGAATCAAATTTCTATCTAACCCTATTGCTCTTTCTCTTTCACATTTAGTTTTTATTTAAAATGCAATTCCTTGGACTCTTAGTTTATTGGAATACTAGGACTTGCAATGTGCTTGCGAGTGCTGTAAACAATATCCCTTATCTAGGAATGAATTTTAGGTTAAATGTGTTAGTTTTGGATAACCTTCAAAAGTTCACTTTTGAGTATGAGTTAGTTTTAATAGCTTCTTAATGATGGCATAGGCAAAGTAATGTATAAGTGGACCCATTCTACCTTACTACTTGATAACAACCAAACAAAAATACTAGCCTAAATGTGACGAAGGATCTTAGGGGCAAAAGGATTGGGCTACATGTGACAGGGGGTGTTAAGGACAATATCCGCATCGTTTGAGGATAAAAATTTTAGATTAAGTTCATAATATTAGGATAACTCTAAACTCTTGATTAACTTTTAAGTATGAGTTAGACCCATTGCGTTTTATAGATAAATATTACTTTTCCAAGAATGGCCTGCAGCTTTGAATTTATCACTTCAAGAAGAAATCAGACGCCTAAAGCAGCTAACCGCCATAGAACCTGATCGAGTGAGCTTCAATCTGGTTGAATCCGAGCCATCAACAAGCCAAAGTGGCCATGCTACAGATGATCATGAAAAACCAGAGCCTAAGGAGCCCGAAAAGTATAATTGATTTGCTTAAATTGGAGTTCAAAATCATAAAGACAAATTAAAGAACTTTTCCTTTGGTTGTGGGACTTCGTTTCTTCTTTTTGTGTGGACTTTTTCTATAAGCAAATTTTCAAGTGCGAATATTTGCGGATCAAAGTATGAATTAAGTAAAAGGAAATGTTTAAATGAGACGAAACTTTTTCTTCAAGTATGAATATTTGTGGAACAAAGTATGGATTATTTGTTGTGATTTCACAGCCCAATCAACAAAAAATCCAAATCTTGCTCGAAGATCAGAAGTCAAACACAAAAAAGGTAACAAATGATCTTTAGGCCATTTGAGCATGATGTGGAGCAGCAGTCGCAGCTTCAAAATGGATAGAATTCTATGGTCATCACTAACTAATTGTTAATTTTATTTTGATTAATTTTCTTAAAATTATATGCAAGATGAAATTTTAGGAAAAGTTTTGGCATATGTAACATAAATAAATAATAATGTTGGGGCCGTAAATTATCTGATAAAAGATTATTATCACTACATGACACATAATAAAGGTCTTATATTTGAATCCTTGTGTTCTCCTATTTTTGTGTCATTTAGCTTTTATTGTTTTTATTTACAATTTTTTATTTTGATTTATTTGCATATTCTCGCTTATATATATGATATATTACAGATCCTTTTAGAACAAAAATTCAAAAATGTAGGTCTTAAATATGTTTGATTTTTTATTAACAAGATGAGCAATATATTGATAAAACTCGCATCAAAATTTAACATGCGATAACAAAATATGAAAGTTAGAAAATTATTATGAATCAGTAATGAACACAGATGAAATAAGAGATAAAGAACAACCATCGTGATCAATTGTGTCAAAGACTATAACCCTGAATAAGAGGTCTAGATTGCCAATTCTGTTCTAGTGTTTCTTGAACGTAGGTATAAACTATTTTCATCCCATACGTAAAGAGTAAGCAGGAGTGTTCTCCGTAGGCCTCCGAGATAATTGTTTTTTAAAATTTTTTATAATAGACATGGTTTATAGTGACAAATGACATGCAATTAGGAAAAATCTACTATACGTGGAAGACACGCATATATTTTTGTATAAACTTTATTTTAAAGAACTTTACACTCAATGGCCTGACGTTTGTATGTACAGGTTTCTAATAAGTTTTGGTATGTATGATTTTTGTATTTTTATGTGAATAATAATTCAGTTTATGAGCCTTCAAAATAACAATTTTTTCAAAAGTCATTTCGGATGAAAGGTGTATAATTGAAAGAGTTTGCAACAAAACATTATATAATAAGCATATTAAAAATTTGTAATAAAAAATTATATAACAAGCACATTAAAAGAATTAGATAAGATTAAGTTTTAATAATTTTTTTAATTACCTATATTTTTTCAAAAGTCAGGGGAAGTTTTGCCAATCTTGATATATGCAAGAATCTTTTACTTAATATAAAAACATGGGAATTTACACTCTGAGCCATCAACGAAATGTTATTCTATCCTCTATATGATATGTACATTAATATTTAAAAAGGAATGTCCAAGGACAAGATTATCAATTACAGTTATGTGAAATTATGAGCGATTAAGAAAATATTATAGATATTAATAATTATTTAAAAATAAATTAAACCTAATAGTGAATAGCAAAGGGACATAAAATTAAAAACAACTTTTTAAACACAATATTTTGACTATTATATTAAAAGTTAATTAAAGGTTAAGGTTCACGCGAATATCACATTTTTTATTTTAAAAATTAAAAAATTAATATAGTAGGTCATCATATAATAATTAAATTATTTCTTATTCTTCTCTCTCTTACCTAATGTACTTCTTCTTTTATTTTTAAACACAATATTTTACCTATTTTAGCTCTCTCCTTTAAAAGCATAAAAGCTTGTAATATGCCTCGATAGGACAGGATCTTATAGGAACGGACCTAAGGAGAACAAAAGCATACAAAAGAGTGATATGCTTAAAGACACTTTTTCGAAGATTTGTTCAAATTATTAAAAGATACAGCTAAATATGAGGTTAAACTTGTCACAATTAATTATTTTCTACTATTCTCTATATATGGATTAAGCATTATTTTCCACTTAATTTTACAACTCTTGTTGGCACTAAATGAGATTAAGTATTTACTTTGTTTTCTTTACTTAGAGCACTAATTAATCCTACTGAAAATCTTGCTAAAAAGTATATCCTTTTTACTATTTCTACACGTCTTTTAAACTCATATGCTTGCCGCTTTTTTTTAGTTAATATATTTTTTTGAATCACATCTTCACCTTTATATTTCATTATTAATTTTAATTTATTTTCTATTATTACTTATATCTAGAATATTTTGTCAATATCTCATAATTTCACAAAATATAATTGATAGTTTTGTGATTGGACATCACTTTTATTTTTATTTTTGGTTCTTTATGTATATCTCATCTAGAGGCTACAATAGCATCTCATTTTAGGGCCCATAGTGCAAAATCTAATCTATATTAAGTATAAAATCCTTAAATACATCTAGATTCGTAAAACTTCCTCTACCTTTTTAAAAAATATAGTTAAAGAAAAAAATTGGTAAAATTTATAAGAAGGTCCGACTATTTCAACTTAATTGGATCTAACCCTATGCTTTTTATTTTTATTTTTTTTGTTGCAAATTCTTTCAATTACATATTTGTCATCCGAAATGACTTTTGAAAAAAAAATAATTCTCGTTTTGATGGTCATAAAGTGAATTATTATTCACACAAAAATATAAAACTTATACATACAAAAAATGATTAAATATGTACATATGTAATTATTAGGCCATTTGAGTGTCTTGTAAGTTCTTTAAAGTAAAGTTTATAATAATAATTCATGCATGTCTTCTATTTATAGTAGATTCTTCCTAATTGCGTACGAGCAATCACTGTAAACCATATCTATAATAAAAAGAACTTATCTTCGAGACCCACAGAGCACATTCTCAATGGCTCTTTAAATACAGTATAAAAAACAATACATACCTAAGTTTGGAAAGCACGAGAATAGACTTGACCATTTAGACCTCTTGTTCAGGGTTTTGGTCATTGACATGGTCAATCACGATGCATAGAAGTAGGTTTGTCCTTTTATCTCTTATTTCAACTGCGTTCATTACTAATTAATAATAATGTTCTAATTTTTGGACTTTGATACCGCATGTCAGATTTGATAAGAATTTTATTAATTAATTGCGGATTTTTTAATGAAAATGTGAACATATTTAAGACTTGCATTTTTAATTTTTTTTAAAAGGGTACATATACAAGTGAGAATATATAAATAAATGAAAATAAAAAATTGTTTTCCTTTTAGGCCCAAAAATGTAAATAGTAAAGTTTAATTGCACTTGCTTTATTTATTTATAGATTTTGATCTATTTGTTTGAGGAACTTTTTATTATTTACATTACGAGAAATTCTGGAATATATCATATGTACCATGTCTATCATACAATAAACAAATGATTTTATATTATATGTTATTAATTATTTATATTACCTCTAGTGTATTCTAGAATTTCTCATAAATTACATATTTTTTAATATTTTCTCAAGATAATTAAGGACCTACATGTTGTATCAAATAGACTTATGCCTTTAATTAATGGATTCATTAAATAATGATGGGAAGGATATATTTTACATTGAATCTTAGAATGTTCCAGAAATTTTTGCCTTGCTCATTAATAATTAATTAAACATTAAATTCATGAAATTTCTTTTATTTAATTTATTTGAAAGAAATAAACTCATGAAATATCTTTTTTTTAAAAAAAAATTTATTTGATAATATTTTCACTAACTGCCTCGTGTATGTGAAATAAGAGCGATTCCTTAGAACCACAAAGGTAAATCTATGTAGAAGCCTAATATATTTCCATTGCCACCACAAGGCTTAAAAAATTAATAAAAATAAAAGATTGAATTGAAATAATAAACTGTCAATTTAAATGTTTTTGGGCCCCTCAAGATTTATACAAATCTATTATATTCTGCTATAGTTTATGCATTCTCTTATATGCCCCTACTTTTGGCATCGTTAACTTTACCTATATAATTTTACAACGTACTTAATAGTCTATTTGCTCTTTATTATGGTCTTCTTACACCCGAATCTTGGTTTTGTTACTGTATATATGCAAACTATCTTGTATAAATTAATGTTTACAAAATATAAATTTAAGAAAATCATTACGTATATGAGAAAAATATTATTTTATTATCAATTCACTTAACAGGGGAACTTTAACTACTTCGCTTTCTAGATCCATCTAGTAGAACATGCATTGCATAAGTGATATGAGAAGAAAAATTAGAAACTTAGAGAAAGAAGCATATGAGCTCTCCCAAAGATTAAACATACTTTTGGTAATTTCATAATTATGTTTTACTAATAATTTATGCTTTTAATCTGCTTCAATTTGCTAGTGTTTAAATTACAATTAAGATGCTAATTATAATAAAACTTTTGTTACATTTACATGATAGGCTGACATGGATGTGACCAGAGCTGAAAACAATTATCTTAGGCTTTTTGAGCAAGAAGTGGAGTGGCAGTTGCAGCTTCAAGATGGTTAAAATTCTATGATCATCACCTAACTAATTGTTAATTTTCTTTCGATTAATTTTCATGAAATTATATGTAGGACGAATTTCTAAGGATAAGGTTTGTCATGTGTAATGAATCTCTAAGGATAAGTTTCGTCATGTATGACATCATTGAATAATAATGTTGAGGCTGTTAGTTATCTAATAACTTAAAGTTTTACGTTAAGTGATTTCACTCGTATGATATCAGAATTAAGGTCTTATATTTCAACCCTTGTATTCTCTTATTCGTGTCTCATTTAGCTTTTATTCTTTTTATTCACAATTCAACTCTGTAGACTCTTACTCGGTCTCTTTGAATCAAAGTTCTATCTGAACCTCGTGTTCTTACTCTTTCTCATTTAATTTTTATTTACAATTTAATTCCTTAGACTCTTACTTGGTCTCTTTGAATCTGATAACCTATGTTGCACTTCAAAATGTTCGGAACAATATCCCACATCAGCTGGGAATGAATCTTGGGTTAAGTTTATTAGTTTGGGACAGATCCCAACTCTTGAGTTATTTTTTAAGTATAAGTTAGGTCTATGAGATTCAATATGGTATTATAACTCGACTTAAGCATGAGTAGGCCCACAACATCTTACCACATTATAAGAACTAGGCAAAATGGCTGACCTGACATGCAAGTGACGTGGGCAAAAGGACTAACCTGATATGCAATTGAATAGAGGTTTTAGGAGCAAAAGGACCGAACCTGCCAGTGAATTGGAGGTTTTAGAGAATGAATATTAAGTTAAGTATATAAAGTTGGGACAACCCTTAACTCAGGAGGACCGAACCTGCCAGTGAATTGGAGGTTTTAGAGAATGAATATTAAGTTAAGTATATAAAGTTGGGACAACCCTTAACTCAGGAGTTCGCTTTTTGAGTATGAGTTAGAAGATTTTCTAAAAGATTATTTAAAGATTTGGATTAAGATGAAAAGTCTCATCCACTAAACATTAATCCACACCTATATTAACCACCTACCAGGCCAATCCAGCTACAGGGAGCTGGAGATTGTTGACGCTTGTATTCAGTAAATAGTTGTTAAAGGCTTTAGCAGCTTAAGTCTAGCTGTAGCAAGTTCAACAAGAATTGTTTAAACATGAGCAGTGACATGGATTTTTTCACTATTACATCATGGCATAAACTTTTCCAATAATGGCATGCAGCTTTGAATTTATCCCTTCAGGAAGAAATCATATCCTAAGGCAGCTAATCGCCATAGAACCTCATCGAGTGAGCGTAAATCTGGTTCAATCTGAGCCATCAACAAGCCAAAGTGACCATGCTACATATTATAATGACAAACCTGAGCCTAACGAGCCTGAAGTAAATTAAAAGGTACGATTGACTTGCTTATTGGAGTTCCCAAAAAAAAAAAACCAAATAAAAGAACTTTTGCTTTGGGTGTGTAACTTCATTTTTCATTTTGTCTATACTTTTTCTGTAAACATATCTTCAAGTGTGAATATCTGATGATTAAAGTATGAATTAAGTAAAAGAAAATGTTTTAAGTAAGAAGAAACTTTTCCTTAATTCTTTTTTAGTTACATCGTTTCTTTGTTATGATTTAAGAGGCCAATGAACAAAGAAATACAAATCTTCATTGAAGATCATGGATCAAACGCAAAAAAAGTAATTTAGGAAGAATGAAGAACAGAAACAAAACAATCAAAAGACACAAAATCGTGAAGCAAAATTAGGCACTTTTTATAAGTCAATCACTAAGTACAAAATCAATAGTATGCAGAGAATTTGTAGACCTAATAAAAAAAATGAAAGAACAGGCAAAATCAGCAATAAGCAAGAGAGAACGATGATGATGAAGTAAGCCACTGATCACCTTATATAATAGACTCTTGGTTTGTTTAACCACCATAACCGAATTATTTATCCATGTCAGGAAACACTTTATCATAGCAGCCCTTTAACTGGGTGAGATTTACAAAATGGTAAAACTCTAGCTTGTTTTAAGATAGATCCAAAACCTTTGCAGAATATCCCACTCAACATTGAAGAAGTGAAGCAACTCTGATTAAAGAACTATAGCGTCACTTATCTTGTTTTTGGTAGATTTGTTCAACTCATTAACTGACATAGCAAAGATATGAAAAATTATCCCAATTTATTAATTTTCCATATATGGATTAAGCATTATTTTCCCCTCAACTTGGCAACTCATGTTGGCACTACATAAGGTTAGGCATATTAATTAATTTGTTTTCTTTATATGGAGCAATATCTAATCATAGTGAAATCCCTGCTGAAGTCCAAACAATAATTAGACTTTATAATGTGAAAGGAAACTATGGGTGGTCCAATAAAGGATTTTCTGCTTTGTTAGAAGTCCTTACTGATATTTTACCAAATAATAATAATTTATCTAAGTCAATGTATGAGGCCAAGAAAACAATAAAAATGCTAGGCTTAAAGTTATGAAAAAATACATGCATGTCCAAATTATTGCATTCTATATATGAATGAATTTGCTGATCTTACTGAATGCCCAAATTGTAAACCATTTAGGTGGCAAAGAAAAAAAGATGGCTCAAAAAAATTTAGGAAAAGGGTTCCCGAAAAGGTGTTATGGTACTTTCTTCCTATTCCTATGTTCAAAAAATAGTTTCCACAAACAGCTTAAAACTTAACATGACATGCTAATAAGAGAATTGGAGATGGCAAGCTTCGCCACCCAGCAGACTCCCTAGCCTAGCAACTAATTGACAATAAGTGGACAAAATTTACGTAAGAGCCCATAAATCTCCATTTATCTCTCTCAAATGATGGGGTTAACACATATAATACACTTAACACTACTTATAGTTGTTGGCTCGTTACATTGATAACATATAATCTTCCTCCTTGATTGTGTATGAAAAAAATGTTTATGAAATTGTATCTTTTGATATATGGCCCTAAACAGCCTGCAAATGATCTAGATGTATACCTCGTACCTTTGATTAAGGACTTAAAAACAGTATGAGATATAGGTGTTGATGTTTATGATGCATATAGAAAACCTTCAATTTACGGGCTGTGTTGATGTGGACAATCAGTGACTTTCAAGCATACGGAAACCTCTCTGAGTGTACTATTAAGGGGTATTATGTTTGTCCAATTTGTGGGATAGACACTTGTGCATGTTGGTTACCGCATAGTAAAAAAATGTCATATATGGGTCATCGTCGATTTCTACCACTCGCTCACCCATTTCAGAAACTTAAAAAGGTTTTCAATGGGAAACAAAAGTAGGATAAGCCTCTTAGAATTTTTTCTAATAAGGAAATTTTTAACATGGTGAAAGATATTGACAATAAGTTTGGGAAAAAGAAGAGCAAAAAGAAGAAACATGATGGAGTTAGTGATGGTGACGATGATGAAAGCATAACTAGAAAATTGTACAAAAAGAAATCAATCTTTTTTAACTCAGAATATTGGAAGCATTTATTAGTTCGCCATCAATTAGATGTGATGCACATTGAAAAAAATGTGTGTAAAAATATTTATGGCACACTACCTTATTAACCGAGCAAGGCAAAAGATGAGATTAATGTTATAAAATATCTTAAGCATCTTGAACAAGAGGAAAACTAGTTACTGATGAAACAAACAAAAATAACAAAGTCCTACCAATGTGAAACCTTGCAAAGTGTGAAAGTTCTTAATGGCTATTCTTCCAATGTCCTAAAACTTGTTTCAATTGATGATTGTCGGCTTCAAGGCCTTAAGTCTCATGATTGTCATACTTTGATGCAACAACCACTATCGTTAGTCATTCGAAATTGTTTGCCTATAAATGTTAGAAATGCTATAATCTGAGTGTGCTTTTTTTTTTAAGTCATTATACTCTAAGGTGGTAGAACCTAGAACTCTTGACCACTTGTAAAAGGAACTTGTAATAACTTTATACTTATTACAACAATGCTTCCAACCTAGCCTTTTTAACATAATGAGCCATTTATTAATCCATCTAGTTGAACAAGTTAAGTTATATGGGGGAGTTTACCTACGATGGATGTATCCTTTTGAGAGAGATATGAAAACTCTTAAGGATTATGTTCGTAATCGCTACTGCCCTTAGAGTTGTATTACATAAAGTTATATTGCTGAAGAAGCACTTGAATTTTGTACTGAGTATCTCTAAAATTATGATGCTATTGAACTACCTACGGGTTGTCAAATTGATTTTTCAATCGAAAGGCCTTTGGGAGGTGCAAACATTAAGGTGGTTGATGATCTTTTATATACCGCAGGCACACCGATGCGTTCTAATGAAAGCCACCAAAATCCAATCATACATCTAGTAAGTCATTTGTTAATTTTTTTTCCAATACATACTACTATTGAATTATAAATTACTATTCTAATTTTAAGTGTTGATATGGTCTTATTATAGGAAGCATATGCATTATTTGGCATCAATGGACCCCTATAAGGCAAGAAACCATCGATGATTGCAAAATCAACACACTAGTACATTTTCCGCTTGGTTACAAAAAAAAAAAAGGTTAGAATTAATGCTTAACTAAATGCAATATAGGTTACAAACTTTAATAAGATTTTGTTTTCATGTAACTAATTACTATACTTTTTTAATTTAAATTATAGGTAGCAGATGATAAAGCAAACAATGTGCCAGTTGAAGAAATAGTGTGGTCATTGGCAAATAGACCGTGCTCAAGTGTGGTGACATACCCTGGCTACCAAATTAATGGCTTCAATTTTGCAACAAAATAACGAGACAATAATCATGTAACCTAAAATAATAGTGTTAGAGTTATCACTAACACTCTACAAATTTCAAGCTCAAAACATAAAAGTCTTCACTCTGGAGACATGACTTTTTATGGAGTCGTTGATGAGATTTGGCAGCTTGATTATCTGATGGTTTAAAAAACACTTTTCAAGTGTGACTAGGTAGATGATAAGGGGGTTAATGTTGACAATATGGGTTTCACTATATTTGATTTAAATTAAATTGGTTATAAATATGATTGCTTTATTCTAACTTGTCATGAAAAGCAAGCGTTTTATGTAAATGACAAGTAGATAAGAGTAAATCAATAGTTTGTTTAGTGAGTGAAAAAGCTTACAAGTTAAATGGGGAAAGATGTGAAGAAATTGATGTATTTTCACCATTATCGAACAAACTTTAAGTATGTGAGTTGGATGAGAAGGATGACGAAGGAGTTTATGATAGAAAAGATTGTGATGCTATTCCAATATATATTGATTTAGAAAATCACTAAAAGCATTATTGTAGGTAGCTTCCAACATTGCCTTTTACACTATTCTAGTGAGTGATTTATTTATTTTATTATATTCCACTAGTACTGTATTGACTTTTTAATTTAATTAATGTACTTACTATTTTAATCATTTTCAGGATTGTAGGAGATGTGGCTCAAAACGATGTATTCACTCTTCCAGAACTCAAAGGAAGACCAAGGAGAAGAAAAAAAAAGCTTACAAAACAAAAAATTTAGTAATAAAGCTCTAGCTGAGTACAATTCTTACGGTGTTCTAGTTGGGAAGGGAAGAAATGATCTAAGGAGTTACATTGGCGTCATCGTATGTGAAACAATTTCGATCTTACTTGATGATTGGAAGCGTGTGCCATTGGAAATGAAAGAAACTATATGGCTTCATTTTTAGGTTTTATTTAATTGTTTAATAGTATATTTAATGATTTATTTAAACTTGGTGCTAACGCATGCCATTACTTTGTAGAAAAGATCAATTTGAGCTTGAAATGCAAAAGCCAAGTATAAAATGGATGGGTGTTGCATTAAGAAACTTTAGAAGTGAGCTAGCAAAAGAATTCATTCTACCATACAAGGACGGTATACAGTCACTGAGGTTGCCTCCTATTGAATATCCAAGCATTCAAAAAGAAGATTGGAAACTTTTTGTTAATAAAATTTTGTCTCAAGAATTACAGGTGTGTTGTTTGTTAATATTACTTGATTTATTTGTTGTTAGTTACTAATAATTAGTTGTAACCCTTTTGTCTTTTATTATATTATTTGTGTGGGAAAAAAGTACGAAAGCAAAAGAAAAAATAGCACAAAATGTCTACAACCATTGCTTGGGTAGCATAGGATATTGTGGCATGTTGTATTGAAAAGTATGTACAATAAGTAATGTGATAATAGAATCAATACTTTTTGTTTTCTATCAACCTGTAACAGAAAAAGGAGAATAGATTTTCTGAGCAAGAGATTGACCACAGTGAAGCTTGGTTAATAGCGCGAGTAGACCGAGATGGCAAATATGCTTTTGAAGTGATGCCAGTGGTTGAGAAAATAGTAAAGTGCCTATATATTTAATTCTTATGTATTTTATTCTTTTATGATATAATTAAGCTTGCTTGTATCATGAATTTTGAGATTCTGATAAGAGGTTATTAATGATCTTTAATTCCTTAATTCAACTTGTGGAAGTATTGAAAACAATTTTTAGAATACGGCATTATATTGTTTTAATGCACGGTAAAATAAATCACCTCAAAAAGAACCTTGAACCTTAGATCTAATGTGTGCTTCTTGATTATTATGTCTTTATCTTATATTGTATGTATTTTATATGTTGTAAGTAAAGGTACTTATAATAATAGGTATATGTCATATTGTTGGAGAGACTAGATGAATAGTTATAGTTTACAATTTAATTTTTCGTGAATGAAATTAAAGTTCAAAGGAATTGATGAGTACACCATGAAAGAACTCTCACGACTTCATGATCAATAGGCCACATATGTTGTCAAGTTAATTACAGCCTACAATTATGAGGTAATATATGAATAAGTTATGAGTATTTTTGCTTCCAAATATCTTAGACTTATTTTTTGTGGTGTATTAATTGATTTTATGTATTTGTAGGTGGGAAACAATTGAACCATGTATGGATATTCAGTGACATTCTTGTGCTTATTCTTGTTGGTTAACGTTTGTTGAAACTTAATTTAGTACTTTAAGGTTGTTTAGAACTTGTGTAAAACTTAATTTCGTACTTATTTTTTTTTTCCAAAACAGTGGTGTAGTTGAATTATGTTAATTTAAGTAATGTATTTGAGATTTTTATTATGTGAATTGTGTTGCGAGATTTGGTATATTTAATATATTTTGAGTTTTTATGTCAAGTTTAGGCCAATTTCTTTTGCCCTTAAAACCCCAATCACTTGCAAGTCAATCCTTTTGCATGGTCCCAATCAGGTAATAAGATATTGTAAAAAAAGAATAGATTTTTTATCAAGAATTTCACTAGGACTAATTATTGCTCAAAATAAGAAAACAAACTATAGAGGGACGCTGCTGGAGCCCCTCCATTTCTCTTACGAAACTCCTATTATTTTTCATTTACAATTTTATCCTTTATATTTAAATTGGATTAAAAATTATTAATGGTCTTGCTCTCAATGTGTTTTTCCATCACAAACTCTTTACATCTATAAAGTTTACAAACAAAAAAAATGATTTAATTAAAAAGTAATAATTTTGAGAAGTTTTGATAGATTATTAATTTTATGACTAGTATATATATATCGTTTCTTTTTAAAATGCAATGGGATGGAGAGAATCACTCATTATAGTCTATTGACGAAGCAACAGATAAATACTATATCAAGAAAACGTTGAAAGGGTTAAGTGGGGAGAGAGAGTGTCTCATTGAATTTGTAGAAAAGGAAAATAGAGGTGTGCTAATGGCATCACTCCGAACTAAATACCTAACATTATTTAGTGACAACAAGTAGTGTCAAGATGTGTGGAAAGAAATGCTTAATCCATATATAGAATAATTGTGACAAGTTTTAACCTCATATTTAGCTATATTTTAATGACTCGAACAAATCTTCAAAAATGTTTTTAAACATATGAATGAAACCAAAAGTTGTATTTATTTTCTTTTTTTGGTATTAACTACTTTATGCTACTTCATATTTTAAGGATATATTGAATTTAAATTTCAATATTAGGTGTGCTATAAAAAATGAAGAAAAAATTCTTCTTGATATCATTTCAAACAATTTTTTATTACTCATGTTCGGGGGGAATTTAGCAACATTATTGGATTTGGGTAGTCTATAATTAAAAAATAACTATGAATCACAATATTTTAAAAAACTAATTCATCATTGAATTTAAATCCAAAGTCGTTATCTTTATTTTGCAACTATAACCTAACTCTTTTACTTAATTTGTAAATACAACCTTGTGGATTAATCTGCTGAATTGAAAACTTAAAGGGATAAGATGGTAGCATTTCAGATTGATCATAAAAACTTCAAGAAGTCACGAGCCAGACATGTACTATACTTAAAAGACAAAACGACATCAATTGAGATCGTTTCAAGCTAGTTTAAGTGAAGCACGTGACAACGCATTCGAGAAGTGTTAGCCTAAAGGGCTATATAATGTAATTTTGATGATAACAAACATGTGTTTTAAGTGATTTAATAAATATTGTATTTCACATTTTTACTAGTTTTTAAGGATAATATTTATGCAAGTGAATCAAATGAAATCAAGTTCAAGACACTCAACGGACAACAGCGAAATTAAGAATAAAGTTTAGAGCTCAACAGATAAATTATTGCGACAAATTCTTGTAAATCTAGTATGATTTAATTGATGCATGATTTAGCATTTGAGAAGCTCAAAGAGTTTATTTTAATAATTACTTTTCATAAACTAAAAGGTTTACTATTTAAAACATTTTGGGTCATATTATAATTTATGAAAGTTTGAGAACCCGAATAAAATCCAAACATTTGAAATCCAAAATTGGACAAAGAGTGAGCAGCTAACCGCCTGAGGGCTACCGGCTACCAGTGCTTGAGGAAAATCTCATATTTTCAAAATTTCGACTAAATTGAAAAGATATGAGAACTTTGAAATTTATGAGTATTATGTTAAATTCTGAAAATGACCTCTTTGAAAAATGTTATTATATGTTGGGTCATAACATAATTTAAAAAGGTTTTAAGAATGACAAACATTATTTATAAATTCTGAAATTGGACCATTTGTAAAGTTTTATGGTGTGTTGGGTCATAATATAATTACAGGGAGTTTTGGGCACAAATGTAATTTTGTGAACAGTGATACTATAGCCAAATTCAAATTTAACGATAATATCACTATTCTAGAGAGGCTAGCCAAATAAATCAAGCGACTAACTGATTTAGCGCGGGAATTTACCTATAACGGTTAGTTTTTAAGCTTTAGCTATAAAACCCCAACTCCAACGTCATTTTATAGACTAATGCAAGTATAAACAAGATCATATAACAATATTGAGCTTTCATTTTACAAATCATCATTTATTGAATCATTATTGTGGTATTATTTGTATATCCACTTTTAAAGAGAGTTTTTTTTTATAATTGTCATTTCTCATTAAATTGTGAGTGTACAAGTATGAGAAACACTTGGGGTGAAGAGATTGGGAAGATAATCTCTTGATTTCAAAGGTTCATTGACACCTTGGAAGTTAAGTGTAAGAACTTAAAGTCTTGGGAGGGTTGGATAGTGAAATCTCCGAGCTTGGTTGGCTTGGAGGCGTGAACGTAGGAGGGGATTGCCGAACCACATAAAAATTCTTGTGTTTATTTTCTCTTCCCTTACTCTTTTATTATTGTGCTATATTGAATTTATTGTTTTCAATTCTATTAAGATATTAGATTGAATTGTTGCGCGAATTGTTTAGTATAAAATTTAAAATCTCAATTCACCCCCCTCTTGGGTTGCATAACTTGCATTTCAAGAAGGGAATCAAATCTATTATGAGGTCATTATACATGCGACATTAATCTGTGCAAACTGGAGATTATATCAGCTGGTAGAAAACTTATGGTTGAGGTAGTTTTTGCGTGTGAAATTAAGAGCTTTCTGGAGAGATTTGAGTGAGAGAGAAGTGTAATCTTTATTCTTGTAATCATCTATGAAAAAGCTCTATAGTTTTGACTTGAATCAACAATAATACTCCTTCTGGTGGCTTTTCCTGTGGACATAAGTTGTGCTCACAACACAACCGAACCACGTAAACTGAGTCTTTTTTTTCTCTGTGTGTGTTGATTGTTGTGTTTGATCATTTTCTTATTTCTTTGATTCCATTAATTTTTATCAGAGTTCTTTGCTCAGGATTAACATGTATCAAAGTTGATTTGATTGATATATGCAATTTGGTAGTTCTTGATCTCAATCTTGGGACTACTTTAATAAGTCTGTATCTTGAGCTATTAGAGTGTTAACACGTAGTATCAGAGCGAGGATTACAGAGTCAAGATCCAAATGTAGCGGCTCCAAGGGTCAATCTTGAGAAGTTTAATGGTAAAAATGACTTTAATATGTGGAAAGTAAAAATGGAGGCATTACTTATCACACAAGGCTTTAGAGATGTTATTCAACTAGTAATCAAGAAGGAAGGGAAAGAAGTGTCTTCTTAAAAAATTCCCGAACAAGCTGCTGAAATCAACAGGAAGGCAAACAAAACTATAATCTTGAGCCTAGCAGATTCAGTAACAATGGAAATAGCTAAAGAACCCATTGTTGCTGACCTATGGGCAAAATTGGAGAGCATATACAAGAAAAAGTCTTTTTCTAATAGATTATATATCAAAAAAAGAATGTTCACGTTGAAGATGCTTGAAGGATCATCTCTTGATGACCATCTTGATGAGTTCAATAAAGTGTGTGACACACTTGAAACTATAAATGCATCATTTAGTGATGAGGATAAAACATTACTTTTAATAAGCTCTCTACACAAATCTTATGAGCATTTTGTTGATGCCCTGATGTATGGCAGGCGAACATTGACTCTAGATGAGGTAAAGTCAGCTCTTAACACTAAAGAATTGCAAGGGAAGCAAGAAAGCCTTGGCAATGCCATTGGTGAAGGTTTAACAACAAAGGCAAGACCATAATGGAAGAAAAAAAAGCAAGGAAAGAACAAAGAACTTAAAGTCTTTCTTATGTCATAAAGAGAGGCATTTCAAGAAAAATTGTCCTGAAAAGAAGTATAAGAAAAAGGGTCAGAATAGAGATGCAGTTGTTGTAGAGGATAAAGGATATGAATCACCTGGTGTTTGTGTTGCAACAGACAACAAAAATGTGCTAATTTTCCTTCACAATTTCGTGTCTTGTGACTGTTCTATTTTTGTTCTTCATTCTTTCATTATTATTATTATTATTATTATTATTGCATTTGATTTTTTATCTTCGGTCAAGATTTGTATTTCTTTGTTCATTGGGCTCTTAAATCACAACAAACAAACCATGTTAAGCAAAAAAGAATGAAGGAAAAGTTTCTTCTTATTTAAACATTTTCTTTTACTTAATTCATACTTTGGTCAACAGTTATTCACACTTGAAAATATAGTTATATAAAAAGTCCAGACAAAATAAAAATACAAAGTTCCATAACCAAAGCAAAAGTCCTTTAATTTGGTTTTATTTTTTTTGGAACTCCAATAAGCAAATCAATCATACTTTTTACTTTCCTTCAGGCTCCGGTTTGTCATGATCATTTGTAGCATCGCCACTTTGGCTTGTTGATTGCTCTGATTCAAACAAATTGATGCTCACTCGATGAGGTTCCATGGTAGTTAGCTGCTTTAGGTGTCTGATTTCCTCTTGAAGTGATAAATTCAAAGCTGCATTCATTGTTGGAAAATTTTATGCCATAATGTAATGGTAAAAAATATATGTGATTGCTCAATTAAAAGAAGATATTTTTGTCACAATCGATTCATGTTATTTGCCACAATTGTTATTGAACTTACTATAACTAAACTTTAGCTATTAAAGCCTTAACACTATTTACTGAATAGAAGTTTTAACAATCTCTAGCTCCCCACAACTTAGTTGGCCAGTTTGGTATTCAAGTAATAGGATGGATTAGTGCTTAGTGGATGATATTTTTCATCTGATCCCAAATCTTTAAAAAGCCTTTTAACAATTTGTCTCCGTAGAAGTTCATAGGTCTAACTTATACTCAAAAACTAACTCATAATTTGAGAGTTGTGCCAACCTTATATACTTAACCTAAGATCAATTCTTGATCGATGTGGGATATTATCGCTAACGTCCTCTATCACATATAACCTAGTTCTATTTGCCCCTAAAACCATCAGTCACTTGCATGTTAATCCTTTTCCATGGTCCTTATCAGGCGATAAGATATTGTGGGTTTTCTCATGCATGAGTCTGGCTCTAATATCATTTAGAAGCTCATGTGCTACCTGACATTCAAAAGCTAACTCAAAAGTTGAGGTTGTCCAAGACTAATACACTTAACCTAACATTCAAGCTTAGGCAATGAGTGATATGATCCTTAACACCCTCAAGTGCAACATGGGTCATCAGATTCTAAGAGACCAAGACTCTTAAGGAATTCAATTGTAAACAAAAACTAAATGATAAACAGTAAAAAAACTAGTATACAAATAGAAATTTGATTTAAAGAGACCGAGTAAGAGTCTAGTAAGTTAAATTGTAAATAAAAATAATAAAAGCTAAATGAGACAATAATAAGAGAACACATGGTTCAAATTTAAGACCATATTCTAATACCATGTTAGAGAAATCATTTAAACTAAAAACTTAAGTTATTAGACAGTTAACAGTGCTAGTATTATTTTATTCAATGATGTTACATATGCCAAAACTTATCCTAAGAGATTCATCTTGCCTATAATTTCATGAAAATTGATCAAAGATTATAAAATTCTAACCATATTGAAGCTGCAACTGGTGCTCCGCTGCTTGCACAAAAAGCCTAAGATAATTGTTTTGAGCTCTGGTCACATCCTGGTCAACCTACCATATAAATGTAACAAAAGTTTAATTATGATTAACACCTTAATTGTAATTTTAAACACCTGTAAATTGAGGCTTATTAAAAGCATAAATTATCCATAAAACATAATTATGAAATTACCAAAAGCATGTTTAATCTTTGAGAGAGCTCAGCTGCTTCTATCTCTAGGTTTCTAATCCTTCTTCTCAGATCACTTATGTAACGTATATTCCACTGGATGGATCCAGAAAGTGAAGTAGCCGAAGTTCCCCTGTTAAGTGAATTGATAATAAAGTAATAATTTTCTCATGTATGTAAAGATTTAATTAAATTTATGTTTTTAAACATTAATTTATACAAAATAGTTTGTATATAGACAGTGGCAGGACCAAGATTTTGGTATAAGAAGACTACAATAAAGAAAATATAAACTAAAATACATTGTAACATTATATCAGTAAAGTTAATGATGCCAAAAGTTGGAGGCATAATGGAGAATGTATAAAATATAGTAGGCTGTAATCGATTAATATAAATTAAAATGATAATGTATTATTTCAATTCAATGTTTTTTAGCCTAGTGGTGGCAATGGCTATATACTAGGATTGTACCTATGTCCACCTTTGTGGTTCCAAGCATCGCTCCTATTTCACACACATGAGCCAGTTTAAAGAAAATACTCCTTAAAAAAGTTTTTTTTTCAAATAAATTAAGTAAAAGAAATTTCATGAATTTGATGTATAATTAATTATTAATGAGCAAGGGCAAAAATTTACTTAAGACATTCTAGGATTAAATGTAAAATATCTCATTCCCATAATTAATTAATGAATCCATTAATTAAAGGCGTAAACTTATTTAATACAATATGTAAGTCCTTAATTATCTTCAGAAAATATTAAAATTTTGTTATTTATGAGAAATTCTAGAATATATTAAAGGTAATACAACTAATTAATAACATTTGACATAAAATCATTTGCTTGTTGTACGATAAACATGGTATATTTGATGTATTCTAAAATTTCTAGTAATGTAGATGCCAAAAAATTCTTCCAAAAATAAATCAAAATATACAAAAAAAAAATAAAGCAAGTGCAATTAAACTTTACTATTTACATTTTGGACCTAAAAAGAAAACATTTTTTTTGTTTTGATTTATTTATGTATTCTCACTAGTATAGATGATAAATAACAGATCCTTCTAAAAAGATTTGAAAATATAAGTCTTAAATATGTTCACTTTTTTACTAATAAGATGGGCAATGTATTAATAAAAATCGTACAAAATTGAACATGTGGTAGCAAAGTCTAAAAATTAAAAAAATTGTTATTAATCAGGTTATGAACGGAGTTGAAATAAGAGATAAAGAACTAACCTTCTTCTATGCATCGTAATCGATGATGTTAGAGATCCAAAACCTCAACAAGAGGTCAAATGGTCAAGTCTGCTTTGGTGATTTCTAAACTTAAGTATGTATTGTTTTTATACTATATCTAAAGAGCTAGTGAGAGTTTTCTATATGGACCTCCGAGATAAGATTTTTTATGACAGACGTGGTTTATAGTGACAAATGGCACGCAATTAGGGAGAATATATTATAAATGGAAGATATGCATAAATTATTATTATACTTTATTTTAAAGAACTTACAAGACACTCAAATGGTCTAACCTTATATATGTACATATCTAATAAGTTTTGGCATGCATGATTTTTATACTTTTAAGTGTGTAATAATTCACATTATGATCCTTCAAAATAAGAATTTTTTTTCAAAAGTAATTTCGGATAACAAATGTATAATTAAAAGAATTTGTGACAAAAAATAATACAAGGAGCACATTGAAAGAATTGGATACAATTTAGTTGAAATAGTCGGACCTTCTTATAAGTTTTATGAATTTTTTTCTTTACCTATATTGTTTTAAAGGTAGAGGAATTTTACCAATCTAGATATATGTAAGGATTTTGTACTTAATGTAAACGATAATTCATATTGTGAGCCCTCAAATGAGTCTAAATGACATGTACATAAAACAAAAGAAGTTATGTCCAATGACAAAATTATGAATTATATTATGTGAAATTACGAGAGATTAAAAGACATCTTAGATGTTAATAATAATTGAAATAAATTAAACCTAGTAATGAATAATAAAGCTGATGACGTAATCCAAATAAATGCTAACCAAAAAAGGCAAGAATATGAGTTTAAAAGGCATGTAAAGAAATAATAAAAAAGAAAGACTTTTTAGCAAAGAATTTCACTAGGATTAATTAGTGCGCTCAATAAAGAAAACAAATCAAATATCTAACCTCATGTGATGCCAACAAAACTTGTCAAGTTGAGAGGAAAATAATGCTTATCCACATATAGAGAATAACATAAAAGAATTACTTATAACAAGTTTAACCTCATATTTAGTTATACCTTTAATGACTCGAACAAATCTTTCAAAAAAGTGCTTTAAACATGTAAATATTTTGCATACTTTTATTCTTCTTAAGTTTGACCTCTAAGATTTTATTCTATTGAAGGATATTAAGAGTTTTTTTTATAGGAGAGAGATAAAACAAGGTAAAAAAATGTTGGATCCTATATGTAATATAAATCAATTAGAAAAAAAAATAACAAGGGGAATATAAACCAAAACCTCCATAGATAAGCAGAAAAGCAAATAATATACAAAAAACCCAAGTCCATAAGGTAAAATTAACATCAAACATGTGGGATCTCAAGAGCATCCAAATAAAAAATGCCAGATAAACAAGCTGGAAGGTCCCTATGATTGAAAAATCTTACAAGTCTGATGAGTACAAGCCTAGTTGACCATGAGGTCAACAGCGAATGTAGCCTTTTAAAAGACCTGTTTGAAAACAATAGAAGGAGATAAGTAAAACCCACTGCACAGAGTTATAAGAAAGAGCCCAAAAAACCATTGTGGCCGAATCAAAATCCACCACAAAAGTAGAAAAACCAAGCTAAACAACAAGATCTAAACCCTCTGAAACTAGGAATTAGCTCAGTAAAAAGAATGGGTTGGTGTCCTAAAAAGGAATGAAAAGCAACTAACATAACTCATCTATGAATACTTAAAACACAACCAGTAGTAGACATACCAGGATTGCTCCCAGAACAACCATTTATACTCAACTTCACTACCCCAAACGGCGGTCTTAACTAGCAAACCAATCGAACTGGCCTACGAGGAGACATAATAATTCACTAGCCCTCCCAATCTAAGTATCCAAACACCTCTTAACTGAGATGGCTTAAAAGCAAAAGCAAACCTAGCGAGCCTACGGTCAGAAACCACTTGAAAATATAATTGCATCCACATTAAAGACTATATAATCGAATCTAAAGGCATTTCAACCCTTTCAAATATGACACAGGATGAAGCAAGAACGGCTGCAATGCTGCTAGTGAACAAGCAATGCACAAGTAGAAAAATGAAGGTATGGAGACCGAGCATCGAATAAAATTGCTGCCAAATCTACCAAACCATCAGGCAATCTAAAAATTAATGTATGACAGTCTCAATAGTCCGACTATAATAACACCGAGAAACCATGTAAAAACCTCCTCTAAAATTCTAGCTATGCATCCCTAGAGGGGGTGAATTGGGATTTTAGAAACTTAAGCAATTAAAACCACACAACAAAACAAACTAATGAATTAATGGAATCAAGAACAATAAATTTAACAATGCACAATAATAAAAGAGTAAAAGAAGCGAGAGCAAACATGAAAACTTTCATGTAGTTCAGCAATCCCCGCCTAAATTCATGCCTCCAAGTAAACCAAGTTTGAAGATTTCACTATCCAAGCCTCTCAAGGCTTCAAGTTTTTATAATTGACTTTCAATGTGTCAATAAATCTTTACAAGTGGTGTTTCACTCACACACACCTTTCCCCAAGTGTTTCTCACACTTAAACTCCCACAAATTTGATAATGTATTTGAAGATTACAACTAAAACTCTCTTTTAGAGTAGATGTAGAAATGATAGCTCAATGATAACGCAATGTATAAAGATTTGCAAAATAGAAGCTCAAAAGATGTTGTATGAACTGATTTCAGCTTGAAAAACTTGTTAAATTTGACTGGATTTAAGTTTATATAGTTTGGAAAAGTAAACTAGCTATTATTGACCTTCAAAAAATAGTTGGATCGTCGCTTAAATCAGGTGGTTAGCTGCTAGGCTTATGTGACAAGTTACTATTGCATTTTTTAATTTGAAAATTAGCCTAGGGGGTTAGTCGCTACCCTCAAGCAGCTAACCGCTATCTTTCTATCTTCCCAGGTGGTTAGCCGCCACATTTTGGCTGGCAAGCTGCTATAGTTTTAATATTTATATTTTGGCCCTAAAATTTTTATAAATTATATTATAGCTAAAATGTTTTAATTTTTACAAACAAGTCCAAATCTGGAGGTTAAAACAATACTTATTGAAATCAAAGATTGCAAAACCTTTTCATTTTAGTCAATATCTTAAAAAATATCCAATTTCATAAAATACTTGGCTTATAATTTTAAAACTTTGATTTATGAAAAACTGATGATTTATTAAATAAAATCTTGAGCTATTCCAAATGCTAAATCATGCATACATTAATCATACGGGCTTTACAAGAATTGTAGCAATGAAGTGCACTTTGAACTAATACTCGTTCTTGGTTAAGTCGTTGTCCGTTGAATGTCTAAAACTTAATTCACTTAATTCGCTTGAATAACTTTTTCCCTTCAAATTGCGAAGTATAATAACACATGTAGCCTTTTAGGCTAACATCTTTGAGCACAAGGCATCATTCATGGCTACAAAACCATGCAACCATGTAGCCTTTTAGGCTAACATCTTTGAGCACAAGGCATCATTCATGGCTACAAAACCATGCAACATGCGCCATAAAAAAAAAAGAGAGAGAGAAAGACCCGCGAAGGAATATGTTGTTGTCAAATAAAAGAAAAAAAAAACATCATTTCATATTGAGACATGTGTACAAAACACCAAGCACTCCTCAAAGAGAAATCTCCATCCCTAGATAGATCCCAACGAAGCATATTCGGCCCAATACTAAAAATAGGAATCAACAAAATATGCTCAACAACAAAAGAAAGCAGTACTACTAAAAGCTTCACCTTGTCCCAAACCACACCGCACCAGAAGGAGGACACAGGGACCAAGAAGTTGTAGTAGGATTAAAAAAAAAAAAGGCATAGAGCCAAGCCAAATATCATACCAGAAACTGCTATCATCAGACATAACCAGCCAACAGAAATACGGATAAGCAACACAACAAATAGAGCATAATCATCTCCAAAAGGAAGAAGTAGAATAGCGAAACTGAACCATACCTGGGTGCTTGGCTCTACAACATTAGGATTTCATAAAAGAAGCCCAAAGAGAGTACTGGTTTCAAAACCAAAACCACAACTTCAGCTTGAAAGCATCGGCCAGATCATGGAAAAAAAAAGAACCCCAAACCACCCTCTGCCACTAGAAACAAATAAATAGCTACTTGCACCAATGAATGAATTATTGAGAATCTGTATTACACAATAAGGATCTAGTGAATAACCACTCAAGATGCTAAATGATCGCAGTAGGCAATCGAAGAACATAAAAGAGATGAAGAAGCATAGATAAAGCATATTTTGAATGAGCACAAGCTTACCCCCAAAAGAAAGCGGTCGACTGGCCTATCCAGAAATCCTACTCCTCACCTTATGAACCATTCCATCAAAATGCTAGATCCACACACAACTTAAAAATTCGTATTTACTATAACATTTATTAACTTTAACCTTAACCTTCGATTAGCTTTAATCTAATGGTCAAAATATTATGTCTAAAGTTGTGTTTAATTTAATATCCCTTTATTATTTACTGTTAGGTTTTATTTATTTTCAATTATTACTAATATCTAGAATATTTTGTCAATCATTCGTAATTTCACATAATGTAATTGTTAATTTTGTCCTTGGACACAACTTATTTTTATATTAATGTATATGTCATATAGAGACTAGAATATCTTCTTATTTGAGGACTCACAATGTAAATTCGGTTGGATCATAAACTTGATCCAAAATGAACAAATTCAAGCCCAAATACATCGAAGCTTCTTGTGGTAGGTGTGGTACATGTGGTTGGTGAAGTAGGTGAATGGTAGGTTTTAATGAATGATGAAGATTTGTGTAGTAGTTGAATAAGTTGTAATTAGTTTGTTTAATGTATAAATACCCCTTCTCCCCTTTGGTTTATACATCAAGTGAAGTAACAAAATCTCCAAGTTGTAGAAAGTGAAAAATAAGAGTTGTAATTAGGGAGTGTTGTTGAAGAAATAAAATAGTGTATTTTTTTAGTGTTGATTTTTAAAATTCTCCAATATAATGGTATCAGAGCTAGTGTTTGATACTATATATAGTCGTATAGCATATCAAATCGAAGATCTCAATGAGAGAACGTGCCACCTAAAAAATTAGCTCGATCACTTCCGAAATTTTTTTGTCCTGAAGCTAAGTCGACACACCGAGTTGAACCAAGTCGAACCAAACCGAACCAAGCCAAGTCGAGTCAAACGGAACCAAGCCGAACTAAGCCGACTCAAGCCAAACCAAGCCACCCGAGCTGGACCAAGCCAAGTCAACTAAACAGAAACGTTGACCGTTGACCGTTGACTGAAAGTTGACTCGAGTCTATCCTAAGGTTTTTTGACGTTCTGGATTCATCCGTACATTCAAAATCTCCATATTCTCGCTCAATTTGCGAATTATGGCAAATGGTGGCATGATGTCATTCCAAGTTCTACAATTGAATAGAAGCAAGTTTGACAACTAGAGTATTAAAATGAAGGCTCTATTGGGAGCACATGATGTATGGGATGTCGTGGAGAAAAGATTTATTGTGCTAGAAAATGAAGCTACTTTAACCGCAGCGCAAAAAGAGAATTTAAAAGACTTAAAGAAGAAAGAGAATAAAGCAAAGTATCTCATTTTTCAATCATTAGGTAAAGATGCTTTTGAAAAGATTGTTAGTGTAACCTCTTCAAAAGAAGCATGGGAAAAGTTAGAAACCTCTTACAAAGGAGCAGAGCAAGTTAAGAAGGTTTGTCTCTAAACATTACGAGGAGAATTTGAGTCTTTACACATGAAGGCATCAAAGTCAATTTTTGACTATTTTACTCGGGTTGTGATCGTTTCCAATGAATTAAAAAGAAATAGCGAGGAGTTAAAAAAGGTAAAGATCATTGAAAAGATACTTCGATCAATAGACTTGAAGTTTGACCATATTGTTGTGACAAATGAATAAACAAAAGATTTAAAGGATATGATGATCGAGCAACTTCAAGAAAGGTTGCAAGCCTATAAAGAAAAACTGAAAAAGAAATAAGAAATCGAAGAACAACTTCTCAAGATAGAAGTCAATCGAAAGAAAAGAGAAGAAAGCTCTAACAACGAGAGAAGGCATTATGTCCAAGGTAGAGGTCGAGGACGAGGTAGAGGTCATGGTCATGGACGAGGTTAGAATTTCAACAACAACAATTCTAAAAATGGAAAAAGAGAAAACTCAACCAGAGAATGAGGTAGAGGCAATCAAGGATTGAAGTACGACAAATCTCAAGTACATTGCTATAATTGTCAAATGTTTGGGCATTATGCTTCAGAATACAGAGCTCCAAGCACCATATTTAATGAGAGAGTGATTATGTTGAAGAGAAAAATGGTGAAGATTGCACTATTTTACTAGCACGCAATGACACAAGTGGAGGTCAAAAAAATACATGGTATCTTGACACAGGTGCTAGCAATCATATGAGCAGAAACAGAAGCATGTTCGTGGAATTAAATAAATCTGTGAATGGCAGTGTCAGTTTTGGAGATGATTCAAAAGTACTAGTAAATGGTAGAGGTAACATTCTTTTTCGTGCAAAAGATGGTAGCCACCAAATAATTTCGAATGTTTACTATGTGCCCAATATGAAAAGCAACATATTTAGTTTAGGTCAACTCTTGGAAAAAGGTTATGATATTCACTTAAAAGATTGTAATCTTTTCCTAAGAGATGACAAAGGAAATCTAATTATAAAGGTAAAAATGTCGAAGAATAGAATGTTTTATTTAAATATTCAAAATGATGTAGCAAAATGTCTCAAAGCTTGTCACAAATATTCATCATGGATTTGAAATCTTTAATATAGATATCTCAACTTTGTGAAGGATGTTTACTTGGCAAGTAATTCAAAAACAGCTTTCCAAAGGAGTCAAACTCAAGAACTCAGAAGCCACTCAAGCTCATTCATACTGATGTGTGCGATCGATTCAAGCCAAGCTCCCTTGGTAAAAGTAACTACTTCTTTCTCTTCATAATGATTTTCCAAGAAAAACTTAAGTGTATTTTTTTAAGCAGAAATCAAAAGTCTTTGAAGCTTTTAAGAAGTTTAAAGTTGCAGTGGAAAAGAAAGTGGATACCAGATTAAAGCCATGAGATTTTGTCGAGGTGGAGAGTTCACTTCCAAAGAATTCGTAGAGTTCTATAAAGTAAATGGAATTCAATGGCTTTTGACAGTTCCAAGATCCCCTCAATAAAATGGATTATAGAAATGAAGAATAAAACCATCCTCAATATGGCAAGAAGCATGCTCAAGATTAAGAGGCTACCTAAAGAATTTTGGGTCGAAGTCGTTGCATGTGCAGTCTACTTATCTAATCGATCTCTAACAAGAAGTGTGTGGGGCAAGACGCCACAAAAAGCTTAGAGTAGAAGAAAGCAGGGCATCACCCTATCTAAGAATTTTCGGAAGCATTGCCCATGTACATATACCAGACGAAAGTAGAGCCAAGCTAGATGACAAAAATACGAAGTTCATCTTCATCGACTATGACAACAACTCCAAAGGATATAAGTTTTATAATCCAAACAACGGGAAGATCATGAATAGTCGAGATGCAGTTTTTGATGAAGAAAGAGAACGAGATTTTGGCTCTGGTGTGAATGACTTCAACTTCTTTCTTATTGAAAAAAATGATCATACACAGATAAAATAAGTAAAAGAACAACAAGAGCCATAAACTCCTTTTATCTCACTAACATCAACCACACGTAGAGATTCGCCGTCATCTTTCTTAAATGAAAAAACTGAAGAACGTAGAAGGACTTTTCTAAATCTCTATGAGGTAATTGAGAGACTTGATAATCTCACATTTTTTTGCCTATTTGCTGACTGTGAACTAATCAACTTTTAAAAAGCTGCACTAGATAAAAAGTGAAGAATCGCAATGGATGAATAAGTCAAAGTTATCGTGAAAAATGATACTTGGGAACTTACTACTCTTCCCAAAGGTCACAAGGCGATCGATGTCAAATGGGTGTTCAAGATGAAGATTCAAGATGAAGAGAAATGCCAAAGGAGAAATTGAAAG
Source organism: Citrus trifoliata (assembly GCA_018350135.1). NCBI lineage: Eukaryota > Viridiplantae > Streptophyta > Magnoliopsida > Sapindales > Rutaceae > Citrus > Citrus trifoliata. The sequence continues at coordinate 19,146,633 of CM031389.1, read as the reverse complement.
GCATAAAGCAAGGCTGGTTGCAAAAGGCTATAGTCAAAAAGCTGGCATGCACTACGATGAGGTATTTGCTTCTGTAGCCTGACTTGAAACTGTTAGACTTATTATTTCTTTGGTTGCTCAGAAAAAATAGAAAATTTTTCAAATGGATGTGAAGTCTGCTTTTTTGAATGGATTCCTCAAAGAAAAAGTTTATATCGAACAACCATTAGGCTATGTGGTGAAAAGACATGAAGACAAAGTTCTAAGATTAAAGAAATCTCTTTATGGGTTAAAGGAAGCACCAAGGGCATGAAATAGCAGAATTGACAAGTATTTTCAAGAGAACAGCTTCACCAAATGCTCATATGAACATGCTCTCTACGTCAAAGAAAACAATGGAGATATTTTTATTGTATGCCTTTATGTGGATGATCTCATCTTCACTGGAAGTGATCCAAGCTTATTCGAAGAGTTCAAGAGAATGATGATCAAAGAGTTCGAGATGACTGACATTGGACTAATGACATATTACCTCGGCATTGAAGTTAAGCAAAAGGAAGAATGCATATTTATCTCCCAAGGAAGCTATGCAAAGGAAATTATCAAGAAGTCCAAGATGAATGATTGCAAGCCTATAAGCACGTCACTGGAATGCGGAGTCAAGTTATCCAAAAACGATGAAGGCGAAGATATAAATCCAATATTCTTTAAAAGTTTGGTCGGAAGCTTATGTTATTTGACATGCACAAGACCAAATATCCTTTATGTTGTTGGACTTGTGAGTTGATACATGAAAAATCCAAAGATCGTTCATTTTAAAGTTGCAAAAAGAATTATTCGCTACATCAAAGGTACAATTAATTTCAGGTTGTTATACTCATTTTCTAATAACTACAAGCTTGTTGGATATAGCTATAGTGATTAGGGTGGAGATGTAAGTGATCGAAAGAGTACCACCAGCTTTGTGTTCTTTATGGGAGATAATGCTTTCACATGGATGTTAAAGAAGCAACCAATAGTCACCCTTTCCACCTGTGAAGCTGAGTACGTAGTTGCTACATCAAGTGTTTTCCATGCAATTTTGCTAAGAAATTTACTGAAGGAGTTGGGCTTGCCACATGAAGAGCCAATCGAGATTTGTGTTGATAATAAATCAGCAATTGCCTTATTTAAGAATCCAATCTTTCACGATTGAAGCAAACACCTAGATACTCACTATCATTTTATAAGGAAGTGTATTGTAACAAAAGAAGTGCAAATCAAGTATATGAAATCACAAAATCAAGCAGCTGATATCTTCACCAAGCCATTCAAGCAAGAAGACTTTGTAAAATTTAGAAATTTGCTTGATGTCACAGGATCAAGTTTAAAGGGGGTGTTGGATCATAAACTTGATCCAAAATGAACAAATGCAAGCTCAAATACATAGAAACTTCTTGTGGTAGGTGTTGTAGGTGTGGTTGATAAAGTAGGTGAGTGGTAGGTGTGGTTGGTGAAGTAGGTGAGTGATATGTTTTAATGAATGGTAAGGATTTTTGTAATAGTTGAATAAATGAATGGTTGTAATTAGTTTATTTCATGTATAAATATCCCCTCTCCCCTTTGGTTCATGCATCAAGTGAAGTAACAAAATCTGTAAGTTGTAAAAAGTGAAAAATAAGAGTTGTAATTGAGGAGTGTTGTTGAAGAAATAAAATAATGTGTTTTTTTAGTGTTGATTTTTAAAATTCTCCAACAAATTCTCATATATGTCAAGTATTAAATCCTACATATACCAGATTGGTAAAACTTTCCCTATCTTTTAAAAAAATATAGGTAAAGAAAAAAATTGGTAAATCTCATAAGAAGTTCCGACTATTTCAACTTAATCGGATCTATATTTTTATTGCAAATTCTTTCAATTATACAACCGTCATTTGAAATGAATTTTAAAAAAATCTTATTTGAAGGATCATAAAGTGAATTACTAATCACATAAAATTCATACATGCCAAAACTGATTAATCATGTATATATATAAAGGCCATTTTAGCATTTTGTAAAGTAAAGTTTATAATAATAATTTGTTCATATCTTCTACTTATCGTAGATTCTTTCTAACTGCATACCTTTTATTACTATAAGCTATGTCAATCAGTAGGAAATTTTAACTCGGAAGTCCACATAAGACATTCTCACTTGCTAGCACATATTTAAGTTTGGAAAACACTAAAACAAACTTGACCATTTAGACCTCTTGGTTAGGTTTTGGGTCTTCAACATAATTGAAACAGAACTGAAATGCGAGAAGTGTATTAATATTTTTAAGCTGACTTTATCATATTTTATTTTTTTTTATTCTTCATCTATTTTTATACCAAATAAAAGTGTAGTATAGCCTTGGCCACCACGTGTTTAATAAAAAATTAAGATAAATAAAAAGCTTGAATTGAAAGTTGACATTGTCTAACTAATTTTTAGTTTGGCCCCTCATTTTTATAAAATTCTATTATACCCTACTATATTTTATTCACTCACCATTAAGCCGCCATCTTTTGGTTTGAAGTAATGTTACGATCTATTTTAGTTTATATTTTCTTTATTACAGTCCCTATTGAACCAAAATCTTGGTTCCACCACGTTCTATAGACAATTATTTTCTACATGCTAATATAACTAAATACGAATTTTATTAGATCTTTTATACATGAGAAAATTATCAATTCATTTGATAGAGAAACTTATACTACTACACTTTTTGAATCCATTAGAAAGATTAAAAATTTAAACGAAAAAGCAGCTGACCTCTCTCAAAGATTAAACATGGGTTTGGTAATTTCATACTTTTGTTTTACTAATAACTAGTTCTCTAATATATACTATTCAATTTACATGTGTTTGAAATTATAAGGTTTTAGTTATAATTAAAAGTATTTATTTCATTTATATGACAAGCTGACGTGGATATGAACAAAACTGAAACCAATGATCTAAGGTTTTTTGAGCAAGAAGTGGAGCAGCAAATTTAGCCTCAAGATGGTTAGAATTCTATGATCATCACGTAGTTAATTGTCAATTTTATTTTGTTTAATTTTCATAAAACATATATTGGATGAATCTTTTAGAATAAGTTTGGGCAATTGTCAATTTTTTAAAAGGTATGGGAAGTCTTATCAATGCTGAAACATAACCAAGGATTTTATACTTAATGTAAATGAGAATTTACAATGTAAAGCTTCAAATGAGATGCTATTCTAACCTCCAGATGACATATACATTAACAGAAAAGAAGTTATGTCCAAGGAAAATTTTCTTTGTGATCCTCCGAAATAACATTTTTGTTTTTCAGAAGTCTTTTTAGATGAAAGATGACATATAAGTGAAAGGACTTGTAGTTGATGTCATTCACAAATAATTTAACCAATTATTTGTTAATTTATAATAGTATCATGCCTACTACACTTATAAAATTTACCAATTTATTTATATATTTGTTAAAGCAAGGGGAACCAACTTGATATACGTAAGAATTTTATACTTCATATAAATGAGAAGTTACACTGTGAACCCTCAAATGAGAAGCTATGATATATGTATACACAAAAAAATTATGTTCAATTATATTATGGGAAAGTTATGAGAGATTGACTAGAGGATAGTTAGTCATAATTGAAAAAAAAAAATTAAACCTAATTAACAATGAATAATAAAGGTGTTAAGGTAATTCAAATAATAAAGGTGGTAGGGCAAGAATAAGAGTTTAAAAGGCATGTATAGAAATAAATAGTAAAAAAGAACAGACTTTTTATCAACAATTTCACTAGGATTAATTATTGCCCTAAATAAAGAAAACAAACTAAATAATGAGAAATTCAGTTTGTACTAGTAGAAATTGTACATGCAATAGTGCTGATTAAGCTAATAATTGCAATACTTATCGGTATACGTTCTTTAGGTAGCTCGATTTTGCGGGATCAAGTACTCAAAGAAATTTGAGATTTTTGAGAATGAATATGAAGCGTTTGGAAATAAAGTGGTGGGATGCTTTGTCGAGCCTCTCTAGAGAGTTGTTCGGAGCAAGAATTCAACATGGATACTGATTCTCAAGGGCCTCGATGCCTATATCATGCCTGGTTCAATGATCCTCCTGCTTGGGCCACCAGGTGAGAAATAATTTCATAGTTACTACTTACTACTGCTAAGTAAATGTTTTTTTATTATGTTTTTGAAAGCTCTTTTTGGTTTTCGAAAACAAATTAAAGAAAAATATTATCTCATAACTAATGTACTTTATAATGGTTACAAGATTTTGGTCGCCAATTATAAATTCTTATGTTTTGAAAGCTCTTTTTTGTTTTCGAAAACAAACTAAAGATACCTACTATCTTATATCTTTTGTACCTTATATATAACGGTTACAAGAATTTGGTAACACTCATAAATTCTTATGTAACATGTACTAATTTGTGCATTATTCAATTATTCTGCAAAATTTGGAATTTGTAACGAACAACTTAGGATGCGTTTGGTATTGACATTGGGTAGCTGTAGTTTTCATATTACATCTCTAAAGTATTTTGTAAACACTACCTACTGTAGTTTGGAAGGTATGTTAATGTGGTTTATCACTTGTATCATGAAAAATCTTTTATATCTTTAATAATTTTGTCAAAATTATTATTTAAAATTTATATTTACTACATATTACTAACTTTTGTTTCATAATTAACAGATGCAGCTTAAAAGTTACAGCACATCAATCCCAAACGCACCCTTAATCGATAATGAAACGTATGACCGTTGAAACGTGAAATCATTGTAATAAATAAAGTTTGTCGTTTTCAAAATTAGAACTATAATTTTGAAAACAAATTGTTAATTTTCAAACGTTTTTGAAAACATATTTTTTAAAACTATTCTCATTTTTTTGTAACCTTATATAGAACGATAAAACCTACTCAATTTCGAAAATAAAATGACAAGTTTTCCTCTGTTTTTTTTTTTTTTCCAAAACAATATTTTCTAATTTTGAAAAATACAATTTTCAAAAATAGATCGTAAAGAACACTATTTTGAAAACGATTCCAAATGCACAAAAAGCTTGATTATAATCTGAATAAGATAAGAAAGGTAGCTAATAAAATTATTGCCAGCAGACAAAATAATTTGTCACACTAGAATAATAATAAATTGAAAATACTTATTTTTACAAACAATAGAATAATATAAATACTTATTTTTACATACTGATGTAACAATTCCATAAACACTGTTTCATGTCTCGCATTCTCAACGATATAAAAAATAAATAAATAAATAAACATTGAGACGCATAGCAATAACATAACATTTTCTTCTCAGTTTGCATGGAAAGTATTCGTATACCTATTATTATTGTAATGGGTTTAAAGGAGATAATTCATAAATCAAATTTTACAGGGAGTGGAAAGAGCACTTTGCTTGAACTTCCGGCTGGGCTATTGAAAGTGACCAACAACACAATCCTGGAAGGGAGCAGTGAAGTACAATGACAAATTTGCTTCAGAAATTCATCATCTTAGTAGAATCATTGCATACATCAGTGGCCAACTTAACAAGTACGAGTTCTGTGACACCACAACAAACAATCTAATGAGCAACTTTGCTTACCTTTTATAATGGTGCTGAAACTGTGAATTAACCAAACAATGTCATATAGCAATATCACTCAATATCACAGGAGCAACATTTTCCACTAGATCATGATCTTCCATTAATCACAGTACGTTATATATACGATCAACTACCAAATTTATATAATCATGAACAAGTAAAATATGAAATTTCGTTCAATCTAATAACTGACATCTATGTTCTCTCAAGAGATACCAGATACTGAATGTCTTTTCGTATATACAGAGTTTATGTATTTTATGAGACTAAAAGGATCTGGATTCAGAATCTTACTTCTCTTGTAAAGAGTGCTTCGCCCTAGAACTTGTCACTGTCACTCTATTTTCATTGGTCGCTCCTTGATTAGAGCATGAGATTTGTTCTCATTCGTTCTAGTGATCTTCACTCCTTTTTCTGTCAGTTCGAGGGACACTTCAGTTTGCAAGGGATTGAACTCAGGGCCTTCATCCAGAGAAATTCACTCCTAAGATGAGAAATTTTTTTGCCCATGCACTTGTAGAGGGACAGGATCCGTTTCTGGAGTACGTTCTGGAAATTTTAAGCTTAAAAGACAGAAAATAAACTTGCTGGAGATGCAATCTCTGACACTGATCATCAAAAGCTCACAACAGGTGAACTTGCACTTGGAACACATTCTCTCGTGCTTTATGATCAACCATTTTCGGGGTCAGATTTAGTAGATACATATGACCTAGTTGACACCATAAGAACCACCTGCAGAATTCAGCAATCTTCTGCAATTATGTCATTGACCCAACTCTCCGAGGAAGTGTTCAATCTCTTCGGCAGGATCATATTACCAAGTAATGGGTACATTGTGTTCCAAGGCCACCGTCAAGATGCCATTCCTTACTTTGCCAAACTTGGGTAGTAGATTATTATTAGTTGTAGCAAATATAATATATGCTTATGCTTATAGAAATAGTTTATTCTGAATTTTTTAAAAGAAAAATGAGTCTTTTGTTTTTTGTGCAGCTATGTTAAGCCATTGTATATGGAGTCCAATGAGTTTCTTGAAGATATTATAGCAGGAGCTGGCTCCAAGTACATAGAACCGGAGCGAACACCCTTGACCATTGATGAAATTATAGCAAGTTACAGGGTTTCAGATCACTACAAAGATGTGATGAGACTTGTTAATGATGATGATAAGAAGCACCTAATTGGGTAGAAAGTGAGCCAGGCTTTGGTTTGTCACATAAAACACCATCCAAGTACTGCTGCTCCGTTGATGTCCAGCCAGGACGAGAAACAGGGAACCAAGTTATTTTATATGATAACTAGAAATATGCTACTGTGCTTACAACAAATGCATTTCAAGGGGTTTAAGAACAAAAGAAGTTTCAAATTTTCTCCAGAGTACTCCAATTAACTATACTAAAACAAACCGCAATAATGAGTTCCTTAATTGCAGAATCATGGTTGCCAAGCTTTCTACCAAAATAGCCCACTCAGGAGGAACAGAAAGTACAAGAAGGGTTCAAGTTGGAGATGTCGTCAAGCAATGTCTACTAACAATGAAGAAATGTAATACTTTTCTGTGGTACCTCAAAATATCAAGCACAAGCGTGCCTCACATGCATACTCAATGTTCAAGAAAGCACAGGGTCACATTCGTCTCCAAGTTGAGTACTACAAAGATGAGGTAAAGAATTAATGTTTTGCACTGACCAAGAAGTCAACAAGGAGATGACATTTAATGTAAATGAGCATGCAGCAGGGGCTAGAACATATATTGATAAATAGAGGAAAATTGCCTACTATGACTGACCAGTTTTCCAGCTTTCAGGAAGATGAGTACCACACTATATGGGAGCAGTTCCAAAGACCCTTTGTCCAGACATGGTGGAAATCCACAAAGATTCTTGTCAGGAGGAAAATCAAGATCGCCAAAAGACTTTGTGCTTTAATGAAATTAAAGCTACGGCAGATCAAATTTTACCACATTCTCCACACTTTGCCTGCAACAAGAATCATCTAACCATGTCAACCTAACATTACATGATGCTTTAGAGAGCCACAAACAGAAAATGATACAAGTGAAAAACTGATTAATCCCTGAACTTGGCAGGCAATCGTGCTGGACATGTTTGCAGGATCCCTGTTCCATAAACTTTGTGATGAGTACAACCAACAGCAAATGAACTCAGTAAGGGCACCTGGGTTTGTATCCGCTACGACCATAATGCTCACTTGGGTTTGTATCCACTATCAGCATAATGCTCATTAATCTGGTATAGCTACCTTTATGATTGCTCCAATGACCATATTTTACAAGCATAAGGCACAAAGATTCTTCAGAACTTCTTCATATGTAGTTGCTCACTGCATAGTCAATCTCCCATAGACACTCATAAAGTAACGGTCTCAATTCTCTTTCCTCAAAAGAAATATCTGTCAGAAAACTTATCTTCTGTGATTCTTGCAGGCACTGGCATACACTCTCTGTGTTTATTTTCTAGCAGGGCTATAGCATACTTTGGTTCATCAGTTTTCTTCTTTTTGAGTGCCATATCTTCAATTCCAGAAGTTGGGAATGGTTTGGCAGGTATTTAGCTTTCCAATAACCTTATTGAGAACGAAAAATGTAAATAAAGGAAAATAAAAAAAGCAATAAATACAAAACTAAAACCAAATCAGAAAATAATCATGAAAAAACAGGTTATTTTCTTAACAGTAGTATGAACTATTGACTACTAGATCTCCAAGGTTCAACAGTTTTAAATCAAGGTCCTAGGCTAGCATGTTGCATAACAAAATTGTAATCCACGCATTCTCAAATAAGCTGCATGATGTAAATAACCATAAGTTAATGATCTATCTAAATTAGAAAACACAAAGTTTTTCCAAGTTGTTTCACCTGCTGTGAACAAAAAATTAAAAATAAATAAATAAATCACAAGCATCAATCTGAGAGAGATATAAAACAGATCAGGATGGTTTAAGTGGTAAGTATATGTTACTACTTTCAGTCCTGTGTATTTCACACAGGTCTACTAGTTTCAATCTTTCTACACTTCAGTGGCTTTGCGATCTATCCATCCAATGTCCCAATTTACTGGAAATGGCTCATCTATGCAAATGCAATATACTGGGCAAACATTCTGTATTGCAAATGCCAGTTCAATGAAGGCTACACAGACCCCTGCACCAACTACCTTGGCCAACTTCCTTTCTGTGACCAATTCCCAACAATGTCAGAAAGCTTTTATAAGCTTTCTGAAGTTGCTAAGAGACCCTGGCTACCTTATGCTATTCTGCTGGGCTGGACAGTACTTGCCAACTTCTTGGCATTAGTGGGGCTCAGGAATATAGAATTCACAGGAGCAAGTCAGTCACTGCCCCATCTCAGAAAGACTCCAATAATTCACAGTTCCAAGGATTATTCACACAGCAAATTTCAGTCATCATGCAGTAGTGGTAGCTATAATTCAGAGGATTTTTCTGGATAGTCTGTGCCGCAGAAATATATTCAGGATATAACCACATGAATTAAGGAATTAAGGAATTTTACATTGATGTGGAGATGAATGGAAAAGGCATCCCGGTGGAGCCAGTGACTTTCGTATTTGAGGGTCTGACATTTTCAAGGTGTGTTCCTCCATCCTTTGTACTTGCAATCCTTCCATATTTCATCAGATTTTCAGGAACATAACAGAAAACATCCCGCTGACTCTTTCACCCAAGTAATCTCAAATAACAACATTTTATCTGTGCATCAGGTATGAAGAAGGATCAAATGAAAGTACACCACTTTTCAGCTATGTTACATGCTATGCTAAACCCCAAAACATGCTTGCTCTATTAGGTGGTTCTAGAACAAGCAAGGTAACACTCCTCCAATGCTTGGCTGAAAGGATACCTTTTACTGGCAGTCTCAACGGCAACGTCTTGTTAAATGGCTTCCCACCAGGTGCTTCATTTTCTAGATTACTATGTTATGTTGAGAAGCTCGATGCTCACCAAACTTACTCTGTAAGTGAATCCATTCAATTCAGTGCTGCACTCCGTCTTGGAAAAACAGTCAATGCCATGAGCCGTCACATCCATGTTGAGCTGGTTCTCAACCAACTTGGTTTACTTCCTTATTCCAACCAACTAGTTGGCTCCCTTTGTGATGCCACAGGAAAAAAATTTGAAATAGCCAAAAAGATTACCATTGCAGTTGAGCTGGCTGCAAACCCAAGTATCCTCCTTCTCGAAGAACCAGTATCTGGGGTTGATACCATAGGAACTTTGACCATCCTCAATATCCTCTCTGTGTGTCAAATCAGGTCAGGCCATTATTGCCTCTCTAACACACCCTATGCACGCACAGTTCCCTTCTTTGACCTGGCTCTCATTCTAACAAAGGAAGGCCATCAAGCATATTTTGGTCCAATAGGATCTAACCACGACATAATACTGGATTATTTCTTGTCAATCCCCAAGAACCCAAGATATTCAAAAAGAGAAAGTCCAGTTAGGTACATCATGGGGGCTGTTGGCTTAGGAATAACAAAGTGGGGCACCCCTTCACTAAAGTCTGCAGAAATTTACAAGGCTAACACCTTGCTAGAGATCAACTATAATGAAATTTCCAACATAAAGAATTTCACCAAGAACAGAAAATGAAAGGATTCATATGCTACTTATCCAAGTCCATATTCTTGGCAAGCCATTTTGGTACTTGTAAGAACCCAAAGATTCTGGTAGAGGAATGTGCAATATACAAATGGCAGACTTACAGGATGCACAATGATTGATATTCTAATGGGTTCTCTCTATTTTCGAATTGAATACAAGGATATATTTGGTGTAACTTCACATTCACTTTGCATCTATATGCAAGTTATACTCATTGGTGTGATCTCAGCCAACAATGTTATTTCCCAGATAGGCACAGATAGGTTGGTTTACTTTTGAGAGGAGAGCTAGAATGTATCATCCAATCTTTTATCCAATATCATGGGCAGTGGGTGAGGTTCCTTACCTTTTAGTTGCAACGCTTGCAGTTGTTGGGATTGGCAATGGCATGGCAGGAATTGGAACAGGATCTGCTCAGAATTTATGAGGTATTGGACTGTGCTCTTTATGTTCACACTGATGTATAACATATTTTGGAATGATGGTCACATTCCTAGCACCATTGCCAATGCTAGCAGCCTTTCATGTGTCAATAGTTACATCACTATGGGTGTCAGCATCCGATGTGGTGGTTGTCCTAGCCGACACAAGGTTCTACAGCTGGATGTAGTGGATTAATCCATTCCAGTATTTAATTAATGCAATGACCTCCATCAGCTTTTACTGTAATGCAAAGCCACAATTGCCAGATGGGCCATTTGTGTGGGATAGACTGGCAACAGAGAGAAGTTTGAGGTACATGAGGATTGATAAAGACATACTCATATTGTCCACAATGTGTGTACCCTTTGCCAGCCTCGCCTTTGTGTTCTTTAATCTTCATTGTTCTGAAGCACAACTCACGCCCTCATGTCTAACCTCAGTCTGTGTCAGATGGATCACATTATCCAAAAGATGAAGGAGATTGATGAAACATGTTTGTGCAACAAAATAACACCGAAGAATCCAGCAGAAGCTAGAAGATGAGACAAGACAAGGCGTGATTGAAAGAAGCAGTAAACAGAAGGGAATGGCAAGGATGTATAAACACTGCAGTGCATTACTGATATATAGATTATTGATTCATTTTTTTTCTTTCACCTTAATTATCTACTTAGTTAATCCTTCATGAGTGCAAAGGAAAAATAGATCTATATCTCTGTTAAAACCTAACCATTAATGATTAATATTCTAGAATAAGCTCTTGCACATTCAACCACTGAATAAAAGGGTTATATTGATAAAATAACCATTCACTAGATATACCAAATTCTGATACAAGTTTCAGACTTCCAGTCATGTAAAATATAGGCATTTAGTGTATGGTCTATGCCAGAGTATATCTTAACACGACATGTAACGCAGTATCCACACTGAACAACTGAAATAGCAGATATGGAGGATACATTCATGTTGCATGACATGTAACCATATGAAAGCTTCACATTAGTGATCCAACAAATGGGATGGCTCAATGAAACAGCGGAACTATCCCCAATCCACAAAGGGAGGTAGGGGATATCCACCTTCAGGTGGAGGCTTCAAGGACGGAGGTAGATTTCCCCATGACATTCCCATGCTATCTCTCATCATATCACCTATGATGTAAAATGACAATAAATGTAAGCATCAGAGAGAAATGTAAAAAGTAACGAAAAGAAAGAAAGTAAAGATCAAATCCATAAATTTATAGAACTACTTAGTCATAAAAAGGGTACCAACAGATACAATTTTAACTAATGTGATTTAAGGGCCCTAAACTACAATAAACAAAAAACAAAAAAAAAGTTTCGTAACATGAGAATGAAACAAAATAATAAACAGGCTGATCAGAATCTGACAGCTATTGACGAACATAATTCAAGCCTAAGCAGCAACTAGTGTAAATTTACCAGGGAAAGAGCTTCCACCAGCTAAATAAATCCTTTGATCAACCGATGATGACCGAGCATTAATATCCGTAAATCCAGTAGCTGATAAGAGAAATGCATCGCAAAAAAAAGTTCCAAAAAATGCCGGCTAAAATAGTACATCAAAGTGGAAGAACACAGTATCATCTACATCAACAACAAACAATAAATGCAAGGGCAAAAAAATACCTCTGAGACCCTGATTGCCAGTATTTTGAGGGGGGTTGTTCTTGGGATGCAAGTATTTACAAGAATCACCAAATGGGCAAAAACCCTTCAAACCAAATCCCATATGAAGCACAATTCATTCAACAAAATGAAAATAAAAAACAACAAAGAGTACCGTTTTGCCCAAAAAAGAAAAGTACCGTTTTGACGAAGCGGCTGCAAACCCCCTTTGGAAATCCATTTGGGTAGGTTTGATTTGTCTCTGCAATCAAGAAAGCACAAGCCAGAAAGAGTATGATATTGTAAATTCAAGCGTATTTTATAAATATTATTAGAAAAAGAAAAAAGAGAGGGGGGGGGGGAGTACTGACCATTGAGAGAATCGTACCAAAGAGCCTTGGCTCGAAGGTGTTGGATGCCTTGAAGATGGCGTTTTCTGGCGAAATAAGTGTCTTGAAACTGCTTGTCACAGTAGTCACAGTAGTATTTTCCCAGCGGCATTTCTTTGTGGATTTGTTTGATATTTCCCTTGTTCAAAATCCATTTTTATAGGTTTTTGAAAGCATGAATTTCATTAAGTGCCCTCAAGTTTTGTAATAATTATAGAGAAACGCCTTTATTAGAAAATATAAGCACATAAAACCTTGAGAAGTTATTTAATTGTGACGTGATCATCCTTTTGTGTAGAGATGGCCAACGGGCCGTGCCATACCGGCCCAGGCCCATCAAAGGAAGTCCACACATACTTGTGCTCGTGCCGTGCCGTGTATACTATTCATTTCGTGGCGTGCCGTGTTTAGAAAAAATAGCCCACTAACCGTTTTTCTTTTTTTTCTTTTTTTAAGAGTATATGCCAAGTTGTTGTCTTATTTTTTTAAGCTTATGTAATTTTTTTTTATCCATATGCCTTTATTTTAATTTAATAGAATAAAAAATTCAAAACTCAAGTCCATATTCAATAATAATAAATTAATAATAATAAGAGAATGTAATATTAGTTGTTAAGTTTGACTTTATGGTATTAAAATTCTTTTTTAGCACATATCAATAACAATAATAATAATTTTTTTAAGGGTTAACTTAATTGTTAACTTGAAATTACGTAGAGTCATATATCATAGTTTATAATAATATTAATACATATTTATAAATTTATTATATTTATAATTTTATTTATTAAAATCATGATATCAATTATTTATTTAATAAATTATAAACATAAATCAATTATAATTTTTTTAAACTAAGAATTAAATAAATTTAAAAAACTTGAGCCAATAAAAAATATTAAAAGATTCAATTTCAAATTATTTATAAAATTATAAAATTTTAAGTTTACTTTCATTAAAAAATAAAACGTGCTTTTTCGCGTGCTGTGCTTTGGCTCATCTCTAATCGTGCCGTGCTTTTAAGGTCTACGTGCCTAAAATCTAAGCCCGGCACGGCCTACATGTGTGTCGTGCCGTGCTGTACGGACACGTGCCGTGCCTCATGCCGTCCGGCCCATTGGCCACCTTTACTTTTGTGTGAGAGGCGAGTATCTAATTCACAATTGTTTGAAATCTCCTCGTAATAAAGATAAGGGAAGGCAAATCTCGAATCAACATTTTAGTCCGATATTTTTTCTATGATCCAAATTTTGGCGACCAATCAAAGAGGGTGATTGAGAATCATTCATTAAACCCCGAGGGTAAATATATAAATATTTATTTTCTTTTTCATTCTTTTTTAAAATATTGGAAGGTGGGAAAATTAAATCAATTTTTCATCTCCTACCTTATCTAAATATACGAACTCAGATGGTCCATTAGAAAAAAAAAAAAAAAAAAAAAAGAAGAAAGAAAAAGCTTAAAACCCACTCTTCAAGTTCCTAAAGAATAAATGCCGATATTTAATATATGATAATCCAAGAATGTATTATGAATATCTATAAGTGGCTCCTGCAATCGCATTCTCATGCTTGGAAGCAATCCCATGTAAGACGAAAAGTAATTATAAGAGCCATGGGCTGTTTTCATTCGACCAATACTAGCTTTCCAATCAATTTGTACAATGAGTTCCAATCAATTTGGGCAATGAGTTGCGGCCCCATCATTTTCTCCATCACCAAAAATTTTACAAAGACCAAAAAAAAGGATAAAGAGAAAATAGGCTCAGATCGGTGCCACCAGTTTTTAAAGGTTAGAGCCACAAAAGCACCTCTTTCCAGGATCTCTGTCATTCGCACAAGTGCTTTCTACACAAGGGACAAGCAGAGTAAAACCAGAACAAAAATAGAAAAGCTCACGTTAAACCCACTACATGAATTTCTATGGTGCGACCACCGGTATGTAAAACCACACAGAACTCTTGAAACAGATGAAACATTTAGATAAAAATATTGATATTTGTCTGCTAAGGATGTTACAATCTGTTGTGATACAGGGATCAGATGCATCTGATTTCGCATTGAGGTTTAGGCAAGATTTAAGTAGCATATAGCGCTAAATCTGCTTTCACATAATGACATAGTGATACATCAAAAAACATACAAGAAAGAGGAACAAATACAAACATCACAAATACGACTGGTACAGACATAACTTGCATACAAGGCCAACATTTTTGTCTCCTTTTGTTACATTTCATCACATGAAATCACAAGCCAAGAAAGGGGCATTGCTTTCTAGCATGCTCTGGTATCAATTTCACCAATATTTCCACCGGTACACCCTTCAGTTCTAGTAGTTGACAAAGCAGCAAATAGCACCAAGAACAATCAGTCAATTCGGTTCTGGCATTCAGGTTAAAAAAATAATTATTATTATTGAAAGGAAGCTTTCTTGAAATAAATGCCTACCATGTGATTTGAAGTTAAATAACGGTGGAAGGAAACGTCCACTTGGCAAACGAGCATTAGGGTCACGAAGCTCATCAAAGAAGGGATGGATCAATGCATCTAGCTGCAATGGAGGTTAAAATTAAGAATTTAGAGAAATCGAGGGCATAAAGTCAGCAACATAACTCCTACTAACATGAGCAATCCGATTAATAGTTTTTAATATGAAAAATCAGAAACCTGCAACCCAACTAACATTGCAAATGTATTATAAACCAATTCCATGATTAATAACATCCAACACTGCTAATAAGAAAGCCATCCACCTCACAAAAGGAAGTGAGACAAAAAAGATTGAAAAACCTAACCAACCTACAATCAAAATTGAATATTATTATACCTTACCTCTAGAATGAGTCAAATAATTCACTAAACTAGCCCTATCATTTCCATGTTCTCCAAATTGGTACCTCCTTGGAGTTCACTCAAAATTGTCGCACATACTTCAAAGGAGTACAGCAAACTAAGAGCGAAAGCAAAAATGGTGAAAAACTAGCAATGATGGACGGTTGGAAAATAAGATTCTTTTACTTACAGCAGTGCACCGTAAGTTGGGAGAGTATTGCAGCAATCTTGATACCAGATCAACAGCCTCAGGAGGCATGCGCTTTGGGAATATCTGAAGATGCGGAAATAATCAAATATTATGATTAAATAAGGTAAAACAAAACATATCTCTTCTCTTTTGATTCACATAAAAGAATTGATTGGTGATTCCTAATACCTTGTGCCACGGGTGAGCTTTTATCTGAGGGAATTTGAACTCAGTATAGTTGGGGTTCATGCATTTTATTTCCTCCCTAGTAGGAGTACCTAATACCTGAGAAACAAAGACATTGCATCCGTCATCCATCATAAAAAATCTGACCCATCTAATAGAAGCAATACAGGATTAAGATAAACCATGATTGTACCCTATTGAGAAGCATTGTTATCAAATCGATACAACAAGTACACTAATCAAACAAAGTGCATATTCCAAGTAAATATCAACCAGCTGACATTTCTCTGACACAGTCAAAGTCCTTCATTTCAAATATTTGGAAAGATTCATTTCAAATATTTGGCAAGATTCAACGCAGACAAATATTGCACCTCATTTCTAATAATTGGCAAGATTCAACACTGACAAATATTGCACAATGGTACCCTATCTCACCTAAATAGATGCATACGTAGAAACATGTATCTGTGTGTGTTTTGAAGGTTGTTATCAATCCAACATCCAAGCATTTCAGGCCCATAAAATTTGTTTTTTACTCAAAAGAAATAAAATCCACTCAGTAAACACACATTTAATGTATGCAAAAAAATATATTGCATTACATAAACACTCTCAGATTATAGAATTACCTTAATAATCTCAACCAGCTGGTCAACTCCACTGTCGCCAGGAAATAGAGGCTGAAAAAATAAAATAAAATAAAATAACTAAGCTAACTTTAGACATTATTTTTTTTACCAAACAGTAAATCTTCCGTGCATCAACTGCCTACCTTTCCAAGCATCAGCTCAGCAACAACACAGCCAGCAGACCATATATCAATAGCTGTGGTGTACTCAGTTGCTCCAAATATAAGCTCAGGTGCTCTATAATACCTGGAGCATATATAGGATATATTCGGTTCACCTTTTACCTGCCAAAGATCACACAAAATAATATTGTCAAACCTTCCAGTCAAATAAAGAGAAAGTAAATAGATGTGCACGGTATTGAATTTACAGAATCCAAACATACCAAGACTTTTGCACTTCCAAAATCACAAAGTTTGACCTGGTGAGTATGTGGATTTACCTGCACCAACAAAAAATAAATGAACAAAAATAAAAAATCTAACCACAAGCAAGCTTCAAACTATGCTGAGATGCTGCTTAAAATAAGAATCCAAAAGGTTAAAAGCAGAATGAATTTCATATAATGAAATTCGCTTGTATCACATTCCACTAAAGCACCACACATATAATGCTTAAAAAATATCCTTGACTTCAAACATAAAATCAACTTTGCTTCTATCTATTTCGACCAAAGCATAAAGTTATACAACTTAATCTCATCATATATTGAATGTGTATAACACTGTAGTACAGCTCAACAATCATTTTGATTATAAACTATATAAATAGTATTTAGGTCCCACCAGGTAAATCAATCAAATTGGAATTAAGGTTATGAAAAAGGGTAGAACATACCAAGAGATTTTGAGGTTTTATGTCCCGATGACACACTCCAATACTGCGATGAATGTAAGACAATGCCCTAAAGATCTGCAAGTTCCAGAATTATATTACCACCAAGAAATAATTCAAACAGAAAAAAGATAATCAATGAGATGTATTCCTTGTATAGGAATATCTGCATTTATCAATCAAAATCAAATTGAAGAACAGCAAAGAAGAGGTAGAGAAAGAAACACTAAAAAAGTATTGAAATTGTTTTCAACCATATACCTGGTATGCATAAAGTTTCACATATATCATTGGCATCCTTTGGTTCAACTTGTTGAAATGTTTGACCACACGATGAACAGTTTCAGGAACATACTCAAGAACAAGATTGAGATAAAGTTCATCCTTGTCAGTTGTTGAAAAGAAGCAATGTTTCAAAGAGACAACATTTGGATGGTCCAGTAGACGCATAGTTTGAAGCTCACGGTTCTTGTACCTCTTATCCTGGAGAACCTTCTTTATAGCTACAGTCTCACCTGTCTCTAAGCACTTGGCCTAAGTTACAAAAGAAAGAGAGGGAAAATATTGTTAACCAATTTGGAGTATAATTACACCTACACATCATAGCTACCAGTAACAAAACAAATGACATAAATGCTTACCTGGAAAACAACTCCAAACGATCCCTGTCCAACAATGCGCTCAGCCATGTAGCTTATTGTCTATAATTTAAGCAGATAATTCTGTTAGTAGAAAACCAAAATTCCTTTTTTTTATAGAGAAACATAAGTGGATAACCAATTAGAGGGAAAATATCAATATAAAACTTTCAGGACAATTTACACCATATTCATCAGCAAATGAGTATCTCACACGGCAAACTTTTATGCCAAATCAAATTTACAAACATTATGAACATCTGTTCAACTGAATAGCCAGTAAAACATGCACAGAATGAAGTTAAATAAGATAATTAGATAATGAGATAATTAATTATACAAATCTAAAACATTTATAGGTTTATCATACATTCATCAATGACTGCAGCAAAGATTTCTAAAACAAGTGATGCTTTGTGAGGTGCGGGAGGTGGCCAGTGGTAGCAAACTGTTCTAATGCTTATAACAAAACTTATTGCTTAGGAAATTAATAAAACCCGGCATTAAAAGCAGTTCCAGGAGAAAGTAAACAATTTGACTGAGAAAATCATGATTGCAATGATATCTCAAGGAGAAGAAATAGAAGGAAAGAAAGCTATACCTGCTTTGGTTGACCATTTCTTCCACCAATGGTTGTCACAATTATATGACCTGTCTCTGTTCCATTGCCGTCAACAACTGTCGCTTCCATTTCCTATAAAGTTAAAGGATCCAATAAATGTTAATGGCCTATATTAGATAATTAATAAAGACAAGAAAGTGTAAGGCAAAAAAGTTAACCAATGACATATATACCTTGTCGTCCCTAATTTTCATGTCATTCATCTCCTCAGGTAGCTTATCAACACCAACAGTATGACCACTGGATTCTCTCACACAAGATGTTGGTGCCACGCCCACTGAAGCCATTTACAAGACGTAAAAGCGCCCAGTCCTGCTACTTTTTACCACACCAGTACCATGCATTCAGCTGCCACCAAAAATGATGTTAATAATAATACTGAAAACTCTAAATTACAAGATGCAAGGAACAAAATGATTTCTTTATTCATTCTCAATATCTTCATTGAAAACAATGTAAACAATCAAATCAGTCAATCATCTGAATCTGTTAAAATCCTCATAATCACTACACTTGCCCCCCAAAAAAAGTTCATATAGCATAGCAAACAACGAAGCTTCAAAATGATCATTAAATAGAACAAACCTGAGGTCCAAAACCACACTTTCTATCCTTGATTTTAGACTAAGAAACAAAATAAAGTCTTACCATTTTTTCACATCTGACTCTAAGGCATCTAAGCACCAAATAAACAGGCACATAACTCCAGTAGCCTGGATAAGCCTAGTACTTGATTTTCAGTCTTACTTCCTGTTTATCCCTATGTCTATTCCAATTAGCATTTCTACAAAAAATGAAGTAAGAACCTTCCTAAGTCGAAGAAAATAGATCCTCAATCATTTCATACTCTCTTTTTCTTATATGCACTATGATCTTAGACTTTGCTTCTAAAATTTCTCATAAAATCCTTGTTCTGATTGAAAATGTAGTCATCTTGTCACTAGATTTCATCACTCCTATATTAAATTACAATTACATGCACTTCATACCATCAAAACTACCCAAAACATTCCATTATAAGGAAATATTTAAAATTTCATTCATAATGGGTTCATGATTCTAATTCAGTTAATATTCACTTTAAGAAGATGCTATGATATTAAACAATCATGAAGTTAATCCTACTTGTGTAGCTAAACAAACCCAACCAACTCACAGAAGATATTTGATTTAGAACATGCTATGAGATTAGATTATCACAAGAGATCATCCAAAGTATGAACCGAAATGAGCCCAACTAATTCGATTGATATTTGAATCACAAAGCTCATAATACTAATGAAAACTAGACGAACCCGACTGACCAACTGCATAACAATTTCATTTCTTTTCCAAAACTCATAAGCCAAGAATCCCACATAAAACATAACACTATTTGATATGCACAATCAAAGCAACTAAAGCTTCCGCTATTGACCCATAAAAATTATAAAATAATAATATTATTATTAATATTAATAACTAATTAAATTAAAAATAATATGAATCATTAAAACATAACCATAAAAAGATTCCGCACAAACATAAAGGATACATGTACCCAGAAAGGAAATTTCATTAAATAAGCAAGCATAAGAACAAAACACAAATAATCATATCAACAACCACGCTCAAAGTAAGATAAATAAAAAGTAATTGATTAAAAGATCTACTAATCAAACCAAAACCCCAAAATCAAAAATCCTAAAGAGATAAGTATAAAATATAAAGAGAAATTTGAAAAAAAGAAAAGAAAAGAAATGACCCAAAACATAAAAAAGAACCCGCAGATCCCAATCAACAGTGCAAAAACCCGATCCAAATCCAACGAAACCGAAAACAAAAACCCATTTCGGGAGACACAAAAGTAAACAAGAAAAAACAGAAACTAAAGAAATGGAAACATGCAAAAAGAAGATAAAAATCAAAAGGATTATAAATAATATGTATACCGATCGAAAGGCAAAAATTCTGAGAGACCACCAAAAACTGCGTCGTGCTGGGAAGCAGCGGATTTCGAAGATAACGTTGAATATGGAGAGAGGAACTTTGAAGATGATAGAATTTTTTTTAATTTTTTTTTAACCCTTATTTTTCTTCTGGGCTGTGCGAATGCGCCTATTTGGCTTTCTCTCGCTGTGTTTTGCTTTTTGTGTTTTCTATTTTTCTTTTTCTATATATTTTTATTTTTTATTTTATTATAAATCCTCCCCAATAGTTTATCAACATAACCATTGAGTCCACTAACTTATGACTTGTTACAAATTAGTCCCACTCCCACCATTCTAATGATCCGTTTGAGGCAGCTGCGCCATAGATAACTCATAAAAATATAGGAGGTGAAGTACCTACCTATGATAGCACAACTGTCCTCAACGCACCCTAAGTTTGTTAGCCCCAATATAATTTTGAATTGAAGCATTGTAACTTTTGATTTATGTCATTTTTAAAGTAAAATCACTAATTTTCTTTTATAGATATTTTAATTAAAATGTTCTATTAAAACCAATCATGTGTCAAACACTATTTAACCCAATAATTGACATTTGTTTGATTTTTTGCTAATTATTATTATATTTACTTGAAAACCAATTGTCATAACAATTAACTCCTCTCTCAAAATTTACTCTTTTCCTTACGAATCAAATCACGCTTTTACTCGACAAAGAGAGATTTCTTCCATTTTTTATTTTATTATTTTATGCCTCCTTCTTATGTATAGGCAATTGTCTCCATTAATTTAGATATACAATGGATGTATTTTAAATCTATGATGATTTACCTTCTTTCAGAATTTCATTATATGTTAGTAAATTTTCTTCTAGATATGACGTGGGAGGCTTCTAAACTTTGAATTTGAAAAATTACAAAATTTAGATCAATTCTTGTAGAAGATCTATTAAAAATTGACTATAGTGATGATTGGTCTTCTAAAAGAATTAAGTAATATTCTTGCCTAAGTTTCAATGTGTTGTGTGCACGTTAGAATGAAAATATCTTGTGTAATATTTTTTTTTCCCATTCATCAAAATCATTTATCAATTTTCGCCCAATTGTAAAGTGTAATAGATTGACTGCGAAGTAACCTTTAGCTTGTTATTTACATATAATATGCACTATTGAGAACTCTACATGAAACGGGCTACTTGGAATGTAATGATAATTTTGGATGGTACAAAATAATCCCATGAAAGGGGCTAATATGGACGATTGGTGAATAAAAAGGCTTTCATCAGATTTTAGAACTACCAAGGAGCGGTGCGATAATAATCCTTTTCCAATGGAGTGTGGTGTGGTGTGCTGGCGACAGAAAAATGATAAGCTAAATTATAAAATAATAGTATCCTCATAATGGGTCATGTTCTCAATATTTTTTTTTATTTCTTAGGAAGAAATATTTATGATTAATTTTGTGGACTACATTGGCTTTTCGATTTGTGTTTGACCTTTGAATTACATACGACATTACTTTAAATGGATTTTGAAGTTTTAAAATTAGTGTGGCTTTCAAGCTTTTGGCAGGAAAGAAAAAATGATTTAGGCACCCGACAAAAAATCTGACCATTTCAACTTCATTGATTTTATTTTACCTTCTGAGTGGCACTGAAAAAATTAATATAAACCAATTTACAATTCAAGTCAATGTTATAATTTATACCAAACATAAGTTATTCGTAAACTGTACCAAACAAAAGATAGCGGCGGCATGATAGATAAAAAGAGTGTTTATTTTGTCAAAAACAGGCACCAAAAGATCAAGCTGCTATTTCTGAAAATGTTGGTTGGTTTTTAGAATATATGCAATAATACACATAGCTTAATGTTTCAGTAAACACATCATCAAGAAAATTATAGTACTGCTAATTTAAAGCTTAAAGTAGCCAAAAATGAAGCTTCTCAAGTAAAACGGTCCTGGGAAATTAAAGGTCCGTTTGGCCCCCCAACCGAAAAAAAAAAAAAGAATCCAAACTTTTTAACAGTTACCCGGCATTTACTGATTTTGTCAAAAATATTATCTAAAAAATAATCAACTTTCATTTCACAAATAGAATTTTCATTTCCCAAATAGAATTTTTCCTGCAACAATTGCGATTTTATATAACCCTAATGCCCAACAAACCCTAAGCAACGTGTCTCATACATATCCTAATGGAGGCTGATTAAGTTATGAAAGAGAAATCTATAACTTTAAATGATTCCCTGAAAGATATAATCAACTTGCATACTCTCAAAGCATTTAAAAAAAAAAATCCTTTTCAAACAAATATTCATCATGCCAAATAATTAGAATATCAAATTTGAATTGGCAACTGACAGATTTCAAGGTCTTTGAATCTATTCGATTCCAAAAGCTGAAATCCCAATTTTTCTTTGTACCAAATATATTACATACACATCTCGAATTTCGGCATGCAAAAAAATATCAAAAACAGATTCAACATTATCAAAAGCTTCACATTTACATTTCTGTTGAGTACATGTATTGTTGTTCTATTAACAGGCCACAACACCAAATCATCTATCATGATTCTAATCCTACAAACCATTCAGGTAATCCAATATGCCAACATGTACAATATGAACTGCCCACCCTAACAATGTAGGGGGGGAAAAAAAAAAGAAATAAACTTTTGTCTATTCAACATTTCGGGGAACCTGGGTCTAAGACTGGATCTCTAATGTTTATATGTCCATAATCAGAAATCTCAATTGCATCAACAAGGAATTATAAATTTATCCCAAATTAAGCACCAGATTGTGATGAGAACTGAGGTGCTCGGCCAAGCGGCATTAAAAAATCCTTCATAACTTCATACTCTTCTGCACTTATTTGAGCGCCATCCAACACCTATTCAGTCAACAATAAGAAAGAAATAGTGAATTTTCAAACGCACATAATTTATATTACCACACTGTCAAATTTAGTAACTCTACGTAGAATTCCAAGATACCCCTTTGGTTCTTCCACCAGCCCCATAATTGTTATGTCAACATTCACCGTTACTATTTTAACAATCTGCAATTTGATTGGATATGATAACTGCCAAGTAAACCTTATTCAATATATATCGAAGACAGATTCCTAATTTAACTTCCCGAGACTTCTATCACCTAACTGCAAGACTATAATTAATTCTTTACACACCTCATAGAAACTCGAGTAAGACAATGCCACATAAACATTTTTAACTTAAAAGTTACGAGAAATGATGAGAAAAAGGTCTCAATATCAATCTTTCGTCACAGAATATTGCATCTTGTCTATAATACATAGAATTGTGAAATAACCATTTTAGGGTGCGTTTGGCAGTATTGTATTAGGTCGTATTGTATTATTTTAATATTAGTGCATTGTATTATAATAATGTTGTATAATGTTTGGTGCTACACTATATTTTATTAATTTTTTTGTGATTAATTTAAATTATATATTTTATTATATTAATATTTTATATTATATTATATTCATATATTTAAATTGTATCAATATTTTATATTATATTAATATATTTAAATTGTATTAATATTTTATATTATTATTAATTTTAAATTAATATCATTCAAATTTATTCATATTTAAATATTTATTATTAGTTATATTAAATTATAAATTTATTAATAAATTATAATGTAAAAATAAAAAAATATAATATAATATTATTGAATAATAAATTATATATTTATTAATTTATATTAATAATTATAATGTAAAAATAAAAAAATAAGAAAATTATATAATATTATATTAAATTAAAAAGTTATATTTATTTATTTATTATTATTATTATAAAGCAAAAGCAAAAGCAAAAGAAGAAGAAAAAAAAAAAGAAAAGGCAAGCTAATGAGGCAACAGCCGCATTAGCTTAAACTTGACTCACAGTCAGGTTTAGTTCATGCGGCAGTTGCCGCATTAGCTTAAACTTGACTCACAGTCAGGTTTAGTTCATGCGGCAGTTGCCGCATTAGCACAGTACATGTAATCCATTCCCATGTTCTTCCAAACATAGTATTAGTATTAATTTAATGTGAATAGTATTTTTATACCCCATAATGCAATGCACCAAACATAAGTGACAACATTTTTTTGGGGCAAGGTTCATCAATTGTTAGCATCATAACATAAACAAATGAAACAAATATCATATCCAGGGGTCTCACCTTGCGAAGCAACATGGTTCGATTAGTCATATGTGGAGCAAGAGCAGGGATCCTACATACGGAGAGAGCATCCAGGAAGAGAACTGTAATCACTTGCCACTGCTTCACTTTGAATGCTGGAAGTGGATCAATAAAAGACATTGTATTCAACAAGCCTTCCTGTAACATAGGCGAGGGTTCAGCAATCAGATGCATAATCAGATTAAGATGATTATAAATACTTCTTTAAAAAGTTGTAATCTACTTCATAACCATCACACCTCTATTGCACAACCATAACATCCTCGTTCTTACAAGCAAACAAACAATTATCACAGAAGACTCATAAGAATCAAGAAATACATCTCAGAGAAAAAATTAGCAAAGAATGAAACTGAAATGTGGAGTTTGCTTTACCACAAGCACATAGGAATGGGAATAAAAAGATTAGATTGCTTTGCTACAAGCACATAAGAATGGTAATAAAAAGATTAGATCAACAACAGAAAACCTAGCATATTGGAGAAGTTGCCAGGGAACAGCCCTGTGGAATCAGGATCAGCATTCACATTCAGATTCATCAACCTAGCAATATGGGAATCTTTCAGTATAATAGAAGACAGAAAGCAAATGCAGCAAGAGAAAGCAAACGATAAGTCAAACTCTCTCATCCTTAAGTGTTCCATGTAACATGTCAATTAATTCCTCAACGATGTTTTAAAAGGATATAAAATCTCTATATACATTTGCTCTAAGAAATATGCAATGGGTCTTTAACTTCATTACTTTTCTCTATTATTAATTGTAATCACATAAATTTAGACAGAGAACATATAGGTCATATAAAGCCAATGAAGCATAGCTGCTCTAGTCAAACAGAAGATGATTAAAATCTGCAGTGCAGAGACAAAGTCAAAATAGTGTTGAGATTTTGCAACACTGAGATACAAACTCATCACTGTGAATCTTGTGGCAATATTCAAGTGTTTTCCAATTATTGTTATTGTTTCTTGGCATAACACATAAATACATATACAACTCATGCTTAAGATCACAATGAATGTTAACATCTTGAGAATGCTACAGTGTCCAGCATAAGCATATAAGCATTGAAAACCTCAAGCTTCAGGCAAATTTCTAGAAAGTTCTCAGTCTCTGTTATGTGAGTTCACATGTGCATGCCATCCATGATAAATGAAAGGATGTTACCATCAAAGAACATTCTAAGGACATATTAAAAGGGTAACCTAGGAAAATCTTGGATGTGGTGAAGCTAAATGGCATAATGCATCAATTACAGCTTCAGTGAAAAATATTAATAGAATTAAAACATAATAATCTCAAACAAATCACATTTTATTCCTTATTACCAAAAGAACACATATTGTTTCAACTCAATTGGGAGCACAAAACCCTTAATAACTGTCGACACAGAACATCCAATTCAGAGTTATTACCAGTCCCTTCTCCAAAGTAGATACTGGAATACGCAGCCTGAGATCAGCAACAAGTGCGGGAAAAGTCCGAGCAAGACAACCAGAAAGAGTTTGCTTAATTTCAGAAGAGTGACCGTCTCCCATAATAATCTTCTGTGAATATTCCCTTCCATTAACTGATAAATATTCTTCATGGAAACTTTCATCCCTCCCATAAATGTAAGCCAAAGAAGACGATGATATCCAAGCGAAGATTGCCATCCACATGGTTGCAAAAGGAGACAACTAACACACATTAAAAGCATTAGTAACATAAATCTGAACTAAAAATAGAACATAATGATAGGAAAACTTAAAATGACTTACTGTCAAGCTGAACCCCTCTGGTGGTTCATCATACCACGAATCCTCAGGGTCAAACAATTCAGAACGTGGAATCCCCGGCTTACTTGGCCGCTTTAAGAGAGCTGCTTCTGGCTCAAGCACATCAGGATCCTCCATTGACTCCCCTTCATGCCCATCGTGTGTACTTGGTAATATAATAACTCCAGCTTCAGACACTGAATATCACAAGTAACATGATGAAAAGAAATATCCAGAAAATTAGTTTACAAAATATAAACAAGATAATTTAGCATAGTGCACAAATTAACTACCAGCATCAGCAACAACAGAATCTCCAGACATAACAGCTTCTGCTACTCGGCTCAATGCCATCGCACAGGCTTCAGCAGACGCAAACCATAACATGTCATCAGCATTATTATCATTACCATCATCACCCATATCTCTAACTTCAAAAAGGTCTCTACTGCCACAACCGTCAATTTTCTCATCTGCCCACGTGACAGAGAGACCAACCTTCTTTGAACCTGATGATTTAAGAGAGGATTTGGGCATTGATACACCTGATATAGATTCTTTCTCAACCTGAATTTCCCTTTCAGCGTCAACAGTACTGATATTGGAACCAGTGAGGGGAAGAACTGAAGCTGAAGGCACCTTTTGAGCACTGAGTTCAGCTTTCACAACAGTTTTACTCTTTCCACAAGAATCATCCTTAATTAAAGCTAATGATCCCAAAGCAGCACATTGATCCTCCAAGTTTTCACCATCTGCATTTTCTTTTGTTTCTTCAAATTTTGTCTTGGATATTGTCTTCGTTGAACCAAAATGTGGCTTTGAAATGCTATACTCATCGTTTGTCATTATCACACTCGTGAAGTCCATTTCATTGAAAAGCAAATCCTTTTTACTATTTGGCTTATTAGTCTTAGAATTAACCCCTGCAATGGACAATTACTTTAAATACAGTTTGAAGGATAACAACCCAAATAATCGAATGATCAATTAGACATACTATAGCAGTAGGGATACTAACACAAGTAACAGAGTTGCAGACAACCAAGAACATAAAGTAAAAAAGAAAGAAAAGGGGGAAAAAGAGAGAGTATTGTTAATTACAACAGCCAAAATGATGCAGAAAAGATAGAAATAAACAGAACTACATACACCAGCTTATCGAATGCCATAACAGAAATAACTTGAAATAAATTGCAGGATATCTGAAAGTACAAAGATTTCAAAATGTGCCCCTATGAAAACTTGGATCATGTCAGAAGCCATGCAACAGACTTCACTCTGTTGATAACACAAAAATTAATCATCAATAATAAAAAATAAGCTTAGTGTAATGATTTAAAATTTGGCAAAATATTCTGTTGAAGAAGCTTCCACCTCCTATCTAAGAGTCTAAAAAAGGCAGTCAACAACTCAGAATAATATAATCATATCTAGTGGATACTTGTCAGCTGAACTGATAAGACCTCTTGTGGTGGCACAAGAGGTTTAGTTTTAAATTCTGCTCACAACAGAATTAGCAGATTGGGGATAGGTCTGGTTATCATTTGATGTACTATTTTCAGAGAATGAAATTCATGTCGAAATTAGTTGCAGAGAATGTACTTTAAAAAAAAAAAAAAGTTCCGTAACATAGAGCCATGGACTACTGCATTCAGTTCCTTCTTAGAATTGAAGAAATGAAATAATGTAACAAGGAAAGTGAAGATCAAGACCTTCTTTCTTCTTAATCGAAGACTTGATCATCGACCTTGTTTGCGGAACATGGCCTTCAATTGCATCCAAAGCCAAAGGCATCTCCTGAGCAGCAAGTTCATCTCTTCCTGTTGATTCTCTTGAATTCATGCAAGAATCATCTTTAATGGAACCTAGTGATCCTGATGTGGTACATCGATTATCCAAGATTTCACCATCTTCTTGTTCTTCTGGTTCTACAAATTTTGATTTGGATTCTGTCTCAGTTGAACCACAAGGTGACTTTGAAATGCTATACTCGTCATTAGTGATTATGACACTCTTGAAGTCCATCTCATTGAAACTTAGATCATTTTTAGTATCCAGTTTATTAGTCTTATCATTAACCCCTGCAATGGAAAACGACGCAATTTAATTGAAGAAAAGCAAATAAAAGAATATCGAGTAAAAACAATACAGCAGTATCATAATGGTTGAGAGTTGATATCTGATCAAGAAAATGTAATAGATAAAAAAGTGGGAGAAAAAAGAAAAAGGAAAACTGTTTTTTATGACAAATCATAGAAAACAAATAAGACGCATAATAAGAATAACAATAAACAAAAAGAAAAAGGAAAACTGTTTTTTATGACAAATCATAGAAAACAAATAAGACGCATAATAAGAATAACAATAAACAATTATAAACACATCGATCAAATAATTATGGAGAAATTAAACTATAAGGATCAGTAAACAGATAAGAGAGTAGCCAAAACAAGTTTTTACAGAAACTTCCACCTTATGTCTAGAGTTATCAACAAGTCAATAAACAATTAAGCACAACATACTCATCTCAATTTGTTGCACAGAGACGTGAACAAAGAGAGGGAATAATGATTCTACCTATTAAATAAACCCTAATCAAAACTTTTGCATATTGTTTATACACCATCTAGAAATTGATTATCATCACTTGGGTGGCAGTCACCGTATTAGTGGCAACCACATATATTGTAAGGTGTTGTCACTTTTAATCCATGGCTACTACAATGGAATGTAAATGTAAGCACTGGTTACCATGTACAATGTGGGTAGTGAACAACCAAACTAAAACTACAAAATAAGAACAGATGTTTATCGGACATTCTACCTGCAATTCTTTCAAAATCATGCAGAAGCATGACAGTTACAAGCATACCCTTAATTCCTTTTTAAAATGATGAGAGTAAATATATTTGATGTAGAATAGTAATAATTTCATTTTTCTTAATCGAAGAAGACTTAAAGATATCTGGAAATTAAGGTACAACAGTTGAGGATCATCAAACAGCTGCGCGATGAAACCACTAGCCAAATATATATGTGTATTTAAGCATACAATTCAATATAAATAAGAAGTACAACTATCATGTACATACCCTAAATTATTTCTTAAAATTGATGAACCGAAATCCTTATCCAACTATCAATAAAGAATTGAAACCACTAGCTTTGCACGTTTAAACATAACATTCAAAAATAATTCCACGCACAACACTTACGAACATACCCTTACTCTGTGGAGGCACAGGTTTAGGCTTGTGCTGCGGAACATATCCTTCAATGGCATCTGAAGCACCACCACCACCACCACCACCAACACTCACTCCTCCAACATTCCTTTCCGCATTCTCATTCTCCTTCACCTCCAAGCCACCAAACAGCTTCACAATCTTACTCTCCACATTTTCGTCATCCTCAACTTTCCCAATAACCACTCTCAAAACCTCCTTAATCTTCTTCTCGTTCACGACCACACTCCTCTCCTCGTTCAAACTCCCGCTAAACGCCTTGCTATTCACGAGGCAATTCGTCGAACAGTACAGATAATTCTCCCGAACGTCGTAGACTTTATGCTCCTTCAGAGAAATCCGGTACCGGCCCTTCCGCGTCCGAGAATCGGCCGGCGGCAAGGGGTTTGAGCAGAGAGGATAGCCGCAGAGGTCCGCGATTGATCGTTCCGTTACGACGTCGTTGTAGTCGCTTTTGGAGATTAAAGTGCCGGCGGCGAGTAGTTGTTTTTCGGCCTCGATGCCTTCGAGTAAGGCGAGTTGGAGTTTGCGAACGGCGTCGTTCACCGCCTTCGCCATGACTTTGCAAAGTTAAAAAGAGACACGGTTCGATTATTTATCTAATTAATCCAGCAAAAACGATGTCGTTTTTAATGATGTAATTTGTTAACTTGTGAATTGTCGGGAGCCGAAGAAATTAGTTATATCAGCAGCGCAAGGAGAATGGAGAAACGGTGTCGTATGTTTGGGTTACAGGATTGCGGTTAGAGAGGAGCTTCGAATTCTATTGATCGCCGATCAGAACAGATATTGAAAGAGGGAGCGTGTTGGTGCTGTTAAGCCGTCATGGAGGATTTACAGCAGGTGAAGTGAAAATACATAAATAGTCTGCTTTAATACGATGTTGAAGCGAAAATACATAATATCCCTTTATTATTTTTATTTTAATTCGCCTTTTTTTTTTATTATTATGGTACTAATGGATGACCTAAAAGTTTGGATGTGAACTAATTTCATATTTGTTAAAATTTTAGACTTTTCAACCTCAAAACTTGTGCAGTGATCTACAAGTTCTGAAGTCTAGATTATAATTTTAAAAAAAATCCAACACTAAACTCAATTATTAATGATGACATTAGGGATGGCAATAGGTACCATCTGTAGCGAGTTGTCATTATTAAATCTAACACTTACATAAGATTTAAATTATCAAATTCACTTAGCAATAGCAAAAGGCCAAACCCGAATCCGACCTTATCAACAAAAGATTAAAACCCGACCCTACAAAAGCCCTACCTCTTTATAGCTCGGATCGGGCAAAATCAGGCCAACATCAAGTCAGACCCTACCAAAAATATTTCCCACCCACAATTTAATTCTCATTTTCCACCCACAACCATTTCAACTAATTCAGCAATTCCTCAACCATTTAAAAAACAATGCAATTCCACTTTCCACAACCAATTCCACAACCATTTCAATCATTTCACACACAAATCAATTCCAAAATTCAACATGAAAAACACATAATACAATTAAATTAAAAACACACAATGTAATTCCACAACCATTTTAGCCATACACTATTCAATTCAATAACCCAACATAAAAAATAAAAATAAAAAATTCATGTCTTATACAAATAAAAATACACAATTTAATTCCATAACCCAACATAAAAAAGTCTTATACAAATAAAAAGTCATAATTCAATTCCACAACCAAACATTTTTTTTTAAAAAAAAGAAGAACTACTCTAACACTTCCGGGTCACTTTCATCTTCATCCACAAATTCCTCTCCACTAAAAATTTCACTTTTTAGAATTTTACCTATAAAAAAAAGTGAGAAAATAATTCAAGTTTATAAAATTATTACTAAACCAATTATTTAAATATTTGTACATTATTTGTATTCATATCTTTGGAGTTTGCCCATAGCCAATGTTCAGTGCACATAAGCGCTTCCAATGTTGTAGGATGAAGTCTACTCCGATGTGAAGTCAAGACTCTACCTCCAGTGCTAAACGCCGATTCAGAGGCAATGGTTGTCACGGGAACGGCTAAGATATCATTAGCCATTTGAGCTAAAATAGGGTATTTACCTTGGTTCACTTTCCACAAATTCAGAATATCAAAGTCCGAAGTGGATTTGATTAAAGGCTCTTCTAAATACCCCTCAAGGTCAGACTTCTATACCATGGTCTCACTATTTTGGCTTGCAAATGCCTCAAACTTACTTATATCAAAAAATTTACGGCCAGTTCCTACATTAGAATTAAAACAAACATTGACTAAAGAAATTCACCAACAACCGCATCACTCACATTCCCATTCTTACCTTCATGAAACTTAACCAAATCGTTACTTAAATTGCACACCTTTTGAATCTCATTTGCAGCACCCTCACCATAAAATTGTGGAAAATAATAATTAACTAATTGCATCTTAAACCTCGGATCAAGAATAACCGCCATCACCAAAATCCCATGAATTTAGGCCCAATATTTATCAACTTTCATAATTATTTGACCAGTCATTTCTCTAACCACATGCACATCAAAAAGCTCACATTCATCCAAATTAATCCTCATTTCACATATCATTGGAAAAAAAAGATTAGATGTGGGATATTGTGTACCTGAAAATAACTCTGTCATAGAGTAAAATGACAGCAAATATTTCAACATCCTTTCAATCATCTCTCATTCCTCTAGAAAAGACTATTTTATATTTCACAGGAACATCAAGCATAACATATGTAGAATTCCATCTAGTTACACAATCAAGTACCAACTTTTTCTCACACTTAACTTGTAATTGCCGCACAGCCATCTCAAAAGTTTCTACCCTTTTAGGTGTGCCTGTCCAATAAGCCACACTATCCCTAATCTTTTTAATTCACCACTCAATCACTTTATCCCCTCCTTCACAATTAGGTTTAAAATATGAGTCACACACCTCATATGAAAAAAATCTCCACCCATTAACATAGAATCAACTGGAATCAATCCCATCAACCTATCAACCATAGCATCATTGGTAGAACAATTATCTAAAGTTACAATCGATATCCTTCTATCCACATTCCAATCCAACATACATTTAAAAAATGCTTCAGAAAGAAATTCAGCGGTATGTGGAGCCGGCAAATATATAAACTTATTCATTACCAAAAAACTAAATTTTAGAATTAATTAAATTGATTTAGAAATAAGTAAACATAATATCGACTTTGCAAATATATGAACCTATTCATCACCAAAAATTTAAATTTTAGAATTAATTAAATTGAATTAAAATAAATATCAAGTAATAAGAAAAAGTACTTTAAAATTCGACTTTGTAACCACCAAGACTTGTCCACAAAATGTCTTGTAACAACCATGTACCCCTTATTTTATCCCCTCCTTCACAATTAGGTTTAAAATATGAGTCACACACCTCATATGAAAAAAATCTCCACCCATTAACATAGAATCAACTGGAATCAATCCCATCAACCTATCAACCATAGCATCATTGGTAGAACAATTATCTAAAGTTACAATCGATATCCTTCTATCCACATTCCAATCCAACATACATTTAAAAAATGCTTCAGAAAGAAATTCAGCGGTATGTGGAGCCGGCAAATATATAAACTTATTCATTACCAAAAAACTAAATTTTAGAATTAATTAAATTGATTTAGAAATAAGTAAACATAATATCGACTTTGCAAATATATGAACCTATTCATCACCAAAAATTTAAATTTTAGAATTAATTAAATTGAATTAAAATAAATATCAAGTAATAAGAAAAAGTACTTTAAAATTCGACTTTGTAACCACCAAGAATTGTCCACAAAATGTCCTGTAACAACCATGTACCCCTTCCTTTGATTACTCGCAGTCCACATGTCTGTAGTAATTGCCACCCTGCTATCATTATTCTCTAACAAAGTCATTGCTTTTGCCTTTTCAGCTTGATACAATTTAAGAATTTCACTCTTTAAAGTGTTTCTACTCAAATTCTTCACCAAAGGGTTGGTATAAGATATCAAATCCCTAAATGCCTCATATTCCACAAAATTAAGTGATAGCCCATGCTTTACAACCAAGGCTGCTATCTTTGTCGAGCAACAATTGGATCAAATTCTCTCGTCTCAATACAACTTGTTCCATCATCTTTCCTTGTCACGCTAAGAGTTTTTTTGTAAGCTATCAAGAACTGAGGGAGCACCCTTTGCCTTACATGATCTTTTCAAATGTCTATCCAAATGCGAGATTCTATTATGACCAGATGATACCAATTTAGCTTGACAATGATTACATTTCGCCTTCAATTCACCATTAATGGTTACTTTGGTGAAATGTCCCTAAACATAAGAAGCTTCTCGCACACCTTGCTTTTTTTTTATTACTACTTTGTTGTACCACATCTGTTAACCTAAATAATTCTTCATTGATTTTGATGATAACAAACATGATTAAGTGTTAGTTAATCTTTTAAGTGTTCAACATGATTTTCTCTATCTTTAAACAAGTCTCATAATGAATAGTAAAGATTTGGAGTCAAAACAGTTTTCTTGCAAAAATAGCTCACTACAGCAGTTTTTATGGAAAACGGCGAACCAACATTTGCAATAAACGGCTCGCTGATTTCAAGCAGAAATGGAGATCAGTCTCTGGACGTAAACGGCACACCGATATGTTTGGTTAACGGCTCGCCGACATCGAGCAGAATTAAAGATTAGCCTCTGGACACTAACGGCGATCCGACTTCTTGCTAACGGCTCGCCGACTTCAAAGAGAATTGAAGATTAGTCTCTGGACACTAACGGCGATCCGACATCTAAATAACGGCGATCCGACATTTTGAAAATCAGCCCCAACGGTCATATTGACCGGTCAAACGGCGATCCGATATCTAGCTAACGGCGATCCGACAGTGTGCAGACAGTCTATAACGGCTAGTTTTTAGCTGCAACTATAAATAAGCTCATTCAAATCTAAACAAAGGTTGATCACAACACAACCATTTGAGCTAATATTCGAGAATACAATCTTCATAGAGCTTAGAACACATTCTTGCTTCATCTATTCACATATTAAGCATCATTGTGTAATCTTATACATTGTGAGAGGCAAAACAATTTGTTATCTTTTACTTTGAGTGATTGTAAGTGTTGGGATACACTTGGGATAAGAGATTGGGAATAATCTCTTGTTGTAAAGG
Source organism: Citrus trifoliata (assembly GCA_018350135.1). Taxonomy (NCBI): domain Eukaryota; kingdom Viridiplantae; phylum Streptophyta; class Magnoliopsida; order Sapindales; family Rutaceae; genus Citrus; species Citrus trifoliata. The sequence continues at coordinate 19,111,633 of CM031389.1, read as the reverse complement.
TCTATTGACACCTTGGAAGTCAAGTGTAAACATTTGAAGCCTTGGAGGCTTGCTTAGTGGAATCCTCAAGCCCGGAAAGCTTGGAGGCGTGGACGTAGGCGAGGTTGGCCAAACCACGTAAAAATCTCGGTGTTTGAATCCTTTTTCCCTTATCTTTTTATATTGTGATTACCTTAATTGTTATTGCTTTGAATTTGATTTATAATTGCATTAAGATTTTCTTTAATAATTTGAATAATTTTTAGAAACCCAATTCACCCCCCCTTTTGGGTTGCATTCTTGTATTTCAATTGGTATCAGAGCCTCGTTCTCTTGTTAAGACTTAATCGTCTAGAGTAAAAGATCCATGGCAACCCTAAATGACTCAACCTTTAGAGAAGGGTAATCCACAACTAGACCACCATTTTTCGATGGTAATGATTATGCTTATTGGAAAACTAAAATGAGAATCTATTTGCAAGCCTTAGATTATGAAATTTGGGAAGTTGTCTGTGATGGTCCATTCATGCCTACGTTCAAAGATGAAGTAGGAGATGATCTTCCTAAACCATCGAGTCAATGGAGTGAGTTAGAAAAGAGAAAGATGTCCCTAAACTCCAAGGCTATGAATGCTTTATTTTGTGCCCTTGATAAGAAAGAATTTCATAGAGTATCTAGTTGTGAAAGTGCACAAGAGATATGGAACAAACTTGAAGTTGTCTATGAAGGGACAAATCAAGTGAAAGAGTCTAAAATCAGTAGATACACTCGTCAATATGAGTTGTTCCAAATGGAACAAAATGAAAATGTGTATTCTATGTACACTAGATTCACGGACATAGTGAACACCCTAAGTGCCTTAGGGAAAACCTTTTCAAATAGTGAGAAAGTTAAGAAAATCATTAGGTCACTTCCAAAAGAATGGAGACCTAAAAGAACCGCCATTGAAGAGGCCAAAGATTTAAATACCTTACCTCTTGATGATTTAATTGGTTCTCTTATTTCGTATGAAGAGGATTTAGCTGCAGAAAAAGGACATGAGGAGAAGAAGAAAAGCATAGCTCTCAAAGCTTCAAAATATGAGAGTGATGGGGAGAGTGAACCGGATGATGAAGAGCTAGCCATGCTAGCAAGGAGGTTCAGAAAATTCTTCAAGAAAACCGGAGAGCGAATAAATTTCAGAAACTTCAAGAATCATAGGGAGAAGAAGGAGGCAATCACTTGCTATGAATGCAAGAAGCCGGGACATATAAGATCGGAGTGCCCACTTATCAACCAACTCAAGAAGAAAGCAATGGTTGCAACTTGGGATGATAGTGAGGAAGAGTTAAATGATGAAGAAGGATCGCAAGAAGTATCAAAGCTAGCACACATGGCAATAGGAGAGGATGATGATCTTAATGAGTTAAGAGATCCTGCCTATGATGAATTGTATGATGCTTTTCAAGATTTGCACAATGAGTTGATGAAAATTGGTAAAAAGAATGTATGTCTTAAAAAGGAAATGGCAAAGCTTAAAAATGAAAATGAATCTCTAAATGCAAGAATTGTATGCCTAGAAGTAGGAAACAAAACATTGCATGATGAAATTGCATTATCAAATGAGAAACCTAGCATCTTACATGAGCATTTGAAATCACACATAGATGAGTTAAAAAATGAGAACGAATTGCTCAAGAAAAAGAATAATGAATTGAATGAAATTGTTTTGAAATTTACAAATGGGCAAAAGATGTTGGACAATATGCTTAACTCACAAAAATGTGTTTTTGATAAAGGAGGGCTTGGATATAAGCCTAACTTGAAGCAAAAATATTATAAGAACTATTTTGTTAAAGCTACCTCCGAAAATGATCATAAGATTGTATGTCATTATTGTAATCAAAATGGTCACATGAAATATAAATGTCCCGTGAAAAAGGAATGCATATTATGGTGTCAAATGTATTTGGGTTCCAAAAGGAACCGTTGCTAACTCTCAAGGACCCAAAAAGTTTTGGGTACCTAAAACTTAGGTTGTTTTGTTTTTGTAGGGCTTGAAGAAGAAGAAAAATAAATGGTTCTTGGACAGCGGTTGTTCAAGACACATAACCGGAAATTATGCATGGTTCTCAAGCTTCACCAAAATTGAAAATGGTGGAGACGTGTCTTTTGGAGACAACTCAAAAGGAAAAATTCTTAGAATTGGAAATGTTGGTAAAGTCTCTTCAACTCTAATTGAGAATGTATGTTTGGTTGAGAATTTGAAGCACAACTTAATTAGCATTAGTCAATTATGTGACAAAGGTTACAAAGTTATCTTTGATAAATTTAGTTGTGTTATTGAGAACTCATGTGATGACAAAACCTTATTTGTCGGGAATAGATGTGGTAATGTTTATATTATTGACATAGAATGTGTATCCACTCTTGATAAATGTTTCTCGGCATTGCATGATGATTGTTGGTTGTGGCATAGAAGGTTAGGACATGCAAGTATGGATTTGATTTCAAAAATTTCGAAAGATGATTTAGTTAAAGGTCTTCCGAAAATTGGTTTTTAAAAGAATAAGATTTGTGAAGCTTGTCAATTTGGAAAACAAATTAAAACTTCTTTCAAAAATAAAAACCATATTTCTACTTCAAAACCACTTGAACTTCTTCACATAGATCTTTTTGGGCCATCTATATATGCAAGTCTAAATGGCAAATATTATGCTTTTGTGATAGTGGATGATTATTCTAGATATACATGGGTATTATTCTTAGCCAATAAGGATGATACTCTTGATGCTTTTAAAGTGCTTTGTAAGAAATTACAAAATGAAAAAGGGCATGGTATTGTATGCATTAGGAGTGATCATGGAGGAGAATTTGAAAATCATGCATTTGAGAGTTTTTGCAATAATCTAGGCATTGAGCATCAATTTTCATCACCTAGAACTCCACAACAAAATGGAGTTATTGAGAGAAAGAATAGGCCCATTCAAGAAATGGCTAGGACAATGTTAAATGAAAATGCATTACCAAAATATTTTTGGGCCGAAGCCGTCAACACCGCTTGTTATGTTTTAAATCGGGTGTTGATTAGACCTAATCTTAATAAAACTCCATATGAGCTTTGGAAAGATAGAAAACCCAACATTGGTTATTTTAAAGTTTTTGGAAGCAAATGTTTCGTTTTGAACACAAAAGATAATCTTGGTAAATTTAATCCAAAATCCGATGTTGGTATTTTTCTTGGTTATTCAAATTCAAGCAAAGCTTATAGAGTTTATAACAAAAGAACTTTAGTTGTGGAGGAATCTATGCATGTCACATTTGATGAGTCTAACCCCTCCTTTACGGAGAAAGCAGTTGTTGATGATGATGCAGGAGAAGAAGACAAGAAGAAGAAACATCAAATGACAATCAAGAGGATGCACCACTTGGAATTCAAGAGGAACATCATGAAGAACCAAATGCGAAGCAAAATGAAGGTGCTTCTCAAACACTCCCCAAGGAGTGGAGGTATGTCTCTTCTCACCCTAAAGATGTAATTTTAGGAGATCCCTCACGAGGTATTACAACTAGATCATCACTTAGAAATACTTATGAGCATAATGCATTCATCTCTCAAATTGAACCAAAATCCTTTGACGATGCAGAAAATGATGAATCTTGGATTATGGCAATGCAAGAGGAGTTAAATCAATTTGAAAGAAACAATGTGTAGGAATTAGTTCCTAAACCAGTACATCAATCTATAATAGGTACTAAATGGGTGTTTAGAAATAAGATGGATGAATCCGGTGTGGTTGTAAGAAATAAAGCTAGATTAGTGGTTCAAGGTTACAACCAAGAAGAAGGAATTGATTTTGATGAAACCTTTGCTCCTGTAGTAAGGTTAGAATCCATTAGGATGTTGTTAGCATATGCATGTCATAAAGATTTTATTTTATTTCAAATGGATGTGAAAAGTGCTTTCCTAAATGGGTATATTATGGAAGAAGTGTATGTAAAACAACCCCTAGGTTTTGAAAATGAAAAATTTTCAAATCATGTTTATAAGTTGCTTAAAGTCTTGTATGGTTTAAAACAAGCACCTAGGGTATGGTATGATAGACTTAAGAATTTTCTGTTGGAAAATAACTTTTCAATGAGCAAAGCGGATACTACTCTATTTGTTAAGCATAAGAACCAAGACATACTTATTGTTCAAATATATGTTGATGATATCATTTTTGGTTCTACTAATGAGTTGTTGTGTAGAGAATTTTCATCGTGTATGAGCAATGAATTTGAGATGAGTATGATGGGAGAGTTGAAATACTTCCTTAGACTTCAAATCAAACAAAACGAGGAAGGAATCTTCATAAATCAATCCAAGTACGCAAAAGATCTACTCAAACGATTCGGCATTGATGACTCGAAGACCAAAAATACACCAATGAGCACAACAACCAAGCTGGACAAAGATGAAAAAGGCAAAAAAGTGGATATTAAAATGTATCGAGGTATGATCGGATCCCTACTTTATTTGACTGCGAGTAGACCCGATATCATGTTTAGTGTATGTTTGTGTGCAAGATTTCAATCTTGTCCCAAGGAATCTCATTTGCTTGCTGTTAAAAGAATTTTCCGCTATTTGAGTGGAACCATAGATATTGGCATTTGGTATCCTAGGGGAACTCATATAGATTTAACATGTTTTTCGGATACGGACTTCGCCGGTTATAAAGTGGATAGGAAGAGCACTAGTGGTACTTGCTATATTATAGGACACTCTCTTGTTTCATGGTTTAGCAAGAAACAAAATTCTGTCGCACTTTCAACTACCGAGGCTGAATATATAGCTGCCGGAAGTTGTTGTGCACAAGCACTTTGGATGAAACAAACACTTAGAGATTATGGCATTAATCTTGAACAAATTCATATTAAATGTGATAATACTAGTGCTATAAATCTTTCAAAGAATCCCATTCAACACTCTCGAACCAAGCATATAGAAATAAGACATCACTTCTTGAGAGATCATGTTCAAAAGAGAGACATTGCATTAGAGTTTATTTCTACGGAAAAACAACTTGCCGATATTTTTACAAAACCTCTTTGTGAAGAACAATTCTCCAAAATTCGGCATGAACTTGGGATGATGAAATTTTCACATTAATATCTTCATTCATGCTATTAAGTCTATTATTATTGATTGATCTATAACTTGATGCTTTAATTTCTATGGAATACACAATCGTAATATACATGTAATGTGTATGTATATTTGAAAATGTATGAATTATGTGTTGCAATACATATATATATGTTCATGAATCATGCATTGAACTGGCACTCAAATCATTTTGGATCAAATAAAATAATCTTGGAATGTATTAATAAGTAGCCAAATATCAAAATACATGTGCGAATCATAAGTTGTAGAAAACGGATTGCCGTTATTTCAATAAACGGCTAACCGTTTTGGGCAGAAACAATGGAACGCTTTCTGGAAGCTATTAGTTCGCCGATAACTGTCTATCGGCTCGCCGTCCTGATACAATTTGTTTTGTGTGGACACCCTGGATCCTATCGGCTTGCCGTTATTGATATAAACGGCTCACCGTTTTCTTTAATTTGTTTTGAGTGCTCTCTGGACTCTGTCGGCTCGCCCGTTTTTTTATAACGGCTCGCCGTTATCACGCGTTAATTGAATAGTCCTTTATCTTCCTCCTCATTTCGGCTTCCGCTTTTCTCTTTCTCTCTCTTCAGCCCGCGACTGCACCAGTTCTCTACTCTCAAATCCATCATTTTTCTTGTTATTTTTCATCAAATTGAAGCATTACAAACCATTTTATCTTCTCTAGAACCTTTTTAACCGATTCAAATCCTTCTCTTTCATCTAAAATTGAATAATCCCTTTTTGAAACCCTAGAACCAGCCGAGCCTTCCTTGCTCAAATTAACCCAAATCTCTTTCTTTTTCAATCACATTTTCACCTACAATCACTATCTCATCTTTCAAACTTCATTTCCACCAATTTTTTTAACATATCCATGGCAGAACGACCACAAAGGCGTGCTCGAACCAAGCACACTGCTCAACGCCGTTTTAGTCCACCCAGGTCTCCTCCTCAAGACTTCGAGAGTCTTCATTTTTCCGATGCTATCTCTTCTCAGCGTTTTCGTGAGAAGTTCATGGGTAAACCCGTAACTCCCTCTTTTTCTCTTAACATTTTGGAGTTCTCGGATATTTCTGTTTGTGGTCACTCAATTACTCAAATGTTTAGTCATTGGAAGCAAGCTCTTAGCATTGACGAACCTATTTATGAAAATCTTGTTCGTGTTTTTTATTCTAACATAGATTTCTCCTCTACTGGTCGTAAAAAGCTTCATACTTTTGTAGGAGGAATTCGCATTGAACTTGATGAACCTGTTTTATGTAGTATTCTAGGAATCGCTTATGGAGGATTAAATCTGTACACCACTAGGAAAGAATTATCTTTTAGTAGTTTCCGTCATGTGGATGGTGTACGGAACATTTGTCGTCGTCGGGATCTTTCCGATGACATCTGTTCTTTGTCCTTTAGGTCTCAACTCCTCCCTTTTCAAATTCGAATACTTCACATTATTCTTCAACACATGGTCACTCCTAGACAGGGTCACACTGATGAGGTCACTAGGCTTGATATTGGTCTATTAGATTCTCTTATTCGTCGACGCCATGTGAGCCTATCCTACACTATTTTGTGCCATATGATGTCCACCCCTAAAGTCTCCAACCGATCCCTTCTTATGGCAGCATCATCACTAGGATCCTAAACCACTTTCATGTTCCTATCGTCGAGCCTGTTTTTCTCGAGACTCGTAAGCTCGGACGAGATATTATTTCTGCCATCGGATTCTTTAAGAAGCGTGGGAAATGGGAAAAGACCTCGTCCTCCAAAAACGAAGCCACACTGATTGCACCCGAGGATGATCGCATGCTGAATGATGTCTACTCCGAGGATGAGCTGCCTGATTTCCGTCTTGGGGCTAGACTGCATGTTCCTTACCGAGCGACAGCACCAGCAGCTCCTGCTTCACCAGCAGCACCAGCAGCAGATGCACCTCAGGATGACGAGCCTACCGAGACTGCCGTACCTCCTGCGGCATCAGCTATTCCTGAGGACCGCTTCCAGCAGCTTCTTGACCGAGTGGATGCCTTGTCCCAGCAGCAGCAGCAGCTTCGATCTGACTTTGCAACCTTTCGGGAGCAAATTTCAGATCAGCAGATGTAGCTCATGCGGGCCAGCGTCGCATTCTCGGCTACTTTGGATATAACCCCGGCAGCTCGTCTTCACAGCCTCCATCTTAGATTTCTCTGCCCCTATGTCTTTCGCACAGACATTTTTTCATTTCATTTACTGCATGTGTATAATATTATGTGTTTTGTGTTTATGTGTTTTGTGTTTTGTGCTTATGTTTTTGATAAATTAATGATGATAATTCATGTTTGGGTTGTTTTTGGTATTATATTGATTACCTTGCTCATTCTGGAAGTATGAATCTGTTGGTATGGCAGTTGGTTAATATGGTGGTATACTTATATGGAAGTGCTTTTCGCTTTGACTCTATGTATTATTGAGGATATTCTCACATTTCAGGGGAGATTCTGCCAAATTTTTTTTTAAACCATAAGTCTTTCATCGCGCCTCCTTCTTTTCGATGATGAAGGGGGAGAGAAATGAGTTTATTGGTAATTGGCATAACTGTTTTTGGTAAAATAGTATTGTCAATTTTTTTTTAATCTATCTGTCTTGTTTTTAAAGTTTTGAGATTAACTGTTAAATGATTTTTTTTAAGGAGTTAACAAATCTTTCAAAATTTCACTTAGGGGGAGCACATATTTAGAGGGAGCAAAATTACACTAGTATTGTTTTTGAAAAGTTTGTCATCATCAAAAAGGGGGAGATTGTTAACCTAAATAATTCTTCATTGAATTTGATAATAACAAACATGATTAAGTGTTAGTTAATCTTTTAAGTGTTCAGCATGATTTTCTCTATCTTTAAACAAGCCTCATAATGAATAGTAAAGATTTGGAGTCAAAACAGTTTTCTTGCAAAAATAGCTCACTGCAGCAGTTTTTATGGAAAACGGCGAACCGACATTTGCAATAAACGGCTCGCTGATTTCAAGCAGAAATGGAGATCAGTCTCTGGACGTAAACGGCACACCGATATGTTTGGTTAACGGCTCGCCGACATCGAGCAGAATTAAAGATCAGCCTCTGGACACTAACGGCGATCCGACTTCTTGCTAACAGCTCGCCGACTTCGAAGAGAATTGAAGATTAGTCTCTGGACACTAACGGCGATCCGACATCTATATGGACATTAAATCAGCCCCAACGGTCATATTGACCGGTCAAACGACGATCCGATATCTAGCTAACTGCGATCCGACAGTGTGCAGACAGTCTATAACGGCTAGTTTTTAGCTGCAACTATAAATAAGCTCATTCAAATCCAAACAAAGGTTGATCACAACACAACCATTTGAGCTAATATTCGAGAATACAATCTTCATAGAGCTTAGAACACATTCTTGCTTCATCTATTCACATATTAAGCATCATTGTGTAATCTTATACATTGTGAGAGGCAAAAAATTTGTTATCTTTTACTTTGAGTGATTGTAAGTGTTGGGATACACTTGGGATAAGAGATTGAGAATAATCTCTTGTTGTAAAGGTCTATTGACACCTTGAAAGTCAAGTGTAAACATTTGAAACCTTAGAGGCTTGCTTAGTGGAATCCTCAAGCCCGGAAAGCTTGGAGGCGTGGACGTAGGCGAGGTTGGCCAAACCACGTAAAAATCTCGGTGTTTGAATCCTTTTTCCCTTATCTTTTTATATTGTGATTACCTTAATTGTTATTGCTTTGAATTTGATTTATAATTGCATTAAGATTTTCTTTAATAATTTGAATAATTTTTAGAAACCCAATTCACCCCCCCTTTTGGGTTGCATTCTTGTATTTCAACATCATCACCACCGGATGCCTCTTCAACTCCTTCAACTTCTTGGACCCCTTCAAGAGGAATGACATCATTTCTATTCTCTTCGCCAACATGAGAATCCTCACGTGAATTTGACATAATGACCTAAATTAAATGTGTAACAAGTTGCAATTAATTTATAAACTTAAAATATGATTGAACTTATAAATTTTAAGTTAATTTATAAACTTAAAATATGATTGAACTTATAAATTTTAAGTTAATTTAGAAACTCAAAATATGATCAAACTTAATTTACAGTAACTACATAATCATTTATAATCATTTGAAGTTAATTCATAAACTCATAATATGATTAAACTTATATTTAGCTAAAATATAATATTTATAATAACTACATAATCATTATGAATATAATTAGCTAAAATTATAAATAAATTTATAAGTTTAAATGAAAAAAATTAATTAATATTTATGAAGTTATAAAATTAAAATATAATTAAACTTAATTTACTGTCATAACATAATAATTAAAAAACCCTATATAGCCTTATATGTAGCCACAATATAATATTTACAATAAGCCAGTAACTACATAATTAATTAATTAACATGAATATATTTAGCTAAAATTATTAAATTATAGATTCAATTATAAGCTTAAATGAAAAACATTAATTAATATTTATGAAATTAAAATTACTAAAGCTAAATAGCTAATGCGGTAATGCTGGCAGCAGAACGTGTGCGTTGGCCGTTGGCTGGTAGGCGGACATGGCAAGACGGCGACAAAGGGCGGCTGGTTCACATCGCGGACGGTCACGATGGCTGATTGGCGAGACATGCGACGGTGACACAACGACTGATTGGTTGGCGTGCGACGAACAGTCACGATGTTGGCTGATAGGACGGCGGCAGGCTGGGTGGCTGGCTTAGGGTTTTTGTGAATTTTTGTAAGTGTATTTTGTGTGTGTGATTTACAGTTTAGAGACGTGAAGTGTGCGTGTGATATGTGACTATCATGTGTTGTGTGCGTGTGTTGTGTGATGCAGATGAGATATGTGTTCTATGTTGTGTGCGTGTGTGATGTTGTGATGTGTGCGTGCGTTAGCTTTTTTTAAAAAAAAATAGGGTCGGGTCGGGTTGGCTTTAAACCCAACCCTGACCCTAATTTGTTCGGGCTTTAAGATTTTGACCCGAACTCGATCTGAAACCCGAAAATTCGAACCAAAACCCTAAAAATTAAGGACGGATCAATCGGGCTAAAAATAAGGTTGAACTAAATTGTCAAGCCCAAACCCACTACGAATTTTAATTTTTTTAAGAAAATCCATCTACTACGAGTTGTAACAATTACTAAACCTACAATAATATCCGATGAATTTTATTTTTTTTTGTGGATTTCTGGGTTTAAAATCACAAATGTTCAATATGCAAATTTATAATTATAACCCAAAATTTCATATAATATACTTAATTCTAAATTTAACCAATGTAAATGGAAAATTAAAATTTCAACATCAATCAAACACAAATTCTTAAATTTAAGTATAAAATATATAAATGCATAAAAAAAGCCACAAAATTAAAATTTCAACATCAATCAAACAAAATTATAATAATTGTGAGTGCCGGCTGTCGCGTGACTGTCGTGACAACAACAAAGACATCGACCGAATGATGGCGGTGGTCCCGTCGGTGATTGAGAGTAAAGAGAGACTGAGAGAGAGATTTTGTGTTTCTCGTCAAAAGGAAAGGTTAAACGGTGCGTTTTCTATTTAATTAAAATGGTGCATTTCAATTCAGGGTGCAATTCGGGGTTTAAAATCGGGGGAAATAACTTTTTCCATACCTATAATAATGATTAAGATTAATAATTTTTAAAAAATAATCTATTTTAAGTACTAATCTAAAGAATAAAATTATAATAATGAAATAATCCATATATTAAGTTAAAAAATAATAGTCCATACAAAATTATAATAAGTATACAATAATTCATGCATTAAATTAAAGAAAATTCAATCAAATTCAATCAAATTATAATAAGTATATTTTTATATTCAAATATTTTTCAATTAAAATTAAATTAAAAAAGTTGTGGCTTGGCGAACACTCATGCTAGTATCCTTCGGATATTTAGTGAATATCAAACCCAACTGCAACCTAATACAAATTTTAATTTATAACACCATATTCACTTGCGACCTACAAAATTACCCACAGCAAGCGGGTTTTGACGGGTGGATTTGAACAGATTTGCGAATTTGCGAGCCCCATTACCATCCCTAGACGAGTATAATATATCCCAATAATATTGTATTGCATGTACATTTCAATATAATTCATTTTATTTTAAAAGAAAAAGGTACTAAATCAAAAGTACCTAACACTTAAAAATTCAACACTTTTATCACTGTAAATTATCAAAACAAAAGTCAAAAATTAATCTTATGATAGATTTTAAAGGAAAAAATCTAACCTTTTTAAAGTAAATGTGATTTTTAAATTATTTTGAAATATGTTTATTAAAAAAATTAAATTTTTGTTTGAAATTCAATAGTGAAGAGAAAATTAAAATTTTTGTAGAGAAATTTAAGGACTTCTGTTGGGAGAGGGACTGCTCGTTATGAAAACGAGACTTGGTAATGGTAATTTTTGCTTTCTGCTTCCTTCACTGGGTAATTTTCACTTACCAACCCTCAGGTTATGACTTTTCTCAATTAAATAGAATCGTTCGTTCAAATTTCAAATCTAATTTCAAAGATCACCCGGGCCGGTAGCGTTAATGATTCCGTCAATTGATTGTTTAAAATACCCACCAAAATCATCTACTGATACCTCTACTACAATCTTTAGGTTGCCGTTGACACAGCTGATAATCCCCAGAGACTAACAAACCCCTGGGCCAATTACAATTGACAATGATATTCACACTAAAGGATGACCAAATAAAAGTAAAAATAGAGCTTTATCTTGTAGTTAAGGTGCTTTGCATTTATGTTGATAGGCATTATCATAAATCAGGATTTATTCTTAGGCGTTAATCTAATTACTGTATTGAACATTTCAACCCATGAATCATGATCAAAAGGTTTCAAACACATACATCAACAAGTTTTCATAATCTAAGAAGTACATGCTTACGAGTTCTCAATAGTCCTAACAAGTAAACCCCAATCACATTTGCATCACACTTTCTTAAACGGTTCATTCTTATGCAACCCAATAATCTACCATGATACTTGAAATATGGAATCAATTGCAGGTATCTAACTGAAATAACGAAGAAACTCAAATGCTCCAATCACCTTTTATGCATCTAATTGTTGATTGGTGACCAATATTTTATCTAAAGACTCGAAGTGAATGATTCACAGATGTGAAGCCCCCATCGACCATCAGATTCGTTCCACTTATGTACCTAGCTTCATCACTTGCTAGGAAGAGCACAGCGTTAGCCACATCATTAGCTGTCAACTCCGTGCCCTGCATGTTAGCATTTCTTGCAACAAAATTACGGAAACCTACCATGGCATCCTCTGTCCTCTCCTCTTCAGGCAAGTGAACCAAAGCCAAGCCTGTTGCAACAGCGTAAGGAGAAACGCAGTTCACACGGATGCCATATTTTCCAAGCTCAGCTGCAACATTCTTGTTAAGTCCCAAAACGGCATGCTTGGACCCCGTATAGGCATGTGGGCCAAGACCACCAATGGCGCCTGCAACACTGCAGATTGATATGATAGTGCCCTTAGTTTGTGGGATCATGATCCGAGCTGCATGCTTCATTCCATGGAAAACTCCCTTCACATTTATGTCAAATACCTTCTCAAACTCTGATAAGTCTGCATTACGGATGTCAGGACAAGGAGCCCCTGAAATGCCGGCATTATTGACCATGATATCAAGTGTGCCAAATTTTTCGACTATGAGGTCAACAGCAGAGCAAACATCTTCCTCCTTTGTGACATCACAATGACAAAAAAAAGTGTCTGGCTCACCACCAAGGGATTGACAGACCTGCTGACCAAGATTGTCTTGCACATCTGCAATGCAAACTTTTGCACCATGCTCGTGGAATAGGCGCACAGTGCTCTCTCCAATCCCAGTAGCTCCACCTGTGATCAATGCCACTCGTCCCACTAATCTGAGGAAACAAAGTGCTCATAACCATCTAAATTATTAAAACAATAAGTAAAACAAAATAATTATACCAACAAAATGTTAGGAAAAGAAAACACCTCTAAGGCCATTTAGGAAGACGTAGAACATTTCACAAAATAAAACTATTGCCCAGCAGATTGCTTCCAGAGGTGCCTTGCGGTAGGTTTAAGTTTATAAGCCAATGGTAAGGGGACAAGATGTTGAACTCATATCATGTATGGTACCAACAACATAACCATCATGGTTGTTATGCAATTATACTGCAAAGATAGCCTAAAATTTCAATATAGATTGCCAGGCATTATTTTGCCCTCATACCGAAGAATTAAATCTTGCCATGAATTGAAACACGCTTCATTATTTTAGAACAAGATTTAAGGTTCTGCTAACAAATTAAACTGATCCGGCACATGCTAACAAATTAACCATGTTGCAAGAATGTCCATACAATTTTATGCTCAAAAAGGCTGCTTGTTAAACAAGTCTCATTTCAAAAATGCCATTAATCCTATTTATGAGTAATCATTTTGGAGTGGAGTATGGGTTACCAGTATCTATTAATGAAGCTAAAGCATAAGGACTACATGGAAGATGAGTGACTTCTCAAGTATTTGGTAATTATAATTACAGGCACTCAGCAGAAGTTTAGTGTCTAGGTACCTACTTAATCAACTATAAAATTACCCACTTGCTTACGAGGTAAAATGAAGTGATATAGAAAATCTTCTATAATCAGGGCAAAAAATAAATTAAAAAGGAACAATACAAAGCTAGCTTTCTGTAGGCCTCTTGCCATCAAAGCCAGTTTAGTATTGAAGTCAGTCTCATCTTATACATTTCAATCTTTCTTGTTCATATAGTGTGTTCCCAAAAACATTATCTTCCACCAATGGCTATCAAAACCCTACATCAGTTACTACATAACCAGAAATTTGAAGAACTCTAAATAAGTTTCAGGCCACAAGCGCAATAGTATTTTGGTTGGAAGCTGATTTCCAAATACAGGTTCAAAGATCACTCCAACTTTATTTGGGTTTTATTATCGACTAGGGAAAATTTGGTTTGCAATTTCCAAATTCAACCATGAAACAACAAAATCAATCAAACCAAGTACAAGGTTGCAAATCCAACTCAATTTCCGTCAATTTGGCTAGTAATCCACAAAACTTGATATGAACAACATCAATCATTAACTGCGGCACTGAGATAGAAAAATAGTTCAAACAACAAAACATATAAAAACACAATATATTGACTGGTCTATAATAAAACTCACCCATTTGCTGAAAGCTGGTTTAGTCACAGAATAAAGCATAAAAGTAGTGACAAAGAAACCCAAATAAACGGGCTCTAGCTCTACTTGCAGTAACAGACAACTTGTTGCTTTGAAAGTTCAAACCAACATTATATCACAAACCTAGTTAAGACTTGCAGACGAAACAGAAAACATGAACCTTGATTGTAAAAGAAAGGGATAACATAAAAGAAAACATGCATAGATAAAGGAACTAAATAAATGAGTATGGAATATGGAATGAAATGAAGCATCAAGAGAGGAAAGGTTAGTACCTCTGGACAGCAAGCGATGAGTCAGTCGAATTGGAGTTGGACATGATAGAGCTTGTAGCACTTTGGCTTTTTCTGACTCTTGAGTCTCTGATTAGGATGAAAACAGAACAATCAACTTTGAGTTTACATGTTCAGGAGGCAAATGAAGGACTATAAGCGGCTTAGACAAAGTGACTCAGATGCCGAAACTAGCCCAAGATTGTATTGGCCTCAAAATTACATGTCCAATAGAGAATATAAATGCATCCTCACACTTTCTCAGTAGACTTGCTTTCACGAAGCTAGTCTTAAGACTCTTACCACAGACTGTAAGTTAACTTTTGAAACTGCAAGAAACAACAGGAACTCCAAAAAAGATATTTAAACATTTACTGCCTATATACTTTAGTTTCTAGCAATTGAAACAACTTGAAGCCAAAAGCAAAAGCCCCTACCAAGTCTGTGAGGGGGGCCAAAACAGGACTTTGACCTCGAAGGCGTGAGAATGCCCTTTATCTTAGAATCCCAAAGGCCCACAAGAAGTCTTCCGAAGTGACAGGGTGCAGAAATAGTTGCTCGAGGGGGAGTATGATTTCTTCTTCTACTTTTAAGTATTCGTTCCAGACATATTCTTTCGCACCTAATATTGTGTTCAATAGATGGGTTCCTGGATCAAATAAATCAAAATCACAAGAATAAGTACACAGTGTAGATAAGAGTCAGCTAGAAACTGCAATTATATTGGTAACTTGGCCCAAAATCAATCATCTGTTTTCAGTTTTCACTTACTCTAGACTTGTAGTAGTGATAGAAAGATCAACTTTGTAGCTGATTCCCGATGCAAAAGTTTCTTAAGATTATAAAGTGAATTTGCACCAAACTACACTCATCATTCATATGTTTCAGTTTACAATTACAAACCACATATTTCTAAAACCTCACACACCAACCTTGAAGTTCAACAAGCTCCTCTTCAGACCTGCAATGAACCTGAAGCCATTAACACAACATTTGATCAAACTCAAACACTCAAAACAAAACAACCAAAGAAACATATTAAAAAGCGTAATAAAGCAAACGCACAACACAGTCGGGAAGAATATCAAGATAAACCCACCAAGGAGTAAGCTTCGATCCACTACACAAGCTTCCAATCGCAGAAGCTTGAAACCGTATCTGGGTTTATCCCCAGTTTCCTTGGGAACCTCCAAAACGACTCTTTTCTTTTTTTTCTTTTTTCCCCCCTCTTTTGGGTGAAACCAGCCCGAGTTCTTACTTTTGGGACTGTACCTAGGCTAATGGGTGACTTGGGGGAGCTGACTTTCTCATCACAGAGCCATTGCAGAAGGTCTGGACCTCTGATAGTGGTGACGGTGGCGGCTTGGTGGGTTAGTTGCTAACCTGTTGCTGAGTGGAGTGTAGCAGTTGCTCAAAAAGCTCTGCCTTTGTTGCGTTGCTACGATGAGAGTGGGAAATTAAATGAGTGGCCATTTTCGTGAGAGAACTCTCATCCGGGATATGGCCAAATTAGCCTTAAAACAAGGGGTCCAGCTGCAACTGCGATATCATACCACAACTGCATCTACTAATTAGATTTAATTATGGTGATAATTAACTATAGTGATAATTTATGCTAGATTCAATGGCTGGGTGCAGCTGTGGTATGATATTATAGTTGCACCATAATTTTTCCTTAAAATAAAATATATGTAATCTCATGGCTGGAAAACTATTTCAGAAAGTATTTTGTCGGTAGGAATGAAGATTCAGTTTCATATAAAATATATATATCATCAGCGATTTTATATTGTTACCCTCTCAAGTCTCAAAATTTTAATTTATTCAATTTTTCCTTGTAAACTTGTAATTTATATCAAATTATCAATTATTCATTAAACTATTAAGGTCTTCTTTGGGATTGAAGTTATATAGTTGTAGACTTGTAGTTTAAAAATTATAATTATAAAGTATTTGGTAAATATTAACTACTGTAATTTAAAAGTTAAGTTGATTTAATTTTACACTCATGTGATAAAAAATCTATTATACCTTTAATAATTTAATCAAAATTATTATTTAAAAATTTATATTTACTATATATATTAATTTTTATGTACAGCAACTTGCATTATCATATTTAAAATAATTTTTTTTAATTTTTATTTTATAGTTACAATTTTTTTCTCACAGCAGTAACTTTTATCCTGTAATACCTTAATCTCAAAAAGAGCCTAAATGTCAATTATACACTAATTTATACATTTATCAAGTATATCTCTAATTTATTTCTAAATTAATAAAAAATTGCCTTCTCAATTTATCTTCACAAGTTTACTTAACCAAACTCAATTCACAAATTACCCTAAACCCTAATTTATAAACACTTATTTAATCATATCCTTCAATTTTATTTCATAATTTATTAAAAAACATTGCTAATTCTTCTTCTCAATTTTATCTTCACAAATTTATGCACTCAAATCCAATCCATAAATCATCCAAAACCCTAATTTACAGACACTCAATTAATATAATTCCTAAATTTGATTTCATAAACACCCAATGAAATCCATTTGGCACTGTCTTAGCCACCATTGCCGCTAATTGCCACTGTCGCTGGCTCATGGATAGCTGTAACTACCACAAGACTCCTAACAGCCGATCTTTATAGCTCAATGCAAGTTTTTGTCAATTGCCTGTGTTGGGTGTTTGGAGAATAAAATAGGGTGATCATGATCTCCTCGAGGTAAAGAATGAGCAAATAGTTGATAGACTATTATGAAAAAATTCTGGTGACATCAAGCAGGCCACCTCGACTAGATGATAATTTTAATGATCTCAACCAAGATATTATTTGATGACATCAAGCATATTACATTGACTAGGAGGTAATCTTGATGACCTCGAATTAAAAATGCTCTTGAATTCAAGAGTAAAATAGTCATTTTACTTAGATTCCTTTAAACATTATAACAATGTTAACATTTTGGTGCATAGTTGATATAAATTGTAAACTTAGAATGAAAAATCAAATAAACTCAAACTTTTGTAGTATTTTTTATAATTGTGTAAATTTAAGGTAGATGGTTGATAATTTCCTATTCTTTTATTTATTATGTTACAAAGTAAAAAATGCACTTCATTTCAAGCTAAGATAGTCATTTTATTTAAATTATAATAAATATTCTACAATGTTAGCTTTTTGGTGGACAGTTGATACAATTTACAAATTTAAAGTAAAAAATTAAATAAATTCGTAATTATAATTTTTTTTATAATACCATAAACTTTGGTGGATAACTAATAAATTTTCATTTCGTGATTTACAACTCGTGCTTTTTGATTTATTTTATTATTTTTTTCTTGTAAATTTTGGGGTTAGTTAGCACAATGGGTGCCCATTGTATGCTGGGTGAGTACCTACTTACTCTTAGCAGCATTCTATAACCCTTGACAGATAATATTAAAGTTATAAATTAATGAGACAATATCACTCGCTCCACTGTCTCATTTTTTCTATAAATTTTGGCATCAGAAGTTATTTGAATATGAATTAGCGAGGTGACAGCCTCGGGCACTAGTTTAAGTTAAGCCCATGTGCTACCTATTTCCCCTTTTAATTATATAAGGTGCAAATCTGTCTTTTAGCCTGGCACGACACGACCCATCAATTGTCAATCCATAAGGGCTCGTAAGTCGGTAGGTCCGGCAAGACATGTCCACCAATTTGGTGGACTGTGTCTACCTTTTTTCAATTGAGCCCAGCACGGCCCACGACACAAACCCGTTCGTGCCATGCCGTGGGCCGTGCCCAAAAAAAGGTCCACTAATTTATTTTTTTTTAGCGTACATGACGTGCTTTATTCAAGCCCACATGTCTGGCGTGTTTTTTTAATCCTACCAATAATAATAATAATAAATATGAAAAATATTTCATTCACAAATGAAACATATCTCTATTAAATATTAACTAAGTTATGATTTAATATTAACATGAAAAATACTTCATATAAAAATATTTTTTTATTAATGTTGTAAAAATTTTTTTGTATTTATCATTTATAAATTTATGATATTTACAATTTTATTTATTAAAATCATGATATTTAGTTATTTACTTATTCATTTAATAAATTATAAACATAAATAATTAATTAAATAAATATCATAAATAACATTATTTATTTCATAAATATCATAAATAAAATTATGATATTTATAATTTTATTTATTAAAATCATGATATTTACTTATTCATTTAATAAATTATAAATATAAAAAAATTAGAATATTTATTTAAACTAAGATTTAATGATTTAAATTAATTTTTAAAAGTCTATGCTAAAAAATATATTAAAATATTTAATTTCAAGATATTTTATTTTAATTTCATAACATTTTATATTTACTTTTTATTAAAAAAATTTATTTAAATATATTTTGACCCACGTGCTATTGATGGTCCACGGGCCGCATGCTAGCCCACCAATGAACCGTTCTTATTACGTGCTTTTTCGCGTGCCGTGCTTTGGCTCATCTCTAATCATGTCATGTCTCGTACCCCACCAAAACGTGCTCGGGCCGTGCCCGTGCCGTGCCACGTGCCGCCCGGCCCATTGGCCATCTATAGGATGGATGTATCTTAATATAAGAATAAATATTTGTAAAGTGTGTCATAATAGTCTTAGTCTTGATTTAATTAATCTGACTCAATTTTTTATTTCCACTCATCTGGGGTATGATAATAAAAAACATTCCAGGACTTATAAACTAACATTTTTCAATCCCATTACACAGTGACACCAACTGCCTTTGAGCTTGTAAATGTACTTGAAACTGTAAAAAATATTTTTCAAAAACTCTTAAGCAAATTTAAAATTTCTACGCAAAGTTAATTGAAAAAAAATAAATTGAAATATAATTAAAAATCTACTGATATTACGATAAAAAATTTATTAAAAATTTTTAAGATTAAATCTATTGTGGCATGGCCTAGAGTTGCTTCTCGACTAACGTTCAAGAGTATTAATATAAGATTGATGATATAGTCATGAACTTTTGTACAAATTTATCTTGTACAAACTGATGTGGCATTAATTCATTGGATGAATAAAAATATAAAATAATAGAAATACATCATATGGGCCAAGATATATTTAATTTAATCAATTTTATCGTGCCACATCAGTTTGTACAAGATAAATGTGTATAAGAGTTTGTGACTGAATCATTACTCTTATGCTGTGTTTACTTGTCAGTAATCAGAAGGGCTGGAATGAGAGTGAGGTAAACTGATGTGGCATTAATTCATTGGATGAATAAAAATATAAAATAATAGAAATACATCATATGGGCCAAGATATATTTAATTTAATCAATTTTATCGTGCCACATCAGTTTGTACAAGATAAATGTGTATAAGAGTTTGTGACTGAATCATTACTCTTATGCTGCGTTTACTTGTCAGTAATCAGAATGGGTTGGAATGGGAGTGAGGTGGAATGAGAATCAAAGTAAATTGTTTACTTAAGTTACAACAATCGAAATCGGAATAGGTTAGAATCTCATTAATGTGTTTATTTTATCTTGGAATCGGAATCATAATAGGCTGAATTGTTTCAAGTTACTAAAATGCCTTTAGTTAATTATAATAATAACATTATTCTTATTATTATTAAAATAATTGTTAATATATTAATTAATTATATTCATATGTTGTTAGTTTATTAATTAATTATAATTTATCATTAATAATAATAATAATAAAATTAATAACAATAATCAAAATAAAAAATATAATCATCAACAAAATAATAATCCATGTTTTTAAAAAATAATATTGTTTCATAATCAGATTCATCATCATCAACAAAATAATCCATTTCCAAAATAATAATAATAATAAAATCATCATCATCATCAAATTAGTCCATTTCCCAAATAATCATCATCAACAAAAATAATCCATTTTCCCAAAAAAAAAAGCAGTAACAGTCAAAATCCCAATTGTCATCGTCATTAACAACAACGGCAACGACAATCATCATCGTTAGCAACAACAGCAGCATCAGATTAGAAATGTCGCTATTAAAGACGAAATGAGATGGGGACAAAATCGAGACGGTGACGAAATCGACGCGGCCCAATGGAGACGAAACCGACGACGAGCATTTGTCCATAGCCGACGAACCACGACGACAAAGACGGTGATGGCTACGATGGTGATGGAAGCAGCTCCGATGGCATTCGATTGGGAGGCACGGGTGAGAGAGTTTAGGTTTTAGAGATTTTTTTTTCGCTTTTTATATTTTTTTATCTAAAATGAGGGTATTTTTGAAATAATAAAAAATTAATGTAGGTAGAATGAGAAATGCCGGCAATGGGAGTCTAATTCCCAAGCCCCCCTTGGGAATCAAACCCCCATATTGAATTCCCAAATTGTTGTGGGGTCCACAAAAATAAATTTGATTCCACTCTTTATTTTAGTAAGTAAACGTGGGATTCCGAATTCCCATTCCTGAATGTGGCAAGTAAACGTAGTATTAATATAAAGCTCAAACCAATTATAACCGGTAAGTATGAAGTGATTCCCTCAGGCCGTGTTAATTCCCTACTGCGTTTGAGAGTGGATCTGGGCCTCGGGCTAGTACATGTGAGTTCTCAAAGTAAATAATGTGGTTTGTCTAGAAATCCAATGTTTAAATATTCCGAGATGCAGTTGAGGGAGGAAAGTTTTGTAAGGAAATTTGAGGGGTTTGGGTTCAAGCCCAACAGGCCTATACCAAGTCGAGTAGGGGCTTAGACATCTTATATTAGTTTAACTTAGAGCCCGTTTGGTATTAAGTTTAGAACACAATGAATCGTTTATTTTATAATTTTTGATAAAATTAGTGTGTAGTATACAAAATTACTTATTTCATAATTTTTTTTTACAATAATTTTTGAAAGCACATAAGGGATTGCTTGTCATAATAGCTTATTAAATAAGCCATCACACTTTTTTAAAGTTCATATTATAACCTTAATAATTCAACAAAAAAAAATATTATATTTTATTTTTCCATACATCCTAATATATAAGCAATTAGATATCATATCATTACAATAATTTACCACGACAACTATTATACATTTCTTTAGTGTCAAAGTTTTGATTTAATAAGTTTATTTTTTTCATATTTTTCTTTTATTTTCAATTACAAGATTCAATAAGACTTGCATAAGATTATGTATATTTTTCTTTGAACTATGAATAATTTCATATGAAAGTTAACCATAACTCTTAAAATCAACTTCATAACCACGACTTTTAACGTTCAACATTTCAACTTATTTATATTTTTTTCTAGAGTCATGATGTTCGTTTTATTAATTTTTTATTTTATTTGAATTATGTATTAATATGAATGTTTATCATATTTTATGTAATTGATAATGGAGTTCATTATATTTTATTTAATTGATTTTTTTTTACTTTATCTGTTAAGAAAAGAAAAATGAATATTTAAACACTATTAAACATCTCTAAAAAAAATAAAAGATAATTTAAACATACATCTATTTTAGTTATTATATAATAAAATAACATTTTCATAGTAAAATTTACAAATGCGTGTACATTGTTTTTAAACTTATAACAAGTACAGCAACATAATTTACTGAACACTAATTTTTTTTTTAATCAACAATCTTTTATCTACACAGCAAAAACAACTTATTTAATCAATTTGCGGAATTCCAAACTGACACTTACTGCAATTAGAATCTTTTTGCCTTTTTTTTGTTTTCGTTTTGAGATTTGTAGGTTATTAGATTTAGGCTTTTTATTTTTCAAGAGTTTTTGAAAGGAGTAGCTCATTATATTTTTATTATACAACATTACTGTTATGAAAATTGTAGTATAATTTTTTTCATATAAAACAAAATAAAAAGTTATAAAATTATTGTAAGTTCAGTTTTTTTCTTTACCATTGTATATAACAATATCTATTATTATATGATATATTTATGTATGTCTTAATAAATTTCATTTAACATTATAATAATTTTATTCTTAGTAAAATTAAATTCGGTTCAGCATTATATTCATTGAATAATTTATATTCTTACTACAGTAAATGTAATTACTTTAAGAGAAATTATCCACCGTTCACCCGTTTTTTAATTTTTTAAAAAATACATAATTTTTTTTGTTGGAATCCATTCAAAGTTACATTTCTTTTCACTTTTCCACTTCCGTTTGGAGATCGATGAGAAAACTAACGAAATATTATATAAATAATTTTTTTACCCTCAAATGTAAAAGATAAATTATCCACCGACCACCTATTTTTCTTATTTTTAAAAAATACACAATTCTTAATTTTTTTTTCTGAGCTCCACTTGAAGTTATATTGTTTTGCACATTTTCACTATTATGTCATTGTGAAATAATAATTTTACCCTTATGATGTTAGTAAAATTTTAATGGTGTTCTAACAAGAGTAAAGTAATGAAAAAAAATGTTAACTTCAGCCTGCAAAAAAAAAAATTGTATATATTTTGAAAAACGGTTAAAAAAGGGATAGACGGTGAATAATTTTTCTTATTTTAAACCCACTAAATTAATCTGAAATTAAGGAAAATTAAAAAAATCTGAAAATTGATTTTTTTTAATGTTTAGAAAAAAATTTGTTTTTGCATATTGTTTAGAATAAATTTAAGATTTAAGAATTTGAATGGAATATACCTATTACAGATTTCATGTATCTAAATTACATGAAAAAAAAATCTAATCATCAACATAATTTTCCAAAAAATATATTATTAATATAATGGAAAATGTTGCACACAGAAGTGAGAACACGTATTTAAACTTATTTTCCAATCCAATTTCCCCGTCTTCAACCTTTTGTCATCTCTGCAACTTCATTTCTTCAATTTTCTCAATCAAATCTTCACCTATTTCCTCAAATCCTTTCGATCCAAATTATACCCTTTAAAGTTCCCGCTTTTTTTTTTAATGCTTACTAGTTTTTTGAATTCACATCAACTTTGTTTGCTTGCAAAGTTGCCTGATCGCGTATGATTCTATGATCGTATTTGAATTTGGATGCTTTCTTCATCTGGGTTGTTTTTATTTTCTCAAATTCAGATGATTCTGCAATCAAAATTTAAATTTTAACCCAAAAAGGACAAAAAATTTGACTTCATTTTGGGATATAAGGATCAAAGTTCAGAGCTTTGATTAGGGGACGCTGAGGTGATCTTTTATTTCGTTGATTTTCAATTGAATTTGGATTTTAGTTTTTTTTTTCAATTAATGGAATTTGCTTTATGGGGTTGAATGGATGTGTTATACTTATTGGTAGTATCATCTATTGCTTAGTTTGGTTGCTGAGAAACTGTGGGAAAGTTGAAAAAGAAGCAGTAGTATTGTTGTTAAATATTTACTTTTATCGAAATCTTGGAAAAAGAGAATATTTTAATCAATTTGTGCTAATAAAACTCTTGAACTTATTGACTTGATGAATTAAAATATAAATGAAAAAAAATTGTTCTAAATACAGATAATTGTATCAATATTGTGTTACAGCAACAAATTTATGGTCGATAACATGCAAATCTTAGAACACTTGACTACATGATGCAAACTTATGATATGATTTGTAATTGTATTGCAGTCAAATCTGCTAGTTTTAATATTACTAGCTGAGCTTGATTTTTCAGAAAATGTTACTCTTGTCCTTTTTTCTTCTTAATTGTTTGCCTCCCCCTATCGATTTATGGAAAATTTCTGTAATTAGCATTAACATTTACTCAGCACAACAAAAAGCTAAACAATCAATTGTTTGTTATTTCTCATAGTTTATGCTGAGTTGTCAAGGATAAAAGTTGCGATCTTGAATCATTTCCAATGACCGAACATCGGAACAGTACTGTCAAACCTGCTGCTGCCAAGCCCTCTGGGAATGCTGCTGCCAATACATATGCCATCAATCTCGATAACTTCAGTAAGCGGCTGAAAATGTTATACTCTCATTGGACTGAATACAACAGTGATCTGTGGGGTGATTCTAATGCTCTTGCTGTAGCAACTCCTCCAGTTTCAGAAGATTTGAGATATTTAAAGTCCTCGGCATTGAACGTCTGGTTGGTCGGTTATGAGTTCCCAGAGACCATTATGGTTTTCTTGAAGAAGCAGATCCATTTCTTGTGCAGCCAGAAGAAGGCCTCTTTGCTTGAAGTCATTAAAAAGTCCGCCAAAGAGGCTGTGGGTATTGAAGTTGTGATACATGTGAAGGGGAAAACGGATGATGGCTCTGGTTTGATGGACAAAATTTTTGGTGCTGTTAATGATCAGTCGAAATCTGGTGGTCAGAATTCTCCTGTTGTTGGACACATTTCAAGAGAGGCTCCTGAAGGGAAGCTTTTGGAGACATGGAATGAAAAATTAAAGAAAGCAAATTTTGTGCTAAGTGATGTATCGAATGGGTTCTCAGACTTGTTTGCCATCAAAGATGATACTGAGCTTACAAATATCAAGAAAGCTGCATTCTTGAGTTCGTCGGTGATGAAACAATTTGTGGTTCCTAAGCTTGAAAAGGTAATTGATGAGGAGAAGAAGGTATCCCATTCCTCGTTAATGGATGAGGCAGAGAAGGCTATTTTAGAACCAGCAAGAATTAAGGTCAAATTGAAGGCAGAGAATGTTGACATTTGCTACCCTCCGATTTTTCAGAGTGGAGGAGAGTTTGATCTTAAACCAAGTGCATCGAGCAATGATAATTACCTGTACTATGACTCTACTAGTGTGATCATATGTGCAGTTGGATCCCGATATAACAGCTACTGCTCTAATGTAGCTCGGACGTTTCTGATTGATGCCAATACAGTGCAGAGCAAAGCTTATGAGGTCCTTCTTAAGGCACATGAAGCAGCAATCAGTGCTTTGAAATCTGGGAACAAGGTGAGTGCTGCTTATAAAGCAGCATCCGCTGTAGTGGAGAAGGATGCACCTGAATTAGCTGCAAACTTGACCAGAAATGCTGGAACAGGAATTGGCCTTGAGTTTCGCGAGTCAGGGCTTAGTCTTAATGCCAAGAATGATCGTATATTGAAAGCAGGCATGGTTTTCAATGTTTCACTTGGTTTTCAGAACTTGCAGACAGAGAGCAAGAACCCAAAGACCCAGAAATTCTCAGTGTTACTTGCAGATACTGTTATTGTTGGTGAAAAGGTACCTGATATTGTGACATCTAAAAGTTCTAAAGCTGTAAAGGATGTGGCATACTCATTCAATGAGGATGATGAAGAAGAAGAACAACCAAAAGTCAAAGCTGAGGTTAAAGGTGGTGAACCAACCTTGTCTAAGGCGACATTGAGATCAGACCATCAGGAAATGTCAAAGGAGGAGCTCCGGAGGCAGCACCAGGCTGAACTTGCCCGACAGAAGAATGAAGAAACGGCTAGAAGGCTTGCTGGTGGGGGTTCATCAACAGCAGATAACCGTGGTTCTGTAAAAACAATTGGTGATTTGGTTGCATATAAGAATGTAAATGATCTGCCCCCTCCGAGAGACTTGATGATTCAGGTTGACCAGAAGAATGAGGCAATCCTCTTGCCGATATATGGAAGCATGGTTCCTTTCCATGTTGCGACTGTGAAGAGTGTCTCAAGCCAACAGGACACCAACAGATCTTGTTACATCCGAATAATATTCAATGTACCAGGAACCTCTTTCACTCCTCATGACTCGAACTCTCTAAAGTTCCAAGGATCAATTTATTTGAAAGAGATTTCACTACGTTCCAAGGACTCAAGGCATATAAGTGAGGTGGTTCAGCAGATCAAAACACTCCGTCGGCAAGTCACTTCCAGGGAGTCTGAAAGAGCTGAGAGGGCAACTTTAGTTACTCAGGAAAAGCTTCAACTTGCATCGGCCAAATTTAAGCCACTAAAATTGTTTGATCTATGGATTCGTCCACCTTTTGGTGGTCGTGGAAGAAAACTGACTGGGTCTCTAGAAGCACACACAAATGGGTTTCGGTATTCTACCTCAAGGCCTGATGAACGTGTTGATGTAATGTATGGTAATATTAAGCATGCATTCTTCCAGCCAGCAGAAAGGGAAATGATCACTCTGCTACATTTCCATTTGCATAATCACATAATGGTGGGAAACAAAAAGACCAAAGATGTCCAATTTTATATTGAAGTAATGGATGTGGTGCAGACACTAGGGGGTGGAAAGAGATCTGCCTATGACCCGGATGAGGTAGAGGAAGAACAACGTGAGAGGGCGCGAAAGAATAAAATCAACATGGACTTCCAGAACTTTGTGAACCGGGTAAATGATCTATGGGGTCAGCCCCAGTTTAAAGCATTTGACCTTGAGTTTGACCAGCCTCTGAGGGAGCTTGGTTTCCATGGTGTTCCCCACAAAGCATCTGCTTTTATTGTCCCAACATCTAGCTGCCTGGTGGAGCTGATAGAGACACCTTTTGTGGTAATAACTCTAAGCGAGATTGAGATAGTGAACCTGGAGAGAGTTGGTCTTGGGCAGAAGAATTTTGATATGACTATAGTATTCAAGGACTTCAAGCGTGATGTCCTTCGAATTGATTCTATTCCGTCTTCATCACTAGATGGCATCAAGGAGTGGCTCGACACTACAGACCTCAAGTATTATGAGAGTAGATTAAATTTGAACTGGCGACCTATACTGAAAACCATAACTGATGATCCAGAAAAATTCATAGAGGATGGTGGGTGGGAGTTTCTAAACATGGAAGCCAGTGACTCAGAATCTGAGAACTCACAAGATTCAGATCAAGGATATGAGCCTTCAGATGTGCAGTCTGACTCAGTATCTGACGATGAGAATGACGACAGTGAATCATTAGTGGAGTCAGAGGACGATGAGGAAGAGGATTCTGAGGAAGACTCGGAAGAGGATAAAGGAAAGTCGTGGGAAGAGTTGGAAAGGGAAGCAAGCTATGCAGACAGGGAAAAAGGGGCTGACTCAGACAGTGAAGATGAGAGAAAGAGAAGGAAGATGAAGGCTTTTGGGAAAGCTCGAGCACCTGAGAAGAGAAATCCTGGTGGCAGTCTTCCCAAGAGGGCCAAATTGAGGTAAACATGTTTTCGGTATTTTTGGTCTGATGTGTAAATTATGCACTTGTACCAGCAAAAGCTGTTGATGTTATAACATAGTTAGCCTGTAAAATACCACAATTATGGGAGCTATGTTTTGAAATGTTATGGTCGTACTATCTTTTTTGTGTGCTGAGCAAATATTTTAAGTTAAAATGCTTATCGTGAAGTAGCTGAACAAAAAGTTTCTGAGAGGATTTTGCTTTGTACGTCTCTATGTTTGTGTTTATTTTCATTGTCATTCCGCCTTCAATTTCTTCTGAATCTTCTGACACCGATTTATCATTGCTTTATTGTGCCACTGAATTATTTGTAGCTGTATCAAGAAATTGAGATGATATTTCTGTCGTTCGATATGCTTGGACTGCTTCACCCATCAAGCAGTAGCCGGCATTTTTATGCGTGAGAGGTGATAGCTATCTACTTTGGTTCAAGGTGAATAGCTGAAATTGTAGTGTCAGGCTGTAATGGACTGAATAGAACTTTATCTTATCAGTCCGAACTTTATCTTATTAGTTGAATAGCTGAAATTGTAGTGTCAGGCTGTAATGGACTGAATAGAACTTTATCTTATCAGTCCGAACTGCCGGAAATTACAGACAATAAGGGCTATAGGTAGTGAGTTGTTAAAAAGTGGGAATTTTCTTCTTGAATGTGCGCAAGTCATTTCATGAACACGAACAAATTTTGATTACAAAATTCTTGCTCCTTTTGGCTACCAATTCAGGTTGGCTTACTTTTGAAGAAAATTTTGCAAAACGTTCAAATTTAGTCTCAGCTTTGAGAGTGATCTGTTGCTTGTAATAGCTTATTATATACACGGGCATTGGATCTTGTTTTTTGGTTTTCTTGCATCTGGCAAAGATCCTTTTGAGTTCTGACAACCAACAGGCTGCAGAGCGAGCAGTGAGCACAATCACTTAGATAAGCCTCCTTCAAACATATAGTTTCATTTTTCAAGGAAATTAAAGCATATTTTTCGTTTATATTCTTTAGAACAAGTTAAAATATACCTTACACTGTTTGTCATGCCACTCAGAAAATAAAAATAAGCTAAGGAATATCAAGATGAGAGGTCAAATAACTTTTTGGTAGCGGCTATTTTTGAAACTAAAATTCCAGAAACAACTGCAATTGTAGGCTCTCAATACAAGCACCAAAGAGCCCTCACTAGCAAATGAATCCTTTCAGGCTGTTGAAGATAAGTTGACCAACAAAATTGCTGCAAAATATCGATAATTAGCTGAAACAAACGAAGTAGAAAGTGATAACAAGAGAACCTTGCTTTAATCTAAAACTAATCCTGGCAATGTACAAGCAAAAATCTTGTCTTCTAGGCTATACACAAATGTACGCCCAAAACACAGGATACAAAAACTAGAAAGAAATCAAATTCCAAAGCTAAGTTAGAACACTGCATTCTAATTTCTAACGCCGCTACTACAGATAAATCTTGTTCAACCACAAATTATAAGAACACGGAAACCCAGAGTTCTTCAGATCTATCTTAACTTGGTACGTTTTGGGAAACTGCCACTGGGTGGCCCACGTGACTTCCCAAAAGTCTTTCCCTTCCTTCTCTTTCGTTCCTCCTCACTGTCTGAATCATCCCCTTTTTCCCTGTCAGCATTGGTGGCTTCCCTCTCCAACTCATCCCATGTCTTCCCTTTCTCTTCCTCGGAGTCTTCCTCTGAATCCTCTTCTTCTTCATCCTCAGACTCCACCAACGACTCACTGTCTGAGTCTTCATCTTCTGAAACGGACTCCACCTCCATATCTGATGGTTCGTAGCCCTGATCTGATTCCTCCGAGTTCTCAGATTCAGAATCACTGGCTTCCAGATTTAAGAATTCCCAACCACCATCATCTATAAAGCTCTGTGGGTCATCGGTGATTGTCTTCAATATCTGCCTCCAGTTAAGATTCAATCTACTCTCATAATATTTGATATCAGTTGTGTCAAGCCATTCTTTGATGCTATCGAGAGATGATGAGGGGATAGAATCAATCCTCAGCACATCCTTCTTGAAATCCTTAAAAACAATGGTCATGTCAAAATTTTTCTGCCCAAGTCCAACTCTCTCCAGGTTCACAATCTCAATCTCACTAAGGGTGACAACAAGGAAAGGAGTCTCTATCAGCTCAACCAAGCAACTTGAAGTTGGGACAATGAAAGCAGACGCTTTGTGCGGCACTCCATGGAAACCGAGATCTCTCAAAGGTTGATCAAATTCAAGGTCAAGGCCATTGAATTGAGGTTGCCCCCAGAGATCATTTACCCGATTCACAAAGCTTTGAAAATCCATGTTGATCTTGTTCTTCCTGGCCCTCTCCCGTTGTTCTTCTTCGATCTCATCTGGATCATAAGCAGACCTCTTTCCACCTCCCAATGTTTGGACCACATCCATCACCTCAACATAAAATTGCACATCCTTGGTTTTCTTGTTCCCCACCATTATGTGATTGTGCAGATGGAAGTGGACAAGAGTGATCATCTCCTTTTCTGCAGGCTGGAAAAAAGCATGCTTTATATTGCCAAACATTATGTCTACCCTCTCCTCAGGTCTAGAAGTGGCATATCGTAGTCCATTCAAGTGAGCTTCAAGAGTACCAGGAATCTTTCTTCCACGGCCTCCAAAAACCGGTCGAATCCAAAGATCATGCAGCTTTATTGGTTTAAATCTGTTACCAGCAAGTTGGAGTTTCTCCTGTGTCACCAAAGTTGCCCTCTCAGCTCTCTCAGATTCCCTTGCCATAACTTGACGACGAAGTGTTTTAATTGCCCCTACCACTTCACCTATGTGCCTTGGATCCTTAGATCGAAAAGATACCTCCTTCAGATATATTGCCCCTTGGTGTTTCAGTGAGTTTGTGTCATGCGGATTGAAAGGTGTCCCAGGGACATTGAAAATAATGCGAATATAGCAATTCCGATTTGTGTCTTGCTGGCTGGAAACTGTTCTTATGGTAGCCACATGGAAAGGGACCATACTTCCATAAATAGGAAAGAGTACTGCCTCATTCTTCTGGTCAATCTGAATCATCAAATCTCTTGGAGGAAGAAGATCATTAACGTTCTTATAGGCAATCAAATCAGTCGTTGTTTTAGCAGAAGCACGATTATCTCCAGTCCTGCTTCCCCCACCAGCAAGTCTCCTAGCAGTTTCTTCATTCTTCTGACGAGCAAGTTCTGCCTGATGCTGCCTCCGAAGCTCCTCTTTCGAAATCTCCTGATTATCAGATCTGAGTGTTGTTTTAGATGGCAAGGCTTCTGTGCCATTAGCCTCAGCTTTCACTTTAGGCCTTTCTTCTTCTTCCTCATCCTCATTAAATGAGTAAGCAACATCCTTAACAGCTTTCGAGCTCTTGCAAGTCACCACCTCCGGATTATTTTCACTAACAATAACTGTGTCAGCAAGTAACAGAGAAAACATCTGATTCTTTGGCTTATTGGTCTGGTTCTGCAAGTTCTGGAAACCAATTGACACATTAAAAATCATTTTTGCTTTCACCACTCGATCATTCTTGGCATTCAGATTTAGACCAGACTCACGAAACTCAAGGCCGATACCTGTGCCGGCAGATTTTGTTAAATTCGGAACCAACTCAGGTGCCTCCTTCTCAGCCACTGAAAGGGCAGCCTGGTAAGCAGCACTAACCTTGTTCCCAGGCTTCAGAGCACCAATAGCTGCTTCATGAGCTTTCAGAAGAACCTCGTACGCCTTGCTCTGCAAGGGTGTGGCATCAATCAAGAATGACCTGGCAATGTTCGAGCAGTAACTGTTATACCGTGACCCAACTGCACAGATAATTACACTTCCAGAATCATAATGCAGTAACTCATCATTGCTGGCAGCACTAGGTCTAAGATCAAATGCCCCGCCACTCTGAAATATAGGAGGGTAGCAGATGTCAACATTCTCGGCCCTCAGCTTCACTCCAGCTTTAGTAGGTTCCAATATTGCTTTCTCAGCCTCATCCATCAACAACGAATGAGTGACTTTCTTTTCCTCATCAATAACATTCTCAAGCTTTGGAACCACAATTTTATTCATCACATTATACGTCAAGTAACCAGCTTTCTTCACATTCATAATCTCCTCTTGATCTTTAACAGCAAACAGTTCAGACAACCCATTCGTCACATCACTGAGCTGAAAACCACTATTCTGCAATCTATCAGCCCATGTCTCCAAAAGCCTCCCTTCAGGAGTCTCTCTTGCTATGCTCCCAACAATAGGGCCATCTCCACTATCCACATTTGACTGTGAACGAACAGCATTGAATATTGCATCCATCAGTTCAACACCATCATCAGTCTTTGCCTTAACATGAATCACAACATCAACACCCACAGCATCCTTTGCAGACCTCTTAACCATCCCAAGCAAAGACGCCTTCTTCTGACTACACAAGAAATGGATCTGCTTCTTCATGAAAACCATTACAGTCTCCGGAAACTCATAACCTAGCAACCATATATTCAAGGCTGACGATTTCAAGTACCGCAAATCCTCTGAAGCTGGAGGTGTTGCTATTGCAAGCACATCGGCAGAACCCCAGTAATCAGATTTATGTTTATTCCAGTGAGAATAAAGTGCCTTCAATCGTGTACTAAAATTCTCCAAATTAATCGAATAAGCATTCGCCCCTCCAGTTCCATTCGCCATTTGGGCATTGCCATTTCGATTATCAGCCATTTAAAGCACCAACTGTCAAAAAAAACTAGGGTTAGGGTTTCTAGTTCAACATACAACCACTACTACACTACTACACAAAAAAAAATCTCAACAAGTTTCAACACTTCAGATTCTCACTCAACTAAACCCCAAAATCCCCAAACAATCGTAAAATTAGGGTTTCAGCCACTTCAAATACACAGAAAAATCAACGAAATTAAAAGATTAAAATCGATAAAACTCTAGTTACTTACTCTTCGACGTGATGCTTCCACTCCAAAACGTGGAATTTTGACCGCTAATTAGTCTTCTATCTTGCTTATCGACGCTGTTCTCAAACGAACACTAGGGTTAGGGTTTGTTAAAAGGAAAACAAAATTTAATAACGAATTGAAGAGCAAAAAAGTTAAAAAAACAAACTGAGTACTTACAGAGATTGAATCTTCTAGATGCTCGACATCAAAACTGAAAATTAAACAAAATAAAGAGAAAATTGAAAAAAAGAAAAAAAAAGGAACAGAAGAAGAGAAATCGAGGAGAGAAAAATGGGAGGGTCAGCGAGAGAGCGAAAAATAGATTTTTGATTTGGAGTGCTCCAGAGCTCTGTTTATATATGTTGAGTGATTAACAATTAAGGCTTGGTTTTGATATTATTTACGGTAAATGCCACCAACACTTGGCTCTTGGAATTTTGAATTGTTATCTTTTGGACGATAAAGTACAGAAGCTGAGAGGGACATTTGTGCTCGATCAAGCTGGAGGATGGTGTAATTTAAGCGCTGTTCGTAGGGGTTGATTAGTAATATCAAACTTCCTCGCGCTTAGCGGTCGTTTTGTATGAGGGCCTCATTTGTTCAAGGCAGTGGGACCAGAAACGGCGCCGTACAAGTGGGACTTTATTT
The DNA here is from genome assembly GCA_018350135.1 of Citrus trifoliata. NCBI lineage: Eukaryota > Viridiplantae > Streptophyta > Magnoliopsida > Sapindales > Rutaceae > Citrus > Citrus trifoliata. Next base: position 19,078,273 of record CM031389.1, on the reverse strand, counting down.
CGTGCAACGCGTCGTTTTGGTTGGGCCCGTATGTTTTATGATCATCAAGAAATGGCGGGAGTGGAATTAGAGCCCTAAAACGAGGCGGGAGGTCGCGTTTCTCGTTTCATTCTTTTCTAATCCATTCACTATTTAAATTTCAAATTAATTTGATTTAAAATTTAAGAGCCTTTTCGGTATTGTTTTTAAATTAATATTTTTTAAAACAAAAGTAAGAATAAAAATAATGTTTTATAATTATTGTATTTTAAATTTAAATGAGCATTTGATTTTATTTTCTATATTCTATATTTTAAAATTATAAATTATAAAATATGTTTGGTAAACACAATTAAAAATAATAAATATTTGTTCGATAACACTATTTTTAAAATAATTTTTTTAAAACATTTAAGTCTTAATTAAAATAAAAAATCTAGCATTTGCTAATAAATATAATAACTTCAATAATTAAAAAGTCTTGCATTTGTTATTGTTCTTAGATTAAAATTAAATCATATATTAAAGAATTAAAATCCTGAAGCATTGTCTCAATTGGTAATTTGGTATCCAGGAATTAATTAAGATCAGAGTAAACATTGCTATATCGATGGAATCATTTACTATAAGAAGACAAACTTTCGTAAGAAATTCTAATCTCCATCCATGGCAGCCATTTGCACCCATGGCAAGCATTAAAAAAGGTAACGAAAGGCCTGATATTAGTCGATTTATATATACTGTATATTTTTTTAGAAAAATACCCATCATCAACATCTCATTGCTGCTAAAACTGCTCTCGATCATCCCGAAGCTCAAAATTTAACAGACATGAATCACGGCTTGATGACAATTTTGCAGCTACTCAGCACATTTTCTTACCATTTGTAATTTAAGATAACCAATAAAAGAAATAATAAATAGATCTAGATATTTAAAATAACAAATAATATATGGCGAGATATTTAAAATTACAAAATCAGAAGCCAAAGACCATAAAACAAAATAGACCCAGATGAATAAAACATAACAAAATGACTCAATAATCCATGTTTGATAAACCAAAAAGTAAAAGAGAAAAAATTATGTGAAAGAAATGTAAAATTAAAATAATATTAAAAGAAAAAGATTACATATAAGAGATGAAGAAGATCGGAGTTGCAAAAAAGATTTTCTAGTGAGAGAGAAAGAAAAGAAGATGATGAGAGTTGAAGAAAATATGTGGTGCAAGGGAGAGAGAAGAATATGAGAGAAAATATATTTTATTTGTTATATTTTGGAGAACGTGTAGTATATTATTTTATAATTCATTTTGTAATTTACAGAAAACGTATCTTAACATGTTTTTACTTTTATTACTGTCAAATACATTCTGTTTTCTACATTTTATAATGAGTGCTGCTAGGTAGCGAGAGGAATGAGAGAATGACGAGAAAAACGGCATTCTCTCTTACCGTTTTGCTTCTCATTCCTCTCGCTACATAAAGCATTAAAATAATAAAAGAATGAATAAAAAATGAATAAAGAAAGACTGATTTATCGCTTCGTGCAAAGGGAAATCTTATCAAGTTATCTCCAGCCCTCACTTTCCTCTCTCCCTCACGGCTTCCGGTGTGCCTCACCAGCTTCTCTCCCTGATGCTTCCGGCTTGCCTCATTAGCTTCTCTCTCCCTCACGCTTCCAGAAGCCCCCTCACGATTCCGGCTTGCCTCAGCAGCTTCTCTCTCCCTCACGCTTCCAGAAACTCCCTCACGGCTTTCGACGTGCCTCACCAGCTTCTCTCTCCTTCACGCTTCCGGCTTGCCTCATCAGCTTCTCTCTCCCTCACGCTTCCAAATCCCTCACGGCTTCCGGCGTGCCTCACCAGCTTATCTCTCCCTCACGCTTCGGCTTGCCTCACCAGCTTCTCTCTCCCTCACGCTTCCAGATCCCTCACGGCTGGACTACTTGTACTCAGATGCAATTTAATTTCATAATGTTGCATGACATTTTTGCATCTTATTGGATATGTAGAGTTGATTCTTTTCCTTTTTTCTTGCCCATCTTTATGCAAACTTGCAGATTTATAAAGCAGTGTGGTTGGTTGCTTGCGATTATCTAGAGCCTCTTGATTATAGCATCTCGCAAACATTACACAATTGACGTAGTTGTTGCTTGGTAGGAAAACTTATTTGTTCATTCAATGTTTGGTTTTAATTACTTCTGTGCAGTATTTTTTATTTATGTTTTCACTATGAATCTTTGCAGGTATACTGTTAATCTAGTGGTGTTCTTTATAAAGCAATGTTCTTTATTTTACTGTACACAAATATTTTATATTTGTTCATTTTTTTTCTTCTTTACAGTTGGAACCCTGAGCTATATAGTACTAACTTTTTACCTTTGTTGTTGCCAGTAAGCAGCAAAGATAAGGAGGCTAGGACCAAAGAAGAGAATCACAAGCTCTTGAACGGGAACTCTGTAGACCTTGCAGATTGGGTATAAAATTTAGGAATCTATTTGTTCGCCGAAATTTCTTTTTCAACACGCATAAAATTGATCTAAAACTTACACTTTTACATGTTTTCTATTATTCCGAGAGGCAGAGAACACAAGTCAATAGCAAGTTTTTTTTCTGGGCTAAAGTTCTTTAATGGAGAGGCTGCTGGCTAGCTATTCCTCCTCCTCCTCGGTATCTCATTTGTCTTTTAATTTTTTGTTGCTTTTGGGGAACAATGTCTTTGCTCTCACTGTTTGTTGCTCTTGTTTCATTTATTTTTTTTGACACTTTTATTTTCTTGGTTTTGTTTTGTTTGGTTTAATATTTTTTGGTTATTCTGCGATTAATAATTTTTTGTTATTACAACAGTTTTGAGGTTTATGTCAATTGTATGTATTTGCAAGGGCTGATTTTGTCATTTTTGTTCATTAGATAATTTACTGGCACTATCATTGTTGATGGAAGTGGTTGAAATTGAAACTTATACATATATATATATATATATATATATATATATATATTTTTCAGAAGGAAGTCATCTTTGCGGGCATGATGGTTTATTGAACATTTGTTTGAAATTTCTGGTTCCTGTCAATTGGGATATAATGGTTTGTTTGTTATTGTTACATGAAGTGGAAAAATGTAATTGTTTGGTAAAAGAATATGTGGAATCATATATCTTTGGATATGACGGCAATTTATAGTAGATTAATTGCATGTTTGGTGTAATTTTTGCTTTGTTTTTAACAATTGATTAATTGCATGGTTGTTATAATTTTTGCTTTGCTCAGTTTTTAACTTCCAGGATTGTATGCATGTTGTTTTTTTTTTATATTTTGGCAGTTTAAATAGTTTATGAATGACGATGTCATCTAGTACAAATGAAACTCGGAATTCATTGTAAATATGTAACGAATGCGGTGAACAAATGGAGTTGTTCACGTCACGTACTACAAAGAATCCAAATCGCAAATTTTGGAAATGTAGAGGATGTAAGAAATTTGAATGGGCAGAAGACCGTAAATGCAGTGAAGAGAAAATTGAATTGTTAGTGGAGGAAGTTAAAAAGTTGGCATTGGAGATTGAATGCTTGTCTGTTAAGTTTCAATTATGTGAAGCGCAGAGGGGATTGTTTAATGATGAACTTCGAAGCAGACAAACACCATGTTATGATTTGATTAGAATACTTGTAATTATTTTACTATATTTTATATTCAAGATTTTTTTTAAGTTCTTTTAATTTATACTATGAACTGAATTTACTATTGTAATTATAATTCATATATAAAAAAATGCAACAATTGCTAATGGACCCAATAATAAAACATATATATTGGAAAATGAAAAAAAAATGTAAATGCCAACAAACAAAATCAACGCAATAATCGAACATTTGAAAAGATTTTAATTTGCCGCCTTTTCTAACTTGAATCCCAATTCAGACAGTTTCATCATTCCATGCAAATGCCAACAAACAAATGCCAACACAATAACCAACACAATAACACAAAGAAAAAAAAGAAATCATTAATTACACTTCCGTTGTTGGCTAGTGAAGTAAAGAAAATTGAAAGGAAACTTTTTGGGTCATCATTATTTATGGATAAGCTAAACTTTTTGGGTCACCTAAAAGGAATTATATGTAGTGAAAGGAAATTCATTTTGTAGTGAAAGTACTCGTAAACATTAACACAAATGTAAGTGAAAATAATCAAAACAAGTTAAAGTCAAGCATAAATTTGTCGTCTCAAGCCAAATCTAACTGAAATAATAATGAAAATAATCGAAACAAATATAAGTCAAACATCAATTGCAGCGATTGTTGTCTTCATTACATTGTTGATGTAACAATTGTTGAAAATTCCCACTTACAGATCCTTCATATGTCATCAAAGGAGAAGAATAATGCGACTGCAAAGCATACGGTGGGACTGGTTGCTATAATACACAAGAAATTAAAATATCATTATACATTGTAAAAATTTGACAACGTAAAATATAAGTATGCATTAAGAAATTTATAAATATAAGTATACTTACTGTGTGCCAGCTATAAGGAATTGGCTGGTAAATATTATTTCCACCAACTTGAAATGGGTATACAGGTACCTAAAAAAAAATTGTTAAATTCATATTAAAATTTACTTGTGAATTTGTTTCTTACATTATAATAGCCTAAACTCTCGTGCTGATTGAGATTTGCATTTACATTGCTTCATTCGTGAAACATCTACATATAATCAACAACATGCTTAGTTACATATGTTAAAAATAGTTGAACTAACATTAATAATAAAAACTCAAAAAAAATACCATTGCCATGTTGCTCTGCTGTATGTTGCTATGCTGTGTGGAGACTTCATTAGCCATTTCAAAAGATGCTAAAGCATTTTCTTGCAAATCCTATAAAATTATAATATACAATATAATTAAGAAAAAATTAAGATAAAAGATAAAATGAAATTATAAAATATATATATACATTCAAACAAACTTTATTTTTTTGGCTATTTTGTTCTTTTGGGTAGGTTTTTTTCGGAGTGAAGATTGTTTCCTCAAACAAGGAGGACGCCCTTTACGACGTGCCGCTACTGGATCATTAATTACATGTTCGATGTTGTTGCTGCTACAACTTACTTCACCAATAACAGTTGTTTCCACAGTTGCACACTGAATTTACTTAGGCAGATCCTTCATTATTTTATTAATTCAATCCAACACAAATTTATAACTACTCTCATCATCAGCAGCTATGTTTGCAACCTCAGCAAAATCAGTACACATTTTGTCATATCTCTCTTGCTAAATGGATAAATTCTGTATACCATAACTAACTTTCACCTTACTATAACATTTCTTTACATCTTTCCTCCAACTTGATAAAATGTACATCTCTGGAAGTGTTTCAATACTATGTCGTATCAGCACTGAAATGACATGTCTACAAAGAATTCCCCTAAACTGAAACTTTGAGCAAATACAGCTAACTTCACATTCAGTTTCATCAAACACAACCTCAAAGTTTTTTCTCTTTCCTTGTCCAAGTGATTCATTGATTTCATATATTGACCCAACAGAATCCACTATATCATAATATATCAGTGCAGTTAATTCTTACTGGAATTCTTTAAACTTAGCAATTGTGTAAATCTTCTCAACTTGTTTCTCCATCTCATATCTTGTTACACACGGAGTGTTTTTACTGAAACACTTGGTATCTGCTTGCCATTCCAATTCAGCTTTCCTTCGCAATGCATTTTCATATTGCTTCACAAACTGCTTTAAATTTGTTTTTGAGTTAACAAACCCATCAAAAAATGCATTCATACTTTCACTTCGCTGCGTTGTTGACATTCCCGCCCAAAAACTATCTTTTAAATAGCATGGAACCCAACGATACCTCTCATCATATAAACCATTTAACCAAGCATTATCTCATAAATCATATGTTGTAATCATGTCATTCCAATCTTCCTCAAATGCAGCAGGGCTCAGCGAATCATAAACAACAAAAAATAACGAAGAAATAATACATTCACGTTCTTTAAAAGCCCATAACTTCTCATGCACCTTATTCATTATATGCCACAAACACCATCGATGCCTAGTCGTAGGAAAAACATGCTTAATTGCCTTTTGCATTGATTTATCTTGGTCAGTAATAAAACCAATGGGAGGAGAATCGTGAAATACTAGTTATGCAATCCAAGAGAGGGTGAATTGGAATTCTAAAAAATTATTCGATTTATAATTAAAAAATCAATGCAAATATGAAACAAAATCAAAGCAATAACAAATGAGTTAACCACAACAAAAAGGAGGAAAGAAAGAGAGATTCAAACACTGAGATTTTTACGTGGTTCGGCCAACCTTGCCTACGTCCATGCCTCCAAGCTTTCCGTGCTTGAGGATTCCACTAAGTAAGCCTCCAAGGCTTCAAACGCTTACACTTGACTTCTAAGGTGTCAATAACCTTTACAACAAGAGATTATCCCAATCTTTTAACCCAAGTGTATCCCAACACTCACAATCACTCAAAGATAAAAGATTATAAACTTATTTTTTGCCTTTCACAATATTTAAGATTACAAAATAATGTCCAAGATGTGAATAGATGAAGTAAGAATGTATTTAAAGCTCAATGAAGATTGTTCTCACAAGTATAAGCTCAGTAGTCGTGTTGTGATCCAACCTTATTTGAATTTGAATGAGCTTATTTATAGATGGAACTGAAAAACTAGCCGTTATTCACTTTTTGCTCACTGTCAGATCGCCGTTAACTGATATCGGATCGCCGTTTGACTGGTCAATATGACCGTTGGGCTGGATTTCCAAATTGTCGGATTACCGTTAACTGATGTCGGATCGCCGTTAGCGTCCAGAGAATTCTTGTTTATTGTCGGTGAGCCGTTAACCAAATGTCGGATCGCTGTTAATTTCCAGAGACTGATCTTTCCTTCTGCTCATTGTCGGCGAACCGTTAACAGATGTCGGATCGCTGTTAGTGTCCAGAGATTGATCTTCAATTCTGCTTGTTGTCGGCGAACCGTTAACCAAATGTCGGATCGCCGTTAGTGTCGAGAGACTGATCTTCAATTCTGCTTGTTGTCGGCGAACCGTTAACCAAATGTCGGATTGCCGTTAGTGTCCAAAGACTGATCTTCAATTCTGCTATTGTCGGCGAATCGTTAACCAAATGTCAGCGAGCCGTTTTCTACAGTAACTGCTACAGTATGCTGTTTTTGTAAAATTTCCGTTTGATCCCAAAACTTTGTAGCTTTATATTATGGCTCAAAAACTTTATAAAAAACTTGTCAATTAGGTCTATTCTCAGGATTTCAAGCAGTACTTGTTATCATTACAAAATCATAAAGCTTTTTCAAGTTTGAAACCATTAATATGAGAATGATCAAAATATAATGCCTTTATAAAGTAAGATCGATGAAAAAATATATGAAAACTATTTTGAGCTCTTTAAAAGACTAATAGATTTTAATCACGTTTTTTTATCATCAAAATCAATAAAGAAATATTTAAGTTAACAAATCGGACATGCATGATAGCCATGCCTCAAATAGCCACGTAAATGTCTCCGTATTCTCGTGAGAAATCAATCTGCATCCTAATAAAATAGACTGCCCATGATGATTAACTCCAACAAAAGGGGCAAACGGCATATCATACTTGTTCGTAAGATACGTGGTGTCAAATGCTACAACGTCTTTAAAATATTTATAGGCTGCCATACTCCTCCGATCTGCCCAAAATACATTCTTCAATTGATCCTGCTCATCCAAATCAATGCTAAAAAAAAAACCATCGCATTCATCTTGTTTTGTCTCAAAGTACTTTAAAATTGCCATAGCATCTCCTTCTCCAAGTTGTAATCGTCTTGCTTTATCAACAAAATTTCTACAATCTTTTTTCTAAAAATGACACATTTGCATGCCCACCAGCTTCGACAACAATAAAATTATAATTTTGGGCAATATTAATTCCTGCAGAATCATTCATTTCAATTCGTTTTTTTACACTTGCACGAATTATACGGTTACAAGGGAAATATCTTGCTTTGTGCGGACTCAATCCATGATTATGCTGAAGGTTTAAAGTTCGAAGAATCCATTTTTCCTCTTCATTTACACAACCTCCGATTTTAGCTTCACAACCAGTTTTCACAACAGGCTTCAACTTCAGCATATTACTAGATCTACTATCTGCTTTGCCGCTACGGCCACATGTAAAGATTGTATATTTTACAGTCCCGTTGCTCCCTTTCTTACTTGTTAGCTTCTTTACGGGAAACCCTTCTTGTCTACCGTATGCTTTGTAAAACTCAAACATTTCCTCATAACCATCGAATAACATGCCAAGAGTTGGCTCAAATTTTTCCAGTGGCACATCTTCAACTCACGCTCAGTTTCAAAATTTTCCATTTCTACAAAATAATTAACATTTATATTCAGTTTCATAAAAATTAAATTTACAAAATTTCTAAAACAAATAGTATTGAAATAAAACAAAATTCATAATATAACCCACAACATATGACGTCAATTCACAATATAAACACCAAATAAAATAAAATTCATAACATAACCCGCAATAAAATTTACATTGCTTAAATTTCAGAAGCTTACATTCCAACAAGACCCACAAGAATTTCTAAAACAAATAGTATTGAAATAAATTCTGCATACCATAACATAACCCGCAACAAAATTCACAACATAAACACCAAAGTTGAAATAAAACAAAATTCATAATATAACTCGCAACAAAATTTACATTGCTTAAATTCCAGAAGCTTAAATTACAACGAGATCCAGCAACAACACAAAAAAAAAAACTTAAATTCCACAATACGTTTAAATTCCACGCTAGATCTTTCACATAACAGAAAATTAAAACAAAAAGAACAAGCTGAAAAAAACCACTGCTCACTTAATGTTTGCCGAGAGAGCCGAGAGAGGGGGAGAGGGAGGAGGCCGTGAACAGTTGCTCGGGCTGGAGAGGGAGGCCGTGGTTTGCGTGAGAGAGGAAAGTGAAGAGTGAAGTTGCGTGAGAGAGAGAGAGGAAAGTGAAAGCTGAGGAAGACGAAAGCGACGCCTAAAAGTGAAGCTGCGTGAGAACTGAGGAAAGTGAAAGTGAAAGAGAGAGGAAAGTGAAACGTGGGGGAAAGTGAAAAAGTGAAAGAGAGAGGAAAGCTTACATTCCAACGCCATTTTTTTATTTTTTTAATATTTAATGAGTGAGAAGAACGAGAGGAGAAACAGTAGGAGAGAATGTCGTTTCTGTTGTCCTTCTCTCGTCCCTCCCGCTCCTTAGCATTTTCCTTTTATAATTTGATTTTAGGTTTTGGCTTGCCGATCATAGATTACATTTGTACTATTAAAATGAAAATGAAAAAGAAGATGGAGGCTACAAAGTGATACCAAACAAGCCTTAAAATTTTCCCAAATCATTTTTTATTTTGCATACTATTGCCTTTTTTTTTTAAGGTGCTGCATACTATTTTTGAAAAATAATAGAAAAATCATTTTTCCCCTTTTCAAGAACAATCTGGGACGGAGGTCAACTTACAATAAGCAACAGGGCTTTGAATATTACTACTCTACTAATGCATTCATTTTGTATTATGAGATAATGAAACAATCGTAGAGCATGTGAATATGGTTAAAATATGTGGCATTTATTTACTGGTTGCTAAGATAATGAAACTAATTCACTTAAAATTTATGAAAATTTATCAATTATTTAATGAATTACCTTTTAAGTGTCATATCATTTAAGGTGAAAATTTGAGAATCACTATAAATATTAATTAAAACTATGTTGCAAACACACCCTTATTTAATTATTGTCCTTCGTATTATTATCATCTATTCCAATAGCAACAATAATAATGATAAAAATTTATAAAATAATAATAAGATTAATAATAAAAAATTATTTTAATATATTTCAATAGGCACACAGGTACCAGATGACATTATCGTCTACTATTTTCTTAACAAATGACATGCTATCCACAAAAAAATAAACACATGACATGTTGTCCTTTGCATTTACACAAATAACGCACCTAAATAGCATGAGTATACTCTAGATGATGTGTCATGCAAAACAACATGCCGATAGGCTTACTATCGCATGGCCGCCATCACATCTCTATTATTTCTTGGTAAATGAAAGTTGAATTCCAATTGATTTTAACAAACATACAAGATTGTTTGATTTTTAATAATTACATGGCATAATGATATAATGTAATATAGTATTACTAAATAAAATAAAAAATGTAATAAAATAATATTAAATAAAATAATATTTTAATACAATGTATTTTTATATTTTATTTAATCCACCATTTGGTGCATTGTGTTCCATTATAATAGTAACAATAATAATGATAAAAATAATAATACACCACAATCGAACTTTCAAAAATTCCAAACATAGGTAAGTAATTAATTAATGTGAAAAGTAATATAACATAGTTTGATACTATGTTCCAAACACAACCTTAATTAATTATTTGTCCATAGTATAATGTTATCTATTATAATAATACTAGTAATTGTTGTTGTCGTAGTAGTAACGATGATGATATTGTTATTAGGGAAATTATCATTGCACCACCTCTTTTTTGCCTTATGTTCATCAAAGCACCACAAAATTCTAACATGTTATCTACACCACCTTTCTTTTAAAATTTGTATCAATTAGCCACTTTTGAACTAAAACCGTTAAATAATTTAAATGAAATGATAATTTTACCCCTAAATAAATTAAAATACCATTTTATTTTATAAAAACTTTGAAAAATAAGAAAATTATAATTATAAAAATACCCCTAAATTTAATAAAAAATAAATCTCAAACAAAGGTGCTCAGCTGATTTTTATTTAATTTAGATTTTGCAAAATTTTAATAATTATTTTTATTAAAAAATTATAATTTTGAAAACATTTAATAAAAATGACTGAATTTATTTATTAAAAATTATAATTTTACAAAATTTTATAAAAATAACTGAATTTATTTATTAAAAGATAAATACCAAAATTTTAATAATTCAGGGGATTTTTATTAAATCCCAAAAATTTGCAATTGTTTTTAAAATTATAATTTTTTTATTTTTCAAAGCTTTTAGAAGATAAAATGTCTTTTAATTTATTTTGGGGTAAAATTGTCATTTCATTTATTATCTAACTATGTTAGTTCGAAAGTGGATAGTTAATACAAATTTAAAAAGAAATGTGGTGCAGAGAACTTATTAAAAGTTTGTGGTGGTTGAATGAATATAAGGCAAAAGAGAGCTAGTGCAATGATAATTTTTCCTTGTTATCATTACTATCATCATCATTATTACTAAAAATACTATTACTAATAATAAGGATAATAACAACAATAATAACAATAACATATTTTCAATATTTTGATTGACACACATGTACTGGATGACATTGTTATTTATCGTTTTAATAACAAACAACATGCCATTTACAGGACAAGTACGAAAATGACCTCTCATCCTTTTCATTCACGCAACCAACATGAGTGAATAGTATATACCGGCACATACTTTAGATGATATGTCATTTATGTTTTTCGTGCCAAAATGATATATCACTAGGTTTACTATAGTAAGGAATTCATGATGTCTCCGTTGTTTCTTGGCAGCGATGGCCATATATAAAGTTGAATTAAGTATAATAAGTAAATAAAATAAAAAACTAAAAGAAAAATATTTTATTATTCATATCAAGATATATAATTTCTTATTTTAATTTTAATTTTTATTTGTATGATTTATTAATTTATGATAGATTCGAATAGAAGTGTACTTGAAAAAAAAGTAATATTGTTAAATTATAGTGCCAAGAGGGTTATTGACTATTATAAAAATAGTAAGAGGATAAGTGATATATATTCATTTCATTAAGGAGAAATTGACAATCTCTCCATAATCGAGCTACGTTGAGAAGGCTACCAACTTGATAATGACATAATTAATTTGAGGTAAAACAAATACTTCTTAAGTAGTTTAAAGCGAGGATTCCACTGTTTGTAAAGTTAATTTCAGCGGGCACCACTGAAATAATGAAATATTAAGTATATAGATATAAAGTAAAAAGAACATAAAATTTGAATCACAAATAATTGATGAAAAATGTAACTGAATGGGTGTAATTTGCCAATTGTCATTTAAAATGGGTTCCTATTTTTGATTGCCAATAAATTTGAGTGTAATTTTGAAATTCACCCAAAAATATAATATTTTAAGTAAGCATTAATTTTTTGAGTAAAAATGGCAAAAAGACTCAAAGTGATTCTTGGTCCGACACCCGACCCTAATTTTTAAGAATTTGTACCCAAATTCAAACGGGTTCAAGGTTGAGTTAGCGCTTAAAGAATTGGGCCTAATTATATAGGGGTTAGGGTCAAGGGCAAGGCCTTGCAAAAATGTCCCGACCCGATCCTTTTATTTTAAATTACTTTTAAAATTAAAAAAATGATGCTTAAAAGTATTTTAAAAAAACACACAAATATGTGGTTACAACTCAATCTACTAATATTTGTCTCTATTTTGTATTTAATTTATTTACTTGTTAACTTAGTTCCATCGTTATATGTCACATTGTTGTTAAAGCTAAATAAAAAATAAGTTATTAAATTTCTTATAACCAAATTCAACATAAAAATGGAATAATAGTAATATAATATTGTTAAAAAATGAAGAATTGAAATTCTATTTAAAAAAAGTATAAAAATTGAAAAAAAAAAAAAGGGTAAAAACGGCTTATGATGGGCTCAAATAAAGCCTAAACCCGACCCTGATTCGATGAAGGGTAGGCTTTTAAGGGATCGGGCCTTTTAAGGGATAGAGTATGAAACTTTATACACTCTTCCAATCAGTGCAGTGCCATGATTGGTCCATACATTCTTCTTCAGAAGATTTTTGAGTTGGGCGGGTTTTAAATGATTCATTTTAATAGTTTCAATCAATTGGTAACTGCCAACTGTCACGTTTTTAAGTCCTGTCACATCACTCCGCGCACATGTTCAACGGATTTGTTAGATGCCAAACTCTTAATACCAATAATACTCCTAATTTTTCATCTAAATGTAAAATATCCATTTCATCATGGTCTCGTAAATCTTCAATTTCGTAATTATTTTTATCCAACTGTATTTTTTCATTTTTTTTATTTAATTTATTTATACAGTAATTTTTTTTAATGAAATAAAAATATAATCTACCAAAAATTACACATTTTCTTTTGCTTTATATATATTTTTTCATGATTATAACAAAAACCCGTACAATTCATGGTCACATGACATTATTTAAGGTTTGACTATGAAGCCTTTATTTCTATCTTCTAGTGAATAGTCTAGTCAATCACAATGTTCTAATAAGGAATTCATCTTTTATGGCTTCTAATTGGTCATTACGATTTGACCAAAATATCCTCACTCGATGATCCCTAGTCTATCACCATAATTTGAAAAGAATTCCTCCTCCATAGTCAACACTTTAAGAAATCCTAAAATGCACCAAATTTAATACAATTAATTTGTGTCTTATAAAAAATATAATTAATTAATACATATATGACGTATGTAGTTAGATTTAACATAGCCACCGATTGTATGTTAGTTCCTTAAAATAAATGTACATATATCATAATATTATTTTTTTGTTGCATTATTGACATTAAATTGCACAAGAATTTCTCCTCTATGGTCTATTACTAATCAAGCATTATTGATCTAATATTACAGACACAAGTTGTTTGCAATAGAAAATCAAACAAAATAAAAAGAATAAGTGATAAATAAGTTAATGAGAGGGGATCTAAATCTCTATGAATATTTTTTAGTACTTTGAGGGATCAAATACATGTTACTACAACTTCTCAGTTACCTAATAAAATATACCAACCCACCCATTAATGACATTAGTGCAAATTTAAATACTAGCTTACATATAAAGCTTGAAACTAAAGATTAAAAAGTAGGAGCCACAATCCTAAACTAATGCAAATAATTAGCTAATTAACTAAATGCTAATTTACTGAATCCAAGTACATGTTAACACATTAACGACAACAAATTGGATAAATATAATTTAAAATAAAATAAAAAAATAAATATATCTCAAGACTTGAAGATCTTATCATTCCTAGTTAATTTAGATGTACTTTGTTTGTAATTTAAAAGCAGTTATCTATTTGTGTATGTATGTTGTGATAAATGTATTAAAAAGGAGGTAAGTATTTTCTAAACTAGGGAGTCTTGACTTGGATAGTAATTCTCTCAAAACAATCTATTTTCTTTCTATAAATTCTCTTTTCTCTATTAAATACTAAAAGGCATGTACCATCTACCATTATGGTCTGCCCAAGAAATTCTTGAACTATTTATGATGGGTCTATAGAATTTGACCAAGAACTTCTTTCTCTACCAACTTTTTCATTTTTTTTAACTCTTTATCATTATATTTGCTGTACTATTGTAACAACATACAAGTTAATTTATGCTTAAATTTTAACTTAAATGTGAGTCTAAATACAGTAAAAGTTCTACAAATTAATAATTGATGATAACTAAATAATGTTTTTTTTTTCATGAGTTGACTTATGGCCAACTTGCTAAATTAAAAATTCAATAAATTTATTAAATATTGCATTCAGATTGTCGATTTTTTTTATTAAAATTAATATATATCACTTAACCTTATTATTTTCATAATATCTAATAATCCACCGACAACACAATTTTACAGTATTATTTTGACTTTCATATACACTTTTTTATATTTATTATAAATTAAATAAATCATATAAATTGAAATAAAATTAAAAATATAAGTTTTGTTGTGAATAAAAAATTAATAATATAAGATATTATTGATAAGAGTGGTGAAAAACTGAAAATGAATTAAAAAACTGAAAATTAAGGGGAAAAAAATTAGAGTAGTAAGGGCAAATAATATGAAAAAAGAGGGACAAATGGGGTAGGTGTGGAGAAGAGTTTGTTGACTTTGGCACCTAATTCTTAATTCTTATTTCTTATTTCTCAACGTCTCTTGCAGAATTCGCCTACCAACCAACCGCAACTTACCAAAAGCAAAGCCAACTCCTCAAAACTTCTCTCATCTTCACTTCTTGTTTGCTGTTCTGTCTGAACTGTAAGCTTAATTTTTTATCATAATATTAATTATTGAAAAAGTAACAATCAATCCTTTATCTTGTCTTATCTTTCAAGCAATAAACCTCCTTCTTGATTCTCTCACCTTCTCTCTGTGTGTGTATATATATAATTCAATCAAGAGACTGTATCATACAGCATTAGCTTGATATATTGATTTGAAAAATACCTTCTTATTTTGTTGTTCCTGCATAGGTATTGAGTTGTATTTGATATGGCTAGGAAGAAGATCAGAGAGTATGATTCTAAGAGGCTTTTGAAAGAGCACTTGAAGCGTCTTGCTGGCCTCGACCTTCAGATCTGCTCTGCTCAGGTGATCGTTTATCTGATTTGTCAGTGTGTTTATGTTGCTGGATATGTCAAAATTTCATCCGGGTTTGACGGGGAATTATTTATTTTGATGATCACTTAGTTGGGTTAGAATTTGACCATGATTTTGGTATTGAATTGCTCTGAAGTTTGTAATATGGATGTGTAGGTGACAGTTTATTGAACAAGTAGTGATAATGAATTGAGATCACTGTATTGTTTTGGTTGTGTTATTGGACTTCAATGTAAGCTTTCTGACAAGCTAAATGAATTGGGATTGGATCTGGGGCTTGGAATTGGATTTGGTTGATATTTGTGTAGCATAATGGTTGCCGATCAGTAGGATAGCTGCAATTTGGAAACTTCTATTTTATGAATTATCCTAAAAAGATAAATTTTTTGTTTGTGTAACCGTGTTTATGTTTTCTTGTGCAAGTGTGTGCATATTGTGGGAAATGGCATTCATCTGGGGTTTGTTTGAAATTTTTTATTTTGATCATTTGGTTAGAATTTCATCATTGTTTTAGTGTTGTAATGCTCTGAAGATTGGAAAGTACGTTTTATTTGTATGAATGACTTGTTTTTGAGCTTAACTAGTAACAATGAGTTGAGATCACTATGGCTTTGTGATTTTATAACAGGATTGAATGAACTATATGAATTGTTTAACTAATTGGCTGAATTGGGAGTCGGTTGATATTTGAGTAGCATAATCTGTGTATCTGTTTATGAAGGGGTTACCGTCCGTCTGTGGTTGTGTTTGTTTTTTATTTGATTGTGCCAGTGTGAGCATCCTGGGGGAAAGGCCAAGACTTCATCTAGGTTTGGTGGGGTATTCTTGATTTTGATAATCACTGAAGATTGTTCATTTGATCGTGATTTTATTTTTGAATTGCTTTGAAGGTGTTAAAGTTTGAATATTTATTTGTATGAGCTTGTGGTGCTGGTTTTTGTCCTTAAATAAAGTGATGAGATGAGATCAGTATGTCTTTCTGCCAAGTTCTAAGCTTTTTGTATAGTTGGCTGAACTGGGATTGAAACCGGAGCTTGCGACTGGATTTAGTTGATATTTGGGCAGCATAATGGTTTCTTATCATTAGAATATCTAACATGAGGCGATTCTGTTTCATAGATCCAAAAGATTTCCATATTCTTAGATGTTATGGCATCTTTTTCTGTAAATTGACGACTGAGATTGTTATCTAAGTTAACATTTTTTTTAAAGGAAGATAAAAGGAAGAAAAATACTTGTAACCTTTTAGAAATTTAGAGAAATAATTATTTTAGTTCTTTTGTTTAGGTGACAGAATCTACGGACTTCTCTGAGTTGACAAACAAAGAACCATGGCTTTCATCCTCAAGATTGGTTGTGAAACCCGATATGTTGTTTGGGAAACGTGGTAAGAGTGGTTTGGTGGCATTGAATTTAGATCTAGCTCAAGTGGCTGAATTTGTCAAAGGACGCCTTGGTACAGAGGTGATGAATGGATCAAATAAAGCAGAGACTTCACACTTTGTTAATTTTGATTTCATTATACTGATGTGTGGATGGGATCTTTATTAGGTTGAGATGGGCCGTTGCAGGGGACCAATAACTACCTTTATCGTTGAACCATTTGTCCCTCACAACCAAGAGTACTATCTTTCAATAGTCTCCGATAGGCTTGGATGCACCATTAGCTTCTCAGAGTGTGGGGGTATTGAAATTGAAGAGAACTGGGACAAGGTATAGCCATAAAGTACAATTCTTCCAATTCTTATTTATTTTGGAATCAAGTTTTCTGTTCGATTACAATTTTGTTTAGAATTGGTGGAGTCTATAGCATACAGGGACTATATGAATTGAAACACTTTTTTTTATTATTTGAAAAATTTTACAGGTGAAAACAATATTCCTTCCAACAGAGAAACACATGACACTGGATGCATGTGCTCCTTTGATAGCCACACTTCCTTTGGAGGTGAGTTCGTCTATGCTTGCTCAGTTGTTTATGGTTTTTATTCTAGATTTATTTGAATACTAGGAAAAACTTTGTCCTCAATAGATGTAACATTATTTGATATGATTTGGTCCAACAAATTCTGTTCACCTGTTTCACCTTAAATGATGCTACTCTCCTTCATCTTTTAGATTCCTCATGGTTGAGGGCTTTCAGGATCCTGTATCAATTACTGATTTCATTCTCTTTTGTCTTATAGATTTCTTTGGTCCAGCATGTGCTAACCTGAATTTTGAATTATTTTAGTTTCGTGGAAAAATTGGTGACTTCATCATGGGGGTCTTTGCCGTATTTCAAGGTACGCTGTCTTTAAGTTTTAAAATTTTCTACCCCTGCTTTTGGAACAGACGTCATCACGAGTATAGAAAAGATTTAGAAGCCTCATACTGAAATTTCAGCTAGTTACTTTTGTATGCAGATTATTTGAACCTACATTGTTCTGATGGTTAGGAACCATCAAGAACAAGGTCTCAAAGTCGCTGGAAGATGAATGGATATCCCAAATTATTTTGGGGATCATAAATATGCAAAACTATTTTAATCATCTATAGGATCCTTAACGGGTAAAAAATTTATTGAAGGAGAAAGAGAAGGGGGTGGGAGAAAGGAATTCTTATTTTTATTTAAGTTTTTAAAATTCATTTTTATACTTGATTGTTAGATAATATTCTTCATGGTAACAATGTTAACTTTGAACTTTATCTATTTTTCATAGATCTCGACTTCAGTTTCATAGAGATGAATCCCTTTACACTGGTTAATGGGGAGCCATACCCGCTGGATATGAGGGGAGAGCTGGATGACACTGCTGCCTTTAAGAACTTTAAGAAGTATGTGTATATATGCTTGACGTATATGGCTATGTAATCTGAAGATATTCTATTAGGTATCTTGTATTAACTAAAATACTTTTGTACTATCAGGTGGGCCAACATCGAGTTTCCTTTGCCTTTTGGAAGAGTCTTGAGCTCTACCGAAAGCTTCATTCACTCATTGGATGAAAAGGTGCTCCTACCCTTGTTCTAGCGCCTACTCATCAGGAAATTTATTCCAGAAAGCAGAAGATATTGTCTTTATCATGTTCTTGCTTTTACGTTGCAGACAAGTGCATCTTTGAAATTTACTGTATTGAACCCCAAAGGACGTATATGGACAATGGTAGCTGGAGGTGGTGCTAGTGTAATATATGCTGATACTGTAAGCGTGCCAGCATGTCCTTCTGTTCACTTTTCCATTGGCTCATTTGTTGAACTACGTACATTACAA
Organism: Citrus trifoliata; assembly: GCA_018350135.1. Lineage (NCBI taxonomy): Eukaryota > Viridiplantae > Streptophyta > Magnoliopsida > Sapindales > Rutaceae > Citrus > Citrus trifoliata. Next base: position 19,059,520 of record CM031389.1, on the reverse strand, counting down.
TGCTTTTTAGAAACAAAATTGTTGCAAGTTTCAATATCTACTCTTGTTTACGAGCACTTAATTCTGTTTGAATTTCTTTAGGTTGGAGACTTGGGTTATGCATCGGAGCTTGGTAACTATGCAGAGTACAGTGGAGCTCCCAACGCGGAGGAGGTGTTGCAGTATGCAAGGGTTGTTATTGATGTAAGAGATTTTAATAACTTTGGTTTGTTTTTTGGAACTCAAGTTCTCTATGTATCCTGGCAATTTTAACATTTCTGGTGAGGAACAATGTAACCTTCGGCATTGTAGTGTGCCACTGCAGATCCTGATGGTCGTAAGAGAGGCCTTCTCATTGGAGGGGGTATTGCAAATTTTACTGATGTTGCTACAACATTCAATGGGATTATTCGAGCTTTGAGGGAGAAGGTATGTAAATATTCTAGTTCGAATTATATCAACTTCATTTGTAGTTTCTCATTCTTTTGGCTAACTCCTTGTTTTTGTATTAATCTGATTTTCTTCTCCTCGTAGGAATCCAAACTAAAAGCAGCAAGAATGCACATATTTGTTCGAAGAGGTGGTCCGAACTATCAGACTGGTCTTGCAAAGATGCGTGCTCTGGGAGAGGAACTGGGAATACCACTTGAGGTACGAGATCAATACGTATCCGTAAACTATGCTATTAGATTTTAAATGTTTCTAAATTCTGTGAAACTTTTACCTGATTTGCAGGTCTATGGCCCTGAGGCCACGATGACAGGCATATGCAAGCAGGCAATTGACTGCATCATGTCGGCATCATAGATTCAACAATTCCTTTCTCTCCATCGTTAAGGTGTCGCGAGAGTAAGTCTGCGTCATCCTAGTGGAGAAAATAATTTGGCATTTATGGGTTCATTGGAGGGAGACGATGGAGATATTGTTGTCAAAAACTTTGAACCTTGTTTTTCTTTTTTAATTTTTTTGTCCGATTTTGAGACAATGCTTTTCAATGAGGCTTGACCTCTTGTAACTTTGTGCATCATATTTGTGAACTTTTGATCCCATTTATTTGAAAATGTGTTTTTTATTGTGATAGAAATCGTACTTCTATGTATCCATTTTATTTCTTCAATTTTTTTGTTATCATCATACGGGCATATCTCTATAATTTAAAAAAAAAAAAAAGAGAGAGAGGGTATAACAGCATAAGTCAATAAATCAAGTGGTTAAAAATATTCTCATGTTTGCTAAAATATATTAATTTGTCACTGGGCAAGGAATTTTATACATCTATTTACTTATATTAAATTATCTACGATAGTAATTTAAATCATGAATATTTTTGTAATAAAACTTTCCACTAAATATCTCACACAGCCTGTATTAAGTTTAAAACTAGTCCAAAATTAAGTTTTGGTTGCTCAAAATTATTTTATACATATTATATTTCTAAATTAAACTAATGAACTGGAGTTGTATATCCGGAGAAATGAGTTGATCCATGAGTCTATGATCATGGCTCAAGTGCAGTGCTCGGATGATTGAATCAGTAACTATTAACGCGATTTGGGGAAAAAAAATTGGAAAAAGATTGCTGAGAACGTACAACTTGAAGCATACGACTATGAAGCAAATACCTAGTCTTTTGTTAGTCGTGATGGGTGGATGCCATTTTACATGCACATGTGGCAAAAGATTATGAAGAATTAAGTGTAGGTAAACTCAACACTGGATCCAAATTACTGATCAGTAATCAGACAAATGGCCAATATACTGCAGACTGATATGTATTAAACTTATGCATGCCTCTGGGGTTGTGTCCATATGAATCATACCTGATTATTTCTTTGCCATTGATCCCTTCCTTTGACCTTGTAGATTGTCCCTGGAAATTTGTGCCCATATTTATTAAATTTTTTACTCATTTGATCCCCTAACTTTTTAATTTGTTTTATATTTTCTTTATTAAAATTATTAATTTCTAACATTTCATTTGCTTTTTCTATATTATTTATAAATAAATTTGGGTTTCCTAATTTATTTAATAAATATAGCAAAATTTAATTTAATTGATTATTTTCCTGCATGTCTAAATCATTGATCGGATCAGAGGATTAAAATCTTTCATAAGAAAATTCTCTTTGTATATAGCTAGAATGTGGTATCGTTTGCTTTTTCTATTTCATTTATAAATAAATTTGGGCTTCTTAATTTATTTATAAATATAGTGAAATTCAATTTAATTGATTATTTCCCGCATGTCTGAATTATTGATTGGATCAAATGATTAAAAATTTTCATAAGAAAATCCTCTTTGTATATAGTTAGAATGTGGTAACTTATTAGTTTATATATTTTGTAAAATTATTAGAGGTTCTAATGATTTATTTATTGTAACATCTTTCTAGTAATTTATTAGAGTCATAATATATTATGATATTTAATATCTCTTATAATTCAAGATGCTAAATTTAGATTATATATATATATAAGAAAAAAAATCTAATTTATTCTCAGGAGAGATAAGAAATTATAAATGCATGTGCAAATATATATTCAAAATTATAAACCTTTATGAATATGATATTTAGATCTTTATAAAAATATAGTTAAAACTTTAAAAATTTTAAGAATAAATGTAGAAAAGATGGTTAACAAAATCTTTAATTATACAAAATTAATGAGGACTTATTTGAAAAATAAGTAAATATGTGATTCAAAACAAAATTTTTTGTAAAAAGCTATTACACCCATATCTCGTTTTAGGTTAAATTATTTTCATCCCTTAGATTAAGAAATATCAAAATCTAACCACCCATATGTATTGGATGTTTGTTACATCTAATGTAACATAAGCTTTGCCATCTTTTTGATATCTTGATCCATTTCAACAAGCTACAGATTCTGCAGCTGTATATGTTGCTTGCAGGAATGTAAAAAGTTGCGTGTTGGACCTGGCTATAAAAATTAAAAAGCATGAGTCCAATGAAATAATGCTTAGAATAAACAAAGGGCTTAATCGACTGACAAATGCTTAATAAGGAACGCTGACCTTAGTTTATTTTATTGGAGGTAAGCATTGACTGAATGATAAAAGGTCAACAACCTGCATTTGTAACTGGAAATGATAGCTGTAGAATTTTTATTTCAATTATTGGGTTGAGATTGATCAAGCTTAACATCTCTCTTTCTCTGTTACACATAACTTTCATTTTTTATGTTCAAATTTGTAGGTCTCTAGATTCTCTTTCGCACTTGTGGAGCCATATATATATTTTTTTCCCCCCTCTTCAACCGCATTGTCTATTTTAAATATCAAGCGTAAGAATGATGCATTGCCTTACTTCATCTCATAATGTATTTTATATACATAAGTAATGTAATGGATTTTTGATTTGTGAAACTCATGAGATGTGTGTTCACTAACCAAATGGGAAAATTTGGAGCTATCAAAATTTAAAATTAATCATGCTTCAGCACTTCATTGTGAACTTTGCCGTTTGTTGACATTGATAATTCAGTTGTCATTACAAGGTTCTATCAAAGCAAATAGAGAAATAAATTTTACACGGCTGTAGCAAGAAAATAAAAGCACGAGTATGGTCTTATTTTCTCGGTAATAAAAGTAAAGCAACTATTGTTCACTGAGACTAAATGTTAGCAAACGAAGAGCCACAGATTATTTGTAATTTGAGGTTAAAACATTAAGTAGAGATTTCACGAAGTTTGGTTACTTCAATATTGTAACTTCTCCCAGGAGGTATCAATGTCCATCTCCTTTGCATTTTTCGGAGATATCAGAGTTTTGAAATGTGTTTTGATGACTCCATGAGACTCATGGCTTCTTCCACTAGATCAGCTTTTGATTTCTCAATTTTCGTATAAGTCCTTTCTTTGGTCTTGTGACTTATCTTCGACAACCTTGATTTTTCCTGTAATCATAAGGAAGAAGTTATGTTTGTCTCCCAGACCTTCCCTCAAGGACTGAGCATATCTCTTTAACACGTCAAGCATGTTAATGTTTTAATCCCTCTGATTATGTAAAAAGTTCATGGAGCAGCAAAGATTGAAGCAACTCTTTCCCTCATTAATTTGTTTTGGAGTGACTAACAATTGTTGTGAAGAACCTGGAAGTTCGCCAAGGAACTCTTCAAGGAGAGGATGAAGGTTGCAAAGAAAACTTGTTTTTCACCTAAGCGGTTGATCTCCACTCTCTCATCCTTCACTTTAAAAAGATCAATAATTATTGCCTTCTTCTCATGGTTGGAGACCAGTATTTGTAGCTTGTGATGGCAGTGCTGATGCTTTAGTGGCCTTGGGCTGATAGCGGTTGAGGGTTTTGATAGGAAAGCTTCTGTAATGTAAACAAATTAAAGCATTCAAGTGTGTATATTACGCATATTCAGTTCTACAATCATAAATGACCAGAGAAGTTTCAAAAGACAAAACAATTCAAAAAAACTACTAGATAACTACTAGTTAATGTAGTTAACACTTAGACCTTGATTCAACTTATTAAACTCTGCGAATTCCAAGACCTTTATTCAACTTATTAAACTCTGTGAATTTCAAGTATCAGCAATTACTACATTGAATGAATGATGCGTAGACAAAATCAACAGAAACAACAAAGGACATTTACCTTACAATGATGTTCTTTTGGGGATGAAGATACATTAGGAACTTCAGCTCTCTTGGGAGTAGGACAGAGCTCGCAGCAGAACTGTTAACAATAGAGAGTAGCATTGACTCATATTCCTCATTCATTCTGTCTAACAACATCCCGTTTGACAGTCCTTCCATTTTCCTTCTCAAACCTCCATCTGCACAAAAAGTCCCAAATCACAATTAAGCACTTGAACATTAAGGGGAACAAAATAAGAATAATAGATTCATTCTTACATGGCAATTTTCATTCGAAACAAAGCTCTGATCATCAACTTTGCTACTCGCTTTATTAATCGACAAGTTTGTTTCTGCCATCTCTCTTATTCATCTGATATGCCCCCAACCTTAACCAGGGTTGTGATATTTATCAATTTGCATAGTAGTTTCTTTGAATAGCTTTGTCTTTTAAACTTCTCCAGTCATTTATGATTGCGTAACTGAGAACAAGTAATATACATGCTTGAATGCCTTAACTTGTTTCTCTTAACAGCAGCTTCCCTCTGACAACCCTCAACCGCTATCGGCCCGAGGTCCCTAAAGCATCAGCAACGACACACAAGCTCGAAGCCTAAGAGGAAGACAATAATTACTGATGTAATTAAACTGAAGGATGAGAGAGCAGACATCAACCTCTTCGGTGAAGAATAAGCATTCTTTGCCAACCTGCAGCCTCTCCTTGATGATTTCCTTTGTGACCTTCCAGGTTCTACGCAACAATTGTCAGTCACTCCAAAACAAATTAATGGGGCAAAGAATTGCTTCAATCATTGCCGTTCCATGACCTTTGAGCAGCTCTTCTAACATGATCAGAGAGATCGGTCTTTTTCTTCCCTGAACTTGCTGCTGAAAGATAGACACTTCCCTCAGAACATGCTTGACATGTTAAGTAATTTACAATTGAATTTCCTGAACAATACATGCCTACATTCTCAATGCCAGGGGCGTGTCAGGAGGCAGATGAAGAAAGAGAGCGTGCCCAGTCCTTAAGGGAAGGTTTGCCAGACAAACATAAGCACGTCCTCAAATATACAGGAAAAATCAAGGTTCTCGAGGATAAGCTACAAGACCTAAGAAAGGAGCTCTGTGGAAATGAGAAATCAAATGCTGATCCAGTGGAAGAAACCACGAGTCTCACTGTGTCATAAAAAACACTTAAGGAGGACGATGTGCTTTTGAAATTTTGAAATCTTGGCAAAAATGCAAAGGAGATGGACAACAATTTATGGCAGAAGTTACAAATTGAAGTATCCAAGCTTTCGTGATATCTCTGCTTAATGTTTGATCTTGAATTACAAGTAGTGTGCGGCTCTCCAGTTTTTTAGTCTCAGTGACCAGCAGTAGCTTTACTTTTACTGCCAACAAACTGAGACCATCCTAGTACTTTCTCAGCAACTGCAATTTCTACCGGAACCGAACTGTGGTTGTTCAGATGGCATACTGCAAGCAACTTCATTACCATTAGTGGTTTTTTCCAGGGGATGATTCTGACAAATATTTTTAATACTAACAAGGACATTGTAATTATCAAGCCCTGTTTTTTTTCACATCAGTTGCACTTCCTGATCATTTGATGCTTATAAAAATCCAATGAAGGAAGTTCTGCGAACCAAAAGTTGATTTATTAAGATCAAGTGCGTGCGCGCGCGCATGCACACACACACACACACACACACATATATTTTAACATCAAAATGACCTGCAGCTATTTTTAACATCAATATGATCAAAACATCATTTTTCACATCAAAATGGACTGCATGTAGGTTCAAGAACAGTGGAAAAACCTAAAAGCCATGTTTTTTAAACATTAAAATCACATGTAAACCTCTAAGTTTTAACATGCAATTGTTTCTTTAGCTTAACCATATGGAAATTAGATCTAAACAAATAACATAGATCAATATTGGCACGCTTAGACAGTGATAAAATCCCAAATTTTAGCCTAAACCAGCATTTTCTTATTACGTGCACTGGTAACACAGCAGCTTGTTCACATAACATAAGAGCACAAGTAATCAAAACAACTTTCAAATCAGTAAACCCATTTTCTTTTTTCACATACAAAAAAAAAAAAACACTTAATTTAACATGTGTCAGATTCTTTAACATATCATCAACAAATCCATTTACATTTTTATAAAATATAATAATAATACCAGCCATCAGATTTTTCATTCTTAAAAATCTAAATAATTAAAATCACAGATTTTAAAGTGCAAGGATTCTTCTTTTTAGGAAGACTAACCTTCTTCTCGTGTCAATGCCAGCTGCCTCTGACACCGGCCGCCGAGGATACTCGCTCGACGGCACCCTTCTGCCACTACCTGAGCTTTTCTCAATTGAGATTGGTGGTGATTTGTTGTAATGGCAGTAGCTTCTTCTTCAGAACTTCGAGTGTTTCAAATGGCTGCGGTGTTTAGTGAATAAAAGTGAAAATAAAATGCTCAAGTTTGGTTTGATGAAAGAGATGAAGCTATTATCACACTATGGGTTATAGATATGGGATTATTAGGTTGGCGAAACGAATAAATAAATCCAATTTAAATCGAATTGTAAATCAATTGTACCAAAACTCTCTAATTCAGATTGTTTTTGTTTATTAAATGAATTGAAATCTTAGAATTTGGATTCATTTACTATTTGTTTATGCTATAATAAATCTCTAATGAATTAAATTGAACATGAGTTAATTTGTAAAAATATAATTAATAAATAAAATTAAGCAAAATAAAATATAAAAAAATCACAAATTTAATAACTTATAGAATATGAATTTATTATCATTTGTAATTACTGCATTAGCGTTCAAATTTTAAAAATTTTGAAACATATTTAAAGATAAATAAATAATTTAATTAAACGAATAGATCGTATTTGATTTTTTTATGACCCATTTATTAAATGAATTATAAATGACAAATGAATCAATATAGTTGAACCTAGATTTGATTAGTTTAATTAACGAATTAAATCAAATTCATCCATTTATTAAACGAATTAATTTTTCAAACCCAAAGCCACTTAATTTGTATCGAATCGAATCGAATAAATAAATTCTAACCCAAATTACCACCTTTAGCTATTAATTCAATTTGTGTTTAATTTCTGATTTTTTTTTAATTTCAAATATGTTTTTACGAGTTTACCTATCAATACTGACGTTTTACATATTTATTCATTAAAAGTTATGTCCCAAATCCCAAATTCTAAACTCAAAGCCTTAAATTTCGAGACTCAAATACTAAAAAGTAAACTTGAAACCTACATAATACATTATTTAAGATGAAATTTTAGTATTCAATTGGGTACTCTATCATTGCTCTTATTAGTTAAGTAAGAATATCACAAATATAATTTTATCCTTCAAATTTTATTTGTAGTACAATTTTAGATAAATTAATTATTATTATTATTCTAAAATAGTTAAAAACGACAAAGGGTTTGATCGATAAGTTTTGAAACAACAAGGGAGTTATAATCAATTTCCTTTCATTGCATTATTTTAGTTTTTTTTTTTTTGGTTTGGGGGAAAAAATAATAAATATATTCCAATTCCATAAACATATGCTTAAACTTTTGTAGTAAATACCTAATTTTCATCATAAATGACTTGTCCAATGACAATTATAGCTCTAAACAAACTTCCTCAAACCAGAAAATTCATCACTATATAAGAGAATTGAAAATAGAGAGAATATCAAATTAAAGTTGTGAGTTTGGTCCCAAAATGGAGAGAGTGCTTGTCAAAGTTAATTTTTTTATTCTCATGACAACTCTGCTTCTTTCAATTCTTATTGCATCATCATCAAATTCAAATGGGCAAGAACAGGAAATCAATGACAAAGAGATTGAGATGACTTCCAAGAAGAGCAAGAGCATGCAGGGTGTGAGCAAGCTTCTACCCTTACTGGTTGGGGGAATAGTGGCTGATTATGCCATCAATAGCCCTGCAGTTCACTCAGCAATCAATTCTACATCTTGTTGGATCTCCAATAACTGCACTACTAATACTACAGATGAGGAGGATGCCAACGATCAGAGTACTCCTGCGGATGAGGAGGAGGAGGAGGAGGAGGAGGAGGAGGATAATCAACAATAAAATTAACAATACAATCTTCATTTCCTCATGCAAATTCTATGTACAATAATTTTTCAATAATGTATCTCTGATCGTATTAAAATAAGTGATGATATAAAAGATAAAAATATAGATGCTCTAATATAGTGTATTTTGTTATGTAATAGATTGAAATTTATATTTTTTATCTTTTAACTTATCTCTAATTTTACCATAGTTAGAGATCTCTCAATGGAAGCTCTCTCTTTCTCTCTGTAGAAATTTTCAGGTACATGTGCCTCATTTTTTTAATACCGGCATGCTATCAAACTATATGATTTAATAGAGTTAATGCTCTATTCATTATAAAGCCATATGGCCTAATTGCGCGCCAATACCTAAGAAGGACTCTCTCTCTCACTATCTATATATAGTTTAAATAAAGGATCTCTATATATATATAGTCACAAGACTGTTATACAGCTCTTGCTTACTAATAACTAATTTTATCTAGAATAGCCTATTACAAGATGCCATGTGGCTAGTAGTTACAACATATTCAGATTACTAAAACTATTGACATATCAGCAACACATCAGCTTGAGCTAAATACACGTCAGCTCTTTTTCTCGACACATCAGCTAAGCAATATCCTTGACAGAATAAGATCACGTGTTTATTATGCAATTGTTGGCTTGCTTTTTTGAAACAATTAATGATAATAAAATATAATACTTGAATTTGAAAATAATACCGATCACTTAAGGGTACTAGAGTATATTGGGAGTGCCTTTACTATCGTTTTTAAACGCTCTTGTAATCATTACAGTTTCATCCAGTAGCTTAGTTAGTCTTCGTATTAATTAATTAAACCTACTTCATTATGCTATATTTTCAATTGTTGCATGTTAGAGTTGCTAAAATTTGAAGTTGTATTGAAAAAATTACTAGTTCTCCCTCAAAAGTTACTTTTCTATTCCCAAAAAAAAAAAAAAAATTTACATACCTACAGATTTATACAATCTAATATCCATTGAGAGTTTAGGTATATACACTTGGAGTATCCAACTAGAAGTCTATAAGCATTAGTTCGAAAGTATACTCACACCGATATTCGGAGAGAAATCTACCCAAAATTGAATAAATAATATCTAATTAAACTTATTAAATACAGCATAAAGAGAATTATTTAACTCATTAAGGAAATTTAGAAGAGAAATTACTAATACTAACCAACGATGCACTTCTGACCGAGATACGTACAATTTCAATTGCGGGCTCTTGTTAGCATTAATAATAAAATCTCTTGAGGTGATACAAAAGGTCTGGTTGCCATCATTTAAACCAAAAAAAAAAAAAAAGAAACAATAATGTTACAATGCGTTCTAGTGTCTAAGAAAATACAATTTCAATTGTAAAATAGTTTAAATTGTTCAATTTGTTTTTTGAAATAATATAATGTCAACCAACAGCTAAAAATGGAGAGCTAAATTAAATTTAATGTACTTGGCAAGTCACCATAAATGGATTTATCTTTAAAATTTCTTGTATCGGATCAAAGTGGTAAGAACGAAACATTCCTCATGGCAGCTTCGGATCATCCATTCAAATTCTTTTGTAGAAATATATTGCTGGTAGATAGTAATGGAAGGGAGTAGAAGAAAATAAATGATGTTTATTACATCTATAATTAGGCAGAAATATCACAAATTGAGAAAGTCCTAATAAACTAGATGAGAGTAGCTACAACAAAATCCTTCTACATTATGGTTCTGTTTAACTAAAATCCTGGTTCTCTCATTGGTTGTTAATTAACTAACCAACTTCTGGAATGATACCCAGCTAGAATTGTTATTTTTGAAAAATGTATTTGAAATTACTAAAGGCATATGAAGAGAAAATAAAAATTATCCGCATGCTTTAACTTTTAAAGTAGTATACCAGATTTTCGTAATAAATAACTTGTCCAGTAAAGGGTCAGTTTATAATTCTACAAAAACTTTCTCAGAGAAGAAAATTCGACACTATATAAGAATGGTGCGGATGTGATTGCCTACTTCTCAGACTCCAGCCTCCCATTGCAACAAAGAGAAAATCAAGTTGGGAAAAAAAAGAAAGAAAAGATCAAACAGTTGATATTTAGTTTAGAGAGTTAATTAAGTTGTTGCTAAAATGGAGAAATTTATGGAAGTCTTTTATGATTCTCATCATGATTCCTCTTCTTCTTCTCTTGATTGTCTCTTCAAATGGCCAAGAACAGGTAATGAATGGCGTGGAGATCGAAATGACACCCATTAAGCGCAAGAGCATGTGGGGTGTGAGCAAGAAACCGTTCATGAATTATGATCACCGCCGCCAGTGCCCCGGCGCCACCAACTGCGAAATGGTAACCGGCCTGAGCCCCCCTAAGAGCTAATTAAGTCAATCTGATATAAATTAATGACTCATACAAAGTCTGATTACAAAAAAAAAAATTAAAGAAATATGATGTTGCCATTGATTATTGAAGTGTCAGAAAGCTATTAACTCCAAGCTTTACACAAACACTCCCCAAGATGCCTTTTCCAGATAATCTGAATTACTTAAAAAATAATACAAAGAATTGAAATACAATCAAAGAATCGCAGAACACAGCTATTAACGTATTTTATAAACGACATGTCATATTCGCAGAACACAGCTATAGACCCGGGCGGGAGGTTGAAGACGAGTCTGGATGGCATGTCGCTTACAATAATACAATAAACGACATGTCATATGCGCAGTTGCCTAAAAACGGCACTAGGTTATGATGTAATGACATGTCGTGTAATGTAAGAATATTGAGACGACCGGTCGTCCAAATGTTATAGGCGATGACATGTCATCCGTCTGTTAGATGACTGTGGTTTGTTGATGTACGACTTGTCATCTTTATGTGTGAATAGTAAACGACATGGCATTTAGTGCCCACTGAACTTTGTGAACTTAAATCTTCAGAGCAAGAATTTAAGGTGTTTTTATTGTATTTGACTTTTGGTAATTCTGTTAACACGTAAATATCACTGTGATAATATCATATTAAAATTTGTGTGCATTATTTTGATTTAGTTACTGATGCATGCAATTTTGAATAAATAATTATGATGTTAAAAAAAAGAATGTCAAGTGATCTAATATGATTTTAATCAATTAGGGAGTAGCCACAACATCCTTATTTGTGCAAAATTATATATTTAATATTTTAGATCACATATAATATAATGGCATTAATTGTGATTAAACATATTTAATATAATGTATTTTATCCCACAAGAATTTATGTTATATTTGTATGTTTAATTAGGATAAAATATCAAACTATTTTCTTAATTTACCCACAAAAATTAAGAATTGGAATATGGTTTGATAGTTTTATTATAAAGCTATATGTCAATCTACTTGAATTAAAACTTTAGCCCACAAGTAAGTTTTATGTCATTTGATTCATATTTGGTAACATGATTTACATTGGTAAAACATCATATCTCTATATTGGCCTAAATTTATAATAAAAGCATGCATTTTAATTTAATGTAGTTGTACAACCTGCAAATTTTTCTAAAATCAAATATGATATTCCCGAGTTAAATGGTGATAATTATAAAGTTTGGAAGGAGAGAATTCTTCTTCATTTAGGGTGGATGGATATTGATTATACTATTCGGAAAGACGAACCACTTATTGATGATAACGTCACTAAAGTCGATATTTCTCTTTATGACTAATGGGAGCGATCTAATCGCCTCAGTGTGATGTTCATAAAGACCAAAATCTCTACTACTATTCGTGGTTCGGTCGATCAACATAATGATGCCCATGCATTAGTGAAGGCAATTGATGAGCAATTTGTAACTTCAGATAACGCACTTGCAAGCACCCTAATAATGGAGTTTTCATCTATGAAGCTCATCAGTATTAGAGGTGTGCGTGAGCACATCATGCAAATGAGGGACATTGCGGTTCAGTTGAAACTTCTTGAGGTTGATATGTCTGAAACCTTTATTGTGCATTATATACTGAATACACTTTCACAGCAGTATGAACCCTTCAAAATTTCATATAACACGCATAAAGATAAATGGTCAATTAATGAACTAATGACCATGTGCATTCAAGAGGAAAGGGGGCTGATAATGAAAGTTGATGAAGGTGCATATACTGTAATACAAGGAAAGAACAAGCTTCAAGCCAAAAAGAAAGGGAAAGGTAAAATTCCTCCCTAGGAAGAAATTAAAAAATAATCCAAGTGTTTTTTCTGCAAAACGAAAGGACACATGAAGAATGATTGCCCCAAATTTCAGAAATGGCTTGAGAAGAAAGATAAATCAATCTCTTTTGTTTGTTATGAATCTAATATGGTTGATGTTAATCATAACACATGGTGGATTGACTCTGGTTCTACAATCTATGTAACAAATACCTTGCAAGGTTTGCAAAACCTAAGGAAGCCAGTGAGAAATGAGCAATGCATCTTTTTTGGAAACAAGATGCGTTCACATGTGGAGGCAATTGAAACATGCAGTTTGATTTTGAGCAGTGGTTTTGTTTTAGTTTTGGAAAAGACATATTATGTTCCAAGTTTTTCTGGAAACTTGGTTTTAGTTTCAAGACTTGTACCACTTAATTTTTCCTTTAACATTTCAGATAAGTTTTGTAATTTATATTGTAAATTTGAACTTGTTGGGAATGGTACATTGTTTGATGGTCTTTTTCGTATTAATTTGCAAAACAATACTTCTTATACTGCAATGCATGTTCATGCTAGTATTCAAAGATGTGTTATAAATGAAAATTCCTCTATTTTGTGGCATCAGAGACTCGATTATATCTTCATAGAAAGAATTAAAAGATTAGTAAATGATGAAGTACTTAATACTTTAGATTTTACTAATTTTGATACTTGTGTGGATTGCATAAAGGGAAAGCAGACCAATAAGAGAAATAAAGGTGCTCAGAGGAGTTTAAAAATATTAGAAATCATACAATCAGATATTTGTAGTCCAGACATGGATTCATATGGTCAAAATTACTTCATCTCTTTTATAGATGATTACTCAGGATATATGTATCTTTACTTACTTAATAATAAAAGTGAAGCATTAGATGGTTTTAAGGTATTTAAAGCAGAAGTAAAGAAACAATGTGGAAAACAAATTAAGATAGTGAGAACAGATAGAGGTGGGGAATATTATTGTAGATACATTGAGGATGGGCAAGTGCTGGTCCATTTGCAAAGTTTCTTCAACAGCATGGAATAGTTACCCAATACACTATGCCTGGTTCTCTAGACCAGAATGGTGTAGCAAAAAGAAGAAACCGAACTTTGCTGGACATGGTGCTTAGTATGCTTAGTAGCTCTAAACTTTCTAAACCCTTATGGACTAAAGCTTTAAAAACGATTGTGTATTTATTAAACCGAGTTCCAACCAAGGCAGGTTTTAAAACGCCATTTGAATTATGGAAAGGTTGGAAACCGAGTTTGCGACATATACGTGTTTGGGGATGCCCGTCTGAAGTGAGAATATACAATCCACAAGAAAATAAGCTGGACCCAAGGACCATTAGTGGGTATTTCGTTGGATAAGCTGAAAGGTCTAAATGATACAAATTTTATTGTCCATCTTGTAGTATTAGAATTGTGGAATTGAGAAATGCAAAATTTCTTGAAAATGACTTGATCAGTGGGAGTGATCGATCTCAGAAAATTATTTCTGAGAAAGATTATTTAGATGTTCAACCTTCCACCTCAAGTGATAGACTGATTGTCATTCACAACACTCCCCAGGATCAAACAAGTGTTGGGCAACTAATTGTTAAAGTTCTATAAGTTGCTAATAACAATCCAGTAGATTAGGTTGTTCAAGAATTACCCAAAACCCTAAAGCAACCAGTTAAAGATGCTCTTTAAAAGAATGTGGGTTCAACATTAAGAAGATCTACTAGAATAAAGAGACCAACAATTTCTAGTGATTATATAGTGTATTTGCTAGAATATGATTATAATATTGGAGCTAAAAATGATCATAAATCTTTTTCACAGGCCTTAAATTCCAAAGAATCATATTTATGATATAATGCTATGAAGGAAGAGATGAATTCTATGTCATCGAACGGAGTTTGGGATATTGTTAAGTTGCCTAATGGTGTAAAAGCCATATGATGTAAATGGGTCTTTAAGACAAAGAAAGACTCATTGGGCAACATTGAAATATATAAAGAAAGACTCGTTGCTAAATGATTCACTCAGATAGAAAGAATCAATTACAAGGAGACTTTTTCTCCTGTATCGAAGAAAGATTCTTTTCGTATCATTATGTCATTAGTTGCTAATTTTGATTTGGAACTACATCAAATGGATGTGAAAATAGCATTCCTCAATGGAGATCTAGAGGAAGAGGTTTATATGAAACAACTAGAAGGATTCACCTCTAGAAATGATGAGCATTTGGTATGCAAGCTTAAGAAATCCATATATGGATTGAAATAAGCTTCCCATCAGTGGTATTTAAAATTCCATGATGTTATCTCTTCAATTGGATTTGTAGAGAGCCTTTTGGATCAATGTATATACTAGAGGATCAATGTGAGTAAAATTTATTTTCTTATCCTATATGTGGATGATATTCTACTTGTATCCAATAATAAAGGGTTGATTTGTGAAATAAAACAATTTCTCTATAAGAATTTTGACATAATGGATATGGGTGATGCATCTTATGTCATAGGCTTTAAGATCCATAGAGACAAGTTTTGAGGAGTTTTAGGTCTGTCTCAAGAAACTTATATCAACAAGGTCTTGGTGAGATTTCAAATGAAAATTGTTCACCTAGTATAGCTCCCATTGTGAAGGGTGACAAGTTCAATTTGAAACAATGCCCAAGGGAATGAATGAAAAATATTCCATACGCATCTGTTGTTGGAAGCTTGATGTATGCTTAAGTCTGTACAAGACCTGACATTGCATTTGCTGTTGGAATCTTGGGAAGATATTAGAGTAATCCAGGTTTAGACCACTGGAAAGCTGCAAAGAAGGTAATGAGGTACCTTCAAGGAACCAAGGATTACATGCTTATGTATAGACGAACTGATAATCTGAAGGTAATTAGCTACTTCGATTCAGACTTTGCTGATTGTGTTGATTCATGAAAATCAACATCAGGATATATTTTTATGCTCGCCAGTGGAGTTATATCTTGGAGAAGTACAAAGCAGACTTTGACTACTACTTCCACTATGGAGGCTGAGTTCATTTCTTGTTTTGAGGCTACCTCGCATGGTGTATGGTTGAAGAGTTCATATCTGGGCCTAGAATTGTGGATTCAATCTCAAGGCCATTGAGAATATATTGTGAAATTCAGTTGCAGTTTTCATGGCTAAAAATAACAAAAACAGAAGTCGAAGTAAACACATCGACATTAAATATTTAGCCATAAGAGAATGTGTTAAAGAAAAGAAAATGGTCATTAAACACGTTAATACTGAATTGATGATTGATGATCCTTTAACAAAAGGCATGCCACCGCAGAAGTTTAAGGATCATATAGACCGAATGAGACTTGGTTCCATCATGTAATTTTCATTGTATATGCAATGTAATATAAATAAGACTCTGGTTTTTATTTATTGTGATGTTTTCTCGTCTTTATGTGCACATTCATTCATATTGAGAAACTGTCAATTTTTATTGGACCAAGAATAAACATGGGGTTTATTCATTAAAGTAAGTTATCATACGTGGCTGGATTTAAGAAAATGATGCATTATAATACATGAAAGATAATACTCATTCTTAGAGGACCTATCGCTATGATTCATATATTATATTTCTTAAGTCTAAAGAATTAATATATGTAAATATCAAATCAAATAAAATGTTTGGACCAAGTGGGAGATTGTTGGTCACCTGACTGTTGAGGTGTCTTCTAAAAGAAGTTTACAGTATGTGGACTAACATTTTATTGAGTTTCATTTTGCCACATTTAGAGAAACAAGTGCTAGCTGTCAGATGCTAGGATTATTAATTATAACTACCATCATTCCATCTTTGATGGAAATATGAAATTTAAGGAAATGATTAACAATTGTTTTGGTGCTTGAGGCTTGTAATCAAAGAAAATATATAATATACCATCACTATTGATTACAGAGGTTTCAGAAGTATCAAAATTAGAAACAAACAATTGCATAGAATACATCACTAGCTAGAGGTTCGATTCTAACCTTCCGCTCTTAATTTTTATGGGCATTTTATGTTTGTATTTGGAAATCATATTTAAGTATGCTAACATGTTTACGTACTTCAAGGTGTAAAGCTCATACAAAAAGCACAAATATTTTCATAAAGATAATACTGGGTGCTGCTAAATCCTGAGAACTTTTCAATAACATCGATTTGACAGAAAAATATCAAACAATACGTGAGTGTCTGCCACGAAAATGGAGAGTATTACAAAGGTGTTTCTAAGTGTTACAAAAGTGTTTCTAATTTTCATGACTCTCTTTCTCTTGGCTGTTTCATCAAATGCAAGATCAAAATCCATGCTGTTAGTTCGTCCACATTAATGGTTTTCCCCTCATAAGCCTACCAAAATCACATTCTTCTGTTGAGAAAGATGGGTGGGATTATTTTGCGCCCTAAAATATCCGCTAAACATTCTTTGTTATATGCATACGTAGTAAATTTAAAAATTAACTTTTAATCTTCACACGAACTAGTTAATACAAAAATAATTCTGCTATAATGATTGTAAAATGTGTCCGAATAAATAAAATCAAAATTTTAGTCGCTTTAATTTTGCCTATTCAGACACCCAACTAGGGCTCCATTTTTTTTTTTTACTAGTTTTTATTCCAAAACAAAAATAATCTTTAATCACCATACAAAAATAATCTTTAATCAATCTAGTTTATTAAGTATTTTTATTTACTTTACAAAGCCATGCACATGTATCTCACCCTAATCCAATATCTTTATTATAAGTGAACCTAACTCTATTATTTTCCCATGCAATAAGCATACAATCCATATGCTTTGTATGCTTTAACTTTTAAAGCATGGTACCTGACTTTCATTAAAAATGACTTGTCCAATGGTACGTATAACTCTACACAAACTTTATCAAACAAGAAAACTTGATGCTATAGAATGGCGGGGATATTGATTGCTTAACCCTCAATCTCCAACCTCACAATATCACAACGAATAGAAGTTGAGAGGAGAAAAATATCAAACAGTTGAGAGTGTAGAGAGTTAATTTGGTTATATGGGTCTCATGACTCTTCTTCTTCTCTTGATTCTTGCATCAAATGGCCAAGAACAGTAGGTAATGAATGACAGAGATGGAGATGACACAAAAGGGGGGAAAGAGCATGCGGGGTGTCAGCAAGTTTCTGCCGGTTGCATTTGCTGCCGGCGGACTTGGTGTCACCGCTGCCACTGGTGCCGGAATGGATGGTTATGGTATCTTCCATGACTAAACATTCTTGCATAATCCTACGTGATTTCCAAGCTTGTTAATTATTCGGATAAGTAAGACACCTCTATATATCGTTAATTGTTTGAGCTTAATGTGATCAATTTGTGTTTAGTGTCGGTAGTTGCTTTTCTGAAATAATTTATTATAAGAAATACCCTGATAGTTATGATGTAGTTGTAAAAATTTAACCAATTCATTCCTGCCACATAAGCTATCAACTCGACTTACAGAAAAATATTTATACAATTATTTGTGGTTGTGTTATTACTCAAGATTTTTTAAGATTTAAGATGATGTGTGTGCATATGCATGATTTTTCAGAAACAGAGAACAGAGAACAGAGAACAGAGAACGAAGAAGTTACCAAACGTACCTTTAAAAATTTACGGTTTTTGGTAACTAAGTCTGTTGTTTACAGAAAATGAATTGAAAACGGGACTTTGTAAAAGGCATCACTTAACTTCCTTTAATTTTTAAGTGAACCTCGATGGTGTGAGGGAATTTTTATTAACTAAAAAGAAAGAGACTCATAATTGTGGGATTTAATAATCTTTTCTCTTAAAAAAAAAAACCATGCTACAAAATCAGAAAAGAAAAGACAGTGAATGCCAATTATCAAAACATATACAAACATTAAAATTGAACTAGTAAGCCATGAATTAATATCTCCTCCTCTAGTGAGGACAGTTTCTATCCGTTGATTTTTCTTCCTATTAGCTTGCTTCAACTTATTTTATTAGGATTTAGAGATAGCTTGTTCCAACTCTAAAGTTTAATTTGATTTTTAACACTAAGTTAACTACGATAATAATATTTTACTGATTTTTAAGCATTTGCTAGATGAAAAAAAATCATTTTTAAACAAGATGTCAGTGTTGTCTCGACAGTGTTAAAAGCTTAATTTTAATAAAGAGCTGAAGATATAAGAGTACTAAAAAGATGGATTTTATGAATAAAAGACAGGGTGGTAATAGATAATTAATTATTACAAATATTAGGAGGATTTTGATTATTTTCCGTAGATTTTAAGAAAATACTATTTCAATTGTCAGTTATTTTACTTGCTATAATGTCAACCAACAGATAAAAATGGTGAGCCTAACATTAAATTTAATGTACTAGTCAATTCATTAATGCATATATCTTTAAGATTTCATGTATTAGATCAAAGTGATAAGTTTGAGTCGTTCCTCATAGCAGCTTTGGATCATCCATTCAAATTCTTTTGTGGAAATATATGGCTGGTAGGAAGTAATGGAGGGGAAGTAACTGGTTTTTGTTACTGTTAGTTAAGCAGAATTACTTCTAATTATTTGTCCCTCATGTTTCAAAACTCTTCAAAATCTCTCTGTTGTTAAAAAGAAAATATTTTAGTTTTCAACTTTCATGTCTTTTACTTCTTTAATTTAACCCAGAATTTTTATTTTAATACTCAGTGTTGAAATCAGTGACTATGAAAAGCTAGCAGCTGACTCAAATGACAAACTGGCATACCACCTCAGCTGCAGTCAATTGCAATATGAGAATGTTAAAGATGAGATGGATTTGCTCAGCTGGCAAAATGGATATGCAGAAGATCCCCAGTACATATGCATGCAGAAATCACGTTTCTAGAAGCTAAATGTAATTGGCTGTATTCAAGAAATGGTTATTTGGTTTTTTACTCTGCTACCCCTGTGCTAGCTGTTTCTCTTGTCTTTTCTGTATATAAACAAACGTAAACTTGTATTTTGTTATTCAAGTTTTCACCATTAATGAAAGATTTGTGATTTATGCTTTCTTGCCATACATAAGCAACTTTTAACTTGGTATCAGAGCAAGTTTGAGCTTTGGCAAGTAGTAGCAGTAATGCACAAACGAATGCAAATCAATCACAAATGAACCCAAATGATCAAGAAGAAAACTTAAATCAAAATAGAGAATTAGGGCAAAATGCCATAAACTCAGCAGTCATTAATCAATCTCCCACACAAAATATTACCAGCAACACATACATCTTCACAACTCCTATCAAGCTCACTCAAAACAATTTTATGCTCTGGAGATCACAAGTGATTTCCAGCTTCAGGGCTAATGAGCTTGAAGGTTTTGTTGATGGTAGCCACACTTGCCCACCTAGGTTTTTCACAAATCCAGGACCAAATGGAACCACCATAAACACACTTAACCATGAGTATCAAATCTGGCAAAAACAAGATCATATTTTGTTGAGTTGGTTGCTGTCATCATTGAGTGAGGGAGTGTTGGGTACAGTGGTTGATTGCTATACCTCGTATGAGGTCTGGACAACACTTGCAAATCAGTTTGGTGCCAGAACTAGAGCTAGAATACTGCACCTTAGAACTCAAATTCAAACAACCAAAAAGGGCTCCCTAACCATTCATGATTATTACTCCAAAATGAAATCAATGTTGAACCAACTTAGAGCTGTAGGGAATAACATGACTGATGATGACTTTGTCATGTGTGTGCTGGCAGGGCTGGGACCAGAATATGACTCCATAGTCACCAGTATCAACTCCATGCCAGAGAGCCCCTCAATCTCTGAAGTATACGGCATGCTGCTCAGCCAAGAGAATAGAACTGAGCTTAACTTGAGCTCAGGAGCTATTGAGGCCAACTACACACAAATGAGAAATGAGAGAAGAAGCTGGGGTAACAATGACAGATCTGTAAACCAGTATCAACTTGGAGTAGTCTTCAGAAACCCTGGAAATGGAGCTGGAAATAACCAAGGAGGTCAAAACCCTCATGATAAGGGAAAAGGCAAAGCTGTAGCAAATGATGATAGTTCAGACTCAAAAGGACCATGTCAAATTTGCTTGAAGATGGGACATACAGCTGCTGAGTGCTGGCACAGCTTCAAGAAGAACTTTGTGCCACAGCCACACAGAAGAAGAGAGACAAGAGGTGCATATGTAGCCTCAACTGATGGTCAAAATAGTGGAGCTTGGTACCTTGACAGTGGTGCCACCAACCATGTCACAAATGCACTTGGAAATATCAGCATGAGCTCTGAGTATCAAGGTAATGACCAACTTGCTGTTGGAAATGGTAAGAAACTCTTAATTTCCCATATTGGCTGCTCTGTTCTGCCCACTTATGAACCACACAAAAACATTGCACTAAACAGCATCCTATATGTCCCTGACATCACTAAAAATCTTATCAGCATTTCCAGATTATTACTTGATAATGAAATTAATGTAGAGTTTCACAAATCTGTTTGTTTTGTCAAGGACAAGAAGCAAAGGAAAATCCTGATGAAAGGAGTGGCTAGAGATGGGCTGTATGAACTGCTGTGCTTACCTGCTCACTTAGGCAAAAGCAAAACTTCAAATGTTACCTGTTTATCTGCATCTTCAGTGTCTGAGTCAATAAGGTCCATTAGTGATCCTGTGTCCATGTTATCTTTTAGTTCAAATGGTGTTGAGTCTGCTGTTGTTAATGAGTCTAGTATAGCTGGTGAGTCAGGTGGCAACATTTTAAAAGCTATAGAGGAGATTGACCTTTGGCACCTTAGACTAGGACATCCCAATGTTATTGCTTTGAAAAATACCATGTTGTCCTATAATCAATTGAGAAGAAATAAAAATGTCATTCCTTCATTCTGTAGTGCATGTCAATATGGAAAGCAATCAAAGCAGCAATTTAAGAACACTGAAACCAAAACCAAAATAGCATTGGAACTAATCCACACAAACCTATGAGGACCAACACCAATCCCCTCAACCAAAGGACACAGATATTACATATCCTTTGTCGATGATAAAACCAGATACACATGGCTATTTCCCATAACAACAAAGTCTCAGGCCCTTGACACATTCATCACATTCAAAAAACAAATAGAGAACCAACTGAACTTGAAAATCAAAACACTACAGACAGACATGGGGGGAGAATTTAGAATCTTTGAACCATATCTTAAAAGAGAGGGAATAATTCTAAGACACTCTTGCCCTTACTTGCATGAACAAAATGGCAAAATTGAAAGAAAACATAGGCACATTGTGGAAACTGTCCTTACATTGTTGGCTCAAGCCAAAATGCCATTGAAATACTGGCAAGAAGCTTTCACACATGCTGTCTTTACCATCAACAGACTGGTATCACCTGTAACAGAGAACA
Source organism: Citrus trifoliata (assembly GCA_018350135.1). Classification (NCBI taxonomy): domain Eukaryota; kingdom Viridiplantae; phylum Streptophyta; class Magnoliopsida; order Sapindales; family Rutaceae; genus Citrus; species Citrus trifoliata. The sequence continues at coordinate 19,037,203 of CM031389.1, read as the reverse complement.
AAACACCATTTGAATTGCTATACTCTCTCAAACCAGACTACTCTCAAGTCAGAGTCTTTGGATGTGAATGTTTTCCTTACCTAAGACCCTATAACAAACATAAATTTGATTTTCATACCTCCAAATGTGTATTGTTAGGAGCAAGCATTGCACATAAAGGATATGTATGCATGAGTCAGTCTGGTAGGATCTACATTTCAGCTAGTGTCAGGTTCAATGAAAGGTCATTTCTCTTCTCAAATGATCCAACCTTCAACAAAAGGGAGTCCATGAGTAAAATAGACTTTAACACTCTTTCTGAAAGTTTCCAAGTTGTATCCTTTCCTGTGAGTGACCTTCACAATCTCACACAACCAGCAACTACATAAAGCCACTCTCAAGACACTGCTGGAATCTTGGATCACGCCCAAAATCTTGTTCAAGATGAAGCACAACAGACCTTGGAGACTGACATTTCATCAGGTAAACACTTATCTCACCAATCCTTATCACTCATTTCAGAAGACAGCCACAATTCATCACCAACCACAGAACCAAATACTCAAGACATTAGTAAACAAAAAACCTATCCATCACACCCTATGATAATAAGATCTAAAGTAGGAATTTTTAAGCCAAAGCTATTTCAGACATCTGCCCAACTGCAGTCCTCTCTTTCAAACAATACCCTTGAAGCCTTAAAGGAACCCAAGTGGAGAAGAGCAATGGAACATGAATACAATGCCTTGATGAAAAACAAAACCTGGACCTTGATACCTAACAGCCAAAACTACAAGTTAGTTGGAAACAAATGGGTGTACAGAGTCAAAAAGAATCCAGATGGCACCATTAACAAGTTCAAAGCCAGACTGGTTGCAAAGGGATTCCTACAAACACCAGGTGTTGATTTCAAAGAAACTTTTAGTCTTGTAGTCAAGGCTGCCACAATCATAATTGTTTTAACTCTGGCTGTAAATAATGATTGGAAGCTGAGGTAAGTAGATATCAACAATGCATTCTTGAATGGTGAGCTGACAGAAACAGTATATATGCCATAACCTAAGGGTTTTGAAGATAAGAATAAACCAAACCACATATGCAAGCTGAACAAGGCACTGTATGGATTAAGACAAGCTCCCAGAGCTTGGTTTGATAAACTGAAGGGTGCTCTACACTCCTGGAATTTTGAAAATTCCAAGTGTGACACATTACTATTTTTCAGAAGAACAGAGTCAGGCATAATTATTATGCTCATCTATGTTGATGACATAATAATCACCGGAAGCAACTGTAAAGATATTGAAGAAGTGGTAGTGAAGCTAAGCAAAACCTTTGCCTTAAAGGACCTTGGTGATTTGAACATTTTTCTTGGGATACAAGTGGCCAGAATCCATGACACCATCCAGCTCTCTCAAACAAAGTATATTCAAGATCTGCTAACCAGAACAGAAATGGCAAGCTGCAAAGGAATAGAGACTCCTTTCAGTACCTCTGAGAAGTTAAGAAGAGATGAAGGAGCAAGATTTCATGACCCTACACTCTACAGAAGTGTCATAGGAAGTCTACAATATGCAGTGCTTACAAGACCTGAGCTGGCTTTCTCTGTTAACAAACTCAACCAGTACATGTCTGATCCTAGACAACCACATTGGATTGCATGTAAAAGGATACTGAGATACCTCAAGAGCACAATGAACATGTGCTTAAGATTCAGAAAATCAGAACACCTTGACATCACTGCCTATACTGATGCAGATTGGGCAAGTGATCCTAATGACAGGAGGTCAATCAGTGGTTACTGTGTATATTTGGGAAATAGCTTGGTGGCTTGGAGCTCAAGGAAACAAGGTATAGTTGCCAGATCCATTGCAGAGTCTGAATACAGAGCTATGGCTCTATGTAGTGCTGAAATTACTTGGATAAATTCATTACTTAGTGAGCTGAAATTAAAGGTTGAAGGAGTTCCTTTGATTCTAAGTGACAGTACTAGTGCAGCAGCTATAGCTGCTAATCCTGTATATCACTCAAAAACCAAGTACTTCGAAATTGATCTACATTTCATCAGAGACAAAGTTATAAAAGGTGAAATAGAGATAAGCTACATTGCCAGCAAGGACCAAACTGCAGATGTTTTAACTAAGCCACTACCACATTACAAACTCAACCATTTCAGATGCAAACTCAATGTCATTGACAGGACCTTGTGTTTGAGAGAGGGTGTTGAAATCAGTGACTATGAAAAGCTAGCAGCTGACTCAAATGACAAGTTGGCATACCACCTTAGCTGCAGTCAATTACAATATGAGAATGTTGAAGATGAGATGGATTTGCTCAGCTGGCAAAATGGATATGCAGAAGATCCCCAGTACATATGCATGCAGAAATCACGTTTCTAGAAGCTAAATGTAATTGGCTGTATTCAAGAAATGGTTATTTGGTTTTTTACTCTGCTACCCATGTGCTAGCTGTTTCTCTTGTCTTTTCTGTATATAAACAAACGTGAGCTTGTATTTTGTTATTCAAGTTTTCACCATTAATGAAAGATTTGTGATTTATGCTTTCTTGCCATACATAAGCAACTTTTAACTCAGGAACACAAGGAAAACTCAACATTTTTATTGATATGTCGTTATCTGCTTAATTCACTTGTGTGTTGTCCAACCTCCGTTTGAAGAAAAATTACTTCAATATATATTAAAGAAAATAACAATGAACCACCAATAAATAAGATCAAATAAACTTTCACTTATGGTTGGCAAAATTCGGATCCGGATGTAGGTGCATCCAGATCTAAATCCGGACTTACAATTCTATATCGGGATCCGCATCTGGATCCATAAATTTTTTTACAAATCCGAATGCGGGTAATATCCGTGACAGATGAGGCGGATATTACGTATATCCGGATCTACAAAATTAAAATTAAATAAATTAAAATATTATTTAAAAATTCAACAATTTAGCCATTAATATCAAATGAAATTCAATTATAACCCAACAATTAACAATTTAACATGAAAAAAAATACAACATCATCATAAAATCCACAAATAAAAATATCACAATATAAATCAAACATAAAAGATAAGTATACAACCATTAAAATCCATGAAATAAAAATACTACAAATCAGAAACTACATTTATGCATTTATCCTTATACGTATTAATTCACTTAAAATCAGAAATTGATTTGCTGGAAATTCTTGCTCACCTTTTGTGTTAACAGCGACCAACAGTGGATTAGTGGAAAGAATGGACAAGGCAGCCAAGCGCGGTGTGTTTCATGCGAGCCAAGATGCAGCGGGTTGTCGACGTTTGATGATGGCAAAGTGTGCTGAACGAGGCGAGGCAGGGTAGTCGGCGTTCGACCTTCGACGACAACAACGCGTGCTCAGCTCAGGCGAGGCATTCGGCGTTCGAAGATGGCGACTGCAAGCCGAACGACGTTCAACGGTTAGGGATTTAGGGTGGTTTCCGATTTCAACCGCTTGTGAGTGGTGGAGGTGTGAGGCGTGAACGGTTTGGTGAGTGATGCTGTTGTTGTATGCGCTTTTCAACTTAGGGTTACTGGATTTGTTCTTTTTTTTTTTAATTTTAGCTTATATATTTTTCAATACAAATTAGATTAAATTAATATTATAATTAAAATTAATCCGGATCCGAATATCCGGATGCACTTGTATCTAGATCCGGATTCGGATAAGCATGGATTATATTTTTGAACTCCGGATCTGGATTTTTTCGGATCTAGATCTTCCAAATCTTTGCAGATCCAGGCCGGATCCGGATGTTTTTGCCATCCCTACTTTCACTCTTATTCATTACACCATTAAATCATTATATCTGATAAAGAATGAACTCAAAACTCAAGTGTAACAAGTCGTCCAGAGGTTGAAAGCTCATGTGACTTGTCGCTTGAGGGATTTTTCAGAGCAAAACTGACATAGCCTCATGTGTCACTCAAAACATAAAGTAATACACGTGGTCTGCACTTGTATTGAAGCCGAATCTCATTAGTTCAGAACGACGTTTATGAATGCCGTTTTGAGCTCACTTATGTCAGCTTGTGACAAGCACGTGAGAGAGGAGCGTCTCGGTTGGTTTTGGTGGGAAGGGTTGTTAGCTTAACAAACCCAGAAAACAGAGGTTAAAAGGTGTAGGCTCTGGAATCATTTCATCATTGGGAAACAATGAGAGTAGAGAGAAGATACAGAGACAAAGGAGTTAATAGATCTTGTTCTCCGTAATCATCATCTATTCTTGTACTGTTTCGTTCTCAGTATAGTGAAATCTATTGCTTGTCTTCCCAGTGGATGTAGGCATCACTTCTTGGTGCTGAACCACTTATATTTGGTGTCATTTTGTTTCTTTTAAGTTTTGATTCTTGCGTAAGATACTTGTGTGGTTTGTGTTAATAGTTCTTGGATTCTTGAGTCAGGATTAACCTCTTGGGGTGAATTTGATTTGTGTTATTAGGATCGAATTCTTAACAATATCACCATCTGTTAATTGCGTTTCATAATGTTTGCACTTATCACTGAATTCAAAATCATTGTAATTGCGTTTTGACATATGTAAATACATGATAATATAGTGTACGATGGTGATATATGTGCGCGTTGTTGCGGTGGTGTCGGCAGCATATAAGACTTTCTTTGATGGAATAAGGTAATGGAAATGAAACATCTTGCCAAACATTGAAACATGTTCAGCTCTTTGACTCAGTGATATACTAGGCTTTATGCACAAGATAATTAAATTTCGCATCTACTTACACGATATGAAACAAAATTTTGGTTGTCCAGGGAACTAGATCCCCTGCAAGCCTTGTTGTAAGCACAATTCCTAATACATCGTGTTGAGAAAATGTACAATTTAAGGATATTAATTTATTTTATAGGTAGGGGTCTGGCCTAACTCCACCTTTTTAGTAGGTTTTTTTTGAAAAATTTTTTTAATTCTCAGTACACTTTTAAAAGTTATGTCAATTACACTTTCTTAATTACAAATCACACTTTTCAAATTGTTTAAGAAATTAAAATACAACGTATACATATACACGCGGGGAATCCAAAATAAAACATGAGAAGTTAAATGATAATTTTTTGTAATGTAACAGAAAATTAGGTTCTTGTATCAGTTATTTTTGTCACCATAACCTAATTTACCTCATAAAATACTTATCCCATCTTAACAAAAATCTATTGGGACATTCTTAAACAAGAAAATCTGATACTATATAAGATTGTACCGTCTAGATGTCGCCCTTGGGATCTTAATTCACGTTGCAAAAAAATTGAAGAGTCTCTCATTGAAAAATATCAAACACTTGAGACTTTAGAGAGCTTTGTACCAAATTAAAATGGTGAGGATTACAAAAATGTTCAACGTCCTCATGAATCTCTTTCTCTTGGTTCTTGCATCGAATGCTCAAGAACACAACAGCAACGATGAAGACATATTCAAGCAACCCCAAGTGCGCGACCAGGGGGAGCACGGCGTAAGCAAGATTGTTACTGCAGGACTTGGCTTGATCGGCAACGCTTTGTTGAGTCCTCACGCTGCTCCTCTAGTTAATGCAACAGTCAATTATGCAACCTGTAAGCTGTACAATAACTGCACCAGCACTCCTGAATCTGAATCTGAATCTGAACCGGATCCTGATGCCGAATCAGAATCTGAAACTGAATCTGAATCCGAATCTGAATCTGAACCTGATAATCTTTAATTAATTAGTCCTATGCATATGTTGATCTAGCACGTTCTTGCTAGGGCTTCTGCCTTGGTTATGTTGTAAAAAATAAAGCACTTTTAAGCTAGCTTATTATTATCATATAATAATTATTATATGCATAAATTACTAAGGTTACATGATATAGTACCCTATATATATTTGTTCCGTTTCATTATTGATGGCTTAATTATTCATTCTACAACAAATATAAATTAAAAGGCAAGACACTTCAATCTCAAATACCGTCTCAGGGGCCATTTAATTTTTTTTTTTTGCACTCAAATAAATTTTGATAATGCATACTTAATCATATTTTAAAATAAATATTTTCAAATGAAAACCTGAAAGAGAGAGAGAACAGATCCGATCCCACTATTTTATTTATAATAAGAATAAGAGATATTTCTTGATCAATCCCCTTGCGCCTAATTCTTCGAGAATTAGAATATTCGATTAGGGCTTATTTGATCCAATCGTATCACATAATTTTTTAAAAGGTGTTTTGAGCAAGTTATTTCTATCCCACCGCTATTTTCCTTTGAATCAAAGGTAACCTCAGCAGAGTTTTTATGTGAACCTTTTTTTTTTCCTTTTTATTTTCTTTTTTTGGTGGCTAACCAAATCAAGACAAAACAAGTAACAATGAATTTAACTTTTCCGGTGGGACAAGGATAGTGACATGTCCAAACGGTTGGCAAAATGGCCATCAAGATCCTCTTGTTTATATAAATAGTCGCATAGACCCTTTTCAAATAATTATGCTCAAATAAAATACAGTTGGGTCACTATAGTTAAAGTGCATAATTACCCTAAACGAAGGAGTTTATGCAACCATTTTTCAAAATATGGGGCCTGTAATCATTTCATAGAACCATAGAGTGTCGTCGCTCTTTTGCCGAAAGGCTCGTGTTTAGAGAGTCTACTTTCACCAGAGAATTTTAAGTTCTTGACTCTGATGGAATCAAGGAAAATCTGAGTCGAGAACAGTATGGTTTAAAGAAACAAATAATAACTATTATTTTTAAAACACACAAGCTCATTTAGAACAAGAACTGCAATCTAATAATATTTGCCGGGAGAGTGCAACTCAAGTTTATAACTTAAAGGTGTTAAACACAGATAACAACGCATAAACAAAAGTTATATTTTATGAAAGCAAACCATAAACAAAAGTTATTCCAAGAACCTAAACTAAAAAATCATCATAAAAAAAAAACCAAATATGCATAAATAAAAATAATATTCGAAAATTATTTCAAAAGAGGCACGTAAAAAATTAAAATTGACAAATGATAATTTTTTTAAAGTTTTTAGATGGTGTTAGATTTAGCGCCCATGATGAGATGGATTAATTTAACGTAAGTGATAAGATAAATTTAGAGTTTTTCTAGGATTTTTATAAGATAAAATTAGTATTTTATCTTAATTCTAATCACATAAGATGTAACTTATCAAATAATTCTAGGAAGTTGATTTGCATTAAACTACACTTATTGTACTATATAATCACTACATGGGTAAGCGATAGCACATACAATAATAACCATAAGAATTAGAGTAATATCAAAAGAGAGTGAGAGAAAAGAGAAAAAGGCAGTGGGTTCTTTTTTCGTGAATTGAGGGAAAAGGGAGAATTGAGGGGAAAGGGATTTCCAAATACGTGATTGTCCTCTGATCATTAGTGACATAAACTTGTGACGATGTGTTCATGAAGAAGATTTGCTTGTGAAGGTTCCAGTTCCTAGCAATCAATTCCTGTTCGTTGTGATCTACTGGTGTTAGTTCCTGACTTTTGGAGAGTGGAGGGAACTTATTTTTTTATTCTTGCAGATTTATGACGATTCGTTTATGCATCAACCAATAAATAATGAATTTGGTTGAACAAAATAAATTACATGATTTATTTAGAAAATCATCAGATGGAGATGAGAAATCTCACCTAGTATTACCTTTTGTCCCTGGCCTATTCTTATTTCTACTCAAGTTACAGCATGTGTAAAGTCGATAAATTGTTTGCTACACTACGCCTAGGACCAAGTAATGATAACTTCAACCCACATTGCTTAAGATGATGAAACGAAAAACTCAATTTTAGAACAAGAATTACATTAGATGATGAAAGGGAAACCTTATGAGAGGAAAGAATAAATAAAGAATAAACCTTGTACAATCAAATGATTTCAGCCATGAGAGTGCAAATCAAGTTATTAAAAATGTCAAAAGCATAACAATAACGCAATATATCTATATAGAAGGAAAACAAGTATTCGAAAAAACCCACCATAAATTAACAAAAGTCGTTCGAATAATCTAAACATTTATAGTCATCAAAGAAAGGAAACATAAACAAATTATATACCAAAGGTCTATTTCATCAGAGGCACAAAAGACTAAAATTAAGTAATTATTGAAAACCAACGTCATTAAAAGGAACAATCATGGGTATTAAACTTAATGTGGCTTAATCAAGACGATGAGATGAGACGACTTTCCCTAACGCGGCTCGATGCTTCCATCTTCCATGTAGTGAATTTCCAGAAATTTTTCTTCCTCCACATATTGATCTTTTGTTGATTTTATTTTTTTATACTTTTTGTTGGAATGTCTGGAGTTCTTTGCATCCCGTGAGTTGTAATCTCTTGTAATTTTTATTTAATAATATTTTCCTTGCTTCGGCAAGGTTTATTAAAAAAAAAGAAAAAATCATCCCAAATTTTGAAAAAGATGGGGATTCCTAGATTAAAAGCTAATTCTTTTCAACACACGCGAATGCTCACACACACACACATATATATATTGATAATGACATTTGTGAAGCCAGTTAGTTAATTCTGTTAAAAGGTTAAGTGGCGAGCTGAGTCAGCATTAGTGGGACCAGGGTTAGTTAAGTTTGTTGTTACTAACAGCTGGGCAAAAACAGAGCTATAAAAGGTGGCTCAAGGCTGATCAGCAGGTGGACTTGATTCATGATTTCAAGAGGCTTAGGGTGAGAGATAGAAAATACTTTGTAAAAGAGATTTAATCCGGGTCATCAGTTGTCTCTTTGTAATCAATCGGTTTAATAAAAGCTTCAAGCCCAAGAGGGTTCTTTGGCCGTGGATGTAGGTACCTTTGGTACTGAACCACGTAATCTTTTGTTTCTGTGTTTCCTTCATCTTGCTTCTTCTGTTCTTAGTTCTTTAGTGTTCTTGGTTGATTTGCTGTTTCTTTATTGTTTGATAATCTTTCTTGGGGAGTTGTTTTGGTTCGTTTGATTAATCTTGGAGTCAAGATTCAATTGTTAATCTCAACAAATTGGTATCAGAGCCCTTACAGCTCTCAACTCTGGTTCTGGAATGGCTTCTACAAGATATGATCTAGAAAAGTTCAATGGAGAAAATGACTTCTATCTATGGAGTCTCAAGATGCGTGCAATCTTGATACAACAAGGGCTTGATGCTGCTCTGGATTTTGAAGAAGATCAGATCAGTAAGAAAGAGAAAGCAGAGGGGTCCTCAGTTTCAGGTGGAGACATGAGGACCATCAACAACAAAGCTCACAGCACCATCATCTTGCATCTTTCAGATGAAGTGCTGAGAGAAGTAGCAAAAGAAAGATCTGCAGCAGGCCTCTGGACAAAACTTGAAGAGATGTTCCTGAAGAAATCTCTGGCAAAGAGGCTCTACATGAAAAGAAGACTATACACATTCTCTATGAAGGAGGGAACAACCATGAAAGATCATCTTGATGAATTCAACAAGTTGATTCTAGACCTGGAGAATGTGAGCATCAATCTTGAAGATGAGGACAGAGCTCTTATATTGCTAAGCTCTCTTCCAGACTCATATGAGCATTTCGTTGATACTCTATTGTATGGGAGACAAACCCTTACCTTAAAGGATGTGAAGAGTGCACTGGAATCAAAAGATTTGAAGAAAAGAGCTGAAGGAAAAGATCAAGGGATGGGAGAAATCTTGATGGCCAAATCAAGAGCTGACAAGAAGAAGAAATATGAGAAGAAAGGAAACAACCAAAAGGAAAACACTGATAAGAAAAAGAAGAAAAGAAAATGCTACTTCTGTCAAAAGGAAGGGCATTATATCAAGGACTGTTTTGAAAAGAAGAAACTTGAGAAAATCCAAAAGGAGACCTCTGGTAAAGCAGCTATAGCATCTGAGGATAAAGAAGATTCAGATGGTGCTGATGTACTTATTGCTGCCGAGAAGCAACCCACTGAAGAATGGATCCTAGACTCAGGATGCTCCTTCCACATGACCCCAAATAAGCAACTCTTCAAGACTTTTGAGAAGGTTGAAACAGGTAAAGTTTTACTTGGTAATAACTTAGCCTGTAAAGTTGCTGGAATTGGGACAGTTGCCATTACCATGTATGATGGGGTAGAAAGAGATCTAAGAAATGTTAGATATGTACCAGAGACCTCTGGTAAAGCAGCTATAGCATCTGAGGATGAAGAAGATTCAGATGGTGCTGATGTACTTATTGCTGCCGAGAAGCAACCCACTGAAGAATGGATCCTAGACTCAGGATGCTCCTTCCACATGACCCCAAATAAGCAACTCTTCAAGACTTTTGAGAAGGTTGAAACAGGTAAAGTTTTACTTGGTAATAACTTAGCTTGTAAAGTTGCTGGAATTGGGACAGTTGCCATTACCATGTATGATGGGGTAGAAAGAGATCTAAGAAATGTTAGATATGTACCAGATCTAAAAAGAAATCTGATATCCCTAGGAGAGGTTGACCAATCTGGTTGCAGCATAAAAGCTGAAAATGGTGAGCTGCAGGTCATTAAAAATGGCATAGTTACAATGAAGGGGGTTAGAAGAAATGGGCTATATGTTCTGATAGGCTCATCTTACACACCAGGAATAATGGCCTCAGTTAGTAAAGATAAAACAAAACTGTGGCACATGAGATTAGGCCACATGAGTGAGAAGGGTCTAAGAGAGCTAAGTAAACAAGGAGTAATTGGCTCTGATCAAATCACCCCACTTGAGTTCTGTGAAAAATGTGTGTTTGGTAAAACAACCAGACAGAAGTTTGGCACTGGCAAGAAAGAAACCAAACACTCACTGGACTACATCCATTCAGACTTATGGGGGCCTTCACAAGTTCCATCTCATGGTGGAGCTAGATACTTCATGACTCTGATTGATGACTATACCAGAAAAGTTTGGGTTTACATCTTAAAACAGAAGGGGGAAGCACTACTGAAGTTCAAAGAATGGTTGACATTAATTGAAAATCAGACTGAGAGGAGAGTGAAAAGGTTGAGGACTGACAATGGCCTAGAATACTGTAGCAAGGAGTTTGATAGCTTCTGTAAAGAGAAGGGAATTGTAAGGCACAAAACAGTAAGGCACACTCCCCAGCAAAATGGCCTTGCTGAGAGGATGAACAGGACCTTAGTGGAAAAGGTTAGGTGCATGCTGTTTAGTGCAAATCTGTCAAAACACTTCTGGGCAGATGTTGTCACTACAGCAGCATATCTAGTCAACAGAAGCCCCTCTACAGCATTGAACTTCAAAACCCCACAAGAGGTTTGGTCTGGTAAAACTCCTGATCTTAGTAACCTTAGGATATTTGGCTCACCAGCATATGCTCACATCAACCAAGGAAAACTTGAGCCTAGGGCAATTAAAGGCATCTTTATTGGTTATCCAAAGGGTGTTAAGGGATATAGGATCTGGTGTATTGATGGGAAGCCTTCAAGAGTAATAGTGAGCAGGGATGTTATTTTCTATGAAGATACCATGCTGCAGCAGAGGGTTGAAACTGAAATGTTAACACCTGAAAAAAATGTCTATCAAGAACCTAACTTGGAGGTGGAGCCTACAGGTGACAAGAGCAAATCTCATGATAGCAGAGCTAGCTCCTCAGAACAAGAGACTTATCAGCTGGCCAGAGACAGAGAAAGGAGAGTTATCAGAATGCCTAAGAGATTTGGCATAGCTGATCTAATATCCTATGCACTCACAATGGTTGAAGATGTTATTGGGGAAGAACCCAGTAGCTACAAACAAGCCATGAACAGCAGAGATAAGTCAAATTGGTTATCAGCAATGAAAGAAGAAATGGCATCACTGAAGAAAAATGACACCTGGATTCTGGTAGAGAAGCCTAAGGAAAGGAAGTTGGTGGGCTGCAAATGGATCTTCAAGCTTAAAGAAGGGGTTGCTGAGGGTGAACCTCCAAGGTATAAAGCAAGGCTGGTTGCTAAGGGTTTTACACAAAGGGAAGGGTTGGATTACAGTGAAGTATTTTCCCCTGTTGTAAAGTACAGCTCAATTAGGGTGTTGCTTGCCATCACTGCCTACTTTGATCTGGAATTAGACCAGCTAGACGTAAAGACAGCTTTCCTTCATGGCAACCTAGAGGAAGAAATATACATGGAACAACCAGAAGGCTTCATTCAGAAGGGATTTGAAGACAAAGTTTGCTTGCTTAAAAAAAGTCTATATGGCTTAAAGCAATCCCCTCGACAGTGGTATCTAAGGTTTGACCAGTTTATGGTGGCTCATGGCTATTTAAGGAGTCAGTATGACAATTGTGTATATTGTAAGCTTCTACCTTCTGGAGATGGGATTTATTTACTCCTCTATGTAGATGACATGCTCATAGCATGCAAACACAGAGAAGAAATAGAGAAACTTAAGTCTGAGTTAAGATCTGAATTTGAAATGAAAGACTTAGGCTCTGCAAGTAAGATCTTAGGAATGCAGGTCAAGAGAGATAGATCTGCTAAGACTCTATTCCTCACACAGGCTGGATATATTAAAAAGGTATTGAACAAGTTTGGAATGGTGGATGTTAAAGAAGTCTCTACTCCCTTAGCCACACATTTCAAATTATCAAAACAGCAAGAGCCTTCAGATGATGCTGATATTGAGTACATGAAGAATGTTCCTTACTCTAGTGTAGTTGGAAGCATTATGTATGCTATGGTTTGCACTAGACCTGACATTGCTTATAATGTAGGCTTGGTTAGCAGATTTATGGGGAACCCAGGGAAGGGTCACTGGAATGCTGCAAAATGGATTCTCAGGTATCTGAAGGGAGCATCTGAATCTGGTATTTTGTTTGGAGGGAATGATGGTATCACGAGTAGAATCATTGGCTATGTGGACTCTGACTTTGCTGGTGACTTGGACAAAAGAAGGTCAACTACTGGTTTTGTTTTTACATTGTGTGGTGGAGCTGTGAGTTGGAAAGCCTCACTACAGCCTGTGGTTGCTTTATCAACGACTGAGGCTGAGTACATTGCACTTGCTGAAGCTGTAAAAGAAGCAAAGTGGCTCAGTGGAATAGTATCAGAACTAGGACTGAATCAAGACACAATTCCTATATGTTGTGATAGCTCAAGTGCAATACAGCTGAGCAAGAATTCCAAGTACCATGAAAGAACCAAGCATGTAGATATAAGGCTGCATTTCATAAGAGAAGAGATTGAAAGGGGTGCAGTAGATGTCATTAAAATATCTACAGAAGACAATCCAGCAGATGCATTGACAAAACCATTACCAACAATCAAGTTCAGGAACTCTCTGAGTTTGATTGGAGTTAGATGCTTGTAAGACAAGCATGGCAACAGGCTGAAGCAGAGTTGGGTTGAAGCTGGAACAGAATGAACTAAGGTGGAGATTTGTGAAGCCAGTTAGTTAATTCTGTTAAAAGGTTAAGTGGCGAGCTGAGTCAGCATTAGTGGGACCAGGGTTAGTTAAGTTTGTTGTTACTAACAGCTGGGCAAAAACAGAGCTATAAAAGGTGGCTCAAGGCTGATCAGCAGGTGGACTTGATTCATGATTTCAAGAGGCTTAGGGTGAGAGATAGAAAATACTTTGTAAAAGAGATTTAATCCGGGTCATCAGTTGTCTCTTTGTAATCAATCGGTTTAATAAAAGCTTCAAGCCCAAGAGGGTTCTTTGGCCGTGGATGTAGGTACCTTTGGTACTGAACCACGTAATCTTTTGTTTCTGTGTTTCCTTCATCTTGCTTCTTCTGTTCTTAGTTCTTTAGTGTTCTTGGTTGATATGCTATTTCTTTATTGTTTGATAATCTTTCTTGGGGAGTTGTTTTGGTTCGTTTGATTAATCTTGGAGTCAAGATTCGATTGTTAATCTCAACAACAATAATAATAATAATTCTTAAGTGCAGATGCTAAAAATATAAATTTCATACATATTCACTATTACGCTATATGATGTTATAGTTAATTAAAAAACATGTTAATATCATACATTGTAACAGCAAATCTGCACAAAATTTGTATTTTAATGTCGGCATGAGAAAATGATTATACATACATATGATTATATATATATATATATAAAAGATAAAAGATAAAATAAACACAGATTCTAATACACTATATTTTATCTTGTAGTGTGCTGAAATCTAATTTTTTTTAATATATATATAAATTAAAGTCAGGGATCTCTGATGTATATATATATTAAAAACAAGAGTTAAAGGAGAATGATAACGTCCTGCCCAGAAATTGCACTTGATTGGTGCTGTCCAAAGGTTAGGCGTGGCTTACCACTTCGAAAAAGAGATTGAAGATGCATTAGAGCAAATACATCACGTCGAGTTTGTCAGTGATATAGCTGATCTCTACATAGTTTCTCTTCATTTTTTACTGCTTAGGCAGCAAAAATTAAGATTTCATGTGGTATTTTATAAAATATTTTCTTAAGCTATCTATATATGTGTGTGCGCTAATTGCAATTAATATCGATGTTCAAGGCCTCACTCATAATAAAATAGCCAGCTTAAGAGCTGAAAGTTGCCAAAAAACTTCCCAGTTCTTTTGACTAGTCCTTGTCACGCAGGATAATAATTTCAATATTGTTTAAATCTTTTAAAATAAATATAACTCTATATTTGACATGTTTTGGAATATGATCAGATGTGTTTGATAAGTCGAAAGATGATGCTGATGAAGGTAGATTCAAGGCATCATTGATGAACGATGTGTTGGGAAAAATTAGGTTTTTAAATTTTTTAAAACCTTTTGAAGATCGCTCTCATATAATATATAAGAATTTGTATTCTAGAAATCGTACCTTGAAAATCCGAGTTGGCTTTTTCCGTTGAAGTGATTTAGGCTCCTAGATCACGATCCGCCACCACCACTCCTGTTAGATCACGATCCGTCACCACCACGCTTGTTAGATTACGAACTGTCACCAATGATCTTCCAGGTTATGACTCAGGTTCGATCTGCACTTGACGTGTGGGCGCCTTTATCACTACCAAAGCAACTAGCAAGAGAAAATTTTTCTCTCAACAAGAGAGAGAAAAATCTTATTCTCTGATCTGTGTAAAGTGGCTTCCCCTTTTTTCTTTAGAGAAAATAAGCCTTATATATCTCCCATTAGTAAAACCCTAGGCTCCTAATAATCAAAAAATAAAACTCACGTTTATTTTCTTTTTCAATAGGGGACCCACCTTGTAAAATAACATAAGGCCCCTTATACAAAAGCTAATTAAATGGAGCCTCCCACTAAATGATATATTTAGGCTTTTGACCCAAATAGCTAGTTATCTTACTTATTAGTCCAGTAGTGGTGCAGTCAATTAAATGAGCTAACCCGGGGATCATTTGGGAAGATACAATAGTGGCTACAATAATTAGGCCTGTAATTAAGCTAGCCCAATTATTTAATTCCAAATCTACTCCACTAAAAGATTGGAACTGACTTCCGTAATTGTATGCTCGAATAATAATTCGACCCAAGCCACATTGATTTCTTTACTGCACAATCCTTTGTACCACATCGTTAATTAAATTGATATCTCAACTGTCCAATCAATTTAATAACATCTTATTCCTTGATCCTTACTGGTTTTCTCTAATGATCATTTTCAACATACTAAATATGTTGACAGACTCTGGCCAGAGAATTCTATGATCAAGTGCCGAAAACCCATCAAGAGATGTGTTGTACAAATTCTATATTGTTAATCTATAACTCCAATACTCATAATTGCTCCCACCAAGATACCAGGTAATCTTGACCACAAGGATGTGTCGTGCCCATTGGTAACTCAAATGAAATAACAATTACAATCATGAAATCATAATTAACTCCAGATTAAGATTACAGTAAAATCAACGCCTATGAGATTTAATAAGTCTGACAGTTATTACAAAGTTAATTAAATCTCATATGTGATCCTGTTCAATGTAGTCGTACTACATCAATAAATTCATACATGATTAAGACAAATCATTCAATGAATTTATTACAGTCTATACCTAAATAAAATGCCCAACTTTATTTATCAACTGCGAACTAAATTTATTTAATCATAAGATAACTTGTATTTATGTCTTTTGTGAATCCACATGGTGATCACATAAATACATATAATTTGATTAAATGGACTTTAATACAAATATTAATGCAATTAAGATATTTGAATAAAATACCTCATCTATTTTATTAATCAGAAAAATTGTTTATTACAATTAAATAAACACATATGCTTTTAAAGAGCATATTTTCCCAACAATCTCCCACTAGCTCTCAAAACATATTTGGCATCTCACGCATGCCCATGGATTCTAAGTGCAAGTTAAAAGGTTTCCCAGGTATGGCCTTAGTAAAAGGATCTGCCAAGTTGTGCTGTGACGCAATCTGAGTAACCTCCACATCACCTCTCTGCACTATATCCCTTATAAGATGATACTTCCTCTCAATATGTTTTTGTTTCTTGTGGTTCCTTGGTTCCTTAAATTGCGCTACCGCACCACTATTATCGCAAAATAGTTTCAGGGGTGCAGTTACAGCAGGTACCACCTCAAGATCTTGTAGGAACTTGCGGAGCCATACAGCTTCTTTTGCAGCTTCGGATGTAGCCACATATTCAGCTTCAGTTGTGGAGTCTGCGATACAAGATTGTTTCACACTCCTCCAACTAATAGCTCCACTTCCCAATGTAAACACATAGCCGGAAGTTGATTTTCTGGAATCCTTATCTGACATAAAGTCAGAATCAGTATAACCCACTGGAATGAGTTCATCACCAGAATACACAAGCATATAATTTTTAGTTCTTTTCAGATACTTCATTATATGCTTGACCGCAGTCCAGTGTTCAGGTCCAGGATTAGATTGATATCTACTAACCATCCCTACCGCAAAACAGATGTCTGGCCTAGTGCAAAGCATGGCATACATGAGACTTCCCACAGCTTCTGCATAGGGAACTCGTCTCATTCTCTCTATCTCTTCTGATGTTTTAGGTGATTGATCTTTAGAGAATGTAATTCCATGTCTGAATGGTAATAAACCAGTCTTGGAATTTTCCATGCTAAATCTAGCCAATATCTTATTGATATAGACCGCTTGAGACAAGGCTAAAGTTTTATTCTTCCGGTCTCGTAGTAACTTGATACCAAGAATATAACTTGCCTCTCCTAGGTCTTTCATATCAAATTGTTTTGTTAACCAACTCTTTATTGTAGTCAATACTCCTATATCGTTTTCAATTAGGAGAATATCGTCTATATAAAGAATTAGGAAGACTACAGATTTTTCTTGAATTTTCTTGTACACACATGGTTCATCAATGTTCTGAATGAATCCAAACGATTTAATCGCTTGATCGAATCTGATGTTCCATGACCGGGATGCTTGCTTTAATCCATAAATGGATCTTTGCAACTTACATACCATGTGTTTTTGGCCTTTTTGTATAAATCCATCTGGTTGCTGCATATAGATATTTTCTTCAAGATGCCCGTTAAGAAAGGCAGTCTTGACATCCATTTGCCAAATTTCATAATCTAGCACTGCAGCAATGGAGAGCAGAATCCTGATGGATTTAAGCATAGCAACCGGAGAAAAAGTTTCCTCGTAATCGATTCCCTCTTTCTGAGTAAACCCTTTGGCTACTAATCTTGCTTTAAATGTTTCCACCCTTCCGTCTACTCCTCTTTTTCTCTTGTAAATCCACTTGCACCCTATGGGTTTTACCCCATTTGGTGCCTCTACAAGTTCCCATACTTTATTGGAATACATAGATTCAATTTCTTGATTCATGGCCGTTTTCCAAAATTCAACATCTCTATCTATTAGAGCTTCGTTGTAACTAGTGGGATCTTGTACATGTTCATCTAAGATAGCCGTATAAGTTTCTCCCAAAAGCATGTATCTCGCAGGTAACCTAGTTACCCTCCCACTACGACGAGGTTCTAAAAGTGATGGTTGTTCACGGTTAATCCTGTGTTGATCATTTGGTTGTTGCTGTTCTTCCTGTTCTGAAACAGGCGTTGAAAGCTGAGCATCAACCTGATCATCTGACAGTTCTTCAAGTATTACCTTACTCTTAGGTTTGAAGTTATTCATATAGTCTTCCTCAAGGGAAGTGAAATGTGTGCTCACGATCACTTTTCTATCTTGAGGACTATAAAATAAACCTCCCCTTGTTCCTTTGGGATACCCCACAAACATACAAACCTCAGAACGTGAATCCATTTTGTCTGCCTTTGGTTTCAGCACATGTGCTGGTGATCCCCAAATACGGACATGTCGTAAACTTGGTTTGCGACCTGACCATAATTCTATTGGGGTTTTAGGCACTGATTTAGATGGAACGAAGTTCAAAAGGTAAATTGCAGTTTCCAGTGCTAGTCCCCAAAAAAAAAATTGGTAATGACGAATAACTAAGCATAGATCTCACCATATCCAAAAGAGTTCTATTTCTTCTTTCAGCTACCCCATTTTGTTGTGGTGTTCCCGGGGCAGTCAACTGAGATATAATCCCATTTTCAACCAGATACTCTTTGAAATCTCCTTAGGGAAATTCACCACCTCGATCAGATCGAAGTTTCTTTATGTTCTTATCTAATTGCTTTTCTGTCTCAGCCCTATACTCTTTAAATTTTTCAAGAGCTTCAGACTTGTGACGCATCAGATAAACATAACCGTATCTTGAGTAATCATAGGTGAAAGTGATGAAATACTCATAACCTCCTCGAGCTTGTACATTGATTGGTCCACATACATCTGTATGTACCAATTCAAGTGGTACTGTTGCACATACACCTTTGGCCAAGAATGGCCTTTTGGTCATTTTTCCTTCTAAACATGATTCACAGAGTGTCAATGATTCATTTTCTAATGGACCCAAGAGCCCATCTTTGATCATTCTCTGTATCCTATTTTGGTTTATATGACCCAAGCGTAAATGCTAGAGGTAACATTGGTTGGAAGAAATATTTCTTTTCTTAGATAAATGTGTATGCTCATCATTATTGATCACTGTGTCATGCATAGAATGGATCATTGGACTTAAATGATATAAATTATCTTCCAATGTACCAGAACAAATAAGTCTCTTATTATGAAAAATAGAAACAGAGGATCCAAAATTTACAGTGTACCCTTGCTTTGACAAACAAGCTACTGAAATTAAATTCCTCTTAATGTCTGGAATATAAAGACAATTATTCAAAACTAAAGTCTCATTATTAAAAGATAATAAAACAGATCCAGTCTTCACTGCTGACACGAACTGTCATGTCCCTAACTGCAGCTTGACGCTTCCTTCACTTATTTTCCTAGTTTCCTGAAACCAATAAAGTGAATTACAAATATGATTAGTTGCTCCTGAATCCAACACCCAAGTGTCAATAGGATTCTGAACTAAACAGACCTCAATTACAAAAAGATTTCCCATACCTGATTTCACAATCTTAGGACAATCCTTTTTCCAGTGACCTTTCTGTCCACACTTGAAGCATTTGCCTTTCGGCTTGCCATCTTGCTTGGTAGACGGTCTCTTTTTTCCAGCTTTCTTCTTACCTTTGCCTTTCGGCTTAGGCCCAGAAGATGAACTTTTTTCAGTAATATTTATGCTTCCCAGAGATTTCTCAGTACGATAGATCTCTTCAACAGAATGAAGTTCGTTCATCAATTCAGTTAAGGTCATGTTTCTTTTATTCATGTTATAATTGACCTTAAACTCCTTGAATGTTTCTGGCAGAGATTCTAGCACCATGTCAATCTTTGAGTTATCATCGATTTGTTCTCCCTGAATCTCAGCCTCATTCAAATAGTCCATCATTTTAAGGACATGATTACGAACTCTTGTGCCCTTCCCCATTTTACTGTTCATAATTCCTTTCAGCGCTGCTTGTCTCGCAGAGCGAGTACTCTGCCCGAACATCTGTTGGAGACTATCCATTATTTCAGTGGCAGTCTCCAAGTTCTGATGTTTGGTCTGCAGAATATTAGAAATCGAGGCTAAAATGTAACACTTTGCCATTTCATTGGTCTTTTGCCATTTTTCATAAAGCCTCCTCTGATTTCTATGAGCATCATCCGCTGGAACTGGAGGGCATGGCTGGGTTAAGACATATTTATAATTTTCAGCAGTCAGGACAATGAATAGATTTCTTTTCCAATCTATATAGTTCTCTCCAGTGAGTTTGTTTTGACTAAGAATAATAGTAAGTGGGCTTAGGGAAGACATTTTCTGAAAAATAAAACATCCATGCATAAATAATTGAAATAATATTCACAATAAATGACAAAAATGCATAAAACCATAAATGCATTTTAATTTATTGTAACGATAATCTAGTTCCGCTTTGACAAGCTATCCGGTGGGGAAGTCATGTCTATACTTACTAGACCCAATTACCCATTGGATTATTTACTTTCATGTAGAGACATGATAAATAATTATCGTTATCTTTTTGGGCCTAAATTTGTTAACAGAGCTTCGTTGGGAAGGTTAATAACAAATTGTAGTTGAGTGTATAACCATTGTTTCAATTTACGTATTTTTCATATCAATAGTCACCGTTGGGGTGAACAATCGATTGAAAAATATTTCAATTTTATCTTTGAAGAAGTTCATCAAATAAAATATCTAATATATATACCCTCCGAAGGGAGCATCACCGTATCATGAAGTCGAGGTATATATATAATTTTATTATTGAACTAACAATGGAGCCTATGGGAAAAGTATCTTGAATTTTCCCTCTCCCACTCAATATTTTAAAATTGGTTTTTCCTTTTTAAAACATACATATTGTTAATTGCATGCTTCCTATAATATTATCTAGATGATATCAAATATTATTAAGTATATGCAAATTTCAAACAATATTATGAAATTCATTATTAATGAATGACATGTATCATTATGCATAGAGTGACACTACCTATTCTATATGACATGTGATTATGGCATGTTATCATCCATAACAAAACATATAGAAAAATAATTAAATAATCTTAATTCATGGCTTTCCTAATAATAAAAAATACATTAACCCTCAGCCTAATTTGCATTGAGCTTCTTGTCAATGTCCATCTTTCATAAGCTTGTCTTTGTTAATGGACTAGGAGAAATTGGGCATTTAAATTTATAATTGGTCCAATTTTAATTTTTGAAAGGAAATAAATAAATAATTAAAATTTTTATTTTAAATAAAACTTTTGGACCAAAAATAAATTTAATGTGCTCAATTTTATCTATGCATTTTAATCCATTAAGCCCAAATTTCAATTGGGCCTAAAACTAGGATTTTTTAAGCCCAAAACTATTTTTGGACTTAAATGCAAAACATTGAAACATATCTGCCCAAAGAGAAAAACTATGAAACTATAGGGATTGTAATGATAAAATCCATTAAAACCCTAAATCCATCTTTTTCTCTCCCAGCCGCCATCACCACAAAGGTCAACCACTGTTCACAATTTCCAGCCATCTCCGAGGCCGAGTTTGTTGCCGCTGTCACACCGGAAACGTGCCAAACACCTCCCTCGCGCTGCACGGAAAGCTCCTGCTCGCGCTGCCTGCTGCGTGTGCTGGCTGTTGCACGCGAGCGTGCGCTAGCTGCTGCACGCATATCGTGCGTTGCTGGCTGCGCGAGCAGCACGCGCTGGCTGCTGGCTTGCAGCGCGCGCTGCTGGAGGCGTGGACATAGGCGGGGATTGCCGAACCACGTAAAAATTTGTGTGTTTGTTTCTTTTCTCTCTTACTCATTTGTTATTGTGCTTTTATTGAACTTATTGCTTTCGAATTTATTAAGGTGTTAGATTGGATTGTTGTGTGGTTTTGTTAGGATAAGTTTTGAAATACCAATTCACCCCCCTCTTCGGTTGCATACTTGTGTTTCATTTGGTATCATAGCGAAGTGCTCTTATTTAGACTTAACCGTCTATAGCTAAAGATCAATGGCAACTTATAATGATTCTACATTTATAAAGGGACAATCCACCACTAGACCACCATATTTTGATGGAAACGATTACCCGTATTAAAATATTAGGATGAGAATTTACTTACAAGCTTTAGATTACGAAATTTGGGAAATTTAACGATGGTCCTTTCATGCCTTTGACTAAAAATGAAGTCAGAGAAGATATTCCAAAACCTTCGCGGGAATGGAATGAATTGGAAAAGAGAAAGGTCTCTCTAAATTCCAAAGTTATGAATGTCTTATTTTGTGCACTAGATAAGAAAGAGTTTCATAGAGTGTCTAGTTGTAAAAGTGCTAATGAAATTTGGTACAAAATTGAAGTTGGTTATGAAGGCATGAATCAAGTGAAAGAGTCGAAAATTAGTAGATACACTCGACAATATGAATTGTTCTAAATGGAAAAAAAATGAGAGTGTATATTCTATGTATATTAGATTTACGGACATAGTGAACACTCTAGGAGCCCTAGGAAAAACTTTTTCTAATAGTAAGAAAGTTAAGAAAATCATTAGGTCGCTACCTAAGGAATGGAGACAAAAAAGAACTGCCATTGAGGAAGCCAAAGATTTAAATGTCTTACCTATTGATGATTTAATTGGCTCTCTCATTTCATATGAAGAAAATTTGGCAGCAGAAAAAGGGCATTAGGAAAAGAAGAAAATCATTGCTCTCAAGGCCTCAAAACGTGAGAGTGATAAGGAAAGCGAGATGTATGATGAGGAGTTGGCAATGTTGGCTAGAAGATTCAGAAAATTTACAAGAAGAATAATAAGCAGAGAAAGTTCAGAGGCTACAAAAATAAAAAGGAGAAGAAAGAGCCAATCACTTGCTATGAATGCAAGAAGCTCAGACACATACGACCAAAATGTCCTCTCCTCAACAAATTCAAGAAGAAATCTATGGTGGCCACGTGGGATGATGGCGATGAGGAATCAAGTGATGATGAAGAGCGACAAGAAATGACAAATTTAGCTCTCATGGCCTTTGAGGAAGAATTATATGATGAACTTGATGAGGTATGTCTTAAAAAGAAAATGGTAGAGCTTAAAAATGAAAATGAATAATTTAGTGTAAAGATTAGATACCTAGAATTGAAGAATAAAACATTGCATGATGTAGTTGCATTATTTGAGAATTCTAGCACTTCACATAAGCATCTAGAATCACACATAAATGACTTGAAAAATGAAAATTAAATGTTTAAGAAGAAGAGTAATGAGTTAAATGAGATCGTTTTAAAATTTACAAATGGGCAAAAGATGTTAGATAACTTGCTTAATTCACAAAAATGTGTGTTCGACATAAGAGGTCTTGGCTATAAGCCTAATTTTAAAGCAAAAGTATTATAAGAACTACTTTGTGAAGAATACATCTATTAACAAGCAAATTGTATGTTGTTATTGTAATCAAGATGGTCATATGAAAAATAGATGTCCAGTGAAGAGAAATGCATATTATGGTGTGAAATGTGTTTGGGTTCTGAAAGAAACTATTGCTAACTCTCAAGGACCCAAAAAGGTTTGGGTACTTAAAACTTAAAATTTTCTCTGCAGGGCTTGAAGAAGAAGAAGAATAAGTGGTACTTTGACAGTGGTTGTTAAAGACACATGATAGGGAATTATTCTTGGTTTTCAAATTTTACTAAGATTGAAAATGGTGGAGATGTATCGTTTGGAGATAATTCAAAAGGAAAAATCATTGGCATTGGCAATGACAATGTTGGTAATGTATCCTTTATTCTTATTGAAAATGTGTGTTTGGTTGAAAACTTAAAACACAACTTACTTAGCATTAGTCAATTATGCGATAAAGGATATACAGTTATTTTTGATGCATTAAAATGTGTTATTGAGAATGAATGTGATGGCAAGGTTTTGTTTGTAGGAAATAGATGTGTTAATGTCTATACCATTAATATAGATTGTACATCTACAAATGATAAATATTTCTCCGTATTGCATGATGATGGTTGGTTATGGCATAGAAGATTAGGGCACGCAAGTATGAATTTGATTTCAAAAATTGTGAAAAATGATTTGGTTAAAGGTCTTCCAAAAATCAGTTTTCAAAAAGATAGAATTTGTGAAGCTTGCCAATTTAGAAAACAAATCAAAACTTCTTTCAAATGCAAGAAAAATATTTCTACTTCAAAACCACTTTAATTACTTCACATAAATTTGTTTGGACCTTCTAGATATGCTAGTTTAAATGGCAAATATTATGCTTTTGTAATTGTGGATAATTATTTTAGATATACATGGGTATTATTCTTAACTAATAAGGATGATGCCTTTGATACATTTCAAGTTTTCTGCAAAAATGTTCAAAATGAAAAGGGATGTAGTATTTCTTGTATTAGAAGCGATTATGGTGAAGAATTTGAAAATTATGCATTTGAGAACCTTTGTAATGATTTTAGCATTGAGCATCAATTTTCATCACATAAGACTCCTGAACAAAATAGAGTTGTAGAGAGAAAGAATAGGTTTATTCAAGAAATTGCTAGGATTATGTTGAATGAAAATTCTTTGCCTAAATATTTTTGAGTCGAAGCCGCCAACACCGCTTGCTATGTTTTGAATCGTGTGTTGATTAGACCCAATCTTAATAAAACTCCATATGAGCTTTGGAAAGATAGAAAACCCAACATTGGTTATTGTAAAGTTTTTGGATGCAAATGTTTTATTTTAAACACAAAAGATAATCTTGGTAAATTCGATCCAAAATATGATATTGGTATTTTTTTTAGTTATTCAAACTCAAGTAAAACTTATAGAGTGTATAATAAAAGAACTTTGGTTGCGGAAGAATCTATGCATGTTACATTTGATGAATCTAACCCCTCCTCTATGAAGAAAGTTGTTGTTAATGATAATGCAGAAGAAAAACAACAAGAAGAAGCATAAAATGACAACAAAAAAGATGCACCACATGGAATTCAAGAGAAACATCATGAAGAAACAAATGTAGAGCCAAATGAAAGTAATTCTCAAATACTCCCCAAGGAGTGGCGGTATGTTTCTTCTCACCCTAAAAATGTAATTTTAGGAGATCCCTCACGAGATGTTACAACTAGATCACTCTCAGGAGCACATGTGAGTATGCTGCATTTCTTTCTCAAATTGAACCAAAATCCTTTGTGGATGCAGAAAATGATGAATCTTGGATATAGCAGTGCAAGAAGAGTTAAATCAATTTGAGAGAAACAATGTGTGGGAATTAGTTCCTAATCCAGAATATCAATCCATTAGAGGCGCTAAATAGGTATTTAGAAACAAAATGGATGAATCCAGTGTGGTTGTAAGAAATAAAGTTAGATTAGTAGCTTAAGGTTACAACCAAGAAAAAAGAATTGATTTTGATGAAACATTTATACCTATAGCTAGATTAGAATCCATTAGGATGTTGTTAGCATATGCATGTCATAAGGATTTCATTTTATTCCAAATGGATGTTAAAAGTGCTTTCTTAAATGGTTACATTATGGAGGAATTCTATGTAAAACAACCTCCTGGTTTTAAAAATGAAAAATTTTCAAATCACGTGTATAAGTTGTCTAAGGCATTATATGGATTAAAACAAGCACCTAAAGCATGGTATGATAGGCTTAAGAATTTTCAATTGGATAATGGTTTTTCAATAGGAAAACGAGGAACGACAAATTTTCAAATCAAATAAAACGAGGAATAAATTTTCATAAATCAAGCCAAGTATGTGAGAGATCTACTCAGAAGATTTGACTATGGTAATGGAACGGAAAAAAGCACTCCAATGAGTACTACCATCAAGCTGGACAAAGATGAGAAGGGTAAGGAAATTGATATCAAGACATATCAAGGTATGATCGAATCATTACTCTATTTAACTACTAGTAGGCCTGATATTATGTTTAGTGTATGCTTATGTGCTAGATTTCAATCTTGTTCTAAAGACTCACACTTGCTTGCCGTTAAACAAATTTTTTGATATTTGATTGGCACCATTAATCTTGGTCTTTGGTATCCTAGGGGAACTCATATTGACTTAACTTGTTATTCAGATGCCGAATTTTCTGGATATAATGTTGATAAAAAAAGTACTAGTGGAACATATCACTTCTTAGGTCATTCACTTGTCTCTTGGTTTAGTAAGAAACAAAACTCGGTTGCGCTTTCAACCACTGAGGCCGAATATATAGCCGCTAGTAGTTGTTGTGCACAAATCCTTTGAATGAAACAAACCCTTAGAGACTACAATATTAATCTTGATTAAATACCTATATTGTGTGACAATACTAGTGCTATTGATTTATCCAAGAATCATATTCAACATTTTAGAACTAAGCATACAGAAATTAGACATCACTTTCTTAGAGATCATGTTCAAAAAGAAGATATTGTGATTAAATTTGTTTTTACTAAAAATTAACTTGCGGATATTTTTACAAAACCTCTTAGTGAAGAAATTTTTATAAAGATAAGACATAAGCTTGGAATGATAAATGTTGCATCTTGAATTATGATTTATTGATTAAGTTGATATGTTTGTTCTTGTATGCATTTATTTTTAAATGGTTTATTGAAAAGTTTTAAATTACAAAATGATTTAAAATTGATCACTTTTTTTAAGCAAAAAATAAAATGGTGTGTATAATACAAGTATAAGAGCTTGCTAAAATTCAATAAGCGGCAAAATAATTTCCAAGTATTAACCGGTATACCGTTTCCTATCAACCGGAAAACCATTTCTCTTATTGATTATTCTCTGGATTAAATCCGAATAACTGGATTTAGCAAACAGAAAGTTGGATTAGCTTTAGTTGCTCTTGAGTCAAATTTCGAATAACCAGATTTATCAAAACTGTTAGCCGGATTTGCTTTGAAATATTTCTAGATGAAAGCCCGTCAACAGGTTATAAAAACTAGAAAGTCAGATATGTTTTAGAGCTTACCGGACACAAACCGGTCATCCGGTTATTCAATCCGAAAAACTAAATTTGCAAACCCCTTTTCTACCTCAAAACCGGACAGCTGGTTCTTCTAACCGGTAAGCCGAATTCATGTGCCATATAAATTGTTCTTCTTTCTCCTTCATTCGGCCAACCGGATAACTTTCTCTCTCTAAAGCCGTTTCTTCCTCTCTCTTTTTCACTCCAAAACCCATCATTTTCACTCTTTTTTTTATGCAAATTGAACCATAAAACTTGTTCCACATCCGTTCTTGTGTCCAAAATCATCTTTCAAATCCATTTTCAACCTCAAAATCACTATATCTGAAATCAAATTTAGGGTTCCAACCTAAATTTTATCTCTCTAGATTTCTTCCTCTTAAGCCATTTTTAATCCAAATTACTTCTCAAAATCTCTTTCACTCCACATCATCTCCCTTCTCATTGCCTCATTTCACTTTAAATAATTGAAAATCACCATGTCAAGCTCACAGTCGGTTCAAGGAAAAGGCAAAGAACCAGTTCAACCCACCAAACGGTCATGGCAAGCAGGGCGCACCTCCAATCAATCCAACTTTGAGTCCACACACTTTTAGAACAACAAACATTTAACCAAACGATTTCACCAAAGTTTCAAGACTCGTGAGGTATTCAATACATTTTATGTTTTACCGGATTGGCTTAATACTCTCAATATTAGTCATAGAAATTTATTTCAATTGTTGGGAGATGTTGGTTAGATTGATGCACTTATGATTGAGGAGAATGTTTATCCTGACTTGGTGAAAATGTTTTACTCGAATATGGACGTTTCCGCGGAGAACAAGACTTGAGTAATCACCAATATTAGAGGAGTTACGATTGATTTTGATGTTTCCATGTTAAACTCTATCCTAAGATCATCCGATTTTTGCCTAGAAATTTTTTCGCCTAGGAAATCTCTCAAACTTGATAGTTATATTCATGTTGATGTCGTTCGTAATATATGTCTGCGTAATGATCTTTCTGTTGAAGATTGTACCATTCATTTCCATACTCAATGTCTTGTCTTCAAACTCGTATTTTGCTTCGCTTTATTCAGTCCATTGCTCTTCC
This sequence comes from Citrus trifoliata, assembly GCA_018350135.1. Classification (NCBI taxonomy): domain Eukaryota; kingdom Viridiplantae; phylum Streptophyta; class Magnoliopsida; order Sapindales; family Rutaceae; genus Citrus; species Citrus trifoliata. The sequence continues at coordinate 19,009,241 of CM031389.1, read as the reverse complement.
TAAATTAGGACATTTGGATGAGGTTTCCCACATGGACGTTGTTTTGATTGATTGTATTCTTAGACGTCGTCCGATTAACTTGGGATATACCATCATTTGAACCATGTTGATCATACCTGCCTTGATTAGCCGCCCCCTTCCGTATGGTCACTTCATTACCCAAATCCTTAAACACTTTAATGTACCGATTCATGAACCATCGTGTAGACCGTTTCTAGGGTATAGGGGATGACGATGTTTTTAGCTTAGGTTTTGAGTGGAGTAATGGCACTTGGGTTAAGTTCACTGAAACAAGTACACTTTTCTTGCTTCGAGTCATGATCGGCCACTCAACGCTGTGGCTCCTACTGATTAACTTCTTGATTTCTTGCTTTCGTTTCGAGGCCAACGTTGACGTCGAGATCCTCAAATGTCTACATTTGCTCCTACTGCCTTCGCACCTACTTTACCACCTCTCAAGCCTCTTATTTCTGAGGAGGTTACTTTTCAATAGCTTATGGATGAGGTGAGGACATTCTCTGTGCGGCAAACTGAGTTTCAGCAATAGCTCATTCATGGATAGAGCCTTCTCTTTGAGCATTTCGGCATTCTATATCTGTATCCTCCTCCATCACCACCATCCTCACCTCAGTATTCTCTTATGCTTGTATTTGAACACACCTACAGTTCATTTACTGCTTTATGTACTTTTATTTTTTATTATATGGATGTTTGTTATGATTTTGGATTATGTGTTTGACTTGGATGATATGTATTTGCTTTGATTGATTATTATGTTCTTTCTTTATGTTTTAGTTGTTTTTGAACTAATGTGCTTGTATTGAGATTTTGATGATTAATAGGGAGAGTTTTTATTCTTTTTTATGATGAAGGGGAGATGTAATATGAAAAGGGGAAATATGGAAAATTCATTTGATATGAAAAATATTCATATGCACTTATGCAAGGGGAGTCTTTTAAATCTTTTTGAAATTTATCTTTAACCTTGCATCGATTAAAGTGGAGCTTTTCATAACTAAATTAAATTTTTATAATGTGTTTTGTCATCATCAAAAAGAAGGAGATTGTTAGCCTATATAACTATAAATGTTGATTTTGATGATAACAAACCATATGTTTTTAGTTGAACAAAAAATTTATGTATTGTGCTTTTATAATAAGAAAATGATTTCATGGAGTTAAGTTGTTTTTCAAGTTGTGGACTAAAATGAAAGAATTTTATAATCTTTTGATTTTAATAAATATTGTTTTCAATTTCGGATTTGGACTTATTTGAAACTATTTAAATATTTTGGGCCATTCTATAATTTCACATAGTTTGGGCAATATCATAATTTTAAAAAATTTTAGGATTAACAAAGTATTACTTAGAAATTCCAAAATTGGACTTATCTGAAAAGATTTATAACGTTTTGGGTCATAATACAGTTATATAAAGTTTTGGGGTCAAAATATTATTTTGAATATAGTGCATTTTACCCGTTACTATGACAAGCGGCTAGCTGGATTTTGGGCAGTAAACTTCTGGAATATAAGCGGCTATCCAGATTCCAGAAGCTTATATTCTGAAATTCAAATTTTTGTTGTAACGGTAACATAAAAGCTGCTAACCGAATCCCATAAACGGTAAGCCAGTTGTCACCCAAATGTGCATAACGGCTAATTTTTGAGCTCAAACTATGTAAATTCAAATTCAATTCATTGTCAAGCTCTCTAGCAAGAAAAAAACAAAAAGCACATATCATATCTTAAGCTTTCAATTTGCAAATCATTATTCATTAAATTATCTTTGTTCTTCATTTTGTTCATCTACTTTTTAAGAGAGTTTATTTTGTTGTAATTTTCATTTCTTCATTCTAATTGTGAGTGTTTAAGTGTGTGAGATACTTGAGTGAAGAGATTAGGAGATAATTTCTTTATTGTAAAGATTCATTGACACTTTGAAGTCAATTGTAAGTATTTGAAGTATTGGAAGGTTTGAATAGTGAAATCCACAAGTTTGGATCGCTTGGAGGCGTGGGCGTAGGTGGGGATTGCCGAACCACGTAAAACTTTGTGTGTTTGTTTCTCTTCTCTCTTACTCATTTGTTATTATGTTTTTATTGAACTTATTGCTTTCGAATTTATTAGGGCGTTAGATTGGATTGTTGTGTGGTTTTGTTAGGATAATTTTTGAAATACCAATTCACCCCCTCCCCCATCTTGGGTTGTATACTTGTATTTCACTCTTTAATGAAGAAAGTGTAAACTCAATGCAAGAATCTAGTAGTCAAGAGTATGTTAGTCCTGGAGGTTTTCTTACTTCAGGCAGTGAGCCAATAAAGCTATCACATAACAAATTTAGGCATCCAAACAAGCATGCTTGGTAAACAATAATAAGAAAACTTCTTGTGCATCATGTTGCAATATGGAAAGATGGAAAGATTCATCAATTTCATTTTTATGTAACTGAATTTAAATTAAGATCTTCACTTGAACTTTTGCATATTTTCTTACGGGGTCCAGCTTCTGAATGTTCTGTGGGTAGTTGTAAATACTATATTTTCTTTGTTGATGTATTTACATAGTATTGTTGGATATTTCCTCTTACCCCCAAATCAGAAGCACTTAATACATTCAAACATTTCAAAACTCTTGTTGAAAAACAATTCTCTTTACCTATTAAAGCCCTATAATCTGACATGAGATGTGAGTTTATAGCCTTTAAATCTTTTTTTCAACAAAAGGGAATCCATTTAAGACATAGTTGTCCACACACTCACCATCAAAATAGTATTATTGAAAGGAAATATAGGCACATTGTTGAGAGTGGTCTTACTCTTTTATCTCAGTCTCATCTACCTCTCTCCTTTTGGTGGGAAGCTTTTCACACAACTTCCTACCTAATCAACAGTATACCAAGACCAATCCTCGGTAATTTGTTACCATCTTAAAAACTACAAAATCAGTTACCTGATTATTAATTTCCTAGGGTCTTTGGTTGCTCTTGTTTCCTTTTGTTCAAACTTTATAACCAATATAAAGTTGGTTTTCATACTCAAAATTGTGTCTTTATTGGTCAAAGCCCTCTTCATAGACGATATAAATGTTTGGATAAGTCAGGTCGAGTCTTTGTTGTTAGACATGTTACATTCAATGAAACTGAATTTCAATATTCTGATTTGCTCTCCAAAATTTCAATATTCTGAATTTCATACACTTCTTCATCTGTTCAATCACTTTCTTTCAAAATTTTGTTCTTGCTACCAGTAATAATAACAAATCACTAGTTGTAACCTTTGCTTCAACATCTATCTTTACTTCAGAACAACATTCTTCTTCTACACAATCATTAAATCTACCTAGACAACCTTCATAACCTTCACAACCTTAATTTATATTACCTAAACAACCTTCAAAACCTTCACATCCAATAATTACCAAAGCAAAAGTTGGTATTTTTAAATCCAAAACTTATCTAGATGCGTCACAAGATCTTGAACCAATTAATGTAAAAAATTGCCTTACAAGACTCCAAGTAATATTTGGCTATGAAAGAAAAAATTGATGCATTACAGAGGAACAACACCTGGGCATTGGTACCAGCTGATACAACTACTAAACTTATTGGTAATAAATGAGTTTATAAGGTTAAATATAACCTAGGTGACAATATCTCCAAGTATAAAGCTTGTTTAGTGGCAAATGGCTTTCACCAAACACATAGAGTTGATTTCTTTGGAATTTTAAGTTCAGTTATGAAGCCTTGTATGGTTAATGTGATTCTGAGCTTGGCTGTTATGCATTACTAGCAAATAAAGCAGCTCAGTGTGAACAATGCATTCATCAATGATGTTCTTACAATGGACGTTTTCATGCATCAACCTGAGGGCTTTATAGATTTAATCTATCCCTCTAATGTTTGCAAACTTAACAAAGCTTTATATAGTTTAAAGCAAGCTTTGAGGTTCTGGTATGATAGATTGAAAGGATCTCTAGTGTAGTAGGGCTTTCAAGTATCTAAATAAGATACTTTCCTATTCTTTTAGCACTTGGGTAAGGACATATTGTTTTTTCTTTTCTATGTGGATGAAATTCTAGTAGTTGGCTCCCATTCCAGTCACATTAAGGTTGTTATTCAAAAACTTAATTCAGAATATGCTTTTACATATCCTGGTGACTTTAATTATTTCCTTAGTGTTAAAGTTACTAAATCGATAGAAAGTTTGCATCTCTCTCAAACCAAATATATTAGGGATATTCTAAAGAAACCAATATGCTGGACAATAAAGGCTATAGTACTACTATGAGTACCACAGAAAAGCTCAAGAAGGATGAGGGTATTGTTTTTGAAAACTCTTCACTACATAAGAGCATTGTTGGCTCTCCACAATATGTGCTCTTAACCAGACCTGATATTGCCTATATTGTGAACACGCTTAGCCTATTCTTGGCAGCTCTAACCATTTTTCATTAGCAAGAGCTTATCTCTTGGTCCTCTAAAAACAATACATTGTGTTAAGATTTTCAGGTGAGTCTGAATACTGTGCTTTGGCCTTAGCAACTTTTAGAAATTCTTTGGCTTACATTTCTGTTCCAAGAGCTTAAAGTCTCCCTTACATAGATTCCAACTCTATTTTGTGAAAATTAGAGTGCAGAAGCTTTGGCTAATAATTAAAGTATCATTCTCATACAAAATATATTGAGTTGGATCTTTGTTTCATTTGAGAGCACATTGCACAGAAACAATTGCTTATTAATCATGTTTCTGGTTCTGCTCAACTGGCTAATATTCACACTAAACCACTCTCGTTTGATCGCTTTGCCTTTCTGCGTAGTAAGCTTAATGTCCTTCCCTCACCTTAAGCTTGAGGGGGGATGTTAAGAATATATGGTAGCAAGTTCATTAAGCTAGTTAAATACCAGTTAAATACCTAACTATGATAACTTGGTTACTGAGTCAGCATGACAGCTATGAACTATTAATAGTAGCGAGAGTAGTGTTAGTAATATGTTATTTTGTTCATTGGGTTGTTGGCATTTTAGCTCAATTTTAGCACATGCATCTGATGCATGTAGAAACTTCCAAATATTACTATATAAGGCATTGTAATTGCATTTATTCTATGATGAATAATATACGAGCTTCAAGGAATTTTCTCTTTCAATTTTCCAGCTTCTCTCTTACTTTCTTTGTGACCAAACAACACAAAACTACAAAATAAAATTTGATTTATTTAACGGATTATCAAATTACTTCCAAAAATTTAATTTCACTTGCCTGCCAAATGAAATTGTTAAATGAAAATATTGATGCATTGCCCAAGAGATCAACATTTTGAGCTTGATTCCAAAGAGTGTGGTGTGGCCTATTATTTGCAAGCAATTAAAAACAAAAATCTTAAATGAATGATAAGTATCATCTTAATTTTGAGTAAATATATATACAAGGCTAAACTAAATTAACTCTTGAAAAATATTAACATAAATCAATCCTTTATTACCGTTACAAGCTTGCTTAGTAGAAAAGATGAAGAGCGTCAACTAATACGGTAGCTCCATAAACAATTGAAAGCATATAAACAGATAGCCTAAATACCTTATATTTTGAGAAGAAGAAAGAATTTGTAAGCTAATTTTTATATTGTAATTCACTAATTTGATTCTCTATGTGCATGTAAAAGAAAATTTAAGACAATATAAAGAAAGGATCATATATAATTAAGTTGAAACACAATCATTTGTTGTCGGGGTGGATCCAAGACTTTTTTTAAGCCTATGCTAATTTATATATTTACTGTAAAAATTTTTGTGAATGTCAATATATATAAAGGATTAAAAGCACAAATAAGAAAAATAAATATATTTAACAAAAGAATAACAAGAGTGCAACAAATAAGCTTTTAAATATTTAAAATTTCACAAAAAAATTATGAAAACTTTATTTAATTGATAAAGAAGGTAAATGTTTGAATAATTTTATATAGAAGAAGGAAAAGAGCAAGTACAACTGTAAAGGAAATAAAGCATAAATTATGAAATTATTATTAATTGTTATTATATGCTAATCTATGATTTCTAATAATAGTGAATATGTTATAATATATAGACACACTTTTCTTTCGCTTAGACTAAATCATCACAGTTTTATAATAAATTAAAGTAATGGTATCATTTTAGCTCTAATGGTTTTAGTTTATTTAATTAATATATAATTTAATCATGTTATAAAACAAGCCTTTAAATCTAACTCTAGTTTAAAAAAAAACAGAGTTGAATTTGGGATATGTTTCAAAACAAAATTAAAACTATAATATTATATGAAAAAATACAAATATTAAAGGATGTTAATAAATTTTTCCAATTGGTTTATGTTTGGGGGTAAATATAGAAGGATATTTTCAACCAATAAATGAAGGACACGTGGACAACTACAAAAACAAAATGGGCGCAATACTTGGAGTAATACAAAGATGCCACTTGAAAGAATTTACTACATTAATTGGATGGGCTTAAAAATGAAAGGTCAAGATCGGATGCATTAAGAAATTTATGGTAAATAATAAACCTAGTACAAAAGGAATATTCTTATACCTTTTTCTTAAGTATGACACATAACCCTAGAATAATCTCCCCTTTTAACCTAAGAATGACATCTAATTTTAATTTTTATGCAATCTCCTTACCATTAACTGTTAACATTTATGTATGCATAATGTTGATTTTGATGATAACAAACAAAATTAAGAATGATTAAGTTTTTAAAAACTCAAATTATTTTTTATACATTTTAAATAAATCATTATTTTCACATTATAAATGTTTTATATTTAATGAAAAAATAAATTTATAAAATTGGTTGTTTTTCAAGTTTATGGTCTAATTGAAAGAGTTTTGAAAATTTTGAAATTAACAAGTATTACTTGGAATTCTGGAGAATGACTTATTTGAAAAGTTTCATAGCGTTTTGGGCGATGTCATAATTTCATAAAGTTTTGGGAATAACAAGCATTAATTAGAAATTCTGAAATTGAACCTTTGTGCAAAGTTTTATGACGTTTTGGGCCATATCATAATTCTATACAGTTTTGGGTCAAAACTATAATTTTGGAAGATAGTTCACTGTAGCAGTCACTGTACCTAAGCGGTTAACCGGATTTTACAAAGCGGCAAGTTGGATTATGGGCAGTAGCTCACTAGAATGAAAGCGGCTAATCGGATTCCGAAAGTGGCATGCCGGATGTTCCAAACTTCAAATATTTGCTGTAACCGTAACATAAAAGCGGCTAACTGGATTCACAAAGCGGCAAACCGGTTATCACCAAAAACTCTATAACGTCTAGTTTTTGGGCTCAAACTATATAAACTCAAATCCAATTCATTTTTTGTAAGTTTTGCAAGCATAAACAAGTGCACACAACATATATTGAGCTTCAATTTCGTAAATCATCATAGATTAAATCTTCATTGAGCTACTATTTGTATATCTACTCTAAAAGAGAGTTGTTTGTTGTAATTTTCATTTCTCATCAAATTGTGAGTGTACAAGTGTGAGAAACACTTGGGGTGAAGAGATTGTGGAGATAATCTCTTGATTGTAAAGGCCCATTAACACCTCGGAGGTCAATTGTAAAGAACCTAAAGTCTTGGGAGGCTTGGATAGTGAAATCCTTAAACCGGGTGAGCTTGGAGGCGTAGACGTAGGCGAGGATTACTAAACCACATAAAAATCATTGTTTTTGTTTTCTCTTCTCTTACTCTCTTATTATTGCGCTTTATTAAATTTATAATTTTTTATTCCATTAAGCCATTAGATTAAATTATTGTGTGGTTTGCTTAGTTTAAATTTTAAAAACCCAATCCACCCCTCTCTTGGGTTGCCTAGTTAGTATTTCATTAACCACCACTATCTAATGTCTTAATCACTCATATTTGGGCCGCTCTCTTCTCTCTATCTATCATTTAGATCATCACTTACTTCCTAATTTTTTGGAGTTCATTTTCTGTTATGCATCTCCTTCTTCTTCATCATATTATCACTATTTATATCTTTATTTATCATCTTCATCTTATTAATACTAAATATCTTTATATAGCTATTTAGTTTATATTATTCATCTAGGATAATGAAAAATCTTATGTAACCTCTTATTTATATAGTGAATTGGTGATGGCTTACTCTCACGGATATAGTTTAAAAACCGAACCATATAAATATTAGGGTAACGGATTGGGCTCGAATATGGGCTGAAAAAAATATAAAGCCTACATAAATTTGGCCTGGATAAGAGCCTAGAATAAAAGCTTGCGCTTCCCCTGAATTTTTTTAATTTATAAGTAAAAAAATAAATCAAATTAAAAAGAAAAGGGAAAAATGTCAAAATATTAGATTAATATTTTTACATTAGTATTTGTAATTTATTGTGTTGTGTTACTAATATTTTGTGTGTTAGATTATTATTCTATTATGTATTGGATAATTATTTTTAATTTATTTCAAAATTAATAGAAAGTAACGTCCAGCTCAATCTCGAATCAAGCATGTCCAAGCCCAGCCCAAGCCCAGTTTGGACAGGCTTTGAAAGGGTCTGGGCTTGTTAACAATAACAATAACATGTGCTTGGGCTTAGAAAAGCCTGCCTGACCCGTAATTTGTCAACCCTAAATTAAATATTATGTTGTTTATATTTATACTTATTTTACTATATTTTCAATTTGAGATCGAGATTTTGTTTTCCATATAAGATTACTTAAACAATCCCAGTTACTCTAAGGTAGTGGTTATTTTTTAGATTGGATTAGGAATCCTAAGGAGTGAGAATCTTGAAATTAGGAGTGTGGAGTAGGAGTAGGAGTAGATTATTCACTTACACTGAAAGAGAGTGTGAAATATGAATTATTATCTCATTTATATATTTACTTTATTTTTTATTGGGAGTGAATTGTTTCAAATTATAGTTTTACTCTTATTTAACGAATTGTAGTTTTTAATCACAAACTGAATAAAAAGGTATATTTATAAAATAGACTATTTATTTTTTATTATTATTTTTAATTATATAATTAATAATAATATTCTTAATTATGTAAATTACAAATTTTTTATTAATTTTAATTTTAATAATGTAAATTAAAAATTATTGATAAGAACAACACATGAAACATTTTTTATTAATAATATAGTGTAAAATTAATATTTTCTAGAATAAACTACTTAATATTATTAATTATTAACATTAAATAAATATAATGCTATTAAAATTAAATAATAGTAATATTATTAATTCTCCAAGGTAATATTATTTAAAAATAGTTTTAACTTAGATTAAATAAATTATTATTTTAAATACATGTAATATTATTAAAAATTATTATAAAAATGTTATTTAAATAACTATAATATTATTATTTTTAAGTAATTGTAACATTATTTATTTTAGAAAATATATTTATATTATGTTTAATAAAGGAAAGGTAAAAAAGGAAGAGGATCTCCCGATGGGAGTGAGAATCCCACTTCACACTCAAAAAATGAGCGAACCCACGGAATGTGACTCCACTCCCCTCCTTAAATAAGTAAGTAAATATTGGAGTGGGATGAATCCACACTTTTCATTCACACTCCAGCAAGTAAGCACAACATAAGTATTCTGAAAGATCACTTGAGTTGTCCCCTCAGCTCATCTAAGCTATTCTTGAGCTTACATCAACTCCCCATATCAACTCCTTAAATTTACTCATGCAGACTCCACTGAGCCCTCCATATTGCTCTCCATATGACCACCTTAACTCACAACGCAAATCACTTTAAGTCATCACCTAGTGTGCTTTACCCAAACTTAGCGTAAACTCCCCTAAAATATTAATTTACTTTTTTGGATTGGATTTAAGCTGGATCTTGCGAGAACTACCCAATCAGTTCGAATTTGGATTCTAGCAAAAATTTAGTGAAAATAGTTTACATAAGCTCATCTTGATATATCGCAAAGCCCAACTAAATGTGTTACATGGCTTGTGTAGTCATTGATGTCGGACATTATTAGTGTGTTTTCATCCTATTATAAATAGGAGATCTTAAATTTATCTTTCTGTTACTTTGATGGGTTCGTTATCATTAAGGATAGCAATAGGCACTGCCCGTAGTGGGTTTGCCATTACCAAATCCGCACCCGCATAAAATTTAAATTACTAAACTCACCCGCAACCTGCCGTGGATTTAATTTTTTAAAAAAACCTACCCGCTATAGGTTTTGACAATTATCAAACCCGCAATGGTATCCGGCAAATTTTTTGCCAGTTTCCACATTTAAATTCATAAATGTTCAATATATAAATTTATAATAATAACCTAAATTTTCACACAACAAACTCTATTATGAATTTAACCAATTGAAATGAAAAATTAAAATTTCAACATCAATTCAACACAAATTTTCAAATTTAAGTAGAAAATATACAAATCCATTAAAAAAGCCACAAACTAGTATCTAAGAATGACAATTATCATTTCATATTATCATTAACCACAAGCTCCAAGAAAAGATCTTTATTTCATTATCACCATTAGCACCTATCCAACACGAGTTCAACAATAATGATTACGATTAATATTTTCTAAAAAATAACATTTTTTAAATATGAATCCAAAGAACCAAATTGTAATAATGAAATAATCAATGCATTAAGTTAAAGAAAATTCAATCAAAATTATAATAAGTATATAAATATATTTTTACATTTAAATATTTTTAATTAAAAAGAAGTTGCGCATGAATATCCGCCGGATATTTAGTTAATACCAAACTCACTCACAATCTAGTGCAGGTTTCAATTTATAATACCAAACCCGCCTACAACTCACAAAATTATCTGTAACAGGTGAGTTTGCTCATTTGGATTAGAATGGTATGTACTCACTGTATTTAGAATTATTGGACTGCTCTTTGTAGGGTTCAACGAAGTGATTTATCTCAATTACCGCATCAAAAACTATTGGGCTTCATCTCTCCAAGGTTAGATAACGTGAAATATCCAATCTTTCGCTGTTTCGCTGTGTTGGCCATTCTATTTGTGATTCTCTATTATTGGTCAACTATTGTGATTGGTAATCTATGAATAAGAAATAATAACTAACCAAATATTAAAAATACACTATTAAATTAAAACACATGACGTAGTAAAAGATTATAAAATTTCAACGCGGCTCATCTTAGTATCGTAACTCACGTGGAAACGCGAGACTTACATCTGGAGAGAAACTTGAAATGGCATGCTTTTGAATCATGATTTTCTTTCCCCAATAAGCTCTGTTGTGCAATGGGATTGACGAAGTAAGTTTGGAAATAGACGCCGATGTCAAATCGCAAGAATTTCTAACGTGCATTACGAAAACTAAATATTCACCCATGGCAACTCCAAATGAAATGGATATCTCTCATTGCTTAATGCTTAAAAATAAAGAAAATGTGAACTGCGGATATGAGGAAAATTTTATTTGAACAGGGTCATCATTTTGACCTGTTGAGATAATGTGCTTAATCAATTAAAATTTACGATTTGAGTTAGTTTAATAAACTTTATTATAGTACCCATTAATTTACGTAAAAAAAATTATTAAATTATAGTTGGTGGATCACAGTGGAAGACTTGCTTGATTTGTCCAAATGAGACTCCCATTTTGGAGTGGTGCACCCGATGTATATAAGTTCCTCTAGACAAATAGAAAAAATAACATTTTGTTAATTTTTATAGGCTCCTCTCTCAGTGTAACTTAAAGCTTAACTAATTGAGTTAAACGTCTCATGTAGCCATTGATATAGGACATTTTAATGCATTCGCCCTAATGTAAATAGGACGTTATTTATCTTTGTGTTATCTTGATGGGTTTGTTAACATTTTTAACTATATGATATTGAGTGTTATTTAAAATCCCACAATATTTTGTCTTTTGGATTAGAAGGATATGTAGTTCTGACTATATTTAGAACTATTGCACTACTCCTCGTGGGATTCAACAAGGTGATTTATCTCATTCACCTTGTCAACAATTGTTGGCCTCTATCTCCCAAAATTAGACGACATATAATATTCAATTTTTTGCTATTTTGTTGTATCGGCCATTTTATTCATGACTCTTTATTATTGGTCAATTATTATGTGCAGTACTTTATGAATAAGAAATAATATATATTTAAATATTAAAAGTACACTACTAAATTCAAATACATACGTGGTAAAAAATTATAAAAGTTCGAGCATGGCTCAGCTCAACACTAAATACAAATTCTTCTTGTATTGTAAAACAAAAAGAAATTGTTAGAACAGAATTGGAAACTGATTAAGAAACAAGAGATTTGGCCCTATTTGATATTAAGGTGATGTATCCTACAAACTACAAGTGCTACAAAATAAAATCAGTAGTTGTCAAACAAAAGTTGTTAGGTGTTTAGTAAACTCAATAGCTATAAAATAAAAGCCAATGACATCTCTTCCTATAATTTTATTTTTTAAATGTGTTAAAACTATTAATAATTGATATATTTAATTTTAAAAATAAATATCAGAAAAAGGAAATGGTTTTCGTCACCGAAAAAATTTCTTGTCGGTGTTATTACCATTGGCGATTATATATGCTGGAAAATTCAAACGTCACCTATTGACATCACAGTCGACACCGTGGACTTCATCTTTCGCGATCTATCCAACAGTGACGTACGCCAATGACGTCACCGGCAAGGAACAGTCACTATTCTCATAAATTTTAGAAATTAAATTTTATTTTGATCAAATATTACAAATAAATGAACAAGTAAAGGCACAATTTTGCTAATACAATAATAGAAATAACGTATAGGTATTTAATATTTTACAGTGGGTTGAAAAAGCAACTGAGTTGTCAAAGAGCAGCTGCCAAGGCTTTACCAAACACCATTGGCGGCTGGCCAGCAGCCAAACATCTGTCCCAAGCGGGATCTTTCATTTGGTGGGAAGCTTGAAATGGCATGTATTTGAAGCATGATTTTGTTTCTCCTAATAAGCTCTGTAGCTCAGTGGGATTGACAAAATAAGTTTGCAAATAAACACTAATGTCAACTCGCAAGAATTTCTTCAAAACGTGCATGAAGAAAACTCAGGATTCGCCCACGGCAAGTCGCAGGAACTTCCACAAAAAACAAGCATTAAGAAAATTAAGTAATCCCATTTTGTCAGATTAAAAGAAAGGAACATGGAAAAGAAGTCATATTGTCTAACTTACCCACGCCTGGACGAAAGAAATGATATGACAAATTATTTTTCAAAAGCCCAACTGCTAAATGAAGACTTGAGAAAACAGCAAACTACGAACCTCGCATGTGGCTGGAAATTTACTTTATCATTGTCATTGTTATTACTTTAGAAATTTTACTCATTTGAAAACTCTGGCGGTGGAAGTCAGGAGCATTTTCTGTTACGTATTGATGGTGTACAAGAGTCAGAGAATTACATGTTCAGCTTCTTATAAAACATCTGTAAAATTTACTTCAATTTTTTTTTCTTTTGTTATCTTATAACAATGTTAGGATCTATAAAAGATAGGTGTAGTCCTCTCTATTATCCTGAAATATATCCTTCATGTCTGTGTTATGCAGTGAATCCATGCAGAGAGGAAAATCCCAAGCACCATATTTCTCTTTCTCAAATTCCTCACATCTAACTGTTCTAAGTTCTTTTCACTTGCATAGGCGCTAATTAAGATTTTGAGTAGTCCCAAAGACTTGATGCAGAGGTTTTTAAGTAACTTTCTTTAGTTGGTTACTCAAATTCCAACCATGGAGAAGTAAAAGGATTTTAAAAAAAATCGATGTTGGTTTGACTATAATTAAGCTAGGAGAGGCATGCAAACCAATAGGATATACAGTGACAACTAATAATTAAGTCCAAGCTAATTACCCCCCCCCCCCCCAAAAAAAAAACGTTGAAGTTGATCACTAATAAAAGCTTAAAAGCATAACTAACTGAAACTATTTTTAATAATATGGAGTTTAGTATTAGACCAATAATAATAATTTAACTATTGACAATTTCTATTTGATATTGTTAATTAAAATTAGCCCCATGACAAATGATAAAAGCATACAACGCAAAGAATAACCAAATAAAACAGCCAAAAATTAACTAAATCTATAAATTGTTAATAGTTAAGTGATTATGATATCCGGAATAAAGAGAATTTATAATCCTAGCACCACTCAATATTTAGGAGCTCTGAAAATGTCAAGTTTTGGATGATATCTTCACACACACACACACACACACACACCATATATATTAATAATTGTTCACTAACTTGTACATGTGCTCGGGTAAAATTTAAATCAAGAAAATATTCTTTTAAAAAAAAGGGAAGGATTGATGTGGTCGCGGTTTTCAAATGATCACATTTCTTGATATTTATTTTAAAAATTACTTAGTAAAAAAATAGTAATTAAACTAAAAAAGAATTATTGCTCAGCATCAAATTTTGATCAACATGATTTATTAATTTATTTATAATGAGATTTATTACATAAAATCTTACAGAGTATTGATATTTGAGCCGAAGAATCTGAGTATATGATACAACAACACCAAAAACTATAAAACCATATGGTGTAATTATAGTATTAAGTGAAAAAAAGAGTGCTATTTTTCAATTAATACTATAATACTATATGATTTTACTGTTATTTCTATCTCCGTACAATCACTTTTAGGCTCTTCATCATTTTTCTTACATAAATAAAAGAAGCCTAGCCAGCGATTCAATTTTTATTTGTATTAACCGATATCATAGTTCTCATTTAATTAGCTGGGTATATAACTCAGCTGCCAATCGAGGCTTTGCACGAGCATGCATCGGTTTAGCCATAAGGAGATCATATTTTGATTCAGCGAGGTCAATCTTCTCCTCATGTGATGGCAGGCTCCAATCAAACCCCTGAAGAAGCCTTGCCAGTAGTATTACAGACATCTCAGACCCAAGTGCCACGCCCATGCAGCCACGTCTTCCTCTGCCAAACGAAACAAACCTTAATTCTGGTTCGGTCAGCTCAACTTGAAGGTGATGATCAGTTGAACCAATGTGACGTTCCGGCATGAATTTTAAGGGGTCTTTCCAAACATTAGGGTTCCGACCAAGCCCTAGTCGACTTAGCAGAACGTGGCTGCCTTTGGGAATGAAGTAACCGGCGATTGTGGCATCACGAGTTGACACATGATGTAGGTTAAATGGCGCAACAGGATGAAGTCGAAGCGCTTCCCTTAAGCAAGCCTTGACATAATTGAGCTGTGGGATATCATATTCTTGAACAAGTCTCTCTTTTCCAACAAACATATCTACTTCTTCTTTTGCTTTTTTAAGAATTTCAGGCTGGTTGATCATCTCCCCCAGGGCCCATTCTACAGCGTTGGACGGATTATCCACAGTTGCAAGCATCAGATCCTACAAGTCCAGTAGATATGTAGATTCATAAGTTAATTTGTCATCAAATTCAAGAGCATGAATAAGGAGATTAAAACATACAAATGTCCTAATTAAATATACTAGATATCTTACCATGCACTGAGCTTTGATCTCATCTACTGATAATGATGGCCTCCCGGTTTCATCCTTAATTTGCTGAAATAAGGGCGTCCAGCAAGTCCTGATGATCATCACTTCCCTTTTTGTAATTACCATGATGATGGCTCCGTTGTTGTATTCTCTCCTCTATGATAGGATCATAATATTTCGAGACAGTTCTAATAGCATCACTTATAAGTTTTTCATGGCCTTCTAAATCGAATACTCTCATCCAGGGAAGGTAATCCGATAGAATGAATGAATAAAGGTGTTGGGAGTACAATAAAGAGTGATTCAACGTGTTCTTCTTCTTCAAATCCAGGCCCTCCATCTTCATTACCTTCACCAAAATATCTCCTGTTAAACATCATATTCCTCATAACGTTTCCGCAATATTGACGGGCCGCATGTCTAACGTTGACGACCGAACCAGATCCACTTTTGCAGCATTGATTATAAACGAATCTAACAAGATTGTCAGCCTCTTCTCTTCTCTTAAAGAGTAAAGAGTGAAGTCGTGCTGAACATAACACGTGAGAAGCAACCACTTTTCTCATTTTCTTCCACTGCTGACCCAATGGCACAACAGCTATTGACAAGAATCCTCGGCTAGAATACTCTGTCCCCATAGTAAGCGGCCGTGTTGCGAAAGTTGAGTCGTTGTCTTTTAGAACTTCTAGGGCAAGTTCTGGGGAAGTCACTGGAATAACATGAACATTTCCCAGACGGATGCAAGCAATATCCGTGTTTAGTTCTTTCATCACATCATGTATCCAATTGAAGGCTGGCTTCTTCCTTCACATATCCGGAAGGTTTCCAACTATTGGCCATGGAGAAGGACCCGGAGGCAGAGCTAGCCGCTTTAGTTTTTTCTCGGATCCCTGGATTTTGAAGAAAATGTTAAGCATATATTCACGAAAATGCTCAGGACACGCCCTTTTTACCACCTTGCAAAAATACTTTCCAGCATCATATAGGAGTTTATATAGCTGTAAAAGAGTTTACAGCATTGTCCGCATGTGAGCATGATAGAGATAGCCACACACAAGCGTAAATCATTATTTTTTCCTAATTTTTTCGACTTAATTTTTCATCATTAAAAGAATCGAATAGATAAAAAATTAAATATCCATGCGAATTCATGTGAGTTAGAAAACAATGTTATATGCTCATCATATGATATTATTTTATGTAACACGCATATCAATATCTATATATATATATATGAAAGAGCTTTTATCTTATACCTTGAATAGTTGATTCTGGACAATTGAAAACATATACTTCACAAATTTCCGCAGACGATTTTGAGGACTCAGCTGAAAGCTTGCTAGTGCAACAAGGGAAACGAGTGTAGTCACCAAAACAATGGATGCCAAAAAGGGATTATTTTCAAGATGAGAAAGGAAATCACTGAAGAGGAGGCTGAGGTTATCCATTTAAAGAGTAATAGCAAAACGTACGACTATCAAAGCAAAAGGCAATTCTCGACTGAACGAGGAGGGGGCTGAGGCTGTATATTTATAACATTATAAAGAGAGATGGTTGTCTAGTTTACCAACCGGATAGATATTTTAATGTCACATTTAGTCATGCATGAAATTTCATTTGTTTCATCTGTGTTGAAACTCATTACGTTCGCGCTCGTGGAAGTTGATATTTATTTTGTCAGTACCTATTAAGAATACAGCTTCGTATGTGGAATAGACTTTGATTTTCTTCACTGATCATTCAGATATTTTTAAATAAATTAATTAATTAAGAATAGATACAGACAAAATATTTGAACTATATGGCAAGCATTCTCTCTGCTGTTTTTTCTCTCCTAGTAAAATAAGTGATAAGATTGAATTCTAAATTTTAATATTAAAAATTACACTAGTTTTTTTCACTTTATTTACATTTGTACCAATTTTTTCAACTAGATTTCGAAAACTAGGGGAGAAAAATACTATGAAAACATCCTAATCCTTAATTATATATATGAATGAAGGGTTAATTTCAAATTTAATCATTATGTGCCATTTGTCTTGGTTGAAACTTAATGGTCGAATCTAGCTCATTTTGGTAAATTTTAGATTTTTACCCTTACTTGTCAATTGATTATCTTCAAATCACTCTCTTTACTCTTTTTTTTCCTTTTTTTTTCCAAAAAGAAAAAATATAGGAGCATTGATGAAATTTTTTTCGTCTCCTTAACAAAATGAGGGATAAATTAAGGTTTTCATGAGTAAGAGAGTGATTTCAAGATAATCAATTCGTGAGAGAACTATGTAAACGCCAGACTAAATTTTTTAATTATTAATTTAAAAAAAAAGTAATCCAGCAGGCAAACTCCCAATCAACTTTTAGTTCAGTCCTTATTATTTATAGGGCAAAAAATTAAAGACCATAACTTCATAAAATGAATAGATTCATTCAAGTTTTCAATTTAATTTCTTCATTAAAAAAGTTAATGAAAATGTTACATTATACATAAAAGGACAACTATACCCTTATATATCATATTAGATTATTAGTGATTTGAGTACCGATTTACCCTTGTGCATGTTAGTGCTTTTTAAGTCTAACCGCCTATTTATTAATTTGAGTAACATAAAACAAAATTCTGCAATAAATAAAATATTTAATCAGTTACTATAAACTAATTCAAATATGAAAAGCACCATTAAAATAAATAATAACAATCATAACTCCTGAAATTAGACATCGAGATGTAATTTATTTTCCATATAATTCCATCACACCTATAAAATATGATGATTGTTAAAATAAATAATATAAGCATTTTTATTATCCTCATCATAATAATAATGATGATTATGATGATGATGTCGGACATTATTTTTGAAATTTTAAGGAATTTTAATATTCTAGAATTTTATTATTTTAAGATTTTCTATTTTAATCAGATTCAATTATGGTATTTTAATAGTTTAGGACTGGAAAATATATTTTATTTTCCTTACAATTGTGATTTAATTTCCCTTTTTAAGTTAGCTTAGGGAAGTGAGTTTCCTCTAATATATATAAATAGAGAGGTCTTGTCATTATTTTAAGAACTTTTTCAAACTCAATTATTCTATAAACTTTTATTTAGAAACTTGTTTTCTCTATCTTCTTTATAATTCTACTTCATTAGTTGGTATCAAAGTAAGTTCGTTTTTCATCATGGAATGACCACACAAACAAAGAAATAACCATCTTGAAGACAATGATTAAAGGATGCAGGCACGGTTTGTGGAGACTGTCAGACAGGTGGTCGTAGAAGCAGCCTTGTAAGCGATGGAAGATGTCTACAACTCGAGATTGGTGGCGATAGGGCACTCGAGGGTCTTAGACTTTTCATTGACGAAAACTAAGAGAGCCATCAGCAGCAAAGGGCTAATCGCAAGGAAGGAATTCAAGGAGGCAATCATGAGAGACAACATGTAGAATATCACCATAAAGAGATACCTCAAGGTGAAAATCAAGAAATAGTGTAACTAGTTATCAATCAGGAAGCAGTGTCTCAAGGCGCCAACCGTGAGATGGTTCCTTAGAATTTAAAACTTGTAAGACGAGTACCGCCGCGTGTGCGAGAGGAATTAGGGAGCGAGTCAGAAGAAGAAGAATCTATAAATGATGATAGGAGGCGCAGGAAGAGTTCAGATTACAGAATTAATGTTGATATTCTAGATTTTTATGGTGGAATGCGTGTTGAAGAATTTTTGCCCTAGATATTAATGGTGGATACTTTTTTCAAGTATGTGGAATTCTTTAAGAGAAGCAGGTTGGGCTTATGGCCTTTAAACTGAAGGGGGCAAATTTTGCATGGTGGCAACATGTGTAGAATCAAAGAAGAGTTGTGAGAAAGCAATTCATCAAGTCGTGGCCTAGAATATAAAGGATGGTGAAGGAGTATTTCCGACCAGCAGATTACCAGCAGCAGTTGTATTTCAAATATCATAATTGCACACAAGGAAATCTTAGTCTTGATGAATATACAAAAGACATTTATCATCTTTACACGAGAAATAATATGGAAGAGCTAGAATTTCAAATAGTTGCTAAATATATTGGCAGATTGAAGCAGGAGATACAAGATGAGATTGTTGAAATGATTTGGGACTTGGGCACTGGTTATTGGGGCAAATAAGTTGGAGGCCCGGAAGCAATGTGTTATTTTTAGAACTTAGCAACAACAACTCACTAGTATGCAGAATAAACAAAGTGGCCTTAGGATTGAGAACCGGCAGAGAACACGGGTCGAAAGTAGTCAGATGCAACAACCACTACAACAACAACTAAGACAACAACCATCGAGGCAACAACAACCACCTAGGCAGCAATCGCAGAATAATCCATATGCCAAGCCTATATTGAACAAGTGTTTAAAGTGGAGAGAGCCAAACCATCAATTGAATGATTGTCGTTCGAAGAACCTAAATTCGGTGGAGGCTAAAGTTGATGAGATAGAAATAAATATTATTGAAAATGGAAATGACGAAGAAGCCTTGGAGTTAAAGGCAAATGAAGGAGAGATGTTGAGTTGCATTGTACAAAAGATCTTGTTAGCGCTGAAGTTTGAGGAAGATAATCAGGGTAATAAGATTTTCAGGACATGTGAAACCATCAACGATAAGGTGTGCAATGCGATAATTGATAGTGGTAGTGTCAAAGGCGCTAGTCGACGTGATAGGGCTTTTTACAGAAAAATATCCAGCATCTTAGAAGATTAAATGGATAAAGAAAGAGACAAAAACACGGGTAATAGAGGTGTGTCGAGTTTCTTTCTCCATAAAAAAGATCTATAAGAGTGATGTGGTGGATATGGATGCATGTCATCTATTATTAGGTAGGCCTTAACGATTTGAAGTTTGCAATCCACAGAGGAAGGGATAATGTGTATGAGTTTTGGTAGAATAGCAAGAAAGTTCATTTGGTACTTTTAACGAATAAGAAGAAGAAGAATAAGACAAAAAGGAAGAATTTTCAGACTATTGTGGAAGGTCATTTAAAAGAAGATTTTGAAGGGTGTAAAAAGATGGAAAAAGATAATGAATTTAAGGCGAAGACTATTCCTGACGAGTTGCAGCCATTATTGCCTGAGTTCACTGATATTACACCTTCATAAATGCCAGATGGGTTGCCCCCTTTGTGAGATTTTCAGCATCATATTGACCTAGTCCTTAGAGTGAGTTTACCTAACTTGCCCCACTATTGTATGAGTCCTCTTGAGCATGCGATCTTACAAAGGCAGGTAGATGAGTTGCTGCGAAAATGGTTCATCCGCGAGAGCATGAGTCCATGTGCTATACCAACCTTGTTAGTGCCAAAGATGGATGAGAGTTGGTGTATGTGTGTGGATAGTAAGCGAATGAACCAGATTACAATGAAGTATGGATTTCCTATTCCAATCTTTAGAGATTTATTATATCAATTAGATGTCACTCGAATTTTCTTGAAGATAGACTTGCATATGAGGTATCATTAGATTAGAATTAGGCCTAGAGATGAATGTAAGACGGCGTTCAAGACGAAGGAAAGATTGTATGGGTGGTTTATGATGCCATTTGGAATGTCAAATGCACCAAGCACTTTTATATGTTTGATGAATCAAGTTTTTAAGCATTTTTCTTGTAAATTTGTTTAGTGTATTTTGATGATGTTTTGGTTTATTCTGTTGATGTGGTGACACATCTAGAGCATTTGAGGATGCTAATAGAGGTGTTGCGGCGAAATAGGCTTCACATTAATTTGAAGAAGTGTAGCTTTCTACAGAGTAATATAAAGTTTTTGGGTTTTATAGTTGGAGTAAATGGAATTCCAGCTGTTGAGTCAAAGATAAAAGCCATTAAAGAATGGCCTACGCCCATGACAATGGGTAAAGTTAGGAGTTTTCATGGCTTGGCAACATTATATAAAAGGTTTATTCGTGGTTTCAACATTATAGCCACATCCATTACGGAGTGTTTGAAGAAAGGGAAATTTAAATGGGAAGAAGTGCAAAAAAGCAAGCTTTGCTTTACTAAAGGAGAAATTGTTCACTGCCCTTATGTTAGCTTTATCGAATTTTGACAAGTTGCTCAAGATTGACTGTGATGCCTCTGGCAAGGGTATTGGAGATATTCTTTCTCAAGAGGAACAACTAATTGAGTACCTAAGTAAGAAGTTGAATGAAGCACGCTAAAAGTGGTGTACTGACCACTAAGAATTCTATGCTATTCTCAGAGTGTTTAAGACATGTGAGCATTACTTGATTCAAAAGGAGTTTGTGCTTTAGTGATCATTAAGCTTTGAAGTACTTTAACAGCTAGTAGGTCTGAGCAAAATGCATGCAAGATGGGTGAGTTATATGCAGAAGTTCACTTTTGTTATGGCGGATGCGCTCAGCAAGCTAGTGATTTTACTAGTAATATTAATCAATGAAGTTATTGGTTTTGAGTGCTTAAAGGAGTTATATGCGGAGGATGAGGATTTTATACAAATCTGGGATCGTTGTGTTCATCATTAGAATGCAAATGACTTTCTAATTTAAGAAAGTTATTTATTTAAGGATACCAGTTGTGCGTACTTTCGAGTTCTTTGAGGGAGCAGATTGTTCGTGAGTTGCATGGCAGAGGCTTGGGCAGACAAATTAGTCGAGATAAGACCAAGGAGCTGTTGGAATAGTGGTATGATTGGACTTAATTGAGAAGGATATGCACAAGATTGTGTAAAGGTGTCAGATTTGTCAAGAGGGTAAAGGACATGCACAGAACACAAGGTTATACATGCCATTACCTGTTCCAGACAAAATTTGAGTGAACCTATCCATGGATTTTGTATTGGGATTGCCCTGCACAAGGACTGGTTGTGATTCAATATTGGTGGTGGTTGATAGGTTTTCAAAGATGGGGCACTTTATTGCTTGTAAGAAGACGAAAGATGTTGTTTTCACTGGCAAATTTGTTCTTTTGTGAGATAGTACGTTTTCATGGTGTTCTAAAGACTATTACTTCTAACAGGGATGTGGAGTTTATCAATAAATTCTGGCAACACCTTTAGGATCAGTTTAGCATACAGTTACAATTTAGTAGTGCCTTCCATCCCTAGACATATGGTCAAACAGAAGTGGTCAATCGCACTTTGGGCAACATGTTGCATTGTGTTTGTGGTGACAAGCAACGAAACTAGGAAGCTGTCTTACCTCAAGTCAAGTTTGCTTACAATAGTATGGTGAATTGATCTACTAGCAAGACCCCTTTTGAGATTTTCTACACTTGTTTCCCATGATAGGTTTGTGATCTAGCTTTCATGACCGCAATAGTAGGAGGGAGTAAAAAGGAGTAAAATAATGTATAATGTGGCAGAAAAGGCACTGTTGATTTATGCCGAGGTACGAGCCCATTTAGAGGTTGCCAATGCTAAGTACAAGGCTGAGGCAGACAAGCATCGACACGAGAAGGTGTTTTGACGGTGATTTGGTGATGGCGCATTTGCAACGAAATCGTTTCCCTAGTATTCGCACTAAATTTGGAGAACCGCAAGTATAGATTGTTTTGTGTCGCACAGAAGATTAATAAAAATGCTTATGTACTCCAACTACCAAATAACTGGAATATCTCTTTTACATTCAATGTGACTGATCTATTAGAATACCATCCAGATGATAGGGCATTGTACAAACCAAACTTGGGGACGTTATCTCTTTCAACGAAGATATTAAATTAAGAACTTGAATGACATAACCTCAAATTTGAAAGGATTTAATTGATTCATTGTACAAATTTATAGTCTTTTAATTTTTTTGACAAATAATAAAGACTCAGCCAAAAATTACCCTTATATGATTTGCGATTTCTCTTCTTCAGCATTTATTAAAGGTGAAATCTAATTCATATAGATTTTGAAAATGTGAATTTACCTCTCATTTTTGTTAAGAAGACAAAAAAAAAAAAAATCAACCCACCCCCATGTTTCCCTTATTTTTTGACCAAATATAAGGGTAATTGAGGTTTTCAAAAGTAAAAAAGAAGGGCAATTCGAAGATAGTTAATTCACGAGAGGGTAATCCAAAATCTTCTAGTTAAATAGAAAATCTATTTGGAATTGTTGCTGTGATTTGTTAAGGGATAAATGCTTTTTTAATTCTTATAGTTTGATTAAATTATCTAGTTGGTCCCTATAATTAAAAATTCATCCAAAATACACTATTGTTTCCTTCATAACTGTTTGATCAAATAGATAATAATAAATTATTTATTAACAAATACACACACGCGCACACAAAACATGGACCTTTTGAGTAATTTTTAAAATTACAAGGACAAACTAGGTTAAAAAAGTATTTATTTTTTGTCCAATAATTTTATTGTTGTGCTAAAGAAACAATCAATTTCATGAAGAAGCATCCTTATATGTTTGACAAATTATGATGTTAAGAGCATTTTGAGCATTTTCCAACAACTTTTTATTTGGATTACATAGTACTTCGTCACTCTAAGATGAAGATTCAAGCTTCCCCGTGGTTGTGTGGTATTTTCTTTGATTTCCTATCATGGGCATTGGTGGGCTTCAGTTGTATTTGAGGCTTTCATTGAACATTTATAGATGCTTTAGTTACATTGTATGAGTAATAATATAGGATCCCTCAACTTGTTTCATCCACTTTTAATGGCATTTCTCAACTTGTCTCATTAACGCTTACTTTTTAATCTATCTTATTACTTTCTAAAATTACTCTTATTAAAAATAGAAAGATAATTTATTCTCCCCATTTGTTTAGCATAACCATCAACCCTACCACATATCTTCATAAAAAATTTCATCACCACCACCAGCACTACATGTACCTATCCTCTTCGCTTTCAATCCGCCATGCAAATCCATCACCTCCACCAATATATGAGAACAAATCCGCTGGATACTGGCACGGGTATCAAGCAAGCCGCATTCTTTATTTTAATTATTAATATTTTTAATATTAATCATAAAATTACATTAAAATTTGTTATCATAAATAAATAAATACACAAACACACACACAAAATAAGCTTTTAATAAGTACAAATTTCATAATTTTCAAGTTTAATATTACTGATCTTTTATTTTAATTTGATTTTTTTTTTTTTTGCCTTAATGGCTTGAATCTATTGATTGCTTACTAAACTTGGGTTTTTATTTTTTAATCAATTGTTAACGATAGTTGTATAAAATTCACTTGTTAATATTATTAATAATACTTGTATATTGATTAAAAAATAAAGTAAAGTATTGATATTAGTGATGATAATTTACCCACAATAGTAATATTTTATGTTAGACTAATATATTTTTTGCATTTGTTTTAATGTTGAAATTTAAATAAGATTTGAAAGTTTCAAAATAGTATATTATATGCCCAAAATGAATATATGTAACCCAAGTTATAATTTCTGGAAAATAATATGCTAATCTTATACAACCATCCTATGTTATATCTCCTACTGAAATTAATATATACCACTTATCCCCCATTTTTTTCACAATATCAAACAAATCCCTAACACTTTTCAAATGTACTTTTATTCATATTTATTATAAATTAAGTTAATCATATAATTTGAAATCAAATAAAAAATTTAAATACTAAAAGTAAGAATTATAAATTTCAGTATTAATAAAAATTTAACAATAAAATATTTTTCTTTTACTTTTTATTATTTTTTAAACATTTTTTCTTATAATAAATATATATTTTATATGCCCAAGAAATATCAAACAAATGTTCCATTTATTGTTCTTTTTCTTTAAATTTCTAGTGCCATGGGGATTACTAGATATTATAAATAAAAAATTAAAAGATAAGTTATATATTAATTTTAATATGGAGAAATTGACAATTTCCCAAATTAGACTGAATGGATCAAATGAATAAAAGCTAAATCATGATTTAAGTCAAATTTTTTAGTTGAAAGAAGTGGACCCAATAAAGATTAGAGAAATTTAAAAATTAAAAGCATGTATAATAACAAATATTTAACGAAAAGACCAAGTTTCTCTCTTTTTTTTTCCCCTATTTGATTCTTTTTACTATATACATTTAGAAATTGTAAAAAAAAATTATATAATATTGTAGACACGTCCTGAATTTTAAACCTAAATTTATTTCCAATCTTAAGCTGACTTTGATTGTGGCATTACATATTATCATTAAAATCTTCTAAATTGTATTATATAGCATTATTCAATACATAATAAACTAATAGTCCAATACACAAAATACTAACAACACAACTTTATAATAAACTACAAATACTAATATCGAATGCAAATTATTCCAATATCTGTGGCCCATCTTCTTGCTCATCCTTCAATTATTCTCCAACAAAAGTTATTTAATATTGTTTAATTTTAGGGTTTGCGAAAATTGTTTTCATTTTGCAATTTTTTTTAATTATTATTATTTGGGCTTGGCCTGAATTTTTTGTATAAGCCCTTTGACTAGGCTCATTGATAATAGACTTAAGAAATTTAGACCCATACTCAAGCTCTCACAATACGGGTCGGGCCTAAAGCACGCGAGTCCAGGTCTACATGACTTTTTTGTCAACCTTAGTTACCCTCAAGGCTTTTTTTTTTTTCATTTGTTAATTTTCTTTAAGATGAAATAGTAATTAGAGTCAAAATATAAATAGAGTTTTGTTATACAAATGAGGGGGTTTGAATAGCCCGCTCAATAATTTACTTTTTAGTTTATTTTTCTCTCTCAACATCAGCCCGTAAATTTTAGTCAACAACATTCAAACTTTTCTCCTTCCCTTTGCCGTCTTGATAATTTCTTCTACTGTGATTAAAGAGCATTATTCTCATTATTTCTATAAATGCTAATCTTAAAAATAGAGGATAAAATCATTTAACTTTTATAAAAGAAATTTCTGAATGCATTACAAATTCACAGTACACTATTGATTCTTTGAATTTTTTTTTTTCAAATTTGAAAAGATCATGATTGTATTAGATTACTAAATAATCACTTTTTTGACAAGCAACTTAAAATATACTTGTTAAGCTCATAAAGATTATCAAATAACTTGATTTCCTAATTGTCATTTTGAATTTAAATTTTAAAAAGAGCTTTGAATAGCTTTCAAAATTGTAAAAGAATATTTGAGTCCATAAAATTCCTCATGACACGCACTTTCTTAATATATCCGCCACCAAATGCCAATTAACATAGTTCTTATGAAAAAAAAAAACAAAATTGATAATTTTGACATTAAAAGCATGAAAAATAAAATATATATTGAACACATTTTTTTACATTAATATATGATATTTATAATGTTATTTTTAGTTTATTATATGATATTTTTTCTTGTTAATTACATAAGTCAAATCAAGGATTGTTTAAATATATGAATTAAAATTAATGTATTAAATAAAATTAAAAATTTATTATAAGAATAGTAAATATTAATACAAAGAGATGAACCTATTATAAAACATACTTACCTAAAGTTCGATTATGTATCAAATTCTCGTTAAAAAAATTAATAATTGAATGCACACATATAACCAAAAAAAGAGATAAAAAATAATAAAAGAATAATTTGTATAATAGGAAATAAATTTATTTAATAGGGTTATTAATGAGAGAGAAATATTAAAATTCTATTCAGATGTTTTGCCATTTAGATAAAAGTCAGAATATTTAATTTTTTTCAATTCAGATCTAAGCATCTTATAATCATAAATAAGGAATAAAAAATAAACAAATTAAAAACTGTAAATATATGAAAATAAGTAAAATTTAGACCTAAGGAAAAAAAAAAAAACCCGTTGTTGCATTGTCAAAGTTTATTTTTAATTAAATTATCATACTTTACTTTGAAAATTTATAATATATCGACACCTTCTCTCTTTAACTCTAAGATGGAGGTGCTCAACTCTCCCTAGTAGTCGTGGAGATTGTTTTTTAATTTCTTATTCTAGACTTTTGGTGGAACTTAGTTTTTTATTGAACTTTATTTCACTACAATAAATAATAGCATTACCGACGAGATATTTCCAAGGGCTTCATTTACCCTCGATAATCGGTAATTTTTACAAAGGTTGAGTCGAGCTGTCGGATATACATTAAAAAAGTCATTAGTTTTTTTAAGAGTAAATTACCCTCGCTGATAAAAAATATATTGGTCGGAAAATACATGAGTAATACTGAAAATACATTATTGTTGTAAAGTCAAAAACAAGATAAAGGCTTTGAGTGTATGGGCTTTGCCTAATTAAAAGCTAAAACATAACCTTAGTGACTAATTAAATTATTATAAATTGAACCTTTAATAATGTCTTATTTTTGCTTGCTTAAAAAATTAAATAAGAACACATATATTTCCAACAATTAAAAATAACTCATTTATTTTAGTCCCAATAGAAGAGACCTGCTCATAAATATATCAAATTGTTAAACTTTGGCCAAATAAAAGATTTTAGTCCTTATATATATATATATATATATATATAATGTAATCTATCATAATATTGAAATCATTTCCCCTCAATTAAATTTTCTTTTTTTTTTTTTGGTAACCAGGTGAATTAAGAGGAAGTAATTGGTGGGGTCGTGGAGATGAATCATAGTTGCTCATTTTTTTTGTCTTGGTTTTTGGAATCACTCAAACGTGACTAGAATTTAAGGAAATGTTTAGACCCGGTCATTACGAACCGGAGTCACTCAAACGTGAACCCAAATTTAGGTTCGAGAGACTTCACAATTTAGCTTGGCCCTCCATTGACGCCACTGCTCGAGCTTCTCCAATCACTTTTTAATATTGATTTCATTAAAAAAAAAAAAAAAAAAGAGAGAGAGAGAAGAAGACATTCACATGATAATAGCTCTCCCCCTCAATCTCCAATCACTTTTTAATCCGACGATGCTTTGAAAAAATAGAGATCTTTCTTTCAATCCGACTATGTTATGTTTTTACATGCCCATTGTTGTCACTTTTCTCAATTATTCAATCTCTTAATTCTGCAGTTGATTTCTTTGTTTTTTCAAATTAATTTAGGGATTAGGTTTTGGCTTCCATCAACTGATGAGTTTTAGGAATTTATTCATTATGCTCAATAGGTGACGATTACTCATAAACTAGTCTCTTTCTCACTTAATTTCTCTTATCTGTTGTAGTGGAGCTATTAATAAAAATAATTATGATAAAATTTATAGTGTTAAAATTAAATTGTCTCCCCTGAACAAAGATTCTTCTCTGACTCAGTGACTCATTATAACATTAATTATTTTCCTTCTACCAAATTAGACTCTAGCTATGGCTCGCTGCATTTGTTCTTGGTGATTTAATATTTTGTTGAATTTTTTGACTTTAGAAGTGGGAGAAGTTGCGTTTCCTTGCCAATTTTGAGTTGAATTTTTGACTTTAGAAGTGGGAGTAGTTGCGTTCTGGTTTCATTATTTTGAAACTTCTTAAATTTATTTTATTTTAACCTCAAAAAAGACAAATGCAGCTGCCTGGGTTTGCAAGAAAATTGAGTACAAAACATCTCTTGTCATTTTGTTACTAGTTTATATAATAATTATTAACCAAATCATCTCGGTTGTTGGAAAATTGCAATAATTCAAGCCATCTTTAACATGTTATTTTTTGAAGAAAAAAATGTTGATTAAAATATATTATTGACAATTGTTTCTCTTCGGCCCAAATTGACAGGGTTTCTTGACAATTGTTTCTCTTTGGTCCAAATATATTTTTTGAAAAATGATTGGAGACTTGCCGTTTCTCTGTTAGTTGATGAATTATAGATGAGGAAATGATCTTAAGTGATTATGGACAAGCTTATAATATGGGTGGAGGGAATAATTATTAGATTTTTTGAAATGGAGACTATGCATGTATATATAGAGATGTTTTTAATTATACTATTTTTAGTTGATTCTCATTAATCTCAGCATCTTTGTTATATAGTATAACAGTTTCTGTTTTGGCAATAATAATGATTGAAATTCTTTCGTTCACCTAGGATATTGTTTTGATGGAAGAAGATGACGATGGGGATGAGGATGATCAAGTTGAGGCAAATTATTCAGAATTTAAAGAAGTTATTTTGGAGGATGATTGAACATATTCAAGATATGATGATATCATTTTGTATATACATTTGTGATTTTTTTTTACGTAAAAGATACTTTAAAATTGATAATTTTGTTGTATTTTTGAATGATGAATGTGATTTTATGAATTTTTGAAATTAATGAAGTTACATTTAGCATATTTTGTATATTATTATTATGTTTATTACGTTATTTTCCGATTATAGATATTTCAATGATAAAAATAAAAAATTAATGAAATAATATTATTGAATTAAATAAGCGGGTCATTAAACAACAAGATAAGATTATTTCCGACCGTGTGTATTTTATTTCCGAGGGCAAGTTGCAGTTGAGAATAAATTCTACTAGGTTTATCTTATCTTATTTCCGAGGGCTTTTACTTCTATTTTTGATGGCGATACCTTCGGAAATAATTTTTTTCTTCGACGACTCATAAGAAATTCTACATTTCTGAAAAGACTTAATACAACGAGGATCGATGGCATGTCCCACTCGAAAATGAATTTTTCTGAGAGGTTTTGAGTATTTCCAAGGGTATTTGCCCTCGGAAATAACTCATTTTCTTGTAGTGTTTGTATTGTACATAGTATTGAATAAGTACAAGTTGGGATATAACGATAAATTTTTCATGGGACATAGTTTTATTAAAAAGTATTAGATGTTATTTTGTATACAATAGATATATCTTATTACACAAATAATTACATTATTTATTGAAAAATTTTAGAATTTAATATATATGAAAAAATAGTATTTAAATATATTCCGTTAGTTTTATTTTCTAAAACTTTTAAATTTACTGCTCTTATTATTGATATATCACGAGGAGCAAATTATTTTTTCCCCCTAATAAAGAGTAATATAATTAAGGGGAATACTTCAATGAAAACATATAATTTGGCTGGGACATTTCTCCTGCCAAACGTTTAAATGCAGCGGCAAAATTACAGCATCTCTTAACACATGAAAAACTTTTATAGACTTAGGTGTAATCAACTGCTGCACCTCAGAAATGCTCGAAAAAAGTTCTCTACGTGTAGAAACTCTACTCAGCAGCAATTGGATAACTCTTAAAGTCTGACTTAACCACCAATCGAAACAAACCAATCTCATTAATAAACCACAGATCGTAGCAAATAAAAATACAAAATCATTGATAATTATATGACACATCAGAAGGGGTTTTGATGCATTTTAAAACTTTGGTGGCGGGGTGAATGTTTACTATTTGTTCCCCTCCTTTTGAATTATTCTTACCAATCAGTCTCTCAATTGCATTTTTATTTTAATCTTTGTCTGGATTAGGTTCCATTTTTGGTATTGAATTATTAAAGTCGTAAACCGATCTATCAAGATACTACTACATATAATTAATCCACATATTTAAAAAAAGAAATCAAATATATTAAAGTGATGTAAATGTTAAATATTGCTATTACTGTGTCTTCTTTCAGCCAAGTCTATAAAATGCGGAAGCAAAAAGGCACCAAATACTCACACCAGCTCACTTTAGCAATACTTTTTTTTCCTCAAAACTCAAAAGCCTTCAGAAAGCAATAGAAATTAAATGTCTTTACAAGTTCAGCAGCTCCTGCTAGAGTTATCCAAAATGCTAGAAAAGATTCTACTCGTCGCTCTGCAAATTATCATCCAAGCATTTGGGGGATCATTTTCTTCAATAAACTTGTGACTCCCAGGTAAAATGATTCTTCAGAATGATATTCGCCCCACCATTAAAGTTGCACATGTATCAGTACTTACAGTTCTCCAGTAGTACTACTCTTAACAACTTTCACTCTTTTTTTTCCACCTTTCTCATGTATATATATAGAGGAGGTGTCAATCAATTCGATTAAGGAGTTGTTGGAACTGTGACAACATAATAATAGTATTGAATATGATATTTTTTGGGTGGAGATATAGGATAATATATACAAGGTGTAAAATGTTTCCATCCCCCTACTAAGAGCTTCATTTCTTCAAACTTCTTCCGCGTTAGGAAACTGATGATGGCAGTGTAAAGCATCAAGAGCTGAAGAAAGAAATTACAAGAATGCTAAAAGCTGTCAACAGGTCTTCACATGCACTTGAATTGATTGATGCAATTCAGCTTTTAGAGTGTCTTACCATTTTGAAAGTAAGATTGATGAAATCTTGGGAAAGATACATGAGGCTTATCAAGTTCTCTTCCTCTTAAAACTTGGACATAACTGAAGATGAAAGGGTTTTTACAAGAGTAATAAGTTAGAAAAATACGTACCAGAAGTTATGTACATGTATTATACATAATACTCTTGTACATGTATTATGTAACCTTCGCTCGCCTTTCTTTTAATTCCGTGGAGTAACAGAAGTTATGTACGGAAATTCATTCAAACGAATAAAAACTCTTGGAGAAGTCATAGAACATGCATTACTATATCTCAGAATACATTTCCAAGCTATCGTTCCATTTGAGTTGCCGCGGGTAAAGCTAACTCCATTTGACTAGTATTTCTACTTTTGTAATATATATATATATCCATGGTAGCGATACGGTCAACTTTGATCCTCTTAGAAATGGCATTAAGTTAAGTTATGTTTGCCATATTTGAAATGTGCCATATTTACAATTGTCATAGTAAAAATACTTATAAAACAAAATAGTAGTTACGTTTTTATTATTATTTAAATTTTTCTAAATTGCATTAAATGCTGTCGAATGTGCCTAATTGAATAAAATTTCAGGCTACAATTATAGAATGACACTGCTAAGTACCACATAATTTTCTCAGGCTATTTTTCTTGTAGTGTTATAAAAAAAATTAATTTAACCTTTACTCATAACTTACCCTAAATAAATGTGAATAACTTATTAAAAAATATTAAAAACAAAACAATAACGCAATAATATCTGAGAAAGAAAAACAAGTATCCATCTAAAAACCCACCATAAATTAACATAGGTAATTCTACCGATCCAAACATTAAAGTCATCAAAGAAAGCAAACATAACAAACTATATCCGAAAAGTTATTTCAAATGAAATTGACACAAAGTACTAAATTAGTTAACCAATTATTGAAAATCAAAGTTGTTATTGAAAGGAACGATGATGAGTACTAAACATAATGTGGCTCCAGAGTTAAGATGAAGAAACGAATTTCCCTAATTTGGCTCAATGCTTCCATCTTCCATGCTGAAAATTTCCAATACTTCTCTTCCTCCATATAATGTACATCTGCCCTATGATGTATCAATAGGATTACCACATCAAATTAGTATTTAAATAGATGCAATTACATTCAACACGCATAATTATTATCAAAAAATATTTATACATAAATAAACAAAGAGAAGATCTCTCACCTGATAAATATGATCAATATTAAGAACTATGTTCAATCCACATAAGTGGAACAAAACAATGATCAAGATTTCCTTGATACAACGGCTCAATGCGTCCATCTTCCATGTTGTAAATTCCGATATCTTCAAATCCTACTTCCATCAAGAAGGCATCAACGGGTCCTTTCATCAATACTGTACCAATATACGTGCACATAATCGTCGGTAACATATATACAATTAGGTTTACAATAAGAATTATTTGATGCATTGATTGACAACGAAGAGTTCAACCCCAAAAAGAAGGATCTACATCCTAAACTCTCCATCTTGGTCCATTTATTATTACTTAAATCAACCTGAAAACATTAAATCCCAAAGTTGTACAGGTGTAAGGAGATAGTCTTTCTGGCTTCAGTACTTCTTTTCTTGAAATAACGAACAAAGCTCCATCTGACTCTACCAAATATTACAAACATTCCACTTGATCACCGACTTGAATATTCAGTAGGTGGCTTAGCAATTTGCACCGGGAAATCACCTTTGATCGCAAATATTTGCCCTAAACCATTAATAGCATAAAATTGATCTCTGTAGTAGATGACAACAAAATAGTTGCTGTTACGAACTCTTGTCCAAACCTTACCACCAGGTCTAGTGTAGGCCAATTTCCTATTTCTTCCATAAATAAGCATAGCATGGACTTGCGAAGAATCTGAATTTGGACAGAATGATGATGATAAAACACATCTGATTATTATAAAAATACCAACGTCAGTATCATTTATATCATTAGTCCAATCATTGGAAGAATATGGAAAGCTATTGATGGATGGCAGTTCAAGTTGACGAAGAGAAAAGGGATGCAAAAGACTGATAGTCAATTTTACGGATTCAATTTCAATAAGCCAACCCTTTGAAGAGAAGCACCTGCTGCTCCTATTTGATGCTTTAGGTAAATCTACATGGCGACTGAAGCCGTTTGAAACACTGAAGAAAGTGATTGAATCTGTTTTGAGACGAAGCATGAGCCAAGGAATCTTACACATGGAATGATGTTATATTCTAAGTTGTATTAAAAGCAATAAAGAAGGACGAAAAATATTGTTGTTTGAGAGAACCGTTCTCTCCAGAAAAGAAGCATTTATTAAGTGAATAACCACCTTCATTCATTTACTTTTCTAGTTTAAATACAACACATGTTACATGATAATGTAACTTACAATAACTTAATGAAACAGTTAGAAGATAGTAATTAAAAAATAAATTAATTTCATCACAACTCACTGACTCAACTAATAAAACTCAACATTAATGGAAGGCTTAGCCAATTCTTACGTAAACAACATGCATAAATAAATTACGTGGCAGCGAACTCACACATAAACTACATCCATAAATAAATTAAGTGGCAGCCAACTCACACATAAACTACATGCATAAATTAATTAAGCTTACATCATTCCACCCCCTTGGAATGAACCTTGTCCTCAAAGTTAAAATCTGGGTAACTCCATGAAAATCGCCATTTGTTCTCCCAAGTCTCATCCTCAAGTAGCAAACCTTTCCATTTACTTAAAACCTCAGTCTTGGGTCGATATTTATCTTTAGTGATAACTCTAGTATCGAGTACAGCTTCTGGTTGGGGTACATTGCCTCAAGATTATCCTATAAGGCAGGAAGCTGTTGAGCAACAGTTGTTAGATTGCCAATCTTATTTTTCAGGTTGGAGACATGGAATACATTATGTATCTTCGAGCCAACCAGAAGATCCAATTTGTAAGAAACTGGACCAACTCGTGCTAGAACTTGATAAGGACCAAAAAAATTGGGTGCTAACTGTTGGGGAAAAATCAGGTTTTTAAAATTTTTATAAAACCTTTTGAAGATCGCTCTCATATAATATATAAGAATTTGTATTCTAGAAATCGTACCTTGAAAATCCGAGTTGGCTTTTTCCGCTGAAGTGATTTAGGTTCCTAGATCACGATCCGCCACCACCACTCCTGTTAGATCACGATCCGTCACCACCACGCTTGTTAGATCACGAACTGTCACCAATGATCTTCCAGGTTATGACTCAGGTTCGATCTGCACTTGACGTGTGTGCGCCTTTATCACTACCAAAGCAACTAGCACGAGAAAATTTTTCTCTCAACAATAGAGAGAAAAATCTTTTTCTCTGATCTGTATAAAGTGGCTTCACCTTTTTTTTTTTGTTTAGAGAAAATAAGCCTTATATATCTCCCTTTAGTGAAAACCCTAGACTCCAAATAATGCCCTAAATAAAACTCACGTTCCTTTTCATTTTGTAGGGGGCCCACCATGTAAAATAACAAAAGACCCCTTGCACATAAGCTAATTAAATGGAGCCTCCCACTAAATGATATATTTAGGCTTTTGACCCAAATAGCTAGTTATCTTACTTATTAGTCCAGTTGTGGTGCAGTTAATTAAATGAGCTAACCCGGGGATCATTTGGGAACATACAATAGTGGCTACAATAATTAGGCCTGTAATTAAGCTAGCCCAATTATTTAATTCCAAATCTACTCCACTAAAAGATTGGAACTGACTTCCATAATTGTATGCTCGAATAATAATTCGACCCAAGCCACATTGATTTCTTTACTGCACAATCCTTTGTACCACATCGTTAATTAAATTGATATCTCAACTGTCCAATCAATTTAATAACATCTTATTCCTTGATCCTTACTGGTTTTCTCTAATGATCATTTTCAACATACTAAATATGTTGACACACTCTGGCCAGAGAATTCTATGATCAAGTGCCGAAAACCCATCAAGAGATGTGTTGTACAAATTCTATATTGTTAATCCATAACTCCAATACTCATAATTGCTCCCACCAAGATACCGGGTAATCTTGACCACAAGGATGTGTCGTGCCCATTGGTAACTCAAATGAAATAACAATTACAGTCATGAAATCATAATTAACTCAAGATTAAGATTACAGTAAAATCAACGCCTATGAGATTTAATAAGTCTGACAGTTATTACAAAGTTAATTAAATCTCATATGTGATCATGTTCAATGTAGTCGTACTACATCAATAAATTCATATATGATTAAGACAAATCATTCAATGAATTTATTACAGTCTATACCTAAATAAAGTGCCCAACTTTATTTATCAACTGCGAACTAAATTTATTTAATCATAAGATAACTTGTATTTATGTCTTCTGTGAATCCACATGGTGATCACATAAATACATATAATATGATTAAATGGACTTTAATACAAATATTAATGCAATTAAGATATTTAAATAAAATACCTCATCTATTTTATTAATCAGAAAAATTGTTTATTATAATTAAATAAACACATATGCTTTTAAAGAGTATATTTTCCCAACACTAACTTGAGAGTTTTTCGCAAAGTAACTGACGAATGGTGATATGGTTGGAGACGAAGAAAACCCCAATCACCAACAGCAAATTCTTGCTCATTATGATTTTTGTCAACATGAAACTTCGTCCGATCTTGTGAGAGCTGGAGATTTTGCCGCAGTAACTTAAGAATTTCATCTCTAGACTTAAGTGTGTCATCCACAGCTTGAACTTTAGTAACACCTGGCGTATAAGACAGTAAAGATGGAGGTTTGATTCCATAAACAACTTCAAATGGAGTGAGTTTGGTAGATGAATGAACAGATGTATTATAACAATATTTAGCCCAAGCAATCCAATCCATCCAACGAGTCAGTGATCTCCAGTAAAACAATGAAGGTAATGTTCAAGAGTACGATTCAGCACTTCGGTTTGTCCGTCGGTTTAAGGATGATAACTCGAACTCATACAAAGTTGTGTCCTTTGCAGTTTAAACAATTCTGTCCAAAACTTACTTGTAAACACATGATCCCTGTCACTAACAATAGATATTTTGTCATATGACAGAAGCTCGTTGGCAGTAAGAGTTGCTGATGCAACAATCACTGAGGGCCTGAATCTTGTAAAACTAATGTCTCTTATGAAAACTGTGAAATGCAAGTTATGCAACTTAAGAGGGGTGAATTAGAATTTTATAACTTATGTAAATAATTCACACCACAATTTCATATATTATCTTAATCAAAACAAAAATAATAAATTCAATAAAGCACAATAATAAAAGAGTAAGAGAAGAACAATAATTTTTACGTGGTGTGAGAAACACTTGAAGATTTCACTATCCAAGTCTCTCAAGACTTCAAGTTCTTTACAATTGACTTTTAAGGTGTTAATAAACCTTTACAACCAATAAATTATCTCTCAATCTCTTTACTCAAGTGTTTCTCACACTTAAACACTCACAAATTTGATGATAAAATAAATATTACAACAATGAACTCTCTTTTAGAGTAAATGTACAAATAATAGCTCAATGAAAATTTAATTTATGATTATTTTCAAATTTGGAAGCTCAAAATATATTGTTCGCACTTGTTTATCCTTGCAAAAGTCTTAAATTGAAGTTGGAGTTGAGTTTGTATAGTTAAAGTCCAAAAACTAGCTGTTATAGGTAAATTCCAGCAAGTAAGTGGTTAGCCACTTAATTTATCCAGCTCCCCACTTCAGAACAATAAAGTTACCATTAAATTCGAATGGCTGCAGTAATAATGTTCACAAAATTATAGTGTTACCCAATACTTTTATTAATTATACTATGGCCCCAAATGTTATAGAACTTTGCAAAAAAATCCAATTTTAGAATTTCTAAGTAATACTTGTTATTCTCAAAACTTTCTAAAGTTATGATATGCCTAATACATAATAATATTTTTTAAAGAAGTCCTTTTTAAAATTTAACAAAATACTTTCAAAATTCTCAAAATTTTTTTAATTTAGTCTAAAATTTAGAAATATGAAATTTCTCAAGCGGCTAGCCAGTAACTCTCTGTATGCTTAAGATATTTACACTCATGCTCTCAAACTTCATAATTATGATATGGCCCGAAAGGTTTCAAATATTCACAATAAGTCCAACCCCCGAATTCAAAACAACACTTATTTAAATCAATGATTGCAAAACTTTTTTTATTTTAGTCCACATCTTGAAAATAACTAACTTCATAAAATACTTAGCTTATACTTGTAAAACATTTTATTTATGAAAAAATAATGATTTATTAAACAAAATCTTGGGCTTCTCAAATGTTAGACTATTCATATAATGAGTCCGTTGAGCTCTAAACTTTATTCTTGATTACGCCGTTGTCTGTTGAATATCTTGAACTTAATTTCACTTGATTCACTTGAATAAACAGTATCCTTTAAGAAATAATGAAAATGTGAAATATAATATTTTTCAAATCACTTAAGACATAGATTTTTTATCATCAAAATTATATTATGTATAGCCTTTTATACTAACAAACTGAGAATTAGAGATCATAGACCGAGTATGGAATAACAGTTGCACAATCAACTTCTATTTGAAAAGGTATCTAACCTCCTAGTGCTTGGATGATAATCTCATGGATTCTAAATTGGATATTTTCTCCCACTGAGATCTGTCTAAGAAAGTACTTCAGAAAGCATATGGGAGTAAGACTCACATAATGCATCTCAGGCTTTAATCCCTTGAGAATATGTACTTCCATGTGCACTAGGTGTTCTATATATTCTTTACCGAATTTTTGTTTTTCCTATTGAGGATTATCAACTTAAACAATTTAGAAAAAGAACCACAATCTATTAACAAAAAAGAGTGCATTGCAGTTTCAAAAAAAAAAAAAAAGAATACATTACATATACTAATTTACTACAAACTATGAAAATGAGAAGGAGAACAAATCTTCCTTTTACCAACATATCACAAGGCAGCAATTGGTAACTAGAAATATATCACTCCGCAAGTGTCCCAACACATTTTGATAAAAAAAATTAAGATTAATGAACAGAGTCACCTATGAAACCCTAATTAGTATAGCTATGAAATTACAGGTTTTGATAAAATAATAGTACTGAGAGTTGATTCTTTGAAAAGAATAGATTACAAAGGTTCGGCCAATACATGGTATCCGTGCATCCAGTTCTTCATATTTGGAGCTCCGTATGAAAGCACGACACAATCAAATTTTTTAAAATCAATCAAAGATTGCACAAACAGAATCATACAAACATTTTATTTGCTTTTCTCTTAATTTGGAAGCACAAAACTTATTTTTAGAACCAAAAAACAAAGAGAACTTTAGAAAAATACTTACTTTTTTTTATAGGAAATTGTAGCTTTCATTAAACCAAAACAGAAAATACATGCTTAAACTCTGGAGGGAAATTTTCCTTCTAAACAACAGGATCAGTCTTTTGTAACGCCATTTTTGCTAACAAATGGACATTAGTATTACACGATCTAGGAACATATCTTACTACAAAGCGATTGAAATGATTCATTAGGGCTTGAATGTCTGAAATGATCCAGTGTATCTCTGTCATATTGCCTCCTTTGTTGTTGATCAAATCAGCTAGCACTTGAGAGTTAGTTTCCAAAATTACTGACAGCAGACCTGCCTCTTTAGCAATGCCAACACCCCATTCTGCTGCCTCTGCTTCTGCATACAAAACATCTCTGCTTCTGCATACAAAACATCACCCTTATAAAAAAACATGAGAAAATACTCATTTGAATAAAAAAAACTTAAGAGAAATATTTATTTGAACCAAAAAGCAAAGAAAACTTGAGAAAAATACTTGAGTCAAGACAAAGAAAGGAAATATTGGCTTGAACCAAAGAGCTTGAGAAAAATACTTATTTGAACTAGAAAACTTGAAAAAAAAAATCATTTGAACCATGAGAAAAATATTTGAACCTATAAAACTTGAGAAGAATACTTACTTGAACCAGAAAACTTGAGAAAAATATTAATTTGAACTATAAAACTTAAGAAAACTATTAGCTTGAACCAGAAAACTTGAGAAGAGTACATAATTGAACAAAAAACTTGAGAAACATACTTATTGAACCATAAACAAACAAAGAAACATACTCATTCAAAAACAAACAAAACTTATGAAAAATACAAATAATAAAGAAAACTTGAGAAAAATACTTACTTGAAGGATGACACATTTTGCCACGTCCCTCAAAATGGACTTGGACCCTAAAAATTTTGGCAATGTAAAATGAATAAAGCTTGGGCTCTAAAAATTTGGGGAGTCGATAATCCAACTGAAACAAGGAGGGTCATTTGAAATATGTGTAAGAGAACATTGTGGTGATAGAATGGCGTTAATGGCATTTGCTTGGTTAGGAGCTTCTTCTTGATCATCCCTTTTGATTCGTTTGTTAAAAATTAAGAAAGAATCTGGTAGACTTCTTGTTCAGCCTTTGGGAAAAAAAAAAAAAAGAGAGAGGGAAGGGAGGAAGGAGGACAAAAAAAAACAATCATATAGTTCTCTTTCATCATCAATCACACTCCACAAGTCCTAAAATGCTAGCTCCAGATCAATGCCCAAGAA
Organism: Citrus trifoliata; assembly: GCA_018350135.1. NCBI lineage: Eukaryota > Viridiplantae > Streptophyta > Magnoliopsida > Sapindales > Rutaceae > Citrus > Citrus trifoliata. The sequence goes on along the minus strand of CM031389.1, from coordinate 18,968,807 downwards.
ACTTGAGATATATGGTCGTATCTCTAGTTTCTTTGAGCGCGTTCCAAAGACAGTGTGATTTCATCCTTCATTATCCTATTGAGTTAGTTGTTTATTTTTAACTAGGAATGGCAATCGGTTAAGTCGAGCTTGGGCCTGGCCAAGCCCAAGCCGAGCCGATCAATAAAAATAAAAGTCCAACCCTAAGAAAAATCTCACCATTTGTGATTCCACCCGACCCGATTCAGGCCAACCATAATTTTTTTCAGAATTAATAAATTTAAGCTGCATTATTTTGTCAATATTTTGTTATTTTATGATCACATCCCAATTTCATTCATGTTGCTTTTCAATTTTTGTTCTCTTTCTAGTTACAGTACCATGAATATAAACCAAAAGAACTGATTTTTCTAACTTAAAATAATTATCAACACAAAGGCAAAATATACAATATCACAAAATAATTCACAAAATAACTAATTAATGTACTAATATTTTCAACCGATTAATAATTCACAAAACAACCAATTAATGTAATAATATTTTAAACCAATTAATAATTCACAAAACAACCAAATAATGTAATAATATAATTTTTTAATGTGCTAATTTTTTTAATATAGGGTCGGGTCGGGTTGACTTAAGCCTGATCCGACCCGCTCGAATTTTGATCGGGCTTAAAAATTTAGCCCGAACCTGACCCGAAATCCGAATTTTTGAATTAAATCTCGAAAAATTAGGGTAAGATCAATTGGGCCAAAATTATATCAAATTGCTATTCATATTTGTAACTGCTATAAAATAACGGGTAAATGCTTGTCTACAATCGTATATTTTAGATTTAATACCCGTCTGGTGTATGTACTACCTTATTGAAAGTTGGTTTCTTGGCAGCTGAGTTCTCTAATGCGTATATTTAATTAAGCAAAACCACTTTCTTCTTCGAAATTATTAAGGATATATAATTCACATTTAATTAAGTTTCTTTCTCTAAGGTAAAAGGTAAAGATTTTTTTTAGTTAAAACCGATGTTCACCTGGTTAAGAGCGAACTCTTCATGGTATGCGCAAGCTTTGATCTTAAAAAAATAATAATAATAATAATTAATAAATAATTTGGAGTTGAAAACCTAGCATTTAATTTATACCATTATTATCTTTTTACTACTAAAAGTAAGTAGAAATAACATTTAGGTGCAACAAGTATTGTACTCTAAATTCTACGACTAAAGAATTATAGACTTAAAAAGGATAAAATCAATCCCCTCCCTAAACCAAGATGATTCAAGTGACGGTGCCTGAATTTTAGAGTAATCTCTTTAATTCCTTACGCTAAGGAATCTTTTGTCTCTTTCCTCTTCAGTTTCAGGTACCAGTGTGTATAATAGCTTGGTTTTAGAGGAATGAAATTATCTTTTCTTAATCCTTGTCTCTGACTTTATATGCTATCAGAGCATTTTACAGCTCACAAGACTCCTTGATTCTTAGCTTTTAACTTTCACCATGACCAGTGAAAACTGAACAGCTTCTTCTTCAATCCAAACACTTACCAACATATCCCTAAACCCAAACGACCTTATAGCCGTCAATGTAGTCAATCAACTTCCATTAGAGTTCATAAAAATCACAGTTTGATGTCTTGCTTTATGGGTAAGATTTACGTGGGTATATTGATGGAACAAATCCTTGTCCTCCCTTACAAATTGAAACCGATGGCAATAAAGTCTTAAATCTTGAATATATTCTTTAGACAAGACAAACTCATTTCGCTTGGCATCATTGGCGCTCTCAATCACAGAGTTGTCCCTATGGTTAGCTCATGCAAAACTTCTGTTGAATCCTGGACATGCCGAGGAAAAAATTGAGCTAATCTGTTAGGACTCTAATAGTTTATTTTATTTTAATTGCTTGTTTTAATTTCTTTCCTATTAGTATTAGGTTTTCTTATTTCAATTAAAGTCCTTATTAAATTACAATTAAGATTGTCTTGAACTACTATAAATAAGTGGTTCTTATTATGTTTTTGGGAGGCAAGTAATAAAATTAATTCTAATTCCTATTAATTCTTCTCCCTTCTCTTTAAATTCTTCATCTATTCTCTCTTAATTCTCTAATCAAAACCCTAGAATCCTACCATCTGGTATCAGAGCACATCCTTCCTGCCACCATTTTCTTTTTCTTTCGTTCACTATTTGAAAAAAAAAAAACCCAACAACCAAACTTTTGCCAACATCTCTTGGCTTTTGGAGACTTGAACCGGGCCCACCCTCCAAACTTTCCAACATCTAAAGTTTTTTCAACCAAGTGTGAATTTTCTTTAAACTTTTAGGCATCATGACTGTTACGGAGCTTAAAGGCAAAGTTGAGTAGTTGTCACAACAATTTCATGACAAGTTTACAGCCATCGATGAAAAGGTTACAACCTTAGCCAAGCAGAATAACGATTTGCAGGAACTCATGCACGGCATCCTTCAGCAATTGAGTCAGCTGCGAAAAGGCAAACAACCAGTTACTGATCAACGACAAGTTGATATATTTACTGGCGGGACCTCTGCTCCTCAAACGGTAATTGCTACCCAACCCCCTCTTGAACCTACTGAACGCATTGGAAGTACTCTCGTGCAAGCTTGTAACATACGCCTTGACTTTCCTATTTTTCATGGTGACAATCCAACGGGATGGATTTTTCGATGTGAGCAATATCGTCGCCTTATTGGATTATCAGATGTTGACTTATTGTCTTTAGCTATTGGCCATCTTGATGGTGATGCGGTACCTTGATTTCATTGGCTAGAGCAGACTATGGGCGAAATGACTTGGGCGCAATTTAAACGGGCTTTGACTACTCGATTTGGGACATTAGAAGAGAATGATACAGTTGGCAGCCTTACCAAACTACGTCAAACAGGGACTGTTCTTGACTATCAACGACAATTTGAAAAGTTGGCTAATCGAACTAGCAATTTAACGGAGCCTTTCTTCATTAGTTGTTTCCTCTCTGGGTTACGTGAAGATATCAAGGCTGGCGTACAACTATTCAAACCTGTTAGTCTCCTACAAACTTTTGAACTTACTAGATTTCAAGAAAAGGCAATTATTTTACTGGGCAATTGTTCCCTCATTCCTGCCATCCAAGATCCAATCACACAATTACAATCGACTCCTACTCCACCAACACTGTTTTTATTAGGACCGGTTCCCTCTGCCTTACCTAATAATGTCAAACGTTTATCCTCAACTGAGCAGGCGGAAAGACATTCTAAAGGACTTTGTTTTAACTGTGACGAGCAATTCAAGTCTGGGCATCGCTGCAAACAACCTCAACTATTGCTTTTAGACGCTAATATACCTGTTCACAACCCTCCAACACCTGACCATCATTCGGATTGGAAAATCTCGATTATTGAGACTGGGTAGAAGACTTGCGGACAAGCCTGTTTTAAGGAGAAGGAATGTTAGGACTTTAATAGTTTATTTTATTTTTATTGCTTATTTTAATTTCTTTCCTATTAGTATTAGGTTTTCTTATTTCAATTAAAGTCCTTATTAAATTACAATTAGGATTGTCTTGAACTACTACAAATAAGCGGTTCTTATTATGTTTTTGGGAGGCAAGTAATAAAATTAATTCTAATTCCTATTAATTCTTCTCCCTTCTCTTTAAATTCTTCATCTATTCTCTCTTAATTCTCTAATCAAAACCCTAGAATCCTACCATCCTTCATCCTCAAGAACCATGGCGTTAGCAAAACAGCTCAGCCTCATCAGTCAAGGTTCACAACCAGTAGTCGAATATCTTGCTGATAAATTGGTTTTAATTGGAGCACCTTTTCTGGATCAATACCTCATTACTCATACTCTCAACCGGGTGGGTCCTCAATTCAAGGAACTTGCAACTGCCGTGAGACATATCACGATCAGCTTTGATGAACTTCACAACAAACTTGGCAAATATGAAGCATTTCTCAAACGAGAGGCACTTTGCTCTACTGAAAATCTTAGAAATATCATCACTAATATTACCTGCTTCTCTCCCTCAAAAAATGGTAATCAATTTGACGCGAAGAACTTCCAAAACAATAAAGGAAGCCAAGGTCCTACCAACTCTGGAAATCAAGGCAGTACCTTCAATCCCAATAATATTGGAAACACAAATTTGAGCAAGAATACTAAAACAAACTTATAAAACACAAAACGGTGGTGTCAACACATATCCCCCCATATTTCACATCACCCATTATCACTTATAAAACAAACTTCTTATAAACCTATAGAAACAAAAACCACCAAGAACTAACGATAGTGTGCAAAATTTATTTAAAAGATTGAACTTGATGTGCAAAACATTGTCAGCAGCAATATTTGATATCCAAGATTTTGACTCACCGATTCGTAAGCTGGAGACTGCATAACATTTCGTTGACAAACATTTGATGTATCTTTGCTTGGCTATATTCCGTTCCTTTCTAGTTGCCTCCAAAATCCATAAATGGATCCCATGCCTATCACTTTGTTTGGATAAATCTATCATCTATAACTGCAAGGTCACAAAGTTGCATGTTAGAAATATGGAAAATATAACAGCACTACAAAGGAGGGCCTAGTCTATCCTGCCAGCCACATGGATAAGTCTGCAGCAACATGAATAATTAGATAAACCAAAACTTGGTCAGGGAAATTTAAATCAAATTACATGCATATGCAACACAGCTACAGAAACAAAAATGTTCTCCAGAGCTCACACTCGCAAGAGTCCTTTCTTAAGTTTCTCTCTCCTACAGCAGTCAAATTCTTTCCAAACGAAAATACTGCTTCAACAACTACTTAAGTTAAATTTGTGAAAAAAAAAATTACACACTAATCATAAGGACCATTTTCCCAAAAAAAATCACCATTAGAGCTGGGAAATTCAATAACTCATAAACAATAAAGCTGTGAACCTATCAGAAAGCTATGCTAATCAAAAACACTAACATTACACAAAAATTCTGGTTTTTTCTCTCATTCGCATTGGTTTTACATCAAATAACTGAGAATGTACATCGTCTCGAAATTTATAAATGAACATATTAATCACAGCTGTACGAATGAATGAATGTTAATCAGGGTGCGTACATATATTCTCGTTGATTCATTCATGTTCTTCATTCTAAATTTCTATCTTCCTACTTCTCTCTTAAGCTTATTCTAACCCTCTTTTGATTCAGTGCTAAACGTCTTGCTATAACAGGGTTGTAAAACTTCCTCATATGATCTGAAAGTTTGTGGATTGCTCCAAGATCACCAGTCACAGAAAGCTGCATAAGATAGGAGTCAAACTTCCGATATGGCAATTTCAATCCCTTGTTTACAACCTCTTGCAACAGAAAGCAAGCTTCTTCCACTTTACTGCAATCAAAAAGCCCATCAATCATCACACAGTAAGTATCAACGTCCTGAGCACAACCCCTTTTATCCATCTCATGCCAGGTCTCAAATGCCCCATCAGGTTCACCCAGTTCAAAATACATTGAAATCAGCATATTATAAGTTTGCACACTTGGCCAACAACCCACTTCGATCATTCTTCCATAAAGCCTAAGCGCTTCATCGCCGTTTTTGTTATCACATAGGACCTTAAGAAAACAGTTATAAGTAACTATATCAGGAGGGTAACCTTTATTGCCCATCTCTTCCAAGAACTTGTAAGCTTCCTCAACCTTTCCAGCCAGACACATCCCTTCAAGTACTTCCTTGTATGTTGAAACATCAGGAAGGCAACCGCTGTTTATCATATGTCCCAAAAGTGAAAAGCATTCCTCCATTCTATCATTCTGTACAAGGGCCACAATCATGATTGCATAGGTTTTTGCAGTTGGCGAAGAGATGGTCGAACCTTTTGTTCTCATGAACTCAAAAAGATCAGCCGCTTCTGTCACCATCCTCGCTTTGCAAAAGGTATCAATGGCAGTGTTATACGTAAAATTATCAGGAGCATGACCCATTTGGATCATTTCTTCAAGCGTCTGCATTCCTCTATTTGGATTTCTAACCCTACACCACCCAAAAAACAAAATGTTATAGGTATTAGCATTGGGTTTAACTTTGTTCTTGACCCTCTTACATATGGTCTCGGCATAATCAACCAAACCACACTTACATAAAGCATCCAAGAGCAAGTTAAGGGCATTGATCTCCGGCTGTGTCTTCACTTTAATCCTTTTTTTCTTAGCAAATTTCTGAACACTGGTCATGTACTTCTCAGTATATTGTTTCAAAATCATTAGCAAAACATCAACAGGAACAAAAACCTTGTTATTCCTCTTCATGTAGTCCAGCATACTACAAACTAATCGAAATTGCTTGGCCTTATACTTAGTACTAGACAAAATATCAATCATAAGATTATACACCAGAGGCTCGTGGGCATAGTTATCCTGATGACCAGCCCACATAAAGAATCTGAACGCTATTTTCTCCTCAAATTGAAACCTTTGAAGGACCCCAACAACGGAATCAGTAGTCAGCGGAACACCAAGACTGTCAAGTGCCTTCTCCATATTATCATATGCATTTGAATTATCGATAATAGCTTCGTACAACTTAGCAACATCACTCACGGAACTGGAACTCCAGTATCTAACATCACTACTAACATTGCAATCCAATTGCGAAGAAACTGAAAAAGTGGGTGGCGACAAACTGAAAGATGGGACCGTTACTGATGATCGTAGTTGGTGATGATGAGTTGAAGAGTGAATGTCAGTGAGAGGAACCAATGTACTTATAACATTTGAATAGCATGATTTTTTTCTAACAAATAAGTAAGGGCAGAGTCTCCTCATTTGGTGAAAATTTTATAAATCTGCACTAAAATTTCAGCAAAATTCAATTTTTATTTTTAAAAAAAAGAAAGCTACAGACAGAACAAAATTGAAAAAACAAATCAGCAAGAATTACCTCAAATGAATTCCGGATAAAGCTTCTTTAATAACCCCAGCTGCGTTTATTCCACTTTGAGCTACTGCCCTGCCCAGAAGGCTTCAAAAGGAAAGGGGGTACGCTAACGGAGCAAACCAAAACTAACCCGGGCCTAGTTAAGTTAAAGAAAAAGGGGTAAAAGCTTGTTTCTGCTCACTTAGAACTTTCATCAAACACCTTGCAAACTAAACTTGGAACCTTTCCGATGTCGCTTTGAAGGCTTTTTGTCTGGACGACCCGAACAAGGACAGCATATTGGGCCTCAGCTGGACTTACAAGATGGGCTAAGGTCGTGAGTATAGGAGGGCTTCAAGCCCAAGTGGCTATGGGTTTGAGAGGTTGATATCCAAGAAATTATGAGGCTCTCAATAAATAATAGGAAACACACATTAAAGAGAAAGAAGACATGGAAAAAAAAAACTTACAAATTAATGTAAAATATTATATGTCATTCAATATCTATTTGTCTTCGTGTTACATTTATTGTAACTTAGAACTATATAAAATTCATTGACTGTCCCACCTAGCCCTATTGTTTTGTTACTTAGATAGATAAAAGGTTTGTCTAAGCTACATTTATCTATCTAAGTATAGCCATTCATTCATGCGTGATCTAAAGACTTGCAATCAGTGTAAAAACTTATCATTGTACGTAGGGCCGATTATAGAGTATTTATGGCCTCAGACAAATTTTTTCCATAAGACCTCATTTCATTTAACAACTTCAAAACTCAAAAAATATATAAAGGAGCTCAAAATTGTTTAATCTTTAAGCATATTTCGAATTTTAATAATAATCAAGAAGATTCTAAAAAAATTTTAAAAATCCTAAAAATGATAAGTCAAGAAGAAATTTTATTACTTCCGTCAAAAGCATGAGTAAAATAAGAACAATACTAATTTCAAGTAAAATATTTAGAATTATAACACGTATAAGTTGAGATAATGAATTGAAGATCAAATAATAGTTATCGATTTGTATTTCAAAAAACTTTGTTTTCCTTTTTAAGTGAGTCAATGAATGTAATAATTTTTTTTTTTGTAGAGAATGGAGTAAAAAATTTTCCACCTACTAGTTTTTGATATTATAAAGTTTTTAATAGAAAATAAAAGGAATAATAAAATCCAAAGATTAAGACGTTAAATAATTAAGTTATTAAGAAACTGAAAATTTAAAGAATTTATTTATTTATTCTTCAAAAGAGAGATGATGAAAGAATTGGTGGCGGTTGGATACTATTATTAATTATATCTTTTTAACACTAAAGTTCTTAAATATAGATTTTCTATATAAAAACAATTCTTAATTGTATGTGAATTACTAATTAGAGAGATGTTTAAAATAGACTTTTATACAATATAAAACATAAAATAAATATTTATTAATTAAAATATTATTAAGAAAATACTGAAAACATTAGACTTTTCTAAAATATGGAACCTACACAATCGCTTTGTTCTGCTAAATTTAAGCTAATGTAAACTAATGTCCAGATAGAGGCTGCTGATCTTTTCCTCATATAAAACCACATGTTAATATAATAATTTTCTATCATCGCACGATCAACTTAATTCCAATAATTTAGTTAATAAAAAAAGGGGGTAGGTTTGGACCACTTCCATTTTGATGATGTGTAAGCAACCTGAATTCCAAATGTCTCATTATCAATCACCTTGATTGACATCGAATTTTTTTTTTTTCCTTGGTGATTTGGCAATTTTGTATTTGTAGCTTTTAAGGGTAATATATCTCGTTTTACAAATGTTGAAAATTAGAAGTCCAAGTACCCCAAGATTGACTTTAGAAAAATCATTTTCATTGAAGATTGTGAGTTACAATTAGATATCAAAATTTAAAACTGTTAAATTGAATTGAATTGTCTAACAATTTTACTTTTCAACAACAAAACGTGAATTGAAATTCTTAAGGTGGCTACATTTGCTTTTTAATTAGATAATAAGAGTCAATTACAAATGGATAATACAAGAAAAGAGTGATGATAAACTTACAAATTTTTATATAAACTTATCTTGTACAAATTGATATGGCATTAATTCATTAGTTTAATGAAATATAAAATAATATAAATAAATCATGTGAGTCAAGAGATATTTAATTTAACCAATGAATTAACGTCACATCAGTTTGTACAAAATAAATTTGTATCATTACTCTATAGAAATTACAATACTAAAGTATTTTTAAGAAATCTTAAAAAAAAGTATCTTTAAGGAAATCTAAACACTTCATTATATACAAGTATAATAACTATGAGTTAGAATAAATGTTCGTTTAGTCCGTATATATTAATTTAAATATTTATTTAGTCTTTATATTCTAAAAAAAGTTCAAAACACCCCTATAATTAAATATATTACATTCTTACCCTTATTTTTTCTTTCCTTTTATAATAATATCATCACAGAAATATTGTTGACATTAATTAATTAATCTATAAAGAATATATTTAAAAATTAACCAATAATTATTTATTAGCAAACTAACCAATAAATATTAGTGTGGTTATTTGTACCATGCAACAATCTTACTAATAATTCTTTTATAAAAAATTAACTTACCAAATTAATCTTAAAATTAATATAATAATAATAAAATTTGGGTAAATTTTTATGTTATTTTTAAGGTTAATTTGATAAATTATAATTTTTTATTAATATCCCTAAAAAAATTGTTGTAAGGGTATTACTATAAAAAGAAAGAAAATGTAACAGTTAAAGTGTAATATATTTTATAAAGTAGTTTTCTTTTTTTTTTTTTTAGTATAAGGACCAAATAGATATTTAATTCAAAATATAAGGATTAAACAAATATTTGCCTTACTAATTGACTCATATTCAAATTGAAATGTCAAGAGCAAGAAATAGACTAATTGAGTTAACAAGTTAGGTGCATATTCCATATTGACTAATTTTAATGATAATCCAATTCCTTCAATGAGATTTGGTTAAATCATTAAATTTTTGGGTTGAATTCAAGATTCGTTACAAATTTCTTTTAAAATTTGTTAAATCATCTCAAAACTCTCATAGAATACTACAAACGACTTTTCTGATATATAAGATTTATCCGGAATTTTTTAAGAATTCCTTTTTGTAATTGAAATATAAACGAGTATAGGTATAGCCTGTCATCCATGATTAAATTAGCAAGGTAAACGTAATTAACTATGACCTTTTATATGCACAATCATTTTTCTTGTTTAAAAATCTCAATTAAAATGGAAACTAAATATCTCGATCTTTGCTCCGCCTCCCTTAAAGGAAAAAAAAAAAAAATCAGTCTCACAGCATCTAAAGAGAGTATTTTCTATATACTATTTTTTAACAAGTATTGATTATTAAATTAAAGTGGACTTTATTTTATTATCTAAAATCTGAATTAGTCTAAATTTTTCTTGAAGTCTAGATATGTCTGAGTACAAATATTTGAATAATATTTTTTTAATATATGAATATAAGTAGCATTTTTTTTGTTTTTATAAAGTAAAAAAAAAATGTTAAGCATGCTTATTGACATTTATGTACCTTATAGATCAAAACAATAAAAGAGATTAGATGTTATCGTTTAGGAAATTAATATATTTTATAGAGATATTTTTTAAATATAATATTTATTTCTCATTCAAACATTTTTTCATTCAAATAAAAGTTACAAAAATTTACTTTTTCTATTCAAATGTAAATGTCTTAAAATAAAATATAAGCTACAAAAATTAAAAATACTTATTTTAAAAAATTTTGAAATTAATAAAATTTTAAACTTTTAAATGTTTAACGGACAACCCCTAAATTAATTATATTAACATTACAAGTTTACTTAAATGTCTTTATATAATTTTTACTTTTTTCTTCACATAAGATTGATACTAATAGTTAAAATAATAGATTTTTTATAATACTGTTATTTTTTTGTCTGACACTAATAATATAATAAATGTACACCTTTAAATTTTGATCAACAGTTATAAAATATTTGTACAGTTAAAAAGATATAAATTCTTTAGAAATATTGTATTAGCTAACAAATTGGTTAAAAAAATTATATCTAAGTTAAAATAAGGGAGGAGGGGAGAAGAATTATAATGGATCACAATCTCTCTCCTTTTGCGTTGAATTCATAAATATCTCAATTTAATTTGAATTTATCAACTTACTTTTAAAGATTACCTATTACTTATTAACTAACTAATTATTTATTTACTTAACTAAACTAATAATAAAAATTAACATATTTAAATCCAAAGGTCTATAATAGCACACATTATCAATATGGTAAAAAATCATACAGTATCATATAAAAATTCTAAAAAATTTAATCGTGAACCATATAGCTTTGAGATTTTATGGAAGAAAAAAAAATGCAATTGAAAATGGGTATTCTTATATTTTAATGTTGAATTATCCTTTCACCACCAATTACCTATGTCTGCCACGTGTCCATTAATCCTTAATCTCAAGACTGCGCGGGCTTAACTGTGACCCCAAGCTTTGGGTGGGTTTGGTGGATCCTCTGCATCACCGGCGTGTTAGGCGTATTCCCTTAAATAATTGCAATTCACCAAAAATAGCTCAATTTTTTAACCCATTTTATCCCAAAAAAAAAAAAAAAATTTTTTTTTAATAAAAACAGAGATATTCAAATTTCTATTATTTTACGGTTAAAAAAATAGATTTTTGGACAAAATTATCCTCATCAAGCCTAAACTTCTAAAACCGTTGTCTTCTCTTTGGCAATAAAAATCTGTCCTATTAAATCAATTGCAAGTATGTGCTACCATCGATCAAAAAGTAGTACGATGGCAGCGAAACAACAAAATGCAAATTGGTTAATATAGCCGTCGATTTTGAGACCTACTGCCCAGAGACAATATAAGAGTTTTGCAAGTCTAGAGTTGATATGGGTAATTTTGTCAACAACTTTTTTTTTTTTAAGCTTACAAGATCAATACAAATTTGAGTGAGGTTATTTTTGTAATGAGTAGTGTAGTAGTGCACGTTTTAAAATTTTGTCCTAAATAATACGGTATTGATTAATTGAATGATAAGATAATGTAATTGCTGTTGAATTATACTAAGGAAATAAAATAAAATTGACTATAGAATAATAACCTTTGCTACTTTAAATAACTCTTAAGTTCCCTAAATCATTGGGGAAAACAAAAACATTTGAATTATATTTTTGGGAACTTTAAAACAAAATTATTGAGGGTTCAACTAGCTAGAAAATAATGATGTTAGGGAAATTAATACTAGTAAATAGCTTGATGCTTAATTTTTAGTTGCACAGTCATGCCCAATTTGCACATTTAGCACGTTGGTCAAATCTAAACAAACTCAAAAAGATATAAAAAAAAAAAAAACTCCTAAGGAAGTAAGATATATGTATGTACGGTACCCAAAACAGGCAGCAAATCAAATAAGTTAGTAAAGGTGAAAACAAGAATCATCGAGGCAAAGTCAATCAATAAGATTAAGCACACAATAACAAATTAACAAAGCTAGACATAAAAATAAAATAATTGAGGTTGCAATCGGCTATTGCTGGCATCTTTATGTGCAATATGCAACCATGGGCCAGCTCTTTGCTGGTTTGCTTTACTCGGCACACTATCTTTACCTTACATGTGCATATACATACATTTTGCTATATCTGGCAATTGGCTGGAATTAAGGGTGTCGGCAGGGCCATACATTAGTTAATTAATGGCCCTTTTTTATATGGCAATAATTTAATTAATTATATTGCCTACTTATTTACTCGTTATTGGCAATGAATTGTCAAAATAATAATAAGTTGATTGTAATAGACTTATTTACTCGGTACTTAAAATTAAGATAACATAATTTTCGAAATCCACAATAGACGAGGCTATTAGTTTTATCATCGCGATCATTATTCTGATGTGCTTAGACTTTAGAGCGTAGTATAGTAGAGATCAATCTTATTTGATGATCCCTAAAACTTTAAGTTTAGTTTGTTTGATTCTTGTGTAGTGAAAATTAGTGATGTTGGTAGAAAGAACTAAATTTCGATTTAAATTCTGAATTCTCTATCGTTCGATATGAGATTTGTGATATGTTTTAAAAAATTGATTTAAAATAATCGATAGTGATTTAGGACTAAATTTTGTCTCCATTCAAAAGTCGAGATTGATCGGGCCGATGGGAATTCCGATTGTAACAAATTATTTTATTTTTTGTAGTATAATTAAAATGCGTAAAAATAGAATTTATTCAAGTTTGACAAAATCTAACCCAATGCTTTTTTCAATACCCCTACACCCCAATCACTAACAAAATTATGGTTTACATTTGTTTGATTCGTTAATTTAAATTAAAATAACATTAAGCCAAACAAAAAAAAACTATATTTGGATAATGGGACGTACTACTAGAGATTTTTTTTTTCTCGATTAAAAGTTGGTTCGGAACTTAGGATTTTTTTTTATCTTGATTAAATAATTAGTACTGATTGATATTGACTAATTATGATTGGAACATTTTGATTATCAACTTTAAATGAAAGACACCAGATTAATAAATAAAATTGAAGAGCTACTTTTAAATAATTATCTTTATTTAAATAAAGAAAATGAAATATAAGTAAAGTAAAATATTGTTGATATTTTTTCTAAAATATTTTATTCAATTATTTCTTTATAAGTTTTGTCAATATCTTTTATCTCCTGCCTTAAACAAGATTAATCGCCAATTCGACGTGCTCATCTTCAAAAATTGGTCCTGTTACTTGATGAAGTTAGTCAATTAAAAAAGAAAAAATCAATTAGTAGTTGAACATCAAATCTAACTTAAATTTTCCACCTTAAAAAAAATAAAATTCAATAAGTACTTAGTAGTTACACATCAAATCTGACTTAAAACTTTCCACCATTGACGGGGGGGGAAGAAAACCGAGTTGGTGAAGCCACCTTCAACCAGTTCAACAGGTAAGTCAAACCGCGTGCAGAAATAAATAAAAAATTAAAAAAGTAACAATATTAAAGTCCCTATATTTTTATTATTTATCAGATAAACTCATAGTTTATTATTCGCATCACATAAGTCCCTAATCTCAAATAATTCGTTATGACATACTCTTTAAACATTTTGCTCTGTTATCCATATATTTTTAAATTTTTGTTCAAAATTATTATTAACAATTAAATAATTAATTTCTCTAGGTTACTCAGGATTTGATATTACAAGTGTACGTTCGTCATATTAATGAGCATCGGGCTTACGGCTTCCCCCCGTACAAATGGACAGTGAAACTTATTTGGAGAAAACCAAAAACCTTGGGGACCCTACTGTCATTACTCCATAAAAAAATCCCAAATAAATCGGTGTCCCCTTGTCGTTTTCTCCCATATGGAGATCGTCCATCTGGACTCATCCAACGGCTACAACACAAGTCTCTTAAATCGGGGCCCACAAGATCCTACCACTAAAAACACATTAAATAATAATAATAATAAAATATTGAAAAGCCCACCATTTTGAACTATAAATAGTCAGCCAAGGCTGTACTGTAAAAGTCGCCATTCCCCCTCTATTTCTTCTTTCTCTGGTCAGCTTTCTCTCAATTTCTATATCTACCCAGTTCGCAGGTAGAGCTTCTGATTCCGTATTGCTGCTCCTTTCATAATTTAATTGAGTTTTGATGGGTTAGTTTGTATTATATTTGATATCTGTTTTGAAGGAATTTATTAAAAGGAAAAAAGATAATAAGTAAAAAATTGGAAGTTGAGAAACTTAGCGGACAGTTCTGAGAATTGTAATGAAAATAATTGATGTTGGATAAGTTCATATAGATCTTGGTCGATAAGGCTGATGTGGGAATTCTTTTATTATATATTTGTCATCTGGTGTGTCTGTGTGTGTTAATTCAATAGATCTGGAGTTCTTGTGAATTTATTGGGAATTTTTTTTATTTAAATTTTGCAGTTTTTGAAGAAAAAATGGAGACTTTTTTGTTCACTTCAGAATCTGTGAACGAGGGTCATCCAGACAAGCTCTGTGATCAGATCTCCGATGCCATTCTCGATGCTTGTCTTGAACAAGACCCAGATAGCAAGGTGGCGTGTGAAACCTGTACCAAGACTAACTTGGTTATGGTTTTTGGAGAGATCACAACCAAAGCTAATGTTAATTACGAGAAAATTGTTCGTGACACTTGCCGCAACATTGGATTTGTCTCTGATGATGTGGGTTTGGATGCTGATAACTGTAAGGTTTTGGTTTACATTGAGCAACAAAGCCCTGATATTGCCCAGGGTGTTCATGGTCATTTGTCTAAACGCCCCGAGGAAATCGGTGCTGGTGATCAGGGGCATATGTTCGGTTATGCTACCGATGAGACTCCTGAATTTATGCCTCTGAGTCATGTTCTTGCCACCAAGCTTGGTGCTAAACTTACCGAGGTTCGAAAGAATGGTACTTGCCCTTGGTTGAGGCCTGATGGCAAGACACAAGTTACTGTTGAGTATTACAATGAGAATGGTGCTATGGTTCCTGTGAGAGTTCACACAGTTTTGATCTCTACTCAGCATGACGAAACTGTGACTAATGATGAGATCGCTGCTGATTTGAAAGAGCATGTGATCAAGCCTGTTATTCCTGAGAAGTACCTTGATGAGAAGACTATCTTCCATCTTAACCCATCCGGTCGTTTTGTGATTGGTGGGCCTCATGGTGATGCTGGTTTGACCGGCCGCAAGATCATTATCGATACTTATGGTGGTTGGGGAGCTCACGGTGGTGGTGCATTCTCTGGAAAGGATCCAACCAAGGTTGATAGAAGTGGTGCTTACATTGTGAGGCAGGCAGCAAAGAGCATCGTTGCCAGTGGCCTTGCTCGCCGCTGCATTGTGCAGGTTTCTTATGCTATTGGTGTCCCAGAGCCCCTTTCAGTGTTTGTTGACACTTATCAAACTGGAAAGATTCCGGACAAGGAGATCCTGAGGATTGTGAAGGAGAACTTTGATTTCAGGCCTGGAATGATTGCCATTAACTTGGATCTCAAGAGGGGAGGAAATAGCAGGTTTTTGAAGACTGCTGCATATGGGCATTTTGGAAGGGAGGATCCTGACTTCACATGGGAGGTGGTGAAGCCCCTCAAGTATGAGAAACCCCAAGAGTAGAATTTAAGTATGCAGTTTCATTCTTTGTTTGAACTCAATAATTTACTTGTTCTTTTGTCTGCCTGTCAGATTCTGTCTTTTTTCTCTCTTGGTCTTGGCCTTTTTTTTAAAAATAAATTTGTATTATCTTTGCCATAATAGAAAGATATATGTGGTCTAATTGAGTCATAGTCGATGAAGAATTACAGAGAAGTTGCCTGTATGAGATATGCTAGGAAGAGAAATAGAGATGGAAGAAGAGCTCGTTTGTGGAGAAACATTGTTATTTGTTAACGTACTATTAATGCATTTTTTTCTTCATAGTCAAATTATGAGTATTCATCTACTTCTTATCTCTTGTCTTGTGGTGTGGTACATGGAAAATCAATTCTGCCATTAGATTTGTTAAGTTTTGGATACACATTATCACCTGTTATATTTTCTAAAAGTATGTGTTATATTTAGATTTCGTACCATATAACTCAAAAAATATTACTTAATTTGAGAAATTGGATAAGAGGACTTGAAAAATATTCAACAGTTGCTGCGTATAGACTGTAAACCCATTTAAGTTGCAACGATTTTACAATTGTACACTCTGGTGCCGCCTGTCGGTAACCAGTAGTAAAGAGGCTAGTGGCCCGTGAAGTTGGTGCTAAGTTTTAGGATTCCAGACCAAGAAATTGGTCTGGAATCTGGATTTTTCTCCTTTTGATCTCTTGTCAAGGACACCTTGTGATGCATTTTTGAACAGAAACTAAGCCACCTTTGACTCATTTGGCACCTCTATTTCAAAACATATGGCTATAAACAGTATATGCTATTTATATTATGCATAGTGTAATACCAATGATCAAAACACCATATACGCATAAAAGGTTTGTTGTGTAATCAATTGGGAGATTTATTCATCTACGCTGGAAGTTCAATCGGCCTATAAAACTAGCAAACAGAGAAGCAAAAGCTGTAGGATAGATGGCAAGGACAATGGCTGTAATGGCCAAGTGATCATGGTCAAAACCAAAGTAATGTTTCAGAAAGGCAGCTACTGTTTTGGTCTCCCCAAATACCGTAATTTCCTTGTCTATATGTCCGTATTGGGAATTTAACAAACCTTTTACTGTCCAATATATCCAATATGAAGGCATTAGGTAGTTGAACCATTGCCACCACTTGGGAACTTGCTGTAAAATGAACAACAGAACCAAGTTGGGAACTTGCTGTAAAATGAACAACAGAACCAAGTTTTACCGGAATGTAGTAATCGGACCAAAAACAAATCTAAATTGTGTTATTCAATTTTTACCGGTTCAAGAATGAAGAACCCAGAGAAAAGATTTAACATGGCGTGGTAGGCTGACGACAGAATTGCTGCTACCGTGTAGTTTGGTGTCAACAACATAAGTAACATTCCCAGGTAGTTATAATACAGCAGCGAGCAGAACATCATATAGAAGTAGCAAAAGATCTTATACACTGATCCATAATATTCGACCATAGGATATGTAACCATGATGAAAATTCCTGTTTGGAAGAATATATAGGGAACCTCGGCTATGATCTGAGAATAATCACATATAATTTGAATAAGATTATCATGACAGAGATGATGTATTGACTTGACACTTAATTGAATGAGCTGAAAGTTTTCCAGAAATTTCACCTGCCCTAGTGCATAAGCCAAAGGAGAGTACATTCCTGCAAATCTTTCCCAGTACATGACAGTCAGCTCTGTTTGAACATATGGTAACACTAATGTGCAATTAATTAGGCCAGAGAAGATCACAGCTGCACTCAGTGAACCATGTATATTGAACAAATTCTGCTGGTTATCACTGGCAAATGTGAAATAAATTTAGTTATATATCTGCAAAATGTTTGCCAATGAAAAACTTTATATCTTACAGCACTATTCATAATTTCTAAACAGAAAATGAAAATGAATGTGAATGAAACAAATAATTTCATAGAATTCAAAAGTTTTTGATGTTTTTGATGATAGGTAATGACCTAATATACTCTTTAAGGCTTAAGCTCTAATGGTTTGCTGCATATACAAGGATCAAATATACACGCTATAGAAAATGAACTGAGAAGATTTAACGCTGGAGAACATCCTTTCCAGCTTACTGAGCCTGTAAAAGCTATCCTTCTTACTCATATGATTTCCTGCCACAGCTTTTGCTTATATTCTGCATATCCTTGTGAGAAAATGAAAAATAATACTATTGATAATGCTATGAAGTGAATGCATTAGACTAGTTGAAGTGATCTGCTTGTGGTAAATGATAATATTCAGGCTTTCCTGAATTGTTCTCTCTTATATATTGCAATCTGACTTTCGTACATCTAAATTGACAGAAAAATTAAAGTTAACAGTAAGTATACTTACATTTCTTTCCCTTGGTTCCAATATATTACACCAAAGAGTAAAGATAAGATAAACGCTGGCGTGATACGCGTCAAATTTTATGAGGGACTTCTCCAATAAGATAAGTTCTGTTTCCAAAGGCAAGACTTAAATTGTTCCCAACCATTTTGTGAAAATTGGGTTGGAAAATATAGATCACTTGAGCCTGGAGGTGACATACCAATGTCCTTACAATCTCTTTGTTATTCCTAGAAGTCAGGTAAGAGAAAAATTTCAGTTGAAGATCTTCATCAGAAAAAATAGCATTGAAGCCATTCCACATATTCAGTGAAAGTCGAATTTTTCCAGAAACACTTTCAGGTAGATACCATTGTTCTACTGCATGTCATATATGCAATGCCACAGAAAGCATTTGAAGTGTGACTGGGTGGTTTAATATAGTACGTGTTCTAGATGACATTTGTCTGCACCAGTTTGGTCTCTGTGCAACCACAATGAGATTGTAGATACTTCAACTGATAGCCAACATTGAGCCCTTGGTTTCCATAAGAGGTGATTCTTCCTGGCTAGATCCCAATCTCTCTGTAATCTTTCCCATTTTTCTTTTAATTTTGCCTCAGCCAAATTTAAACATATGATATTTAGTAGCCAGTTTGAAGTAGAGAAGATGGAACTCACTCTTATAAAGCAGAATCTCTGTATATCCGGGCTAAATCTACACCAAGTTGAGCTTCAGAAGATTTAGAAGAAACCTCTAACATCCATGTTGCCATCAACTGTACATGCATCTTTCATTCATCAACAACATTATCAAACAAAGCTAGCTAAGCTCAATCATTCAAATGTAGGAAAAAATCTTCGAATTTCAGCAATGTGCTGTAGGGCATATTCATTTGAGCCATATTGTAATCATGAGGGAAAGCTTCAAATTTTGAAGAAAAAACTTGGATACATTTGATATAAAATGTGACACATATTTTCTTTCTTCTTTCTTTCAAAAACTTGAGAACATTCTATTTGTTCACACTCCCTGAAGAGAAAATTAAACAATAAGTGGGAAAGTTTTAAGAGATCAGGCAAATCTCTCAAGAACTCGGATTATACTGTTGAACTAAGCTGTGCGGAGCATTTTATTATCTTCTGTCACGCGTGCATTTATAATATACACAATTAAAATTCAAACTTTGTTATGATCCTTTATACAAAATGACATGGGAAGTCAACAAAAGATCTTGCTTCTTAACCAAAACCAAAATCAACCATTGTCTTAGCATATGAAAATATATTAGTATACAGAGTTTGATCTAGAAATAATCGATGCGAAATTTACTTGAGATTACATACAAGAAAATTTTGTTTGAGAATGATGAGTGCAACATATTTTACTGAGCAATTATTATTATTATTTTTGTATGGTGATACTTTTTATATGAGAATCCTTTGAAAGGAACAAAATAGGGTGGGATATTTTCATCCCACTATTTTTATAAACTTACCCTGCTTTTAAAAGATATTTAAAATAAGTTTACATTATTTTTAATAAATAAAATTCAACAATTTTTTTTTACTACCAATCAATTAAAGCCTTCTTAAAATTTGTTTTCCTTACTCATGCTTCTTTGATCATTAAGGTTGGTTTATACAAATTTTATTTGAATATTTTACCCTTACAGCATAAAATGACCCAATTGTTCTAACAAATATGTGCTATTGTATCCAATAATTTAGGTATTTAATTTTGTGTCTATAATTTAATTTATTTAATGAAATCTGATAATTTTTAGTACCTTACATGTAAATGACATAAATTTGATAGCAATATTAATAATCATACTAATAAAGTAGAATTGACACATCATTTAGAAACAATGAATTTGATATAAAGTTAAAAAAAAAATGTTGAAGTTTGTTGATACCAAACATGTGACCTTACAGTAATAGTTGATAAAAGGTATGGAATAGGATATGTGAGAGATTGATGCCCTCAAGGTTGCTACCATTAAAGAGCTCCGTGATCTAAGGATGTTACCGGCAAAGACTCTTTGATGCTTAAGTCAGACATCATAAGTAGCATCATAACACTTAGATAAATAATAAAACAGAGAATAAGAGAAAAGACTTGGAGGATATTATACCCAATCCCCAGCCCACACGCCCCCGACCCCTAGCGGCCAATATACATTTTCTTCCTTGGTCTTATCTTTGAGTGGTGACCTCTTCATATAAGAGCAATAATAAAAAATATAATTAAGTTAGGAAATCTTATCTCCTATCTTGTCGGCTTCGAGTTTGGTGAGGATTAGAACTTGTGTTATTTTAATCTATTTATATTATTAGGATTTGCTATTGGATGTGAATTCTCGAGCTTGGATGCTCGTTGATGACACTTGGATGCTCGTTTATGTCATCAGGTTTGGTTAGGTAAAAACTTATATAGTTAAAAGTAAAGTTTTGGTAATTTTACCTTATAAAGGGTAAAATAGTCCATTTAAATTTAGGTTAAAGCAATCTTAGTAGTCTAACATAATAAAAATAAAGCCACAAAAAAAATTAAATTAAGATAGATTTAATTAATTAATTCTCCAAAACTCTTTTTTATTTGAAAATTTTAAAATAATGTGAACTTTTTTAATTATTGTCTAGAAATGAGGTGGATTTACAAAAATTGTGAGGTAGAAATATTGCCACCCAACAAAATATACGGTTAATTTCAAATTACCTTTCGTGAAATGACAACTTTCAAAATATCTCCAGACTATTATAAATCTCAACCTATCATATTTTTGTTTAAAAGATAGGGGAAAAATCGGGGTAGATTGATTTTTTTTTTAATCTTCTTAACAAAAACAAGAAGTAACTATATTAAGATTTACAATAATTTAGGAGATATTTTAAAGATTGTAATTTCATGAGTGGGTAATCTAAAATTAATCCCTGTATCAATGTGATATTTGTGTATATAAACTATACTTAATAACATGGACCAATCACACATGGTTCTCCATGCAACCCTTGGAACCAGAACTTTGTAAGAAAATTCAACTTTTAACTTTGTCCACCAGCCCTTACAACCATCCTTAAAATGATGATGATGCGACAAGTATAAGGCTGTTCTTCAAAATTATATTTAATAATCCATCTGTCCTAAGCTTGAATAAAAAATTATCGAAAAGTCATTCATGTAAATTAACTACTAAATTAGAAAGCTTTAAGGTAACAGACAATCTATCACAAGGGCATAAAAACGTACTGCAGATTTGAACACGAGATTTAGATTATAATCCTCTGGATCTCAGCTCTCTCAAAGTTTTAAAGAATTTGTCCGTCTGTCTTTTAGTTATACTGTATAGGTACGTCAAATTTAACTTCTTTATATTTTTATTTATTAACCATCAATCACCATATGCATTTTTGCTCAGTGAGAGGATCTTTATTCTGCTCAAATTGACTTCAATACCATATTTCACATATAAGGTGGAGGTACAATACAATCTAAATTGAAAGAACTGAGGACTTTTAAGAACAAGTTGTTTGAACTAATTACTCAATGGTAATTACAATAAAACCTTGATTAATTAATACTTACTAATTGATAATCTCAATTAAATAATAATTTTTATAGGTCTCGACTTGGGGCCAATATGGTAAATAAATAATTTGATAAATTTATAAGATAATAACATTTTTGAAATTCATATTTTACTATAGAACCCAAGTACTATATATAATTAATAATTACCTAATTTGAAATTAAATCCTTATGATATGTGTTGTGGTTTTTGTAAAATAAGTCCTCAATATTGCTTTTTTTTTTTTCTCAAAATTGATTTCAGTTTAAATCTTATATCTAACTTTTTGTAATGCAAAATTCAAATAGCATTATCATTTGTAATATAAAATTATTCAATGTCAGTACTGATATAAGCGTTTCTTTGCATGAGATATGCTCTATGTATCATCTTTAACATGAAAAAATAAAAGTACTACAATAATCTTAGTACTAACCATATAATGTAAATAATTAATATTCAAATAGAACATAATATGTACCTAATTTAGGTAATTCAATACTATAAACATGACTATATTTTCTAAAATAAAAAATATCTTCATAAATTGATAATTTATTAAGTAATAGATAAATGAATATCATTAAATTAATAGATTTTTTTTATAGTTCAAGGTTATTAATTTATTGAGATTTTATACAAAAAAATTGTCTTCCATAACCATATGATGTATTAAATCCCACGGCTAACAGAAAAAAAATATAATTTCTAATATTGAAATATGTATTTTTTTGTATTTTAGTGATATTTTTACTTTAATAAAGTGAGAATGTCCTCACTAGAGAAAGACTATATAATCATTTTCTAATGAGGATATTTTTAATTTGTGAAAGTGCGAATGTCACTAACAAACAAAAAATACAGATTTTAATACACTAACAGATAAAAAAAATACAATTTTTAAATTTATTAGAATATACATTTTT
Source organism: Citrus trifoliata (assembly GCA_018350135.1). Lineage (NCBI taxonomy): Eukaryota > Viridiplantae > Streptophyta > Magnoliopsida > Sapindales > Rutaceae > Citrus > Citrus trifoliata. Next base: position 18,945,863 of record CM031389.1, on the reverse strand, counting down.
TATATTTTAATAATATTTTCATTAGATAAGAACCTCTAAATGTAACTTAATTGGTAGTAAATGTATTTTACACATGTAGTCATTTAAATTTAAATAATAAATAAGATCAAGATATTGATAAATAATTATAGATGATATTTCCCATCTCCATCCAACTCTCATAACATAGAAATGAAAAATGCATGTCAATGACAATGACCGCTCAAACAGATTTCATTAAAGAGACGTGTTCAATTTCAACAAGCTTCAACCGAAAGTTCCACGTTGAAGCCACTGCAGGGCCCCACGTGGTTCCCCCATAGCCTACTGATATGTGCTCAACATGCATAGAGTTTAAGTTTCTTTTGATGGTTATTGTCTTAATCAGAATAAAATATAGTGGTGGGTGCATATATTTAGTAGCGGTTGTGCACGTTTCTATTTTAACTGTTCATGCTCTTATTTTTAAGTAATTTTTTTCCTTTTTTGTAGTTTTTAATTCTTGGCATGCGTATAGGTCTATTTAAGAGACCTTATTGAACCTGTACGGGGAGATTTTTTTTTAGAATGAAATTTGTCTTTTTCCTTCTAATCAATTCATATTTCTTCTCTATTTCTCTGACTTTCCTTTCTGAACTGAAAATTACTTATCAAGTGGTATCAGAGCATCTAACGATCCATGGCCACACGTAATAAATCCAACGCTGAATTTTTTGAAGAGGTTCAAGAAATCCTTACTCGACATGAGTTCAATTTTGACCAAGTTCATGCCACCCTTCAAACGATTCTTACCGAACTTCAATCCTTACGTCTCTAACACACTTTCCAGGAAAGGGAGATCAACCCATTCGCCACAGCTCACATCCCTTCACACCAACCTACCTCACTTTCCACCTCCAAATCAAATTGGTCCCATACCCAGCTCAAACTTCCTTTTCCAAAATTTAGTGGTGATGACCCTGCTGGATGGATTTACAAAGCTGGACAATACTTTGATTTCCAAAACATTGCTTCAGAACAACAAGTCCAATTGGCCTCTTTCCATCTAGAAGGAATAGCACTCCAATGGCATCGCTGGCTAACCAAGTTCAAAGGACCACAAATTGGACTGAATTTACCAAAGCTATATTGCTCCGTTTTGGTCTAATGGATTATGAGGATCCTTCAGAAACTTTAACACACCTAAAACAAACTTCCTCGATGACTGAGTATTAGGAAGTTTTTGAAAAGCTTTCTCATCAAATCGATGGCTTACCTGAAACGTTTTTAATTAGATGTTTCATTGCAGGTCTTCGTGATGAAATCCGACTCGATGTCAAGATTAAACAGCCTCGTACCTTGGCTGGCGCCATTGTTGTGATGCAACAACCAATTCCAAATATTTCTGCTGGGATCTTGGGCCCCCCTCCTAAGGCAAACCAAACAGCCAATGCCACCACTCCTATCCAGTGGTTGACTAACTAAGAAGTACGGGCTCGACGTGAAAAAAGGATATGTTATTATTGTGACGAGAAATTCGTTCCTGACCATCATTGCCAAAGGCCACAACTGTTCATGATTGAAGATCCTCAACCATTCATACCACCCGCTACTAGTTAAGTGAATGGGGGCACTTTGACCTTGTGGACAAGGTGATTCTGAGGGGTGGGGAATGATATGTGCTCAAGATGCATAGGGCTCAAGTTTCTTTTGATGGTTATTGTCTTAGTCAGAATAAAATATAGTGGTGGGTGCATGTATTTAGTGGCGGTTGTGTACGTTTCCATTTTAATTGTTCATGCTCTCATTTTCAAGTGATTTTTCCTCCTTTGTAGTTTTCAATTTCTTGGTATGCGTACAGGTCTATTTAAAAGCGTGTCTGTATAGAAAAAAAAAAAAATGAAGGCACCCGCACTAGAGAAAGACTCTCTATATATATAAACTTTCTCTAGTGTAGGCGTCCTCATTTTTCTTTTCATGCGAAAATGTTAGTAAATCATGCCGTTTAATAGAGTTAGTGCAGACTCACTATTAAACCACATAATTTTATAGTGCATTAAAAAGTGACTCTATTAAACTATATTAAAAAATTAGGGCGCCCACATTTGAGAATAATTATATATATATATATATATAGTTCTTCTCCAGTGAACAAAGTGAAGATATCATTGAAATACAAAAAAATACAGATTTCAATACATTGAAAACTATATTTTTTTGCACATTAGTGTATTGAAATCTGTGGTTTTTATCTATTAGTGGCATCCTCACTTTAACAAAATGAGGATGCCTTCATTAGAGTCTAGAAAATGATTCTATATATGTATGTAAAGTTTTTAAATAAGGAATTCTTTATTTTATTAAAATAAGGAGCACATTAAAAGACATAAAAATACATATTTCAATATATTTTAATTTAACCTATAGGTATATTAGAGTGTGTGCTTTTTTTATAGTTTATTTATTACTTTATTAACGTAATGGATTCCTCGTTAGTGGAAACTTTTATAGTACATCAGAGGTACTACACCCAATTAATATATATATGACGTGTGTAGTTTGATTAAATATAGGGGAAAAAGACATGTACACTCCCAAGACTTAAGAAAATAATCATGTAGGCAATTAAGTTTTAAAATAGGGACACCAAAATTCTTTTTGACCTTAACACTCTTTAAATATAGTAACTAGAAGATGACATTAATTTTTTTAATAAATACAAATATAATATAAATAATGTAATATGTCTAGTAAACTAATAATATTAAAATATTTTAAATAAATTTAGATATGTAAACTATTATATTTATTTTAATAATATATTTTTATATATTGTAGAAATTTTAAATAAATATTTGAGTTAAATGCATTTTATAATTAAAAAAAGTCACATAAAATTATGTTTCACATAAAATTCGAAACAATTTAAATTTGAATACAATTATTTTAATATTATGTTTTTATTTATTATAAAATTTACTTTAATATAATAAAATATGTCTAATAGATTGTAAATATTACAATCTATTAGACATATTTTATTATATTAAAGTAAATTTTATTTTGAATATTGAAATTATTTAAATTTGTATATTATTATACTTATTTTCATATTATATTTCCATTTATTATAAAAAAATTAGAGTTGATTTTTTTTTTGGTTAATAGAGTCTAAAGGTATTATTATGGTCAAAAGGGGTTCTTAATGTCTTTTTATTAGAATTTGAAAGTCTTCATGATCATTTCCCTAAATCTTGGTATATAGATATCTTTTTCCCTAAATATAACTACCAATTACATTATTTTTTTAAGATAAATGCACACATGACATACATGCATTAATTGGGTGTAGTATCTTTGATATACTCTAGAATCTCTCCCTAATTAGATAATAACTTTAAACTATTTAAATATAGGGAAACTTTTGGCGTACCGTCTCGTGAAGTGACGATTTTCAAATCGCCCTCTTACTATTGAAAACATGAAGTTACCTCCCAAAACTCATTATCTTTAACCGTTGACCGCCATTGACTCATAAAAGCACAAAAGTACCCTTACTTTAACAGAATATTCTTGGAAAAAAAAGTGGCGGCACTATGAGGCTAAAAAAAGTTTGATGTGTAATTAGTCATTAGAAAAAAAAAATTAGTTGATGTATGACTAGTTATTAAAAAATAAATTAAAAAATAAGATGTTGAAATAACTTAATGTACCTAAATAAAATGATAGTTTTCCTAAATTAAAGACAAAGAAAAATGAAAGAAAATAAAAAAATGGAAGAAAAAGATGAAGAAAATAAAAAATTAGACATGTTAGTTAAATAAATTATAAGACATGCCATCATATATAAATTACGATAATGCAATTAAGATCAAATATCAAAATTAAAAGTCATACCATCTTTATCTTCATCTTTTTCTTTCATTTTTCTTCACCTTTTTCTTTCATTTTTTTTTCTCATCCTTACTCATTCGTCTTTTCCTTTTATTTTTTTTTCTCATCCTTACTCCTTCATCTTTTTCTTCATTTTTTTTTCTTTTCTTTCATGTACATGACTCTAGTAACATTTTTTTCCTTTCATTTTTCTCATTTTTACTCCTTCCTCTTTTACTTTCATTTGTTTTTTTTTCCTCGTCTTACTCCTTCATCTTTTTCTTCATTTTTTTTCTTTTCTTTCATGTACATGACTCCAGTAGCATTTTTTTTCTTTCCTTTCATTTTTCTCATCCTTACTCCTTTCATTTGTTTGGTGAAACTCCAGTAGCATTTTTCTTTTGTTCTTTGATTTTCTCTTTATTTTATATCTATATTTTCTTTAAGTACCTTTACAAAATGAAAAAAGAATAATAATGATAATAAAAAAATGAAAAAGGTAAAATATTATTCTTTTTCATGTTTAGCTTTTAATTAACTAATTTATTTTTTTAAAATAATTTTTTATATACAAAAAGGTAAATTTAATCCATTTAAAAAAATTAGTCATACAGAAAAAAATAAAAATATTTTAAAGTATTAGGGAGCATATTATAAATATTTGAAATATTTATGGGTGTTTTGAAAAATCTGAAAAGATGTGGACCCATGAAAATTAGTCTACCTAGGTTTGGATTTTTTGGGTTAATTGACTCTTAGGAAAATATGTAAATACTATTTTATCCTTTTAACCATTAATAATAACAGAGAGATAATAGGTTTTGGGGAGTAATTTGATTGTTAGAAAAATGACTAAAAACTTAAAGCGCTTAAACTGTACGGTTTATAGGTTTTCTCGAACGTTCCTGCACTTTAAAACTTAGGATTAAAATATTCCTATATATATATATATATATAAATTAAATTCATAAACTCAATAAACTGATTAATTTTGTGGGTGGTTGACATTAATAATGCCAGCGACGACGACCTAAAAATTTTGAGCAATAAATTACACTTGTACCAATTGCAGATGATAGGCTTCCCAGCATTCTTCAAAAGCTGAAGCTTTTTCTCAGTTGTACATTACAATATTTTCTCAAGGAGGTACCGTCAGAGAAATGTCTATGAGGAGTACTAGCGATGATCATCAGTTGACAGAAAATGGTGAAGATGCTATCGAGTCGGCTAAAATCGAGAGGCTGCCAACTTTTGATCGGCTAAAATCATCACTGTTCAATAAGGAGAATGTGGAAGAAAATTTTGAAATTGATGGCAAAAGGAAGAAGATGATTGATGTTACAAAGCTTGAATCTCTAGAAAGGCATGTTTTCATCAACAAGCTCATCAAACATGTTGCAAATGACAACCTTCGGTTATTGCAAAGGATTAGAAATAGAGTTGACAGGTACGTATATACTTCAAAAATGCATGCATTTATAATACTCTCATCCTGTTCCGCTCATCACAAATTTATTTTCTATACCAATCAACTTCCCAAAAACTTTAAGTTTTTTATATGTAAATTATATTTACTCTCACAAACTGCCCGCGCCATCTTGTTTAGAATTAGATAACTCTACTATGACACAGCGCGGCCAATTATCTGAGCCTAAATTAGGTCAGATTTACCTCTAAATAATTCGAAGATTTTTTTTTTTAAAATTTTACACAAGGGAAACTTACACCCTACCCATACCACGTGTGTAGAAGGGATTTACAACAAACGGGTGTATCATCCAACAATAACGTGATATTGAGGATTAAAAAAAACACGAAAATATGCATATGATGAGCTCGTAACAAGAAATAAAGAATCTTTTTCGTCCATTTTTATACGTACATCATTATATGTGTACAAGTCAATAACATTCATTTCTTTTGAGTCGTTTCTTGACTTTAATTTATTAATTTGCGGTTGCTATACAATTACCTACAGTAGAAGTGAGTTACAAAAATTTGTGTGTGGAAGCTGAGTGTGAGGGTAGTTCATGGGAAGCCATTGCCTGCGCTATGTTGAAAAAATAGAAGATAAATTTGTAGTGGGAGGTTTTAGGAATTATATAGGGGACATTAGGACAACAATAACTTATAGGGGACCACATACTAATGAAAAAGAACCTCCTTTATTTTTTATTTTTGGTTTAAACCACCCGATTTCCAGTGACCACATTGAGCCTCGACTAATTCGGATTCGGGGTGTAGTTACAGTTAAGGCTCTTTACCCCTCCCAAATAGTGTGTTTAGTGGGGATCGAACCCGAGAGCTCTTCCCACTTACCCAGCCTGTGTCGCTAACTGAGTCACAACCGTTTGGTAAAAACCTCCTTTATTTAGTAGATGATGCTCGAGAAAAAAATTGCAATCCTTGTAACCAGAACTTTGTAAGAAAATTCAAGTTTTAACTTTGTCTTTGTCCACCATACCTTACAACAATCCTTAAAAAGATGATATTGCAACAAATGTAAGGTTGTTTTCAAAATTATATTTAATAATTCCATCTGTCATGAACTTGAATAAAAAAGTATCGAAGAACCATTCATGTAAATTAACCACTAAAATAGAAAGCCTTAATGTCACGATCTGCTAAAAATTTCCAGCTGCATGAGTTAGTTGTGCAAAACACTCATTCCGTGACATTAAGGTATATAACGGACTACCTATGCATGGATAAACAAACATACTAGGAAATTCAACATGAGATCGTCTGCTTAAATGGAGTAGGATGCTTTTTTCTTTTTTTAATCTAAGTTCTCCTAAAATTTAAAAGATCTTGTGTCATGTGTTTTTCAGTGATAGTATGTATGAGTGAGATTTAACTTTTCTATTTTTTTATTTATTAACCATCAACCACCACGTAAAATTTTGATAAGGAGAAGTTAAATCTGAAAAAAATCTTAACCCTACTTAAATTGGCTTTTGAAGACAACTTTTAAAAACAAAATGTTTGAACAATTACTCTAATATAACTACAGAAATTGTCTTCTCTAACCATATGATGTCATATCCAACTTTTGATTTGCTTATGCTTTTTTTTTTCACTTTAAAAGGTACAGGTGAGAAAAAGTAAAATAATTTTTTAGTCCCTATCTCTCCACAATCCAAACTTGAACGATGAACTAAAAAACTACTTCAAAACCACTTTTTCGAGCTCGAGCAGCTTAACTTATACATTTGTTTAGCTGCAAATGCTAAAATATTAACTACTAAATCTTTGAAGATGAAAGTCTAGATGGACAAAAGCCACGCGCTGGGGCTACGAAGTTACTGCATTATACAATTAGATTAATTACACTCAACCCCCTGTCCTTACTCTCCATAACTAATCTCATGAATGAACGAACTTTTACCGTTTACCCCAGCCTTCCCATGTCTGGATATATAAATCATGCTCTCTCTGAACGTAGTTCTGTTGACTGTGAATGCACTTTATACATATACTCATTTGAAATTGAGTAACAACTAAGGCAAGGGTTGATGGATAGTTAGTGGGATTTCTCATTCCCATATAACCCTTACAATAATAATAATGAAAAATCCATGTAAATGATAGGGACAGATTGATCTGGTGTTGAAATTGCTTGCGGGCGCTGCTTGTGTTTCCAGATTTCTTGTTTCCATGTGTATCTTGTCTGATCTTGGGAGTTAATCAATTGGTCTTGACGTCTTGTAATCAATAGGGTTAGATTGAGTAAACAATTGCCATAGATTGCTCCATGTGTATCTTGTCGTTTCTTGACTTGATCAATGGTCGGTGTACAAAGTCAAATTTAAAATTTAAATTTTAGTACTGTGGGCTCAATAATTAAATGAGTTTGAAAAGTAATTTGTGGGTTCAAATTAAGGGCACAACTATGGTACCACTGTGGTACCATACCACCATTGGATCCAGCCTACAGTGGTCCCCACAACTGGATCCAATGGCTGGATCCAGCTGTGGTATGGTACCACAGTGGTACCATAGTGGTACCATAGCCGGACCCTCAAATTAATACGGCCTGCAGCCAACTGGCACAGTGAGCAATAAATTATACTTCTTATTAATTCAATAGCTACTACGTACAAATGATAGTTCCCAGCATTTTTCAAAAGCTGAAGCTTGTTAGTGATCCACTAAAATGTCTTAAAGAGTTGGCAGTTGAGACGTGTCTCTGATCAGTCGACATACAGAAAATAATGAACATGAATAAAGTGGGTTAAAATTGAGAGATTACCTTTTGATTGGCTAAAATCATCATCGAGATGCAGCTTGCTAGAATTTCTAAGCCTGAAACGGATCAGATTGGACTAGGACTTCTCTCTTCATCTTAATTCTCTTAAACTTTCAAAGATTTTGTGTTACTTATCTTTTAATATTAGTGTATGATTAAAATTTAACTATTCTTATTTTTTAATTTATTAACCACTAATCATGTGAATAAATTTACTCAGAAAAAGATCAAATCATAAGCGGATCTTAATCCAATTAAATTTGCCTCCAAATAATTGGAAGAAAATGTTTTCCCATTATACACAACGGAATTAATTCTGAACCATACCCATACAACATGTGTATAAACAGAAGTGATTTACCACCACCAAATGGCAATAATAACTCGGTACTGAGGATATAAAAAAAATATGAAATTATTCATATGTTAAATGAGGTGAAAGCTAGTACCAAGAAAGAATATTCCTGGTCGATTTAATATGTACCTATATATATATATATATACATACTTACATATATATATATATATATATATATATATATATGATTATATCATTATATCAATGGCGTTCATTTCTTCTTTTTTAGTCGTTGCTTCGCTTGAATTTGTTTACGCAGGGTTGGCATAAAATTGCCTACAGTAGAAGTGAGATACAAAAACTTGTGTGTGGAAGCTAAGTGCGAGGTAGTTCATGGGAAGCCATTGCCTACGCTGTGGAATTCCCTCAAGAGCTTGTTTTTTGTAAGTATATATCTTAACTTGTGACTGGTAATAGTTGTAGACTTGATAATTCTGTTTCTGATACGTCGAAAAAAAAAATCAACTCTTAAAATTTATTTAGCTTGTGTTTGTTGTTATGGAGTTTCAGCGTAGGTATTTAGTAGATTTGATTTTTTATTTTTGAATATTATGACATGAATTACATCCGATAACGTAATAGACATAAGTCGAGAGTAAAATCTCTACAAATTAATAATGTCAGGACCATACAAAACCTATTAATTCAAAGAAGTATTTATTAATCCATAAATTATAATAATTTATTAATTTATAGAATGTATATACAATTCAATAAACATATATTTGATCAACTAAGCAATACATTCATTGTATTTTACCAATCTAATCAATTAAAAATAAATTAATCCACAAAATATAGATTAAATTAACCCCAAAAAAATTTAAAATTCTTGCAATTTGAGAATTCAACCCAAAACTTCTAGAAGCAATAGGCAAAATTAGAGACGAGATCCAATTGTATTTAGATTTCAAGAAAAAAAAAGTAAAAATATAGTAGTCATTTTTATTTAACAAAATATCATAACATTATATTTATAATTTTAACAAATTATAAATTTATAATATAAATGGGACCATAGAGTTACCAAAATTATTAATTTAGCCTATTAGTTCAAGTTGGGACTGTAAAAAATTATTATATAATAAAGGTTGTTAATTTTTAAGCATGGATTTATAGAGGTTATATAGTAAATTGTTCACCAAGTATTTTTTTTAATTTTTATTTAATACTAAAATTTATAAAAAAAATTGAAAAAAATACATCATTAAAGCTAAAAAATAAAAATAAAAAGTTAACCAGTTTATTTATGCTTCCCAAACAAAGTACTTAACATTTCTTCTCTGGGACTTGGATCTTCCTTTGGGGTTATAATTGTTTTGCTGGAGGAAATTTTTGCTTTGGCTTCTCCCATGCCTTTCTTGCTTTTCTATAACAAGTGCATATGACTCTAAAGGAACCATTTCAACACTCTTTCTTTTAGATTATGTGTCTAAAGTCAGTTTTCCATTCGGCATTGAATTATTCACTAACACCACTAATGTCTCTCAACTGTCAGGCAAAGAACTAGGTAATAACAATGCATGTACCTCATCATCTCGAATAATCTTCATAGTAGTCAACTAATCAATCAAGCCCTAAAACTCACTAGTGTGTTTAGTTATACTGCGCTCCTCCTTGTATTTAAACTTAACAAGCCTTCTCATCAGATTGACTTTGTTCTATGCTGTCAGCTGCTCATAAATTATTTCTAATTTCCTCTAAAGAATATCAATCCTGGATTCCTTTGCGACATGATGGTATACACTTTGATCAATCCATGACCTAATAGTACCCACCACCTTCTGTTTCAATTAAGCCAATTTCTTATCATCTAAATTGATAGGTTTAGCTGTTTCGCCTTTAATAGTTTCATGTAAATCTTTCATGTATAGTAAATCCTTCATTCTACACTTTCAAATACCATAACTCTATAATTTCAATTTAATCATGGACGCCCAGATTCTTTCATATCAATCACACAAGTAATCAAAACACACAACCTAACTTTATGATAACATTCTGTTGGGAAAGAAACCATACAAGTAGCTAAAAATTAAGTGAAAACTAACTCTTTTTTTTTTTTTTTGTGATTAAAATAGGATGTGTACTACAAATAAATAAGTAGAAATTAAACTAACACGATTCAAAGCAATTAGCCAATCACAAGAGACACATATTTTATGTGGAAAATCCAAATTAAAAAAAACTAGGAGATTGTAGTTTGATATAACCTTTCACTTTATTAATAATGAGATTATAACACAAATTTTTCTTTAGATAACTATAGCCGACCAACATCAAAAATCTCAACAATCTTTGCTTACAGTAACATTTTAATATCTATCTTTCTAACAAGTAGACATCTTAAATAATAACTAATAAGAGAATAAAACAAAAATCAAAACTAAAAAAATTCAAAAAGCAGTGCCAAAAACTTACCTTCTAAATTTTTTTAAAAAAAGTTAAATTCATTTTTCGTTCACCCAATCAAAAATTGAAACCTTGCCCTCAAATTTAAAAATCGGCCACTGCCTTCCTTTTCTCTCTCGTCTTTTGTGCATTATTCTCACATTATCCAATGACATTGCCGCCACTTGCTTTTATTCCTTTTATTCACGTGAGATTCGAAGTTAATTTAATGGTTAAATTCACTTAAATCCTCAATCTTCTTTTAATCACTCAAACACCCAAACCAATGGAGGCTTTAGGCTTGGGCCACCTAAATAAAATGGACTCAATAGAATAGCAGAAAGAGTTGGACCATTGGCACTCTTTAAAATCTTATTAAAACCCCTATTTCAATTATAATTCACCTATTATCAAAAATACCATTTTTCTTAATAAACTCTCTTTTCCGTTTAAAAATCTTTCAATTTACAATAATTCTTTTACAATGAAATTCAATTGTTCGCCCCATAAGAAAATTTGTATAAGCTAAATACAAATGCTGCTATAAACGGTCCAAGTTGCCTAGAGTACTTGGCCAACCTTGTATTCTCCCTTCATAAACATTTGGTGGCTGGTGTGGCTACCGGAAGCTCCTGCAGAAATTGTAAATATATTGTTGCTCCCTTGCTTCTTTTTTTTTTTTCCCCTTCTAATACAAAATACTCTTTTTACACTTTTTTAAAATAATCTCTTTTAAGCTAAAGAAATAAAAAAAATTATGCAGTTTTGATATCACCAATCTTCTCCAACTTTCTTTCTCCACAAAACCAAAATATCTAGCTCCCAAAAATAAAAATAATCAATATGAAAAAAAATATTGTTTTAAGTTTGTGTAAACTAATTGTATAGGTGAAACTATGAAAGAGAAAAAAAGAGAGAAAAATATAAGGTTAATTCTATTTTTATATGTTTTTAAATGTAATTATAATATAATAGGAGTTTTATAAGATCAATTAAGAGGTGCCAATAGTGCAACTCCAGTAGAAAAAGTATGTTCGGTTTGAGCCTAGGTGTTTCCGGCTGGGTTTAGCCTGATTTGGCCATATTTTTTTAACACAGGGGCCTGGTTCCAACCTAAAATGCTCAAGCTCAGCCCAAAAGCCAGATGAATGCCTAAAAAAAAAAAAAATTATTTTAATTAAAATGCACCTTTTGATATTTATTTAACCCACTCATAATATACATATTTAAAGTTTTAAATTCTTTCAGTCTAACTTTTAAAGTTTAATATAATAAAAAAAATTTATATGTTATAAATTTGTAAAATATAATAAAAAAAATTTCTAAAAAACGTAACACATAAATTCGGGCCGTTCGACCTGAGCTAAACCCAACAGGAGACATGTTTCGGGCAAGCCCGGACTTTGCCAAGCTCGACCCGACCTAAAATTTTGCTAACCCTAATTTTATAGATATTTGTTCTATTGGATTTTAGTAAGATAAAATTATATTTCGGTTGGGCTATTGGTGGGTTAGACAAGTTAGATTCAAGTGTACATATAGATTCCCAAAGGTTTTGAGCTTCTTTTCCTCAAGTAGACTATGGTTTGGACTATACAATTGAATGTGATTTATGGGTGGTAATATTCCCAGCCCAGCTTCAAAAAAATGATTATAAAAGGTACATTATTTTTCATATTTTAAATAAAAAATTGAAAACTTAATCAATTAAATCCCCATTTTCTTTTTTTTACTCTAATCATTTTACCCTTATAAGGTAAAAGTACTATGTACCCACAAAATTATTTTTTACAAAAATTTCTATATTTCCAAATGATTTATTGATACTACTTTATTAATATGACTATAAATATTCAATCAAGTAACAAAGAATAAAAAATTCTTTGAAACATGAAATCTTTTGACTGTCAAATTGATATTATTTACATATGTCGGGTATTGAAAATTTATTGAGTTTTGATTAAAAACGTAAAATTATATAGGTTATAAAAGTAAAGGGTAAGCCTATTTGAGCCCAAGATTTTCTTCACTACACCCTCTTTTTAATTAGTGTTTTTATTGTTAAGAAAATATTAGATGAAGTTACCTAAGTAACCCTATTTTCTATTTCCCTAACCCACCCATTTTCTTTTTCTCCCATTTTTAAAATTCCTCAACATTCTCTCTCTCTCTCTCTCTCTCGGGTCGTGATAGATTGCAAATGAATATGAGTAATAAGGAGACAATTGTTCAAAGAGATATTATTGTAACCTATTAACTATCAAGAATAAAAAAGACCCAAACCTACTATCCAGATATAATTTTTACATAACATGAAAAATAAAGGATTTTTTGTCATCCAAATTTTCATAAAGAAAAACTAACACCACACCACCTAATTTCTACCTAAAGTTGATAATGTAAACTAATAAATATCTCCATTTTAATCAGCACAAAGAAAATATTTTAGATTTTGACAAGATGCTTCTACAATCAGTAAATTACCCAATTAAAACAATAATTTACATCAAATACTTTTTTTTAATAAGTTGTTATAAGATCCGTAATCGAAAAGAAAAATATTATGTGTTACATTTTTAAAAATAAAAAAATGCTTATAAATAAAAATCCATAATTATATAGTCCGTAATCGAAAAGAAAAATATTTGATGGTTTACTCATACAAAAAGGAAAAAAAAAATAATGGCTACAAGAAATTTAATAAGAGAGTAACAACCACGGTGGATAGAGATTTTTGTGATAGTGAAGTTGGAGTAGAAGGAGAATAGCGAAGGTTAACTTCATAGTTTTAAAAAATTAAATTTTAATAATAAATATATTTTTTTATATAATTTTAAAGAGAAAATTAGTGAGTTCAAATAATCCTACCCAAAACTAAATATCTAAATTATTTTGGCACAATACCAATTTTTTTGGGGGATATTTAAATATTTTATCTTGTAACGTAAAATAATGCAATTAAAAGAGTAATGCTATGCTTATTCGATTGTAATACTTAATTTGTATTTCAACTATTGTGTCACCAATAGAATTTCACCATTTGAATTAGTAATGATAACTTAATAATTAACTATCATTTGCGCCAATTAGGAAGTAACACATCATTTGTTACATTGGGATATAAATTAAATATTTCAACTAAGTAAGCATAGCATTATTATAATTATTAAAATTGCGTTAAAGCTAGCTTAGTGGTCAAAGATGGTCAAGAGACTTAAGTCACCAAAAAAGAAAGGAGGATTTAATTGATTAATCGCTAAAACTTTTCTCTATCTGAATTTTTGTTTTTTCTTTTTTAAAATTAGGTGAATTTACATAAATTATAGGGTGAAAATATTCCCACCCTTGATTTAATTGAGCCTCTAAACATATTCAAGGGTCCAGACTAGGGTCAGCTCTAGCACATTAGCAGCCTTAGGCGAAATTTTTGTATGGGGCATTTCTCTATTTAAAAACAACAATTCTTAAAGCCATTAAATAATCTCATTATTTTATTTTAATGAAACATAAGAAAGACATTTCATTTATATTACAAATAAAATCACATTTAGTTTTATAAGTTTCATAATACAAGCACCAGTTGATCAACATTTTCAACACCAACAACAAGCCCTCAAATCAAAAGAATGCATGTAAATTAACAGCTTTACAAATTGACAATATGAATGCTACTGCCTCCTGGGAATTCAAACTGTAGCAAGAAAATAGCAAATATCCTGAAAACTCCATCTCTGTCACAAAATCACATATTTGATAGGACCAGAACCCATGAAATAATGTGACTATATCATTGCTCCAATAGTCCAACTGCTTCATGTTTTGATCCTTGTTGAATGCAATACTAACACAAGTAATTAATCAATTAAAAATTATTCTTCTTGCTTTTTTAGATGCAAAGTTATTAATTAAATCTTCAAAATTTAGGTTACCTAAAAAATCTTTTTCAATTGATAACATAGCTAATCCATTTAATCTTTCTTGTGACATTGTTGATCTTAAAAAAGATTTTATCAATTTCAGTTTTGAAAAACTCCTCTCAGCTGAAGCAACAGTTACATGTATTGTCAATAATATTCTATAAGCAACAAATGCATTAGGAAAAGATCCTATCTTTTTAATATAATTAAGAACGTCAAGTGGAGTATTTATTTTAAATTGTAAAACTTCTTTCAAAACTTTTAACTCTGAAAACAAATCTAATCCATTAATATCAGAAAACATATCATGTTTCAAAGACTTTTCAAGATGCATGCAACTATTTTTCAAACTATCATCATCTAATGATTTTAACTTTTAAAACTAAATAAAAATCCAAAAATGCTTTCATATAATTCAAACTGCTGAAATCTAATCTTGATAGAAGAAATAGCTTGATCGACAATATATAAAAAGTAATCAATCCTAAAAGAATCTTCATGGGACAAAATTCTTTCTTCATTATTATTCTCACCAAATATAGGTTTTCTACGAATTACACGTTTTTCTTGAAATTTTGGCTCTATTCCCATTTCACTTGGAATCTCTTTATCTGAAACAATAGCCGACACATAACCATAAAGAACACCTTTATCATCTCAAAATTGTTCTACATCTGCTCCACCAAAACCAATTGTATGCTAAGTTGTCCAAGTGCAGTTTCGACCAACCTAAATTAGAGTATCTTGGCTATTTAGTTTCAGCCCAAGGAGTGAGTGTTGATCCCACAAAAATTCAAGATGTCTTAAATTGACCCCAACCAAAAACAATTGCTGCTATGAGGGGTTTCCTTGGACTCACAGAGTCACCGGGTATTACTGATGTTCTGCTGTGCTTTCACGTTTGTTAGAGAGAATATTTTTAGTCGTTTTTAGAATTTGTCTGTAGCTCTCTTGAAGGAGTATTTAAGAAATGAATGAATAAGAAAAGGGCAGCTCCCTTAAATCCAAAACACATTCCCTCTGTTCCTTTATTCTCTCTGGAGGACTCCACCCTCTAACGTGGATACTTAAATTCCAGAACTTGCTGCTACTATCATTCTTGCCCATCAAATCAGAGATACGATTTACTAAAACAACTGGATTGACGGAAAAGGTCCATTACGGATGAGCTTACTAGTATGTTTTCTTCTCCCTGCAACTCCGTTTTTACTTCCTAAGTTGTTTCCTCCTTTTCTCCTTATGACTTTTCCTAAGAATTATGCGTAGAAATAAAAAATTGTGTAGCATTAGATACTAAGAGTGTGTTGGTTGTAAAATTCCCTTCGCCAGGCTAATTGCTGTGTTCGTGGATGTTTCTTCGATAGGCATTACGTTATGAAGTGCAAATTCTCCTATAAAATTTGCTACAACTTGTCCCTTGATTGATGATTGTGATCGGTACTCAATATCAAACTCACTGAGTTTAATTGACTATCTAACTAACCGACCAGCAAGGTCGGGCTTATGGAGGTTTGTTTGAGAGGGATGTTGGTTAGAACTGGAATCGTGTGAGCCTAAAAATATAGTTGAAGTTTTCGTGCTGCTACTATTAGAGCAAGTGCGAGCTTCTTGGTTGGAAGATAGCGAGCCTCAGGGTTGATAAATGCTCTACTGACATAATAGATAGGTCCTGAAGGAAAATGCTTGGTGAAGAGAAGCACGAGAGAAAGACGAGGAAATAAAAAAAAATAGTTAAAAAAGAGTGAATGGATAGAAAGAGAGAGGATAAAATTTTTTCGTCTTTCTTTCTACTTCTCTGCACCTAGCACTTCTACGTCTCTGAATATTTATGTCACATTGACTTGCCAAAAGTGTATTGACTCACCAAAAGCGCACTGACCGCGTGTTCGGAGATAGGTAGATATAAAAATAAAGTTCCCCCACGTGTTGGTTTTGCTAATGTTGGTGTATTTCCCAATTACTCCTTTGTTGGTTAGAAAGCCTTCTCGCAATTGCTATCCCAACTAAAGTTGTGACCTTCTTGATGAGTCAAAGAATGGGGGCATTTGTCTGCTAATGGAAAGATGAATATATTCATCCTTAGGATCGTTGGTGTCAACATCACTGGAGGGATTTACAGGAACAGTGCCATTCAAGTCTCGAGGCGGCTGTTCTAAAGGATTGTGGGGCCATAGTTATTGCAGACGTTGAGGAGTGCGGCTTTTTCCCTGATCTCCCCATAGACAGTGCCAGATGTTGACACTAAAATTTCATATGTTGAGGTGATCGGTCACAGAAGGTTAGGCTTTAATGACGTCTTCGTGCGAAGGAGATTCTGGGCTTCGAGTTCGGCACTTTTATCTACAAAACAAAAAAATCATGAAGGTGTCTGTGTTGTTACCAGCAAAAAAAACCTCTAATGCATAAGTCAGAGATCAGGAATTGCCGAAGTAACAACTTGAGAGAGAGCTTTTAGTTCTTATTTTTAGATGCTTGAGAACCAGAATACTTACCTCGTGGGCTGGGCAATTCTTTTATAGGGAAAACTTTCTAAACCCATATCGTTTTAGAATATTTTAAAGTGATGACACGTGCAGAGTACTCATAATCTTGGTCGGAGAATAATATTTGAATTATAGTTGTATTAGGTTTCCTTATCCGACAAAGTGATCGGGAGAATGCGGTACAACATTACAAAATGATAGATTGGATTTGATTGAAAAATATTATCCATAAGAGTAATGCTATGATTATTCACTTTAGATATTCAATTGAGATGCTTACTGATATGGCATTTTATGTGTAATTCATTGAGTTGTTTGTAAAAATAATAAGTTATAATTAATAATAGAATCAATTAATACCGTTAGTTAGAGATTGACAGATTGTTGTGGTTGATAAAATAAGTTGCTTCTATTCTGTAGATGAAATAAACTACTGATCTAAAAAGTAGCTTGCTGTTTAATAAATTATATAATTAGGACTGTTGTGAGTTGGAAAACTAGAGTACATGTATTTGATAAATTTGACTATAAAAGTATTGTTTTATTAAATAATGACTAAAATTGCCTTTTGTAATAGATTAAGGCTTATGGAAAAATAACACATAATAGTCTTCTTACTAAAATATTGATTTATAATTGTAATTTTAAAAAGGTGTGATGCTTTGTTTAATAAGTTGTTTATTAAAAACAACCGCTTAACCCACTTTTAAAAGCTATTGTCAATATGGATTTACAAAATACCATTTTTAATTATCATGGTAGTTTGGATATGGATATGTATTAAAACCACATCCAATAAAAAAACATATGAAAAGATTATTATTAACTCATGCACTTGTTGGAGATCGAATCCAGATTTAAGACTTACGAAGTCTGGTCTTCACTACTAAAGCTAGACCTTAGGTTAAAATTACTTTCATAAAATTAAATTGGATTGAAAAAATAAATATTGGATTGAATGTGAATCCATGTTGAATGTATTAGAGCTGGGCACTATCCGATGTGGTTTAATTTTAAATTAGAATAAATCGAACCGAAACCAATTGGTTCATCAAATATTGAACTAAATACAAACCAAATAATAAAATCAGATCTAAGCGATCCAAAATAATTCAGTTCAGTTCGTTTCGATATGGTTGTTTGATTTGGTTTGGTCAAAGATTGCATACGTCAAAACCTGCTAGGTAAATCCAGTAGCAGTAAAACTTAATAGCACAAATCATGTTCTAATTAGATAAATCCAAAAGCAATAAAGATTAACAACTATTACACAAGTTACAAGACTCACAACCTGCTAGAAAAATCCAGAAACACAAAGCAACTAAGAAAACCACAAAACTACAAAATCAAGCAACATAATAAATTCCACCACAAATGAAACAACATATATAAAGTTCAACAAAGATCATTCGCCACTACTTTGATTCGTCATTTTGCAAAATATTTTTTTAATTTTAAATCTGTGAGCCATTTGGTGTTTTTGGTGAAGTTTGGTTTTGAGTTACCTAAACAAAACCAATTAATTCAGACAATTTAAAATCATTTAATTTATGCTACTTAAATCAAACCGAATTGAGCTTACATAATACAATTTGGTTCTATATCGAAACCAAATGCCCACCCTTTCCCTAGAATGTAACCTTAAACACCCGGTACTCAAAAAATGAATATCACATTTTAAGTATTATCACTTATCCACATTTTCTACCATTGAATTAAACACAATTAATGGATGAGATTTTTTCTCTATTTATATAAAAATTCTCAAGAGTTTTATATATAAACACAATCTGAACTAAATTAAAGCTAAATTTGTACCTTTTTCTTTGAAAAATGTGTGAATGTTTGCATTAGAAAATGAAAGCAAGCAATGATTGTATGTATACACAACATGCAAAAATGTCAGCCCTTTAGGACTTTAAGTGATTTTTAAGCAGTTTTATTATTATTAGTTTTTGATTATATGAGACTATTGCTCGAGAGTACAACTCATATTACATGAGATTACAACTGATATTTGCAAATCAAACTATTATTAGGACTAGTTTATATCAATTCTTATGAAGTCCGCCTAGATTTTTACCCTTTTTAATATTCGAGGGACGTCTACTCCACTCATATTTCGAAAGAGAGAAAACTGTCTTCACTTAAATTGAAGAAAAAAATTAAACCCCCACAATGCATTGTGGGGGCTCGAACCCATGACCTCACAATTGTGAGGTATGGATTCTAACCACTAAACTAAAGCTTAGTGGCTTAAGTAATTTTATTTAACTGATCACTCGAATTCGAAATTAGAGGTCGTACATTTTTATTTAGAGGTTGAAAAATTGGTTTGAGTACCCATCCCTCTACCTTTTAAAACATAAAAACATCAATAAAAGCAAAATGCTTTTTACATTATGTTTTCTGAAAGCCACCTTGTATAAATGAGTATACAAAAACTGATATGACATGGGGAGGTTATTTGTATAAGATCATCGTGGGCGCATATAACAGCAAAAAAATAATTGCTATTACTTTTCAACCTACCTCTGCATGCCACATCAATTTATGCACATTTGTGTAAAACTATATATATAGAGCATATTTGTAAAAAAATAAACAACAAATGTAATACGTACGCGTATGTTTATATGTCATTTTGTTATATATCATGGTTTCAATTTATAATTTATCAAACATAAAATCCTTTTGTTGTAGGACTTGGCAAAGCTGTTGGGTTTCAGGTCCCATCAAGTCCAAATTTCTATCATTGATGATGCTAATGGTATAATAAAGCCTGGAAGGTATGATATATATACCAATATGATTTAGATTTGTCGAATGTAACATGACAATGTTACCCAAATATTTCGAAATTAATGAGAATCTGCCATAGTTCAATGGTGAAACCGCAATATATATATATATATATTTATATATATATATATGTATATAACACCCTTCTCCAGTGCAGGCGTTCACATGTTGAATGATTCAGATTTCACGCTTTGTACAGCGTCAGATCTGAATTTAACAACTTGCTAAATAACTACAATTCAACAATTATATGCTAACGATGATAAACAACCATGTATATATTTAAAACTAGATGCATGAGGTTAACTTTCTTGCAGGATGACCCTATTGCTTGGTCCTCCAGGATGTGGGAAGACGTCCCTCTTAAAGGCTCTTTCGGGAAGCTTAAATCAACCTTTTAAGGTGTTATTCTTTCTATTAAAATGTAGGCCTATCATTATTTTATGGCCCTCCAATGCTTAACATTATTTTGTTGCCCTCCGACGGTCATTTTTGGATTAGAATTTAAGAATTTGGAGAGAAATAACAAGGGATTTGAATACCCGACGCTGTTATACAGACCGTCCCTATAACAATGCTCCCTTAGACATTTTAGTTAACTACCTGCAGTTTAGTTTTCAATTCTCTAGTCAATAATAATGCTATGCTTAGTTAGTTGGGATACAAATTAAGTATACCAACTGAGTAAGCATAGCATCACTCTTCTCTTATTTACGTGATAAAATCACCTGCTGGTACGTAACTAGAAGAAGGGCTGGGTGCTACTTGGTTCAATTGATGAGTTCTCTTAATGATAGAATAGGATTTGGATTGAGTGTCATATCCTGGTTTTGTACGGGCTTGGTTTTGGATATGATATTTTCCTAGAATGTTACGTAATACCATCAAGTCCTACTCACTGCTTTAGTTTTTGTGTGCCCTGTTTTCTCCAATAGGTCACTGGGGAAGTTTCGTACAATGGTTATAAACTTGACGAGTTTGTACCCCAGAAATTATCTGCATATGTAAGCCAATATGACCAGCATATTCCTGAGATGACTGTGAGAGAAACACTTGATTTTTCTACATATTGTCAAGGTGTTGGAAGCCAAGCAGGTATTTAATTTTCTTGAACACGGCATCACTAATGTTTTTGATATCAATTACAATGTTTGTTTGCACCTATGTAGATATTCTTTTGGAACTCAGTGGGAGAGAGGAGGAGGCAAGAATTATCCCTGATCCAGACATCGATACTTATATGAAGGTCCATAGAGTTATATACAGTGTTCTTTTTCCTCAAAGTTTTACCATTGATGAAAGAAAATTTTATTAACTCAGAAGTTTCCACTATTCCAAAGATTAGTATGGTGATGCAATGCGTTGTTGATAATTATAGATTTTTACCTTTTTAGGCAACTACTGTCCACTGGTTGAAAAAAAACCTTCAGACAGACTATAATTTAAAGGTGATTCTAATCATAAAATATATCGTATCAGTTTCCTTATCACATTCAGCAAATGTCTTAATGAGCAGTTTATAGGTCTCGTTATTTTTCAATTTTCTTTCAGATCCTTGGACTTGATATCTGTGCTGACACGTTGGTTGGAGATGCTATAAGAAGAGGCATTTCTGGAGGTCAGAAAAGAAGATTGACTACAGGTAGTGCCCCACTCTAAACTCTGTTTCAGGAATTGGGAAAAATGTGTTCTCTATTTCATTGAAATCTCAAATTCAATTGAAGCTTTACTAAGAACTTCTTCTGAAATTTTGCAGGGGAGATGTTGGTTGGTCCAATAAAAGCTATGTTCATGGATAAAATAACAAATGGCTTAGACATTTCCACCTCATTTCAGATTGTCACTTGTCTACAACATTTGGCGCATATAACTGATGCTACCATACTGATTTCACTGCTTCAACCGTCACCAGAAACTTTTGATCTCTTTGATGACATCATATTAATGGCAAAAGGAAAGATTTTGTATCATGGTCCACGTGAAAGTGTTCTAGAATTCTTTCAGAGTTGTGGATTTAGATGTCCAGATAGAAAAGCTGTAGCTGATTTTTTCCTAGAGGCAAGTTCATTTGCATCATTTCCATTCGCAAATTTATATGCTTCTATCTTATATCTTCCATTTTCTTTTCCCCCAGGTTATATCTAGAAAAGACCAAGCCCAATATTGGTTCCACAATGAACTTCCACACAGTTTTGTTTCAGTAGACATGTTCCATGAGCAATTCAAGGAATCTCCTTTTGGCAAAAAGCTTGAAGAGGATCTCTCAGAGCTGTATGATAAATCCGAAAGCAAGAAGAGTTCCGTTTCTTTTGCTGTGTTTTCTCTTTCTAGATGGGAACTATTCAAAGCTTGCATGTCAAGGGAGCTTCTTCTGGCAAAGAGGAATTATTTTCTCTATCTATTCAAAACAATTCAGGTTACTTTCCTGCTTCCATATTCTATCTATCTTCATTCTTCATCCCTCTTTAATTTTATTTTATTTTTTTGGGTGCTAGTTTATATTGTTATGTAAAGATTTTTTTGGCTACAGCTTATTATTATCGCAACCATGACAATGACTCTTTTTCTACGGACTGGGATGGAGGTTGATGTATTTCATGCAAATTATTTCATGGGTTCTTTATTCTACGCACTGGTTATACTTATTGTCGATGGCATTTCGGAAATACCTATGACTCTTGAAAGACTTGCAGTTTTCTATAAACAGAAAGAGATGTGCCTTTACCCAGCTTGGGCATATGTGATCCCGGCAACTATTCTGAAAGTTCCTCTTTCTTTAGTTGAATCTCTAGTTTGGACTTCTCTTACTTACTATGTCATTGGATTTAGCCCAGAGCTCTGGAGGTGGGTTTCATTTGAGAAAGCTTTTGTTTATTTTTGCATTGAATCCTCTGTAGATCATTGTGCTGTGACTCTCAAAATTGATCAATTTATGTGTTTTCAGGTTCTTCCGCCATTTCATTCTACTTTTCGCTGTGCATTTTACGTCATCATCTATGTTCCGATTTCTGGCATCAATTTTCCGAAATATTGATTATTGTATGGCAGCTGGAAGTTTTGCAATATGGTTCATCCTATTATTTGGTGGCTTCATTATCCCACAATGTAAGGCTATCTTCCAATAATATGATTGTCTACTTCAAATTCGTGCACTGGAAAAAGGTATAAACTTAAATTTGTATATTTAATGACTGCAGCCTCTATGCCAGTGTGGTTGAAGTGGTGCTTTTGGGTATCTCCTCTCTCATACGGACAAATAGGCATTTCCGTAAATGAATTTCTTGCTCCGCGATGGGAAAAGGCAAGTCTTTTAGTCATAGCTACTACTAAGTTTTGTCTTATATATATTCTAATGTTGAAGCTTTGAGTAATAGCTTAATGGGAAGTCCAGTTTCTTTATGTCAGTTCTTAGCGCTGTTGTTTATTGTCATTGCTATTGTCTTGGCTGATGATTTTGGCTATGTTTTAAGTATACTTACAACATCTCCATTAACTTTTGAAGAAAAGTATTCATTGCTATCCATACTTCTTGATGGCATTGTAGATTCTTTTTACAAACACTACAATAGGGCGAGAAATTCTCAAAAGCCGAGGGCTAAACTTTGATGAATACTTTTTCTGGATTTCACTTGGTGCCTTGTTTGGATTGGCTTTGGTTTTCAACTTTGCCTTTGCCTTGGCCTTAAGTTTCTTAAAGCGTAAGTTCTATCATCATTATATCTTTATTGTTATTATATATTAACTTGAGATCGATAATTAGAGCATTAATGCATTTTAATTTGTTGATTAAATCGATAATTAGAGCAAATGCATGTTAATATGTTGACAAATTAAATACAAATACAGCTCCTGGATCATCTCCTGCTATGATTTCACATGGAAAGTTTTCTGGTATACAAAGAAGCAAAGGTTCCTGTGATGATGAACATGTTGAAGATGTTGATATGAATGCTCATCCCAACACCAGTAAAGATTATTATAAAGGTTAAATCGGTTTCTCACTTCTATACTTCAGGTTGTTTCAATCTTATTGTCTTACATTTTTTTCCCATCATTTTTATGGATCCCATATCACAATAACCCACAGGCCAGATGGTTTTACCATTTCAACCCATAACAATGGTTTTTCAAGATTTGCAGTACTCTATTGATACCCCATTGGTAACCTTTCTGACCATCACTTTATTCAGAGTTCAGATAATTATAGAAATTTTTTAGCCGTTAGATTTGATAGCAATAATTTAATTTTTTGTTTATTTCTTTATCTCAATGTATGTTTTTTTTCACTGAACTTTGATTTCAGGAAATGAGAAGACGGGAATGTGGATTAGCTCACAAACTCCAACTCCTTGATGATGTTACAGGCACATTAAGGCCTGGCGTTCTTACAGCACTAATGGGTGTTAGCGGGGCTGGGAAAACAACTCTTCTAGATGTTCTTGCTGGTAGAAAAACAAGTGGCTGCTTTAAAGGAGAAATAAAAGTTAATGGATACCCTAAGATTCAAGAAACATTTGTTAGGGTTTCAGGTTACTGTGAGCAATCTGACAGACATTCTCCTCATATCACTATAGAAGAATCTTTGTTTTTTTCTGCTTGGCTACGTCTGCCTCCACAGATTAACTCGAAAACTAAAGCGGTAAGTTAATATATTGAACATTCTGTACTAATGTTGAGCCCCTATCTAACTCTGAAGCTGCTATGGCACATTGTTTCAACAGGACTGTGTGAATCACGTCCTTAAAACCATTGAGCTTGATGGAATCAAAGAGTCCTTCGTTGGAATACCTGGTGTCAGCGGTCTATCCACTGAGCAACGTAAACGGCTAACTATAGGTGTTGAACTTGTTGCCAATCCATCAATAATTTTTATGGACGAACCTACAACTGGTTTGGATGCAAGAGCCGCGGCCATTATCATGCGAGCCGTGAAGAATGTAGCTGATACTGGAAGAACAATTGTTTGTACCATCCACCAACCAAGTATCGACATATTTGAATCTTTTGATGAGGTTAGACATATCAATGTAATCCTCAAAATTCAAATCACTGACATAACTTTTCGCCCCAAAAAAAAATGAAAAATTGAAATCATAACCTTTCTATTCCCATTGTAGTTGATCCTTTTGAAAACTGGTGGGCGCATCATCTACTCTGGACCATTAGGAAACCATTCAAGTAGAGTTATAGAATATTTTGAGGTTAGTTTCATATCATAAACGTGAACCCAGCTTTTCTTTGTCATTCCTTTTACTCTAAATTTTCTTTTTGCCGACGTTCAGTGGAAAGTTATTATTCACAGGGTATTCCTGGGGTGCCGCAGATTACAAATAATTATAATCCAGCAACATGGATGTTAGAGGTCACTTCTGCATCTACAGAAGCTGAACTTGGTTTAGATTTTTCCCAAATATACAAAGATTCTCTTTTGTATGAGTAAGTTCATTACATGTTTACATAATAATGTGCTGGTGTTCTCTTACAATCTGTTACCACTTCAATTTGAATCTTGTTCATATCTGGAAGAGAATATTAAAGGGCCTAACACATGTGCTTCCTTTCATGTTGTTAGGGTTAAAAATTTTAATTTGATGATTCAATATATTGCTGGGTTTGAGCCTCACGGATGTAGACATGTATTGTAAATTAACTATGTATTTCTTATGTGTTTTTAACTGGTCAATATTGTTGTAGAAATAACAAAGAGCTCGTAAGGCAGTTGAGTACGGTGCTGCTGCAAGAGATTTGCATTTTACAACTCGTTTCTCACAAAGTGGGTGGGGCCAATTCAAATCTTGCCTTTGGAAGCAGCACTTGTCTTACTGGAGAACTCCTTCGTACAATTTAATGCGGATCTTGAATACGATTGCAGCATCATTTCTTTTTGGTTTGCTGTTTTGGAACAAAGGAACGGAAATGTAAGTTTGTTCTTGATTGTCCTTTTTGTTTTCTATTTATTAGCTCAATTAAAATCAGCTTGCGACAACTGAAATGTAACTATGTAATGCATAAGGATAACTGCTTTGCAGCAACCTAATACTAATTTCTTCTTCGTTTGATCTGTCAGAAATAATCAGCAGGATTTGTTCAACATACTTGGTTCATTATATGCTTCATTTATATTCTTGGGATCAATGAACTGCTCATCAGCTTTACCTTATGCTGCATCAGAACGAACTGTTATGTATCGCGAACAATCTGCAGGAATGTACTCTCCATTGGCTTACGCATTTGCGCAGGTATAATTCTTATTTGACAACTGATTATTTTTATAGTGATGCTTTATAATCTATTTGTGGAAATGAAAATGACGTTTTAAATTTGGTCTTTCTAGATTACAGTACATGTCTGGTAGAGCATTTCCAAAACATTTATGTAAAACTGACAACAGAGAGAACAGAGGAAACAAATTTAATAGAATCTTTTCCATATTAGTTTGATTATATTTTTTATAGGACTTAATTTTCCATTACTCAGGTCAGCTTACTGGTTTTGATTGTAGGTGACAATTGAGATTCCATACTTACTAATTCAAGCAGCTTTATATGTGATCATAACTTATCCGATGATCGGATTTTATGCATCGGCATATAAGATTTTTTGGAATTTCTATGGAATGTTCTGCTCGATGATGTCCTTCAGTTATCTAGGACTGTTGCTTGTTGCATTGACACCAAATGTTATGGTTGCTTCAATTCTATTCTCAGCTTTCTATACCACTTACAACCTTTTTGCCGGATTTGTGATTCCTCGGCCGGTATGTTTCTATACTCCACTAACAACGTTACACTGTTCCTATAACTGATTCTAAAGGTAACGTTTGTCTGTTTTTTTTTTTTTTAACATCTAATGAGTCTGAATTTTTCTAAAGTCTGAATGAGTCTGAACACAAATATTTAAATAACAAGTTTGCCTTTTCTTTTTTTAATATATGAATATAAGTGATATTTTGTTTGTTTTTATAAATAAAAAACATTTTAAACATGGTTATTGAACATTTATGTCATTGTCAATCAAAATAAAAAAAGGGATTAGTTTTTATAGTTTAGGAAATAAATATATTTTATAGAGAAATTTTAGAATATAATATTTACTTTTTATTCAGATCTTTTTTTATTCAGATAAATGTTATAAAAATTACTTTTTTTTATTCAGATATAAATATTTAAAAATCGTGTATAAGTTATAAAAAAAATAAATAAACTTAAAAAAATTGAAATTAATAAAATTTCATATTTAAGATGTTTATCGAATAAGTCCTATCAATATGTGCAGGAATTAAACCTAACTCTAAATCTAAATCCATAAGTAGTTTGAACGATAATAATTTCTCTTTAATTCGCTTGGTCACTTCACAATCGGGAACCCCCTCAAGGTTTCATCAACGAAAGAATAATTTTACTATTTACTCTTGTGACATGAAAGGACCAAATTGCCCGGGTAAAATCATTGGGCTTAAGGATAAAAGGAAATTATAGAGGACTTGATTGATCATTTCAAATGAGCTTGTCTTTAATACTATTGGTCAATCAGTTTTACCACTAGAATATGTCAAAAAATTTTAATTTATATCTTACAATTGACAAATTGATATGAACATGTTGCTACTTGTATTTGCAGCAAATTCCGAAATGGTGGATCTGGTTATATTATCTTAGTCCTACATCCTGGACATTGGAGGGGTTGCTTACTTCACAATATGGAGATATTAACAAAGAAATTATGGTTTTTATAGAAAACAAAACAATAGCTTCATTTTTAGAGGAGTACTTTGGGTTTCACCATGACCATTTAGCAGTTGTAGCAGTTGCTCTTATTGTATTTCCAGTAGTTTTGGCTTCTTTGTTTGCATTTTTTGTAGGGCGGTTGAACTTTCAGCAAAGGTGAACCTGTAGAAAGGATTAAGCAATTAAGGGCATTTGATCATATGTAACTTTTATTCTGAGATACAGAAACTTGTGTGTGGAAACCGAGTGTGAGGTCAAATTTACGCAAAATGAAAATTATTTTATTAAAATTCCAAAAAGCTGACCAGTTTATATATGCTTCCCAAACTTAGGCTAATATTGCTGCGTCAATTGGGTTAATTGATTTCTTGCTCAAGCATTAGAGAGTTTAAATGTTCAATGATTCTCTAAATCGAGATATTTGTATTCAAGGCATCGCTGTTTGATCCTAATTTGTGATGTGGTCAGGTAAACAAAGGCAACCTATTAACTAAAAAGAAAAAATAATTAGACATAATCTTAGGAGTGGACAAATAACCCAACCCGATCCGCTAGTAATACCTAATTTTAATTTTAATTTATTTGATTTCATAGTAGTGATTTTTATCTTTTGTTGAAAATTAGTAAAAAAAATTGACTAAAATGAGATAATTATATTGAAACGATCTTCTAATAACTAAAATATTTTGTAAAAAAGCTCAAAGTAATAAAAAAAGGCTCAAAATTACTCATAATCTAAATATCATCTTAATTGATCCGAATACGACTTTAACCCGAATCCAACGTGATCTACATATAATCATAACCCAATTCAATCCAAAATTAAGTCAAATTTTTGATTTGATTCGATCTGATTCAAATACATTTTTTCCAATCCAATCAATACAAAACCGATCAAATTGATCTGAACCCCAATTTACACATCCCTAGCCTCAATGTACTCAAACTCCAAACTCAAAACACTGATCACCTCTCACTGAACACTTTTAAGACTTTCCTTAGTATAGTTTTTTAAATAGATCTTATTTAAATAAAGATTTTATAGGTAGAGCTTATACGCCAAAAAAAATTATTTTATTTGGCTGTCAATAAAATTTTTTATTAAAAATTATAAAATTATTTTAATATATAAATTTTTTAAAATTATGTCATGAAACAAAAAATGAGATTGTCAAATAAGTTAATGATATTTTAAATATTTTAATTTTTTTAAAATTAATTTTTATTTTAAAATTTTTACTAATAGAGATAAAATAATTTATTTAACTTTTAAAAGTTTTATTAAAAAATAAGTAATAATAAAAATTTTAATAAGAACTTGTCAATTAAATAAACACTTGACTTATTGCATAAGTTATACCAAACAAGGCGCGAAAAGAAAAACCTAAAGCCATAAACGTACGGCCAACGAGCCAGCCACTGTGAAGATCGTTGTTATATTCTCGTCGCCGCTGGTTCCCTTCCTTCCCTCGTAGCAGGGCTGTGATTCCCACAATCCCACCTCCTGCGCGCCGTGTTTCCATCAATCGCTGCAGCTATCGCGCTGTGATTCCGTCGATCACTGTCGTGCTGTGGTTCCATCGACTGCTACTCCTGCCGCGTTGTGACTGTGAGTTCTGTTATTTATTTATTTTTTTAATACTATTTTCTTCCGCAAATGCTTCATTCGATTGAATACTACTGCTGAAATCAGATTTCTACTATGTTTTAGTTTCAATCACGAGGATTGAAGAAGCTAAGTAATTAAATTAGTAAGATAGTTACTTTCGGATCTATATTTGTTCTAATTTAAATATCTAGTGTGTTAAAATTTGTCTATCTGTTTCGTCTTCTCTATTTCTTTCGCTTGTCCTTTTTTATTTTTATTTTCTGGTTTCTTGGAGTGGAGACATTGCAGAAACATACGGCTTCGTGTGGGTGTTTTTGTTTTGGTAAAACATGCGTACCACCAAATCACTTTGTATTGATTATTTGCTTCAGCACGTAATGCGCCTATCCTGTGCCACATGTTAAACTAGTGGATGTGGACATGGTTTTAGACTATGGCTAATGGAGAATTATTAGAATCTTGATTACGGCAGCCAGCATCATAAATTTACTCTATTGACAAACTCTTGCTTCTTTATACCGTATAGTAAAAGATGAGTGTAAGATAGATGCGAATCTAATGGTTTCAGGTTCAGTTTGTAGAGAGTGTAAAATTAACAAATACACGGATTTACAAGTTATTGTGCATTTATAAAGTTTATTTGCATCGTGTGGTGGTTTTAGATTTGGCTTTGTCGGCATTGCATTGGTCGTATTTCATGTTCCATGGACCATGATAATATAAATAAAAGGAAGCTTCCTTGAGCTTCGGTTAATGGTATGGAAGTGTTTTAGCTTAAAGATCTAAACTTGGGAGATTAACTAAGAAAGTGGAAACAGAGCATATGGTCTTCTTTTTTTTTAAATAAATATTCTTTGTTTCTAAGAAGTTCTATTTGTAAAATAGGTTTGGTTTAGTTTTTGAAAAAAACCAAACCGAACCCGAATCTCCAAAGTCTTACCCACACTCGTTTAATGTTTCATCTTTTCGGTGTGAAATTTCGAAGTCAGGTTTTAGGTTTAGGGTTTCTCGAAATTCACAATGGAGATATCTAAGGAAACTACCACTGCAGCTCCAAACATGGATTTGATGATTTACAATTCGATGACGCAAAAGAAAGAACTGTTTACGACAATTGTTCCTGGCAAAGTTGGCATGTACGTCTGTAGCGTCACCGCATATGACCTCAGCCATCTCGGCCACGCTCGTGCTGCCATCTCCGTCGACATTCTTTACAGGTAATTCTTGTCAGATTAATGAGCTCTTCACGCCAATTGTTCTTTGTTTGTTGATTCAACATGTCTAGTGAGTAATTAAATAAAAGATAACGCTACTCTGTATGGAGTTTCTGGCACTTTAGCCCAAAAAAATGATCTGAACTTGATATTATTTGATAAAATTAGAAATCAATCCAAACCATAAATAATTATTATGACGCAATACACCTAGGAGAGCAATGTGATTTATGTTGTGCAAAATTGTGGATAGTGTGTGAGTGGACAGCACAAGTGGTACAGTTTTGGTAGTTTTTTTTTTTTTTTTGACATGAAAATGTATGCACAAGTGATTGGAGTTATACAATGTTATGAGGGTGGTTCTTTGTAGACAACTTTTATACTTTAATTTTGTCAACCTAAAATGTACTTAAATTTGGCTGGAAGAGTAACAATTTTGGATCATCTTATAGAGGAAAGATATGGAGCTTGAAGCTTTGAATGCAACTTAATACTGATTAACCCTTTTTTCGGTTTTTTTTTTTTGGGTCATTCATTTGTTTCTTTCAGTGGATCAAATAATCGAGTTTTTAAATGAGCATGATATGTGCAGAAACTACGGTTGTTTTGTTTTGTATTTCTTTTGTTTTTGTGTTTTTGTTTTTCTATGTACTTAAAATAATTTTAAAAGGGTTTACAATTGATATATGAAACTACAATTTGGTTAATGTGATTTCGAGCTTGCAGATACTTAAAACATCTAAAGTATGAAGTAACTTATGTTCGAAATTTCACTGATATAGACGACAAGGTGAGAATCTTCATTCTAAATAATATACTGGGATGACTGAATATCATGGTTTTAAACTGAAATTTTTCATGGGTCAATTGTTGAGTGGTTCTTTAAAATATGCATTTCACATAGATGTTGAATTGAAATTTATTACATTGTTGTGGGAAGGAGGAAACGATATTACATGTGAAAACTCAGTAATGTAGTAAAACTTTAAAAATCAATGGAGATAACATTGATTTGATGCATTGTGATTTTCATGGATGTTCCATGAAGCACTTCTTAAACACAACTAGTTCGATCATGTAAAGCATGGATTATGTACCTTTTTCCAATTTTAACAATTCATGGACATCTATTTTTGTGATACGTATCAGTCTTGTCCTAATGGATGCTTTTACATATTGGTTGGGTAAATAAAATGTTTCTGTGAGACTACTATGTTTTTTTTTTTTTTGGGGGGGGGGGGGGGGGGGGAGCTTTTTTCTTCTTTTCTTTATTATTTTGTAGAGAATGACATGGGTGATCTACAATGCCGCCTTCCCACCAAACAGCCATGTGTATCTGGGCACATGAAACAGATCACGGATATGATAACCCAGGTTTGTTCTGGTACTTATGCTCTATTTGTCTCTGAGAATTCTTTCAATAGGGGCATGGCAATCTAAAATATAGATGGTATTGTTAGAATACATTATACATCACCTACTAATTAGAATACATCAGATTCATTATTTATAATAGTATAAGAGATAAAATTTCCCTCATCGTGAATGACTTGATATATGTAAAACCAACTTGGTCAATATAACAATGATATCCATTGATACGTTTTGTTAGTTATCATAATAATATAGGCAAGTTCTTGTTTTGAATTATTTTATGTAAATAAAAAATTAAGACTAAGTGATGAATTGTTCTTAGTCTTGAACGAGAGAATCGGCAGTAGCCTATTTCTATCAACAGTACCTTAGAAAGATTTAAGAAATCTCTCGGTCATACTGATTTTCAACATAATGTGTAAATATAGAAATTGAATAGAAATCTATCTACAATATGGATGGTGATTATAGGAATATAATAGATCTACCTTTAAGCACTCTTTGTATCATGTAGATTATCAACAATGGCTGTGCATATGTGGTTGAGGGAGATGTTTTCTTTGATGTTGAAAACTCTCCAAACTATGGAAAATTATCGAGACAGCGGTTGGAAAACAATAGAGCTGGTGAGCGTGTAGCTGTTGACCCTCGAAAGCGTAATCGCGCTGACTTTGCCCTGTGGAAGGTTTGAAAATTATATTCCTATTGAAGCTACTAAATGTTGACATTTTTATTATTTCTTTTAATAAATACTTTAAAAGGTAAGTGGTGGGTGAAGCCCAAATCGATTTGTTTTAGCCCTTACCTCCAGGAATCAAACTCGGGTGGGAAGCCGAATAAAGTTGCTTGAAAACAATTTGGACATGACATTTTGTCTTGGTCATTTATAATCTGATTATTTT
The DNA here is from genome assembly GCA_018350135.1 of Citrus trifoliata. NCBI lineage: Eukaryota > Viridiplantae > Streptophyta > Magnoliopsida > Sapindales > Rutaceae > Citrus > Citrus trifoliata. Next base: position 18,913,006 of record CM031389.1, on the reverse strand, counting down.
TTTCCCTTTAACTTTGCAGGCAGCAAAGCCTGGAGAGAAAAGTTGGGACAGCCCATGGGGTCAAGGAAGACCAGGGTGGCACATAGAATGCAGTGCCATGAGTGGGCGTTATTTGACTTTCAAGTTTGATATCCATGGTGGTGGAATTGATTTGATTTTTCCGCATCATGAGAATGAGATTGCCCAGAATCCTGCTGCTTGCCAAGAGAGTTGTGTAAGGTACTGGATGCACAATGGCCATGTGACTATCAACAATGAGAAAATGTCAAAATCCTCGGGCAGTTTTCTCACAATTCGCCAGGTGAGCCAAGCGCCTGCTTTGGTCTGCTCTTTCAAAGTGAGCTGCAGTTTCATGGTACTAGTGTTTGACGCATCTTACTTTTGTAGATTACTGAGCGATATCATCCCCTGGCCTGAGACACTTCTTAATAAGTGCACACAATCGTTCTCCCCTCAATTACTCAGTCATGCAACTGGAAAGTGCATCAGATTCTATTTTTTACATATATCAGGTTTGAAGCTTATTTAGGTACTAAACACTTTTCATTAGATTGTTTGTCAAGTTCTGCCGGCATCTTAATCTATATGCACCCACTTCTATTCTTGTTGAATTTCTAGCAGATTTTGTTTATTCTACATTGCAATCGGTTATCTGATATAGTACAGAAACTTAGTTTAGATAGAATCTCATGCTTTGTTTTCATCAATTACCACTTGAATGCATGAATAACTCTGTGTTTATTAAGTTTATCTGTTCTTACTTCTTTGAAGTTACTACTCCGCAGAAGTGAGGAGGAAACGAATACTGAAGATGCATGTACATTTTTGTACCTATATTAATACATTTGAGTTTGCTGTACTTGTTTAGACATTGCTAGAATGTGAAGTTACTTTGTCAGCATTCCAAGAAGATGATGGCGAAAAGGATCGCATCAGCGCTCCTGCTCAACTTTGCTTCAAGAATCTACAAGATGAATTCTATGCAAGAATGTCAGATGACCTGAACACATCACACCTACTAACTGGTGCCGTCCAAGATGCCTTGAAATTCATAAACAGTCATTTGAAGATGCTCAAGGTACTCATTTGGTACTTGGTTGGAAATGCGACCCCCCCCCCCCCCCCCCCTTCTTCTTTGTCAGTGTTTGTATGTGTGGAATAACACTTTCTTTTTTAATATTAAAAAAAAACCCTTTTTTGGTTTATAATTGCAGAAGAAGCAACCCAAGAATCAGCAATTAGTCATGATTCGGTCTCTTCGTAAAATAGAGAACAAGGTTAAAGAAGTACTAAAAGTTCTGGGATTGCTGCCACGCAGCGGTTTCTCCCAGGTCAATAGGCCTTTCTGATCCTTTGCTTGTTTTTGTTGATATTCTCCATTTATTTGACATTTAAGAGCTGAACAAAAATGTTTTTGGACAGGTTTTGCAGCAGTTAAAAGACAAGGCATAAAGAGAGCAGGACTGGTGGAAGCCGATGTGCTGTTTATGATTGAGAAAAGAACAACAGCCAGGAAAAACAAAGATTTCTCAATGAGTGATCAGATCAGGGCTGATTTAAGCACAAGGGGGATTGCACTTATGGATGTGGGCAATGAAACATTTTGGAGACCATGCGTTCCAGTTTGTAATCCTACGGCCCTTTGAATTTGCGTATTATTCTTAATATCTAATTAAATACACACAAAAGGTATCACCACCTCAACGAAATTGATTTGATTGCATTACATTATTTGAATTACATACATAAAATATTAAAAAAATTAAAATCGATCATAATTCATAAATTATATATGTAATGCTGGGATTTTTAAACTCTAATGCGCGAATTTTTTGGATACCCGTGCTCGTTAATTACACGTTAAATTTTTTGGAATATCAAACCAGTTAATATACGTTAAATGTTTTTAGTATCAAACCAGTTAATATATGCATTATGATACTGTTATTCGACGAAGTCTGAGGTAATTCTTGCTACTCACTCCTCCAAATTTTATTGTATGAATTTCCTTATTATTTTAAATATCTATTTAAGTGCAAGCGAAACATATCACCAACTCAACCAATGAAATTTAAATGCACTACATTATTTGAATTATATGTATCGCTTTTTGAGCTAAAAATTACTTAGAACACTTAAATTTCAATAAAAATTTTATTCTTGATTCTTAAAATAACCACAACTAAATTTACTGTTAAGGACAAATTTATCTAACAATTAGTTTGTTTCTCTGAACATATATAAGTTAAACTCTAATTACTTTGATTTTATCACCCCAAATCTCGAATTCGTGTATTGTAGTTAATTTCTTCAGCAGCTGATTTTACATAACTCTCAGTGTCTCTAAACCCTCTTCAGCAGGTGAGTTTACGTAACTCTCAGTGTCTCTAAACCCCATCACCGCAACTTCATCGTTATCGCTTTTTTTTTTTTTAAACAAATCTGCGGTCTACATTAAAAATAAATAAATTTACTGTTATAATCTCTTTGATGGTGCATCTATCTATAAAATTTAATAGCATTTAAAACCTTCAATTTATTGAAAATTCTTTTCTTATGTTTTGCCTTATCTTCAAAGTTATCAGGGTTTCATGATTTTTTTCATGTTTCCATATTATGGAACTATATTTTTGTTACACTCTCAGGTTTTAGAAGCAATAACAAATTTGACTTATGAAGTGAAAACAATTCAGATACATGATCAGAAATAATGTGTTTCGTAGATAAAATAAATAAAAGCAACTTACAAATTACAATTGACTGATGGTGACAATGATGATGTTCATGTTAAAGTTGATGAAGATGATGACAATGACAACGAGATTAAAATTTAGGAATATTTTTAGTGTTTAAAATGATTGTAGTATGCAAATGATAGATAATTTAGTGTGTGCCAACCTTGTTGGGATGTGGTGTAAATTATATTGATACAATTTATTTTTATATATTTATCTTATTTGTAATTTGTAGCTTTTCATTTCATAAAAATAAAATTTTATTTTATTTATCTTTTAAATATTTTTATTTTTATTTAATTGGGTGATAATTTTTTTTTTTTTTTGAGGTCTAAGCCATTGCCTGTGTTATATATATCAAATTTCTATGTATGTGAGATCAGTGGCGGATCTACAGGTGGGCTACACCGGGCTGTAGCCCAGTCTTTGATTAGGAAAAAATCATTTATATCCCTTATATTTTCATCAATTTTATATAATAATATAGTTTTTATTTTGTTTCATATATATCTCTAACTCAATTACCCTTATATTTTCATCAATTTTATATTATAGTAGAGTTTTTATTTTATTTTCAAATATGTCCTTAATCCTTATTTTTTTTCCATTTGAAATTAGTTACTTATTTATAAAATGATTAAATTATACATTTATTGAATATATTGAAACATTAGGGGGTAAAATGTTGTTGCTGCTTTATTCTAAAAAAATCTAATTGAAAAAAATTATGCCAATCTAATATAAAATTTTCACTAATATTAAAAGTACTTACAAAAATAACGTGTAATAGCAATTATCAATATTTTCATAAACTTTTTATGTGAATTTTGAGATTTCATTTAATAGTAAGTTAGAAAATAAAATTTGAATATGTTAAGGAGCTTTTCATAAAAGAATTATATGCATGTGATTCTTCAAAGAGAGTCAGAGCACCTACTAAAGAAACAACGGCATTTAAATACATTTTTATTGGATGTGTTTAGTTTATTATTGAAACTTTTGACTAACAATATATTTATAATTTTAAAAGATGAATAAATTTTTTAGTTGTTTAATTTATTTAAGCCTAGTGGTTAAGTACTTGACTTCAAACATTAAAGTTTTACTTGCGAGTTTTAATTGATTGTAATTACATGTATTGATTTAATTTTAGCTTAAAATTCTTAATTGATTTATTAATCCTTATATAATTATATTTTATTAAAGGTTGAAATGTTGGATTTCATAATTGAAAAATATGGTTTTTATATTTGAATTACCTTTTGTTTTCTACTCTTTTTTTATAAGTATTTTTATTTCAAGTACGTATTTATAAGGATAAGGTTCTTCATGTCCCACTTCTTTAATGCACTTCTTCCTATTTATGAATTTTTATGATCACTTCAAAATACAAAATTTTTAATTTAACCCTGATCTCGGGATAATATAAATTCTTGGGCCCCCCTAGGTGAGATTCAAACTTACGTTATTTTGGTGTCTTGAGTCATTCAAAGAGGTTATTTTGACTTCTTTTTCATACTTGTAATTTTTATGCAATATCGTTTTTCTTTTTTATTTTTCTTTCAGTGAAGCCTATTATGTTTTGTAGATTAATCGTCTTATTTTATAGCGAAATTTGACATGTTAAAATTAGAATAGGTGTTCATTTGACGTGTCAAAATTTGTAGGTGTACATTGACGTTTGTCAAAACTTATGAGGTAGGCAAAAATTAACCCATCCTTTAATAATAAACTGTTGAACTTTTAAAACATTTGATAACTTATAATCAATTCATTTGCCTCAATGATGTTTTCAATCTTTTTATTCTTTAAAATTAGTGAGGCTTTCAAGACACATTTGGATTACTTTTAGACGGTCAAAAAATAATTTTGAAATTAAAAGTTAATTTTGGTGTTTGGTAAAATTTTTTAAAAATTACTTTTAACAAAATCACCTTATTTTACAGAGATTTTATAAAGTAAAGAAATAGTAGTTTTTCTAAAATTTGATTTTGAGAATCACTTTTGTACCTAATACCCCATATATATTATAAAAAGTCAAAATTATCTTTATTATTTAGGAAATAAAATAATTAAATATAGGAAAAATTATTTCTGCACCACCTTTCTTTTGTCATATATATATCTAACCACCATAAAATTGTGCATGTACTTTACACCACCTTTGTTTTTAAGTTTGTATCAATCAATTACTTTAACACTAAAAAATAACAATTTTATCCCTAAATGAATTAAAAAAACTATTTTATTCTACAAAATTTTAAAAATAAAAAACCTATAATTATAATAATATCCCTGAGTTTAATAAAAGAAATGAATCTTAAATCCAATATGTTAATTTTTTATAATTATAATTTCATTTAAAAATTATCATATTAATTTTTTATAATCATAGTTTTATTTAATTTCTATGGGGAAATTTCTTAATATTAATTACTGGGAAGTTTACAATAATTATAGGAAGTTTTCCTCTTCATGTTAATTTTTGTAAACTTTCTTATACTTAATTTAATTACAAAAATAAATAAAATTATAATTACAAAATGTTATTTTTTATAATTATAATTTCATTTAAAAATTATCATCTTAGATTTTGAGATTTTTTTATTTTATTGAATTTAGGGGTATTTTTATAATTATAGTATTTTATTTTTCAAAATTTTGTAGAATAAAATAGTTTTTTAATTCGTTTAGGAGTAAAATAGTTATTTTAAGTGTCAAAATGGTTGATTAATTTAAGTTTAAAAACAAACGTGGTGCAAACTACATGTTAAATTGTTTTGGTGATTAGATGTATATATGACAAAAGAAAGGTGATGCAAAGATAATTTTTGTAAATTTAACGAGATTATTATTATTACTAATTATATTGATATAACAAAACAACAAATAAAATTAATAATATAAAAAAATTATTTTAATTATCAATTATTATATATATAGAGTATGTTGGAGAATTTAAAGAATAAAACACAAATTTTATTAGAGAAAGTTCAAAAACATTACAAAAACAATTCACACCCTCTTCACAAATCACCCTTAGAAGCTATTTTGCTTCTTATACTTTGTTCTTCTTACACTTGATGCATACAACACAAATGGCATAGGTATTTATAGTGAATGAAACACAAACATAATCATAACAATACACATCACCTAACATGTTCCACCAAGCTTTCATCATAGCACCACTTCACCTAACATGCTCTAAAGGAATCCTTTAATGGCATTCAAAGTGTAAAGCTAATCTCCACTCAATTAGATGCTTCATGAACATAACATGGTAGGACCATGATGATGGAGCATAATGATGAAGGGCTATGTACATCTCAACACCTCATTCCACTTAAATGAATTATTTGTGTAAAACAAGTTTATTTATATAAAAATGTGTAAATAAATTTTATCCAACGTTATATCTAGTTCAGTCACTTATATTTTTTATAGAATTTTACTAAACACATACGATTGCTTTTAAAACTCATGATACTTTTAAAAATAAATTTTATAAAACGTTTAACTAATTCTCTTTATAATTAATTTTTTTCCACAACACAACTAATAACAATTATTTTAAATACTACAATATTACGGAACTAGCCCTCAATATTGTTAACAAACTTATTCAATTGTTTTATTGCTTTTTCCTTAATGCAGACAAATCAAAAGCAACAAAATGATGAAATCGAAATTAATCAATTTCATTTAATTAATTAGTATCAAGTAGCCTTAGCATGCCATTGACCTCAATTTAAACTCCATTTAATTTCATAAACAAGAAGACAAGTAAAGCCGACAATTAAGGCAAGACAATCATATAATTTAATTTAGCACCAATATTTTTAATTTTTCGCTTGCACAGAAAAATTATAAATAAGTAGTATTATGGGTCACAAGATAATAATTTATTTTTTCATTTCAAAAAGTCTACTAAATTGATCCAGCTTCTCTTACAAAATTTCATCAAAATCAAACTTCAAGCAGCTGTTACTAGAGGGAATTAGAACTTGAGAGTAAAATGGTTATGTCCAAGTTCAATTGTATTGGCGCCAATTGGAGAGATGTAAAGGGCTTTGGCTTGCATTTGCTTGATAGCAGATGGTTCATGTTCTTTGCTACCCTCTTAATCATGTCAGTAAATGGCTCATCTTACATGTTTGGTTTATACTCTAACGACATAAAATCATCGTTAGGCTATGATCAGACCACACTCAATTTGATAAGCTTCTTCAAGGACTTGGGTGGCAATCTTGGAGTCCTGGCAGGGCTAACCTATGAGGTTGCGCCGCCATGGATTGTTCTGTTATCTGGTTCAATCATGAACTTTTTTGGCTTTTTTATGATCTGGTTGAGTGTTTCTCATCGTTTTGGCGCCAAACCCCATGTGTGGCAAATGTGTTTGTACATGTTGATTGGTGCAAATTCACAGTCATTTCCAAACACTGGAGCTTTAGTCACATGTGTTAAGAATTTTCCGGAAAGCAGAGGCGTTGTTATAGGCCTTTTGAAGGGTCTTATTGGTCTTAGTGGTGCAATCATGACACAAATCTACCATGCCGTAAATGGAGACAACACAAAGGCTCTTATCTTACTGCTTGCTTTTCTTCCTTCCATTGTTCCCATTGTTTTTATTCCAACAATTCAGATTATTAAGATCGCTAGGCCAGAAAATGAGCTCAAAGTTTTCCACAGTTTCCTCTATATTTTGCTGGTCTTGGCTGGATTTATAATGGTGACAATCATCATTCAAAACAAGCTCAGGTTTACAAGAAGTGAGTATATTGCCACTGCTTCAGTTGTAGTTGTTCTTTCACTCTTCATCCCACTTGCTGTTGTCATAAAACAAGAACTAAATATCTGGAAGGGCAACAAATTACAAGCCTTGGGTGCTCATTATGATCAAGCGATTCCAGCACTGAATGTGCAAACAAATTTCTTGACACTTTTTAGCTTGAAAAATGTTTCCAAGAAACCTGAGAGAGGGGATGACTATGCCTTGTTACAAGCAATTTTCAGCATTGATATGCTAATTCTGTTCACAGCAACAACTTGTAGCATTGGCGGCGCATTGGCAGCCATCGATAACATGGGTCAGATAGGCAAGGCATTAGGCTATCCGACACATAGCATTGCGAGTTTCATATCGCTTATAAGCATATGGAATTTCCTGGGACGAATTGTTGCCGGTTTTGCTTCTGAAATCTTCTTAGCCAAGTATAAGTTCCCTCGTCCTCTGCTGCTCACCCTTGTTATTCTATTCTCTTGTATTGGCTATCTTTTGATTGCCTTTGCTGTCCATAATTCTCTCTACTTTGCTTCAATAATTATAGGCTTTTGTCTTGGAGCACAATTGTCATTATTGGTCACAATCATATCAGAACTATTTGGCCTTAAACATTACTCAACGTTGTACAATGTGGGATCAGTTTCAAGTCCGATTGGGTCATATATTTTCAATGTGAGAGTGGCTGGTCGGTTATATGACAGAGAGGCTTTGAAGCAAGGAAAAGGCAGCTTGAATTGCATTGGCGCGCGGTGTTACAGAGTGGCCTTTGTCACAATCTCTGCAGCAACATTTTTTGCTTGTATTGTTTCAATTATTTTGGTGCTAAGGACCAAAAACTTTTACCAAGGTGATGTTTATAACAAGTTCAAAGATGAAGCGGAACATATAGAGAATAATGATGTATCCTTGACCAGAGATTGTGTTGTCCCAATGAAGGATATGGAAGCCAAAGCCAACCTTGGCCGTGCCGCTGTTATCGACGTCGCTGCTGAGAACGAGCATACCTCCAACGCCACCATCGATCGACGCTGATATTCATCAGTTGACAGGGCATATGGAAGAAATGAGAGCGTGAATTTGATTAATTTAACTAGACTTATTGGTACTTGTTATGTCACAATGTGACAACAAAACCAGGGAATTGGTACGAAATGTGATGATTTCCGAAATCTGTATTTTACTTTTGTCTGATTTTTGGATAACTCAAACCTTTTATTCGATCAAAATGCATGTACTCAAGTAGTCTCTTTGGTCAATATTATTGTATAACTTGAATGAATCTGTGGCAGTTTGAAATAGGTTTTGCAAAAGTATTAATGGACAAATCATATTCCGAAAGAAAACAACTGCAATAATGCAATCAAAGGTTTGTAGTGTCTCACAAGTAGTTAAATATAATTTAATTAATGTTGCCGACTTCTTAAAATTAAAGCAAGTTCCTTTTACGTAACTGCTGAACAAAAATTTCAGTCAAATTATTAATTATTATACATCCCGCCATGACGCTTTTATGCTAGCTAGCTAGTTATTTCCAAATCTAGCTAAATTCCAACAACCAAGTTGCTCGCAAAATTCAGCTAAATATCCAATGGTCTAACCGAGTCATGTGAAAGCAGTTTATTTGACAAGTCACTCAAATTTAATTTTGAGAAATTATCCACCGTCCGCCCGTTTTTTCACCGTTTCGCTCCACCTGAAGTTAACATTTTTTTCATTGGTCCACTCTCATTATAATACCGTTAGAACTTTGCTGACATCATAAGGGTAAAATTGTCGTTTCATAATGACACAGTGGTGGAAATGTGCAAAATAATATAACTTCAAGTGGAGTTCAGCAAAAAAAAAAAAAAGAATTGTGTATTTTTGAAAAAAAAAAGTGGTAGGTGGATAATTTATCTTTTACATTTGAGGGTAAAAAAGTCATTTACACAATATTCCATTAGTTTTCTAAACGGTCTCCAAACGGAAGTGGAAAAGTTAAAAGAAATGTAATTTCAGGTGGATTCCAGGAAAAAAAAAAAAGAATTGTGTATTTTAAAAAAAATTAAAAAAAGGGGTGACGATTGATAATTTTCCTTTACTTTTTAAAGAAATAAAAGTAAAAAGTTTGATCTGAGCTCTATTCATCCTTTTATCTTTGGGAAAAAAAAAAGGAAAATGCTATTTTGATGCACAAAAAGAAAAAAGTGGTTACAAAGTTTTGACAAAAACATAAAAAGACTAAAATATCTTAACGAAAAATAAGTTGATTGATAATTATCTCGATTTTTTAGTCTGTTGATGCCTTTGTCAAAATTTTATAACCTAATTTTTTATCAATGTAGCATTGTTGAAAAAGAAAAAGATAATATATACAGAGTCCATCAGATACACAAACGGCAAAGAATGTCTTAGTGCACATGCTTAAATTACAAAATGCTCTTTTTTTTTGGGGAAGGGGGGGGGGGGGGGGGGGGAGGTATGAATATTGGATGTATGCAATTAAAGGTTCAAAGAATAAAAGATCAATTGAATGGAATCAGCCGCCGTAGTTTCAAATTTTAGCCTATTTTGTCTGCATGCATCAAAATGCGGCCCTATTATCCTTCTGGTTCCAATTCAGTATCTGAACACATGTACACAATTCGACTCAAAATCGTCTCGTGATTGATTGGTATCAAGATCCGAAGTTTGATGGTGATGCGTTGTATTTATTTACGTTACAGAATAAGGAATTTTTTTTTTTTTTTGGGAGTGTTGACACATATTACATTGGAAATATTTGAATTCCTACTAAATTCACCGAGCGGTAGATCACTTCTACACCTTATTATCAAGGCGGAGGGTTTGTGCTTCAACTATTCTACACTGAGACTAAGAGGTTGTTTGTTAAATGTTTGAACTCTAAAATTTTTTTAATTTCATATCTTTTTTAAAATTTATTTGTTTGTTTTTTGTAACTTTATCTAACTTTCAGACATTTACATCTTAATAGAAAAAATAGACTTTTGTGACTTTTATCTGAACAGAAAAAGATTTGAATAATAAATAAATATTATATTCTAGAAATATTTCTATAAAATAATTTATTTCCTAAACTATAAAATAGAATCCCCTTTTTATTTTAATTTACAAGGACGTAAATATCAAATAATTAAGTTTAAGATTTTTTTATTATAAATAAATAAGATGCCACTTATATTCAGATATTAAAAAAAAAACATGCGATTTAAATTTTCGTATGTAACCCATTTAAACTTCAGAAAAATTAGATTCATTCATATTTTTAGACAAAAAAAGACAAACACTACCTAAGATTAGCAGACTTTTTGATGCACGTATCAAAAGGTTTGTAAGATTATAAAATATTAAAAAAAAGAATTTTCCATTAATTAAAGTCAAAAAGCTCTTCTAAGCCAGTTTTTTAAAAATTGTTTGGTTCATTTGGGAGCAGAATCATTATTATTATCTTTTTAAATTAGAGTATAGTGCATGATGAACTAAAAATTTTTTTTTACCTCTATTAGGTTGAGCTTAAATTTTAAACTTTTGTAGATAAATATTATACCATAAAGGAGGTGCTATAAATTCACACCATGTGTGCTTAATCTCATATTGTTTAATGAGGAAAATATACAATTTTTTTAGAGAAAGTTTTAATGCACTTAATACAATACATTTCAATCTAATAGACAATATGTTCAATTATAGTAAAATAGTTCGATTTAAGCTTCAAGTACGCATTCTTCACCTTCACGAATCCATACATGTAAATGCTCTTCACCCAAAACTCATCCATTTAATTAAGAGAATCTAAAGACTTGTAACAATTTCTCTTCCCTTTTAATCAGGAGTTCTCATGAGGGTCACCCATCCATAGATACATTAGGAATGATAAAACTTCCCGTGAGGACGAGGGCAATTTAATACCTAAAATCTTATTCAGATGGAATGGGGATTTTGTGAGATCCTCATTCCCTCCCCTCTTTATTTTTATTTTTTATTTGATTTCTTCTAAAATTTTTAGTAAATACATTTAAATTTTAGATTGTAATGGTGCAGATGTAAAAAAAAAAAAAAATCATAATATTTATAGAAATAATATAAATAATAACTAATATAAACACTTGAAGGTTGGTGAAGATAATTTTCTTGATGATTTATACTAAGCGATCACCTTATGGATGTGTTCAACTTAATTTGAAGCTTCACTTTTGCTTAATTTCAGAAATTATCTTATAATTTTGATTACATTTACTTAATTTAAAGGAAATTATTTTAATTACTTTAGTTTATTTTGATGATTTTGTGTCGATAATATAATTTTATACTTTAATATGATTAAATCAAATTAAAAAATTTCATCCCTCCCATTTTCAAAGGGACGAGATGTAACATATGTAGGAAACAAAAAAAGGGCAGTTAACGGAAATAAATAAAAATAAAACAAGAAGTCGGAAAGAGGGGAAACATATTCACACGTGAGAGAGAGAGAGATAGGAAGCTACCAAAAGCTGACCCGAAACCCGACCCAACCTGCGAACCTGACCCGGAATTTCTCTAATTTTCGGCCACCTCATCGGCCGAGCGAGGTACCAATCTGAAGCTTGAAGATCGGCAATGATACACCGCCGTCCATGTCGCCGGAAAACAGCCGGAACGTCGGCGACCAAAGCTTGAAAAATCGCAACTTTTCCATCTTGCTCCGCCGGGATTTTCGCAAGCTTTGGGTGAACCGGCTGGGTTTTGTTCCCCACGACTACCTTTTGATTTTCCGACCATCCACAGCCACCGAAAGCCGTCGATTTGCCGTGGTTCAGCCGTTGGAGTTACACAGTTGTCGAGCTAGATTTCCACCGCCGTCGTCGCGCGTGGTACGTCACCGCTGGCACCGTTGGACTCATTGTGGCCGAAACTTTCAGACGTGAGCTTCTCAGCCACCGTTGACTAAATTCTGGTCACCGTCGACTTGCGAGGGCAATCGGTAATTTCACATTTTGAGAGCAATTTTGTAATTAGAAACCTTGTGGATATTTTAGTAATTCCTGAAATTAAGGATTGGCTGGTATTTACGATTTCGAGAGTGATTCGGTGATTTATGATTTTGAAGTATTTTAATGATTTACAAACTCGAAAGTATTTTGGTAATTTTATCGACACGAGAGTTGTAAATTATGGATAGATATTCGTTTCGAGTTTATTGAATAAATTTAGTCTTAATTTAGATTTACGGAAAATAATTATGTGGTTTCCTTGATTTAGGAGGATCCGCGAGTGAGAACTGGTCTGAGCGTCGTCACTGTGATTGGAATATACAAAACTTATTTTTATAATTAATTATGATAGTAAAATATGCTTGCGAAATAAGTATTTTAAATGTTCTGATTTAATGATTTTCTCAAAATGAATTTAATTCCCGCATTGATATTTTATTGAAATGTTTAATTAATGATTTTCCGTATCGACTTTGGGTAATATATGATAGTATTTTAAAAACAAGAAAAGTGGATTTGGATGTGATAGTTAAAAAAAGATAGATTTAAAGTATGTTAAATAAAAAGGAAATGAGATTTATAGTATGATTTTATGTTCATGTATACGTGTATAAGGCGTTGTTTGTAAATCATTATATAGTACATTTCCTTAGTTACAATGATATTGATATGATGAGGTCTTTGGAGCCGGTTTGAACACACATAGAGGCTTGAGGCCGTGTGCTTGGGCATTTTTGTCCTTTGGGGATTAGATCATCCATGCACAGATATGATAAGATATGAGATGTTATTTTCATGTCTATATGTGTAGCTTTGGGGCATGGTGGTATCTAAATAATATGTCATTGTTCATCCGTTGAGATCCGGATACGACGAGATTATTCCCCTGGGTAATTGTTTAGTGATGATTTCAGATTTGTGTATTTTATGTGATATTGTAATATGATTTTCATGGTTATTACATAAGTTATTATACATGCTCTTAAAGGTTAGTAATATGATTTAGATATTAAATGCTTTATTAATGTTTTCCCGTATATGGTTTGATGAAACCGTGTTTAGAAATGATATGATTAAAATTATTTTTAAGTTAAATTTATTTTCAAAAAATTACTATCCACTCCCTGAGCTCACTAAGTTTTATATTCATCTCGTTTTATTATATTCCCTCCTCCCCCAATAGGAGGTTGCAGGTACATCAAATCAACCCAGTGACTGTAAATATATTTTGAAATTTGGCCACGTGATGGTGTTAGAAGATATAGATAATTTTTGTTAGGACATTCTAGGGGTGGGCAAAATACCCAACCCGATCCGACCCGAAAAATTTCGGGTTCGGATTAGATCGGGTTGTTAATACAATCCGATCGGGTTGTGATCGGATCGGATAAAACCCGATCCGATCGAAAACCTGATCGGGTTGCTTTAAAAAAAAAAAAACAAAAGCACACCACACATAATCACACACAAAATCACATATTCAAAAGGTTACACAAACACAAGACACACAACAAAACACAAACCCCAACTTAGTCATCTGCGAATTTGCTCTTTCTCAAAATTTCTTTCTTTTTTTTGTTTTCTTAATGTGATTTTTTTCAAAAGACAAGTTGCGATGATGATGAGTGAAATTAATCTCATTAATCTGAGGTAAACATGAGGAAAAATTCTCTAATCCATTGTTAATTATCTTGAGCACCTTCTCTTCCTCTTTAGGTAAAAAAAAAAAAAAATCACAACACCCAACCCACCCTCAAGAAGCAAGAAAACATTCTCTCCTTCCTGCGATCTGCTGTTGTTGTGTTGCGAGTCCAGCCATCTGTTGCTGCGTCTGCTGTTGCCGTGCTGCTGCCGTGTTGCGTCCAACCATCTACTGCTATGTCTGTGATCTGCTGCCGCCGTGCTGCGTCCAGCCATCGCGAGGAAACTGCTGCGCGTCCAGCCGTGCACAAGCGGCTGCTGCACGCCAACCGATCTGCTGCCGAAAACCCAGCCGTGATCTGCTGTCGTGGTCGTCGATTTGCTGCTCCAAGGCTCAAGCTCCAACCCGACCCGAGTTTCTCCCTTATGTGTTTTGAATTTTGAAGCTTTCATGGTGTATTGGTATATATGTTTTGAATTGACCCATTTTCATCAACCCAAATTGGCTTAATTTGACCCGAATTCAATATGATCCATTTTTAATCCGATCCGATTCAACCCGAATTCAACCCGATTTTTGACCCGATCCGAATATATATCGGATCCGATCGGGTCGGGTTGTATTCGGATCAATGTTTGCACAACCCGAATAACCCGAAACCCGATCGGGTTGACCCGAACCCGACCCGAATCCGATTTTGCCCACCTATAGGACATTCTAGTCATCTCATTCTTTTGGGATTGTATAATTTTGTTATATTATTCTTTTGAGATTAAGAATAAACCAATGTATGTTAATATTAGTTATAAAATAATTTTTTGATACCCTAGAGATATCTTGGGTAAAACTCAGTATTTTGGTTGAGGATGTTGACCATTGGAGTTGGTTGTGTATTAAATTATTTTGAGAGTGCTTGTTTTACATATTCGTGGATTGAGAGTGTTTTATTTATAAAGGAGATTTTTTCCGAATTTTCGATAGACTCCTTACTAATTAGGTTATTATCAATCTAGTTTTGATGAGATTAGATAGACCCGACTTGGGGTTTAAGGCGGGTCGTTTCTTGAGAATGATACATGTATATAAATAGAATATTAGAGATGAGTACAGGAGATCGAGCTCCTCCTCTCCACTCTCCATTGCCATCCCTAATATACATGCAGCTTACTTGTGAAACACTACAAAGCTTCCATTGCATTTTGACCCCATGTTAAAACAACTATATTCATGATGCTAAAGGTTTACACAGTAATTCTCCTGAAATAAAAAAGAACGCCAAAACAGAGAAAATTCTGATTGCATTTAGTGCGTGCGAAAGTGAACCAAGCTATGTATCCAATCTAACATACAAGTTAGGCAATTATGGAATAATTAAATGATTCTTTCAATAGAGAAGTTAGGCAATAACTCTGTAGTTGGAATCCAGAGCATGTATAATGAACCAAGCACACTTATCTTTATTTTTTTAAGGTGATAGTTGAGATTCCTAATATACTTATTCAAGCAGCTGCCAATGTGATCATCACTTACCTGATGATTGGATATTATTGGTCGATGTATAAGATTTTCTGGAACTTCTATGCGGTATTCTGCACAATATTGTACTTCAGTTGCCTGGGAATGCTGCTTCTGTCGTTGACACCACATATCATGGTTGCTTCAGTTCTGTTCTCTGCTTTCTATACTACATTCTATCTTTCCTCTGGATTTTTGATTCCTAAACCGGTAAGCTACTATTGATTCCAAATCTATGCATTGAACAGAATTAGAACTTGAAGAAGATTGCTTAGCATAGAGTATGTTCATAGTTTTGAGTTTCCAATGACTGTTAATAAATTTTTCAGCAAATTCTGAAATGGTGGATGTGGTCGGACAGTCTGACTCCAGCATCTTGGACAATGGAGGGATTGCTCACTTCACAATATGGAGATATAGACCGGGAAATATAGGTGCTTCTAAAAAAGAAAACTAAAGCTGTGGCAGTTTTTCTCACAGTATTTCCTTTAGTTTTTTGCTTCTCTCTTTGTATTTTTGTGGAGGAAGATTGAACTTTCAGCAAAAGTGAATCTGTTTGCAGAATTAATGTTTCCACATTGTATAAGGCATAGACCACATGCATGTAATTTGTGATCTATGTTTTGATAATTGCAAATGGTTGAACATGAAAAAATTATACTAGCTAGAACCTCTCTTCTCAATGTCAAACAAACAAACAATCTTTCTTCCAATCTCAGGAAAACTCTCATTGCTTCCTTTGGAGAGGCAAAACCTGTCTTTCTCATGAGACGATAGGTTCAGCTACATGGACTCTTATATCAGTGCTGAATTTAGCACCGAATTTGACACAAGTACTATAAAGATACACATATTTTCCTGCGAAATGGTGTGCAGAATTGCAGTAGCGGGCATACTAACATCAACTGGAGAAAAATCCACACAGCTTACACATACTCAAGCATATATGTGGGCATGCATGAATTTATGTCTCTATGCCATGAGATACATATCAAACGCAAACTAATCAATCAAACAACTTATTCTTAGAGCATCATTTGAAAAAAACATAAACAACCAACCAAGCCGAAATTATTACTTTTAAATTTTTACAAAGAAAGAGAAAATATATGTAGCATTCCCAAGCTGACTTGGTCGTATATTCATATTGATTATTTTCTAATGTGCTTTGGAATATTAAATTTTGAAAACTAATTAATGAAAGAGTTATGATATGATATTAAATTTTAGAATCATGAAATGAGTCCATATGGAAATGTTAGGTGTTTTTACTTTTTGTTTGACAGTTCAATATGTTGCATAGGCCAAACGGCTCAGGGCAAGGAATCTTCTGTGGAATAGAATATGTTGCATAAGACAAACAGCTCAGGCCAAGGAACCTTCTGTGGAATAGACTTGCATTTGTCCACTACGAAGGAAAACTGGAGAAGGAACAACCTTGAAATTAGTTCATAAAGAACCAAAATTTGAATAAAATCACGCCCGTCATTATCAAAGCTCAAACAAGAAAATATGGACAACATTAAAAGTATAATATGCTCACATTTCTCTTGTCATTTGATTACACATTTATATTTGGAAATGATCAAGGCCAGTCAAGTTTCAATTAAGAAGAAAACGAAGAAAGAAAAAGATGTCTTTGAATTTACAACTCTCAAAGCTAGGTGAAGCTCACATATAAAGGCAGGCCAAGGAAAATAGGATATTGTCTTCTCACTTGTAGAAATGAGTACCCACTCTCTTTATTTTCCATCCATATTTCTTTTTTTCATCACACTGTTGCAAGTTGCAGCCTTTCAGGAGGGAGATCTTGCTGCCCTGCAGGCCTTTAAGTCAATGATTTCTCATGACCCTCAAGGGATCCTGAACTCATGGAATGATTCTCGCCATTTCTGCGAATGGGAAGGCATTACATGTGGTCGCAGGCACAGAAGAGTCACAGCCCTAGACCTGAGGTCAAAAGCCTTAAGTGGCTTATTGTCACCTCAAATTGGCAACCTCAGCTTCCTAAGAGAGATCAATCTTATGAATAACACTATCCAAGGTGAAATCCCTCTTGAATTTGGGCGTCTGCACAGGTTAGAAACTCTGCTTCTCTCAGATAACTCCCTCGTCGGGAAAATTCCAGCCAACTTGTCTTATTGTTCCAGGCTCACAGTACTAGTCTTAGGAAACAACAAGCTAGTAGGAAGTATTCCATTTGAGTTTGTCTCTCTATACAGACTCAAACAACTAGCTTTACCCATGAATAATTTGACTGGAGGCATCCCACCTTTTCTCGGGAATCTAACATCCCTGGAAGTTGTGTCTCTAGCTGGGAATCCTTTTGGAGGAAATATTCCAGATTCATTAGGTCAATTGAAAGAGTTGAAAACTCTTGGAATTGGCGGAAACAACCTCTCCGGTACAATCCCTCCTTCCATTTACAATCTTTCCTTCCTTGTCATTTTCTCGGTGTCTGAAAATCAAATGCATGGAAGTCTTCCACCAAGTTTAGGTCTTTATTTTCCTAATCTCAAACTCTTTCAAATGAACGAAAACTTCTTCAGCGGATCCATTCCAATATCACTATCCAATGCTTCAAAACTCGAATATGTTGAAATTGCGAATAACAGTTTTTTCGGAAAACTTTCGGTCAATTTTGGAGGCATGAAGAGTCTTTCAAACCTAATTTTAGAATATAATAATTTAGGAAGCGGGGAAAGTGATGAGATGGGGTTTATGAATTCTTTGATCAACTGTAGCAAATTGCAAGTTCTCAGTTTAGGCGGAAATCAATTTAGAGGAGGATTACCACATTCAATCGCTAATCTATCAAGTGAACTTCAAATTTTGGTCCTTGGGAGTAATAAGTTATATGGAAGCATCCCTTCAGGAATAGGTAACCTTGTTAACTTATATTCATTACAGATTGACGAAAACCAATTTACAGGCTCAATTCCTAAAGAAATTGGTAAGCTTCTGAACTTACAGGGCTTGGATTTTGGTGGCAACCATTTTTCAGGGGAAATTCCTTCCACTCTAGGAAATCTGTCATCATTATATGAAATTTTCTTAGGCGATAACAATTTATCAGGAGTCATCCCTTCTAATCTAGGAAATTTGGAACGATTGGCAATTTTAGAAATGTTCGCAAATGAACTCAGTGGAACTATCCCAGAAGACATTTTCAATATATCCTCTCTTTCAGTTTCACTGGATTTAGCCGAAAACCACTTCGTTGGATCTATACCTCCAAGGATCGGTAATCTGAAGGCTTTGAGGTGTTTTGATGTGTCTAATAATGACTTATCAGGTGAAATTCCAAGTGAACTTGGTCTTTGCTCTAGTCTTGAAGAGATTTATTTGGCAGAAAACTTCTTCTACGGATTCATTCCTTCATTTTTTAGAACTTCAAGAGGTATTCGAAAGGTCGATCTTTCGCGAAATAATTTTTTTGGTCAAATTCCAATATTCCTCGAGGCTCTTTCTTTGGAATATCTTAACTTATCCTTCAATGATTTTGAGGGGAGGCTACCAACAAGGGGAATTTTTGCAAATGCAAGTGCAATATCAGTTGTAGGTTGTAATAGACTTTGTGGGGGCATACATGAATTGCAATTACCCAAATGCACCGAGCATGAATCAAGCAGTCAGAAGATTTCCCAAAGACTAAAGATAATAATCTCAACTGCAAGTGCCTTTTTAGGATTAGTCATGGTGTCATTTTTCATTTTCTATTGGCACAAAAGGAGGAGGGGACCTTCCCGGCAGCCTTCAAGACTATTGACAAGAAAAACACTACCAAGGATCTCTTACAAAAGCCTCCTCAAAGTAACTGATGGGTTTTCTTCAACACACTTAATTGGAGTGGGTAGCTTTGGCTCTGTGTATAAGGGAGTATTTGATGAAGATGGAACTGTTGTTGCAATCAAAGTGATTAACCTTCAACGCCAAGGAGCTTCTCAGAGTTTCAAGGCTGAATGCAAAGCCTTGAAAAATATCCGTCATAGAAATCTTGTCAAGGTCATAACTTCATGCTCAAGTATTGATTTTCAAGGTAATGACTTTAAAGCTATTGTTTATGAGTACATGCCAAATGGGAGTCTTGAAAAATGGTTGCATCCAGAAGCAGTTGCACAAAGAGATGAAGAAACTGGAATTCAGAAACTCACCCTTCTTCAGAGAATAAGCATTGCAATTGATGTGGCATCTGCACTAGACTATCTTCATTGCCACTGCCAAGAACCAATTCTCCATTGTGATCTGAAGCCAAGCAATATCCTTCTCGACAATGACTTGTCTGCTCACATTGGTGATTTCGGACTAGCTAGATTTCATCAAGAAGTCTCAAATCCAACTTTAAATAGCTCTGTTGGAGTAAGGGGAACAATTGGCTATGCAGCCCCAGGTCAAAACTTAAATTCTAATATATAATTTACTTTCTTTTTAATTTTTTAATTTCTTTTCACAACTTCTAACTTCTTAGAAATATTTATGTTTTTTTAATGGTAGAGTATGGCCTTGGAAGTGGGGTGTCAACAAATGGAGATGTTTATAGCTATGGAATATTGTTGTTGGAAATGGTGACAACAAAAAAACCCACGGATGTTATGTTTGAGGGAGACTTGAATCTTCATAGATTTGCAAGAATGGCCTTGCCTGATCATGTGATGGACATTGTGGATCCAATACTTCTAAATGATGGTGAAATTTTGGCTGGTACTGATAACCATAGGCAAAGGCAAACAAGAATCAACAGCAGATTAGCCTGTGTCAATTCTATGGTCAGAATTGGAGTTGCTTGTTCAATGGAGTCACCACAAGATCGAATGAACATAACTAATGTTGTCCATGAGCTACAATCAGTCAAGAACATTCTCCTTAAACATGAAAATGTGCTCAACAAGCAAATGGATAACTAGATAATATAATATTCTCTTGTAGCTTTTGCCCAAGTGGTATAAAATTACATTGTATATTGTGAGATAAATAAAAGGCTGATTACTTTGTTTTATGTTTTTTTACAGTCATATTCTTATGAATCACAAGGCAACAAAGTTGAAAACTCCATCAAATGGAAGGAAGTGAAATTTGATCTTAGACAGGGAAAACATGGCTGTCGAAGGGAAGAACAATTTTATCACAATTGTATAATTCGATAGGTTTATAATAAAAATTTTGGCTGTACGGAGTATTCCAATTAGAGGCGGCACTATGATGAACTTTTGTTGTTCGCGTTGATTTTGAGCTTGATTAGTTTATTGTAATATCCGTTTGATCTTCGTTTGGCGTAGGAACTGTTGGGAACTGGGCAGACCAAACTACCCTTGCTTGGATCATTGAACATATTTTGCCAGTGGTTGAGAAAAGAGAAACTTCTCAAGCCTACTGTTTGATGAAAATCCAAAACTATTTGATGAAATGCCTCAATGAATGAATATTGGGCCTGATAGAGGCAATAACATTCTAGAAACCTATGCACTTTTGTGAATTTCGACTACATATGTATTCAAACTGTGTCAAATTAAAAAAAAAAAAGTTTCGGATTTTTTTCCCTTTGGTCTATGAATGTGATGATATAACAACGTAGAAACAGTACTAATAAGCCAATTCGGACTTCCTCTTTAGAAAATTAGTACAAGCTTAATGTAGATGTGGATGTTAGTGCCTAAAAGAACTTGGCAGGTCTAAGGGCAGTTGTTACAAATTCCGGCTTTAATGGTGATGTTGAGCTTGCAGAGGCAGAAGCAATAATCTTTGAAGCCCAAGTTGCTATTGCCTTTGAAAATGTTGTAAATTTGGTAAAGGGCAATGAAAGCAGCCCTAAAGAGATATTTTAGGCAGTTTTAGAAATTACAGAGGAGATGATATCATCGTAATTGTTCAGTTCATAGAAGAGCTAAATTGTGTTCAACGATTTGCTGCAATATTGATCAAGAATATAATTCTATTTCTACGCTATATATGCTGCAACATTACACCCTCTCTAAAAAAAAAAATTTCACCTTTTGAGAAAGTTCAACTTTCCTATACAATATGCAAAAATAATTGCGAGAACAAGAGGATAGATAATAAGAACAGTAGCTGTAATCGGCAAGCGATCATGGTGAAACCCAAAGTAATCTTCTAAGAAGGAAGACAATGTTCTTGTTTCACCAAATAAAGTAATTTCCTCGTCAATATATATCTCCATATTGTGAAGTAATCGTACCATTTAGTGCCCAAGAGGTAGGCATCATATAATACAACCAAATCCACTTGTTGGGAACTTTCTGCAGGAAACTTATTATCAAAATTAATATTCAAAACATTTTGCTAATACACACACACACACACACACACACACACACACACACACACACACTGATACACAGAAATGTTAACATAGTGTCTATGGTAGACTTTAGAGGCTTACCGGTCCAAGAATCAAAAATCCAGAAAAGTGTTTGATGAATGTGTAGAAAACTTCGGATAGAATTGAAGCAATCATGAAATTTGGTGTCAATGACACTACTGGTATTCCCAGATAATTGTAAAGCATCATTGTACATGTTGAACCTAGACCAGATTTACTATCCAATCAAGAATCTCCAGGATCTAGCTGAACTCTCTAATCAAGATCTAAAGAATGGTTAATCAAATTCACACTAAAGAATCACCCAGAAACAGTATACAAAGAACAACAAATATAAGTGGTTCGGCTGGAGACAGCCTAGATCCACTGAAGAACAGAGCAGCAGCTTTTATTCAATCACCAAGAACAAGTTACAAGTTATGAGACGAAATTACAAGCAACACACGCTTTGATTTTCCAGCCCTTAAGACTACTTATACTAGCTTAAAGCCCTTCACAAAGACTCCCTGTCAACCAGCTGTAATCGGGGTTCGTTAGCTATCAAACCCAGAATTCTCCCGCCTGCTGTAACTGAATTTAACAGCCTTGAGGACACGTGTTGAAATCTTTCAAACAGTGAGCCCCAAAACGACAGTCTTCAATGCCGTATAGAGTAAGTTTAAGCACGTGACATTTACGTGCTTTACTTAAAGCTTTTGGTTGACGATACAAGTTTGTCATACAGACTTGTATGCTTTACAGCTGACATGTTGTATACCAATATGACCACAAACGGACATGACGGTTGATCTCCTGGAAATCAGTTTTAAGCTCATACTTTAACAGTACAGAACATCGCATAGAAATTCCAAAGAACTTTATATGCTGAACCATAATATCCGATCATTGGATAACCGACGATCACATATGCCAGTGCTTGGATAAGTAAAAAAGGAATCTCATCTGTCACGTACAAAATCAGTATGCATATCTAAATAAGAAAGATTATCACTTAAGCAGTTGTGCTGATGATCTTTAGTCAGTCAAAAGTAATTTTAGGTTCATTTTAGAAGACAATACATACATTTGTGCACCAAAAACCCCCAATTCACCGCTGATGTGTAGACAAACCATTGCATGTTATCACTGAATATAGGAAGCCAAATGACCATCTAAGGTCAAATAGAGTAGCTAGAAGTCAAAGCTTAACCTGTTGATCGAAAGTGCTCAACAAACCTTGACAAGGAGCAAGGTCTAATATAAAATATTTAAAAAACCAAGGTTTATTTAGCTAGCTATTCGAGTTCAAATTCTGAGGGAGATGGGGATTAATAAACTGATTTGAGTCTGATCCACCTGTCTACCATTCAAAAAAAAAAAAAAAAAAAAGGTTCAGCCACGGTGATGGCTCATTATCAATACCAAGTGTACCGACTGACGTTTCATGGTTCTAGTTTTACGTTCTGTGTTACAAGTCACTCCATATTACTTATTGTTGCACATTCAGTGAGTAAAAGCAGAATGAAATTTCCACGCATAAATGATTTTATTCATTTATTTGTTTATTGGTTGTGTCTGCAGAGTTGATTTGAAATTTCCTACAGTAGAAGTGAGAATTTATGAGTGGAAGCATAATGTGAGTTATACTAGTTCATGGAATGCCTCTGCCCACACTTATGGAATTCTTGTAAAAGCACAATTCCGGTGAGTACCTCGAAAATGTAATTGATTAATTTTAGACTTCAAAATTAATACCAATGAATATGAAAAAAAGAGTTGATTATACAAAATTTAGACGCTCTTTATACTCAAATGTATTCATATTTTAGATGATATTCTCGAAATATTCCAATATAATGGACACCTTCATGTTTTACTTCCAAACTCGAGGGTTCGAATCACTCCCGTATGTATCGTGAAAATTGATTCTCTTTCGCATTGCAACATTCATATTTGAAGCAAAACAACTGAAACAGTGGAGTGTAAGTTTTAATGCATAGCATCGAATTTGGATTTTAAATTATTGAAATATTTTTGAATATTTTATTGATGATTAAATGTCAGAAATTTTCGATGCTGACTAAAAATATCAAAGCCTTAAATTAGTGGACACAAAGAGCAAGTTGCAATCTAGTGTTAAACAATTCATAATTACATATATTTATCACGTCAATTTCGAGTTCTGTTTTTTGTTTTTAAATAGTATTATCGCAACCAAATCTTTTTCCTCACATGTGACTTATATCATCTCAAAATTTTTTTACCAATCAATCAATTAACTAAGCATTTAAACTAATTTATCTTTGTTTATATTTGTCATTTTGCAAGTCATTAACGCATGGCAATTTTTTCTATAGGACTTTGCAAAGCTGTTGGGTTTCAAGTCACAGCAAGTCAAGATAAGCATCATTGATGATGTTAGTGGTTTAACTCCATTTAACTAAAATTTAATTTTCTTATTACACTAAACAAAAATAAAAGAAAAAAATTAGGGGTGGTCACGGTTTGGTTTTCTTTAAATCATAATTAAATTGAATTAAATAAAAATACATAACCTATTGGCATATGTCCGTTTGGTTTTTGTGTGCCTTTTATTTAGAAGTGATTTTTTTTTTTTTAACTTTCAATTTTCAGCTTTAGGTTCAATAAAGTTAAACCAAAACCAAGCCGAAAATTTTATTTTTATTAAAAATTGGACTGATCTATTTTTTCTTTATTTTAAAAATGAAACGAAAGCGAACAGAACCAGCAGTTCGATTCGATTTTTTATTTCCCAAATTTTTTGCCCGTCCCTACCAAAAGCAAAACAGATAACACACTTTAATTTGTTTTTTTAGACTTGATTGTAATAAATCTTTTTAACAGGTTTGGCTTGGGTACTTATGGTAGTTTTTCCAGTAAAATGTTAATTATCAGTTTATTTTATTTTTTATATTTTGAGATCAGCAGTTATATTTCACGCCAGTAAAAAATAATTATCAGCATTTAGACTTGATTATACACCAGCATTTATATATATTTCTTAAATTTCTTGTAATACGTCTCAATTGTTTTACGACATTCTCAAGCTTTCTCTTACGTGCATGCTCAAATCATTAAGGATTCAGGATTGAAATCTATAACCTGATTGCAGGACCATTTTCTATTGCAAATAAATTTTATTGATACCGTATTTGGGGTTAATGTATTATATACAACATAATAAAAAGAAATTTTTTTTTTTGACGCTGTACGTATTTGGCAGTGTAGAGTCTGATCTGTTCTTGATAACTTAACAAGATCAAAACTCTGCCCAGGGATCTTTACAAGATCAATTCAAGTTGCACATACTTGATTGAGCAAATCAGATCAATTCAATAACACAAACAGATTATAAAAGAGACTTTCAAAATGAACCAAAGAATGAATTAAGAGTAGATTGCAAGTCAAATCACAATAAACACACAGATATACGTTGTTCAGTCTTTTGCATGACCTATATATACGGGTGAATTCATCAGGTAAGCTTTCATTAATGATTCAAGGATTGAATTACAGAGCTATATTATTGAGATTACAGAGAATAAGATTATTCTCTCTCTCGCTTCAGTTTCTCTCTATATCTCTCTTGAATTTTCAATCAAACACACTGAAAGCTCGGCTTATAAACCCAAAATGCACAGATGCTTGACACGTATCCAAGATGTCGTTATAACGAACTCGGCCTCGCTTAAGTGATCACGTGCTTACTAGCGTGACTGCTTCGATTCTGTGAAGACCAAAACGCTCCCAGTTGACGCCCTTTAAGCAAGGCATTAAGTGATCATGTGCCCCTCACGTGTCTTCATTAATCCATTATAAAAGCTGAAACGCTGCCGTTTTGACTATTAGTTGTTTATATTTGGTACATACTATTGCTCTCGGATTGTAGTTCAAGTGGTCAGGGCACCGCCCGGTCAAGTCAGAAGCTGAGGCCTTTCAGTCTCCATTGAATCTAAATCCAATAAAAAATACATCAGGATGACCCATTCGATTGGTTTTCCAGTATGTGGAAAAACTTCCCTTTTGAAGGCTCTTTCTGGAAACTTAAACAAATCTCTAAAGGTATCAAAAATATATTCATATGACGCTTATGATTTTCACACACTAAAGAGACATATTATTATTATTTTTTTTAATTTTAGCCTTTAGAATCAGTAAATGAAGTTGTAAAATCATAAAACAGATCAGTCTACAACATAGTTGAGATGTCATAATCCATCACTTTTTTTGGGCTAAATCTCAAATATTTCATAAGAAATTAAAATAAATAATTAAAACAAGAATTCCCAGTCACTGTTGTAGTTTTGGTCCATCTTAATTCTTTCTATAGGCCACATGGGAGGTTTATTTTAATGGATACAAACTAGAAGAATTTGTCCCCCCAAAAAACATCTGGATATGTAAGCCAATATAATCTGCACATTCCTGAGATGACTGTGAGAGAAACATTTGATTTTTCTGCTCGTTTTCAAGGTGTAGGAAATCGAGCAGGTACATTATATCTTGAACACGCGGCATCATGATAATTAATTTGATGGCTGCTGATATTCATCAAATTTTTTTACTGTATTAGCAAATGAATGTTTGTCTCTACGTGCGAAGAAATCATGTTGGAATTGATTAAGGTAGCGTTTACTTTTTGAATTGGATTAGGAATCCTGAGTAGTGGGAATCCTAGGATTGGGAGTGTGGAGTGGGAGTGGGAGTGGGTTGTTTACTTACATTAGAATGGAAGCATGGAATAGATATCAGAATTCAATTTATGTGTTTACTTTGTCTTGGATTGGGAGTAAATTGTTTCAAATTATAATTTTATCCTTATTTAAAGAATTATAGTTTTTAATTACAAAACTAATAAAAAATATATTTAATGAATAATATTTATTTTATTATATTTGTAAATTTATTATAATTATTAATATTCTTAATTATGAACAATAAATTATTAATTTTAATACAAAATGAAACCTTATTTTATTTAATATAATTATATTAAATTTATTATTATATAAAATAATAAAATAATATTATTTAGTACAAAATTAATATTTTCTTAGAATAAACTATTTATTATTATTAATATTAAATAAATATAGTACTATTATTTTTAAAATAAATATAATAATATTATATTTATTAATTCTCTATTAATATAATATAATTTTAAAATAATTTTAATTTAGAATTAATGTAAATTATTATTTAGTTAAATATAATATTATTATTCAAATAAATATAATAATATTATTCAAATAAATATAATAATATTTATTTTATTTTATTAATTATAAAATATTAAATTAAATTAAATTAAAAAAATAAAAAGGTAAAAAAGGGAGAGGTGGAAGTGGATTCCCACTCCCACCTCCCCCAATGAGAGTCCCACTCCACTCCCCACTCCAAAAATGGATGGGGTCCACGGAGTGGGATTCCCACTCCCTTCCTATTTAGAGAAAGTAAACGCTGGAGTGAGAGGAATCCACACTCCTCACTCCCACTCCAACAAATAAACACAGCATAAAAGTGAGAGAAAGATATAAATACGTATATGAAGGTATGTTTTAAGTGTTGTGCTTCTGCTTAATTTTGACGCTTAATTTTGACATAGCAATATGTAAAGTGTCTAGTACTTTCACTTGACAGCTTCTCATTGATTCCATTTCAGAACAATTATAGATTAACAGCCACAATGCAACAAATCCCAAACAGATCCTAAACCTAAGATTAGTAGTAAGATGCAGAACATGTGTTTGGTTTTCACAGGAAATTTCTGTTTAAGGACTGAATGAAACTCTTCAAACAGATTATATTTTAAAGGTAATTTTCATAAATAGAGTTCATATTTTTTTTCCTTATCACATATATCAATTTTTTTTCAATTTTTTATTAATATAAATATATATTTTTCAGATCCTTGGAGTTGATTTTCCTGCTTACACATTATTAGCTGGAGATGCCATGAGAGGAGGCATTTATGGAGGGCAGAAAAAAAGATTGACTACAGGTCACAAAAATAATATTGGAGAAATTGTTCTATATTGCAAATTATTTATTGCTTCAAGTACTTGTCCTCAAACTATTACAAAAATTTAAATTTTGCAGGGAAGATGATAGTAGGGGCCGATAAAAGCATTGTTCACGGATGAAATAACAAATGGCTTGGACATTTCCACCTCATTTCAGATTGTAACTTGTCTTAAACATTTTGCACATATCACTGATGTTACCATTCTCATTTCACTGCTTCAACCATAACCAGAAACCTTTGATCTCTTTGATGACATAATGTTAATGGGAGAAGGAAAGGTTTTGTATCACCATCCGCGCCAAAATTCTTTGGGAGTTGTGGATTTGGATGTCCTGAAAGAAAAGCTGTACCTGATTTTCTTCAGGAGGCAACTAGGCAAGTAGCTTTCCCTAATTTTTTTATGTATTATAGTACCAGAATAGGGGTATAAATTCTTAAAGTCTTAAATGGGTTTCATTTAATTTTCTTGTTTAGATGTCATATTTTGATTCAGTAATACTATTTAAAATTATTCCGAGTGATGCGATGTGATATTTATGAATTGTAGTAATAAATTAATTATTTTTAAATATCACGTCACTTCAGATGATATTTGAGCTTCTTTTTTTTTTTTTTAATACGAATATCGCTGATACTAGAAGGATTATTGTTTGCACTATCCACCAGTCTAGCATTGACGTAATTTAAGCCTTTGATAAGGCAAGTAAAGCATATTTCCATTGTGAAACTGAGATGCTACTCTGGTCTATGTATGACAACATACTGTTTAGTAGTTCCGAGTAACAGTATTTGTACAAACACGGTTGATAACAGATCATTGGATTTTCAACTTAAACGCAAGGACGTAATTTGTCAAACTCTTTGATCTTGATTGTAGTTGATGTTGGAATAAAAATATTTTTACAGCGGACAAATTTACATCGTAATTCTGATAGGTCCCAGTCATAATTACACTTATACAATGCATACGATTCCTTTTGAGTGAGAATAAACCGCAAGATAATATTTAAATAATTTGGTGATTGCCTTATTATTAAACTCCAAAACTTATTTATATATTTAATCACAACCCACTACTATGATTTACAGCCGAAAATAGAGGTTTCTAGTGCGTCCACTAAGCAAATAACAAAATACAAAACAAATGCAACAATCTAGCTATTAACTTGTTCAGCAAAACAAGTAGCACAAGATAATTTAAATGCAACAACTAAACAAACTATGAATCCTCCAACGTCTACTTTAAGGCGATGCTATGCAAATTATCCACTAGTGAATATTGCTCCGATTCCTACTCCCTTGCATGCATGAGTTTCATGTCCTGCATGCCCAAATGACACATCTAGACCTCATCCTTGATACTTGGAATTTGGTTTTGTCACCTTCGTTGTCCTGCGTGGCTCTCCAACCTCATCAAATTCTCATACAATATATATAATTACTATAATCTAGAAATCGTACCTTTGCATTTTCGTAGAAAAAATTTAGACTTCCAAATCACAATTTGTCACCACCAATTCTGTTGGATTACGATTTGTCACCACCAATTTCGTTAGATTACGATTCGTCACCAACAATCTTTCAGATTATAACTTAAGTTTGATCTGCACTTGATGTGTAAGTGTCTTTTTCACTGTTGAAAGCAACTAGTAAGAGAAAAATTTTCCTCTCAAATTGATCTATATGGCTACCGTATCTCTTTTTGTGGAGAATACAAACATTTTTATATCTCTATTTGGTGGAAACCCTAGACTCTTTATTTATCTTTTTTTTAAATTCTATTAAATCAAATTGGATTTAAATTAAAAAAGATAAAACCAAAAGTAGCGCAACTTGTTATAGGGGCTGCCTTGTAAACTAACACAAGGCCCCTTACACACAAGCATATTAAATAAAGTCTCCCACTAAATAATACATTTAGGCTTTAACCCAAATAAACAGTTATTTTGCTTATTAATCCAGTAGTGGTGCAGTCAATTAAATGAGCAAACCATGGGATCATATCGGTACATAAAATAACGGCTATAATAATTAGATAATAATTAGGCCTGCAATTAAACTAACCCAATTATTTAATCCAAATATACTCTACTAAAAGAATGAAATTGACCTCCATAATTGTATGCTATCTAGGATAATATTCTCAAATAATAATTCAACCCATACCACATTAATTTTTTTATTGAACAATACTTTGTACTACATAGCTAATTACATTGATAGTTCAACTGTCTAATCAATTTAATTACATTTTGCTCCTTAACACTTACTGATTTTCTCTAATGATCATTTTCAACATACTAATTATGGTGACACATTCTGGCCAAAGAATTGTATGATTAAGTATTGAAAACCTATCAAGAGATGTATTGTACAAATTATATATTGTTAATCTATAATCTCACTACTCATAATCTCTTCTATTAACATGTATATGTTCATTAATATTGATTTTAATGATAATAAACTTTAATTATTTTTGATTAAAATGTTCATTAAAATTATTTTTGATTAAAATGTGCCAGCCTTAAAAAAGCCCGACCTGACCCTAACCCGCGGGTTGGACCCAACTTGACTAAAAAATATAAATAGTTGGACTTTTTTTTTGGGTCAGGCTTTTAATTTTAGTGATTCAAGCCCGAGCCTGACCCGACCAATTGCCATCCCTAAATTCTAGTAAACTTGACTGGGAAAAATATATCAGCAAAATCCAAAAGTTTGAAGCCTAATCCAATCATTAACAGTGCTTCATTCTACCAACAATGTTGATGGCAAAGAAAAAAACCAGGAGATGATTTTAAGAAAAATAAAGAAAATGATTATACAGTGAATATATTTGGCAATTTAGGTTATGGATATTTTCAGAATTAAAAAAAAATTGAAAATAGGTTTCGTAAGCATTTTAATGGATTTTAATAGCTCCATCCTTAAAAAAAAAAGAAGATAAAATCTAAATTATGTTTTGTAATCCTATCTTTCCTAAAATTTAAATTTACAAAACTAATTAAATAAAATTATTCCAAAATCACTCCACCATATATTCAATAAAATTATGCATTGGAGATGGAAATAGCAGTTTTCAATTGATATAATGTGTATATTTGGTGCTTTTAATTCTTAGGTCCTTGTAATTTGATCTTTTTGCATGTCATCTAGTCTAACACCCTATTTGGGATTGACGTTGGGTAACTGTAACTTAAAAGTTACATCACTAAAGTGTTTGATAAACATCAGTTGCTGTAACTTAGAAACTGAATTAATTTAATTTTACACTTGTATGATGAGAAATCTACTATATTTTTATTAATTTTATCAAAATTATTACCAAAAAATCATATTTACTCTGTACTACGACTTTTATTTTATAATTATAGAGCGTTTTTTCACAACCACTACTTTTAAACTACACCACCTTAATACCAAATAGGTTTTGTTTTGGCTTTTCTTTGTTTAAACTTATGGTCAAATGCGCGTCCTGCTTTTGAAATTTAGAAAATTACGAGAGGATACAAAGAAAGACTTTGAATCTGAAGAAAAAAGATAGCCATCATGTAGTTCAATTGTCACTTTATGATCTGCCTTTCTTTTTTTTTTTTCCAAATTTTACGTGTAAAATGAACATCAGAACATGCACCTGGAAAGAATGATAATGGATTCGATTACTTACGGCTTTTTGGACAAAATTTCAAATGTTTAACCCCTTTATATATATCTCTGTGTGTGTGTATAAATAAGCATACCACTCTGTGGTGGGGGGTTAGGCAGGACCCCTATCTGTCATTTAGAACAGATAATGAAAGATATAAGGAGGGGGACAAAAACCAAAACCTCCAATCAATAGAAAAAAATACAGCAGAAAAAGAAAAGATTAAGGCATAGCCTAACATGAGATTCATAATAAAAATGACTAATGTAGACGGTGATAATATGTCTTACGATACTTGCGGCCGACAAGTAATTTAAAGCCCTTTTTCGATTGACCAACAATGCTAAAATCAGAGCTAAAGTCAATTCTCTTAGAATTCTCAGGTGCAGACAAAAAGTGTTCGTTATTTGCCAGGTGCTCGTCAAAACTATCATCATTATCAGTATGAGAATTGTAATGCCTAAAATATGTGCTGGATGCTCGATGAAGATGAGGATTATACTCACCAATGCTCCGCAGGCGAAATAGGCTTTGATCACAAGGTTCTCAGACCCTAGAGTCATGAGTCGTGGCATCCTGGGCAATCAACTCTTGAACGGATGTAGAATTTGTAACGTTAGCTCGGTTCTTCGTAGGTTTGGTAATCGAGGACCCCGCATCCACAATCTGCTTAGTGATGGAAGGCTCAGGTTGTGGAGTATCTGAGGATTGTGGAGTATTTGATGGTAGAACTTTTGACTTCTAAACCCCTTTATATTTCCTTTAATAGCATTACAGCAATGCTGTTAAAAAGTTTGCTGTATAGTTTTGTCAAATTTTCAAATTTGGATACGCCTCGGATATCCATAGATAATATTATACTTTACAACTATTATCTTAAGTGGGAGGAAAATTTATACGAGTCCGGTAAACAACCTCAGTATAAACTTTTGTTATTTTCACAGGTCAAGTGAATCATAATGTGAAATCCTTTTGATCTTTGCATACGATAGGTTTGTAATCGCACTAACGTAGTGCGTCTTATCTATTAATTTTCTTTAACTAAAAGTTTGAACAATAAATTTTATTACTAATAAAGCAGTTTATTAATTCATTTTATCATCTAATGGTGAGTCGTATTAAACTTTTACCACTTCTTAGACAACATTAATCTTGATTAAGTGGCCAACATTAATCGTATCAGCTTTACTTAAAATCCACCCACTTTATCAAGTGGTGAATATTAATTATGTCAACTTGGCTTAGCTTTTTCTTGTGAACAAATTGATAATGGCCAATATTTATATTTTCTTAGCTTTTTCTTGTGGACAAATTGATAGTGGCCAACATTAATATTTTGAAAATGACAAGTCAAGTCTAGTCTAGTTTCAATTAAGAGAGAGAGGGGAAAAAAAGGAGAATAAGAAGAAAGGTGTTGTCCTTATTTTTAAATAAGATAATATAATATAAATTATGTTTAATTAAATACAATCCTTTATATTCTAAATTAGTATATATTAATTAATTTTATTATAGTTTATGATTTTTTATATGAAAAATATTCATAAAAAATTGTGAAGATAAGTAATGCTAATTTGAAGAAAATAAAAAGATAAAAATAATAATAATCTACCGCTATATTGTCATAAGTTATAAATATGAGTAATAATACTAATTATTAATTTTATTTTGGTAAGAATAAAAATTAATTAATTAGATAGAGATATTTTAGAGAATATCTTTTGATGAAATAATTCGTACATTTTAGATTAAGTGAAAACCTAAAAAAATGACTTCATAACTTAAAGACTTGATCATTGAAAATTTTCATTAAGTTGAAAAAGTAAATGGACTTAATGATTGAAATTAAGTTAATTAAATCATTAAGTAAAAAAAAAAAAAAAACAGCGCCCAACTAACAAAATTGACTTAAATTTTTGCATTCTCCTATGGCGCTGTTTTGCTTAATTATATGGCTTAACCACGAAAAGATAATCAATTTACATGAATTCCAATAAACTTGACTAGGAAAAATATATCAATAAAATCCGAAAGATTGAAGCCTAATCCAATCATTAACAGTGCTTCATTCCTTTAATAGGTGTTGATGACAACGAAAGACCAGGAGACGACTTAGAAAAAAAACATTCGAAGAAAATGATCGTACAATAAATAGATTGAGGGATTTTTTTTTTGGGGTCTAGCAATTTAGGTTATGGATATTTTTTAGAATAAAAAAATATTTTCTTAAAATAAATTTCATAAGTAATTTAATGAATTTCAATAACTCCATCCTTTAAAAAATAAAAATAAAATCTAAATTATTCTTTTAACTCTTATATTTTTTAAGATTTAAATTTACATAATTAATTAAATAAAATTATTTAAAAAATTACTGCTCTGTGTATTCAATAAAATTTTGCATTGGAGTTGGAAAGAGCAGTTTTTAACTGAAAATTTGTAATCATTGATAATGTGTATATTTGGCGGTCCTTATTCTCCGGTTCTTGTAATTGGATCTTTTTGCGTGTCACCCAGTCTTTGTTTTGGCTTCTTTGTCTAAACTTACGGCCCCGGCTATCTTGTCAAATGCTTGAACAATGAATAAGCAGCAAAAGACTTTGAATCTGAAGAAAAAAGATAGTCATCATGTGGTTCAATTGTCACTTTATGATCTGCCTTTCCCTTTTTTTCCAAATTTTACGTGTAAAATGACCATCAGAATGCGACATGCACTTGGAAAAAACGATAATAGTTTTGAGTATTTGTGACTTTTTGGACAAAATTTCAAAATGTAACCCTTATTTTATGTTTCCTTTAATAGCATTATAGCAATGCTGCTAAAAAGTTTGCTGTATTTCTATTCCCGAGAATTCGAATCAAGATATATATATACTCGAAATGCTGATAAAAAGGTTGCTGTATAGTTTTGTTAAATTTTCAAGTTTGGATATGCAGTGGATATTGATGTTAGAGATATGAGTTTTATTTGAAAATATCAATATCCCAGGTTGCTTAGGCATGAGAGCATAAGTTGGTTTATATATAAAAACTAAAAATAATACGGTAACGACTAACAAGGCCATTAAGATTTAAGAGGGGGCTAACGCGCACGAGTCCAAGCCCAAAAATAGGGCCCGCTCTAAGAATTTATTAATTGGGCACGAGGGGGAACCCCCTAGGGATTGGGGGTGTTGTATATGTGCGCCAACTTGGCTGCTTTTTATATTTATTCCCTTTGCTTTAATTTATTTATTTTAATGCAAATTATATTGAGAATTCGATTCAAATTATTTTAATCCTTCTTTAATTATAATTTGAATTTTGAGAAAAAAAGGGCTAGGGTGTGTATCTATTTAAAAGGGCGATTATATCACATTGTTTTTATTTGTAAAAGCTCGCTCTTTGTTCTTCTTGCTTTTGCCTTCATCGTTGTACATTTTATTGTTCTACACTGTCATTTGGAGGGCAACCTCACAATAGTAGAGTCATTGTATCCTAAAGATCAAACTGCCTTTGTTATACCATCTTGCACCGAGATATTGTATCTTGAGGCGCGGCATTTGGTCTTAAGGACAGTGTTGTCGCATGCGCCTTGACTGTTTTTTTTTGTTTCTGTCCAGTTTCCTTGCAAACTTTCGCTGTTTCCATATCAAATTTTTAACAATCTTAAAGCCAAATATGAGTGATCTTCCACCTTCATTAGCCACTGCACCTGTTGCACCCGCAGCCCCTGGACTTCCCGACCTCTTTGTTTATGATCTTCCTGCTTCCACTTCCAACACTGCAAAAAACTTGCCGGACGCCTCCAAGATTGAATTGTTCAATGGTGAAAATTTCAAGTGCTGGCAAGAAAAGGTCTTCCATGTACTGGATGTTCATAACCTTGTTGACTACCTACAGTCATCACCACCAGAAGAGGGCACTGAAGATTACGACAAGAAACTCCAGACTTGGAATGCTAGTAATAAGGTCTGCATGGATAAAATACTTAATTCTCTTGCTAGTTCCCTTTGTGATATTTATTATCCATATAAGAATGCATATGAGATATGGGTACTGCTTAAGAAAAAATATATGGTAGAAGATACTGAGACTCAATAATATATTAGTGATTTTCTACATTATCGGATGATGGATGATAAATCTATGTCTGAGCAAATCTATGAATATCACGTATTAGTTAATAATCTTAAAAGGGTGGAAATATTTCTTCTTGAGGATTTGTGACTGGTTGTTTGATTGAAAAACTACTAGAATGATGGGAAGATTATATCAAAACCTCAAAGCATAAGAAAAAGCAAGTGAGTTTTAAAGATGCTATTATACATGTTAGGATTGAGGAGAAGAATAGAATTAGAGATGTATTTGATAAAGCAAAGAAATTTCGTTCTAATGCAAATCTAATAAAGAACACTCCTCAACATAATAAAAAGCAGAGCAATCCTATTAACAGACACCCTAATAACCCCAAAAGGCTCATTGCTAAGAAGAAAGGTAATTGTTTTGTTCGTGGCAAAATTAGCCATTATGCTCTAAAAAGCAGAGCAATCCTATTAACAGACACCCTAATAACCCCAAAAGGCTCATTGCTAAGAAGAAAGGTAATTGTTTTGTTTGTGGCAAAAAGGCATGTCAGTCTCGACTGAATCTAAATCCAATACAAAATATACCAGGATGACTCTCTTGCTTGGTCCTTCTCTAAAGGTATCCATAATAAAGGGAAATTATGGTGGTATTATTATTTTTTATCTTATATTTATCTAATTATTATAAAATTCTAATATGTTATCTGTACTATTTTTTTTTAAATTTATAGCAACTAGTCACTTTTACACTAATATTATTAAATAATTTAAACAAAATGATAATTTTACCCTTAAATAAATTAAAAGATCATTTTATCTTGAAAAACTTTTTGAAAAAATAATTATAAAAATACCCCTACATTTAATCAAGATATAAATCCAAAAATTTTATTTTTAATAAAATTATAATTATAAAAATAATTACGAAATTTTGGAATTTAATAAAAATCCTCTAAATTATTATAATTTTGGGATTTTATTTTTTAATAAATAAATTCAGTTATTTTAATAAAGTTTGCAAAATTATAATTTTTTAATAAATAAATTCAATTATTTTTATTAAAATTTTGCAAAATTATAATTTTTTAATAAAAATAAATATTAAAATTTTGTAAAATCTAAATTTAATAAAAATCAACAGAGCACATCTATTTTGGATTTTTTTTAAAATTCAGTGGTATTTTTTTATTATAATTTTTTTATTTTAGAAAGTTTTTATAAGATAAAATGGTCTTTTAATTTGTTTAGGGGTAAAATTGTTATTTCATTTAAATTATTTAACGGTGTTAGTGTAAAAGTGGCTAATTGATACAAATTTAAAAAGAAATGTGGTGTAGAGAGCATGTTAGAATTTTGTAGTGGGTGGATGAACATAAGACAAAAGAAATGTGGTGCAATAATAATTTTCTAAAATATATTTATATGATGATTATTATTCTCACACACTAAAGAGACATATTATTATTATTTTTTAATTTTAGCCTTTAGAATCAGTAAATGAAGTTCTAAAATCATAAAACAGATCAGTCTACAACATAGTTGAGATGTTATAATCCATCACCTTTGTTTTGGGCTAAATCTCAAATATTTCATAAGAAATTAAAATAAATAATTAAAAACAAGAATTCCCAATCACTGTTGTAGTTTTGGTCCATCTTAATTCTTTCAATAGGCCACATGGGAGGTTTATTATAATGGATACAAACTAGAAGAATTTGTCCCCCAAAACACAAGCTAAACAAACTATGAATCCTCCAACGTCTACTTTACGGTGATACTATGCAAATTATCCACTAGTGAATATTGTTCCGATTCCTACTCCCCTGCATGCATGAGTTTCACGTCCTGCATGCCCAAATCACACGTCTAGACCTCATCCTTGATACTTGGAATTTGGTTTTGTCACCTTCGTTGTCCTGCGTGGCTCTCCAACCTCATCAAATTCTCATACAATATATATAATTACTATAATCTAGCAATCATACCTTTGCATTTTCGTAGAATAAATTTAGGCTTCCAAATCACGATTTGTCACCACCAATTCTGTTAGATTGCAATTCATCACTAACAATCTTCTAGATTATGACTCAAGTTTGATTTGCACTTGCCGTGTAGGTGTCTTTATCACTATTGAAAGCAACTAGTAAGAGAAAAATTTTCCTCTCAAAGTTGGGGAGAAAAACTCTTTTTTCTCTGATCTATATGGCTACCGTATCTCTTTTTGTGGAGAATACAAACATTTTTATTTCTCTATTTGGTGGAAACCCTAGGCTCCTTATTTATCTTCTTTTTTAATTCTATTAAATCAAATTGGATTTAAATTAAAAAAGATAAAACAAAAAGTAGCGCAACTTGTTATAGGGGTTGCCTTGTAAACTAATACAAGGTCCCTTACACACAAGCATATTAAATACAGTCTCCCACTAAATAATACATTTAGACTTTAACCCAAATAAACAGTTATTTTACTTATTAACCCAGTAGTGGTGCAGTCAATTAAATGAGCTAACCAGAGGATCATATCGGTACATTCAATAGTGGCTATAATAATTAGATAATAATTAGGCCTGCAATTAAACTAACCTAATTATTTAATCCAAATCTACTCTAGTAAAAGAATGGAATTGACCTCCATAATTGTATGCTATCTAGGATAATATTATCAAATAATAATTCAACTCATACCATATTAATTTTTTTACTGAAAAATGCTTTGTACTACATAGCTAATTAAATTGATATATCAACTGTCCAATTAATTTAATTACATTTTGCTCCTTAACACTTACTGGTTTTCTCTAATAATTATTTTCAACATACTAATTATGTTGACACACTTTGGCCAAAAAATTGTATGATTAAGTATTGAAAACCTGTCAAGAGATGTATTGTTGATGGTTGTCGAAGCCAGCAAAAATAAATACCTACTCTAAATAAATTGGGTATAGTGATTGAGTAGGGTCGTGTCCACAGAGATCGGTAATTATTTAAATCCTTTTAAAATGTAAAACGTAAAATGGGGGAATTGTTGACAATAATAAAAATCAAATTAAAATAACAAGAATGCAAATTAAAGTTGTAATTCAAATTGGAGAAAGCTCTGGTTGACGGAATTAACTCAGCTTGATTCGACTACTGATAATTGATTCAAATATAAATTATTACTACTTATAAATAAACCGGTTATAGCTACTGAGACCCTCTAATATCCAATCTCTCCTTAACTAGTCGATAACCAAGGTACGACCGTTGGTTATTTCCCTAATCAATAGACAACCCTAGATACGATCATAGGATTTAATCAATTGACAGCCTGAAAAACCAGAGAGACCCAAATCATAATCAACAAACGCATACGATGGTTCATTTAAATTAAATTGTTTATTCTCGTAACACAACTCACTGCTATGTTATTTGTCACAAACATTAAAATCTTCATACGATGAATCCTTTAATTGACAATAGATTAAGTTGATAATTAAAAAGTGGCCAATTACCTAATTAACAAACATAATCATGAAAATAATTCAAAGAATAAACAAATACCCAAAAAGCAATAAAACAATTAAAGCATAAGAAAGATCTCACAGTAGTGATGAATCAAAGCTTCATTAACTTTCAACCAGAATAATAGATTTAGTTCTTCATAGAGAGAAGAGAAAAATTTAGATCTAGGGTTTCTTTCTTTTCTCCCAAAAAAATCCGCTTTTTCACAATAGATTCCTCCCTTAAATACTCTCTCTCTCTTCTCCTCTAGAGTTCTATTTAAAATAAAATACTAATATATGAAATATTAAATTTGTAATTACAAAAATAACCAAAAATGCAAAACACGTTAAACTAAAAATTGCAGGTCCGTAGTTGACAGCATGCGCCCACGCCTTATCAACAAAGTTCTTCTGACGCTCATAATTTCTCCAAGAGAACAATCATCCTTAAACATCATCTTGTACCTCAATTTTATCACCAATCAATAGAATTGTACCTACAAAAGTAAAACACAAGTAAATCACTATTTTAAATGCAAAACATCGATATTAAGGGAAGTAAACAATGCAAAACTAGTGCATAAATTGCACTCTAACAAATTCCCCCACACCAAGATGATGCTTGTCCTCAAGCATATAACTCAAGACTAATCCCAAATCTCCACTCAATTCTCATCTTAACTCATCCAAAAACAATTTTAAACAAGCATACCTCAAGA
Source organism: Citrus trifoliata (assembly GCA_018350135.1). Taxonomy (NCBI): domain Eukaryota; kingdom Viridiplantae; phylum Streptophyta; class Magnoliopsida; order Sapindales; family Rutaceae; genus Citrus; species Citrus trifoliata. Next base: position 18,873,070 of record CM031389.1, on the reverse strand, counting down.
ATTTCAGTTGATCAACATTCGAGAGACAAGGATTTTAAAGCATAGAATCTCATAAGCTAGAATAAAAATATTCAACCACCAAGAAGATCCATTCAAAATTCAAGTGCAACAAGATTTAATAGCTCTCTCATTGACTTCACTCCATGCACTCAAAGTGTTTAGGGTGTCATTTATGCACTCAAATCAAATCAAAGAATGCTATTACCATAAGCTTACTTATATATCACATCTCAATCCACAAAACATGAATTAAATGCAAAAACCTAAGGGTCTTAAAAAGGTTGTAACGGGGTTAAATGGGTTAAATTAAAAAGAAATGTCTATGAAAGAAAAAAAAATCAAAATGAGAAGAATGAACTCATTGAATGAACCTTATGATATCGAAACGCTTATTTCTACTCAAGTCACCAAGAATGTAAACATTTTTTTTCTCTTTTTTTTTCGAATTTTTCTTTTTTTCGATTTTTCTTTATCTTTTTATCTTTTTCCTTTTTATTTATTTATTTATTTTTTAATCAAACAAAAGAAACGAACCTTGCACAATTTAATTCAAGCATAATGCTTGTTGATCTAATTGAGAAACTTTAATATAAGGTAGAAAAAGCAACAAAATATATACAAAATATATCCACACAATGAGTCCAAAAATCTCCTTAAATTGAGGCTAAAAAAAAAAGAAAAATGGTTAAATAGACGGAGAGAATTAGATGAGTAATGGTTAAGGCTCAAACAAAGATAGCAAATAAAGGTCTTCGGGTAAAGGAAAAAAAAGAAAATGCGAGAATAAAAAAATGGAAAATGGTTTGCCCTTATCATTTTAATGCATAAAATCCCATAATGCGGCTTCAACATGCATAACAAAGCAAGTTCTAGAATAAACAAACTAAGATTGATATTCACATAACAAATATATTAGAGCAAAGTGGTTGCTCATAGGCTCAAATCCTCACAAAGTTGGTAAATTTGCCATCAAATCATGTACACTCTTCAAATGAATCAACCATCAATAGTAGTTTGGAATGAGAAGAAGGTAGGAGTGATATATAAAAGGAAATGTAAAAATGATAAGAAGTGAGAAAGATGTACGTAGTAATATGAAAAGTGAAAGATAAAATGTGAGTGATGAAAGAGTATGATAGAATAAAAATAAATGTAAATAATTTGAGATAGATGGGAAAAGAGTAGTGAGAAAGAAAAGAAAAGAAAAATAATAATATATGAAGCATACTAACTCCAAAATCATTTAAGGATGAGTAGAGTGAAAATATATGAGTAGACTAAAAATAATACTTCCAGACATCAATAATGCAAAAATCCCTCCCTCACACCAAGAACTTATATTGTCCCCAGTGTAAGATAATCAAAGCTCACATAAAAATTAAAGCGTAAGGATAAAAGATTAAAGGCAAAAACTTCCCTGAATTGTGAGTTTTGATCCTCATAACGTCTATGGGCTTGGCGGAAATGGTGGGATAAATCCCACACTCTCGAAGTATGCGGCCAAATTCTGCTCCATCTTGTTCAGCTTGTGCTCCATTTTCTCTAACTGAATGCTCAAAGGTAGTGCGGATGTAGAAGGAATAGTCGGCGGGGCAGCAGTGTCGTCGTCAAACTCGTCATCAGAGGTAACACCACTTCTAGCATAGAGCTTCTTTGCAGGTTGAGTGGGTCCTGGTTCAGTAAACTGAAATCTCCCCTCCTTGAATTCGACCACACCTGTTCTTTCAAACACAAATATATCCAAAAATTCTTTTTTGCAAGCAGGATGCAAATCATTATTGTCAGGATCAAGCACACATAGGTTTATAGCTAACAGAGTAATGTATTGACCGAGAAATAAAGTCCTATACCGTTTAAGCACACTTTGAAATTGATCTTCTAACCAAAAACCTAAATTAGGCCTCACATCATTTAACATGTACTAGATAAAACAAAATTCAGTTTTAGAGAAAACTCCTGAGTGATCTTTCTTTCCTAAAAAATTATAAGCTAAGAATCGATGCACACATTTCAAAACAGGATCACGTAAGAAAGAACTCTTGGATTTACTCGGGTCATAGGCATTGTGATCAACGGATAAATTACGCCAAAGACCATAAGGCTCAAAATTCTCGCTAAAGTCACAAGTTGTTCCTAAATATGCATTACTAGAAGAATAATCATCATCAATAAATCCTAAAACTAGGTTAAAATCCGTGATAGAGTGAAAAATTTCGTCCCATTAACCTAAACTTTATAACATCCGGGGTATGCAAAGTAAAATCATTAGGTATATTAAATTGAAAAGTAGCATAGAACTCCCTAATTAACTCAACATAACCCACACAATCAACATCAACAAACTTACGCAAACCAATCTTATCTATCAAATAATCAAAATTATCCTTAACATTCAATTTTTCAAGAGTCAGGTAATGAATATACTTAGCTAGAAGTATTTTTCGCTTGGATATATCTTTGTACCTTTCTTTCTCTTGTTGAGTCGGGAATGCGAGGCACCCTCCGAGATTGGATTCCGTAAGTGGCAAAACACTCATGCCTTTTCCATGTTTCGATCTTTGTCTCACGGATTGGCGTGAATCTGAAACTGTGTTCCATGGAACCATAGTGGGAGCAGCAAGCTTGGATTGCTTTGCGATGGGTGTCTTTTTAGATGACTTGGAAGTTGATGCTTTCCTCTTCGACATTGTTACAATAATTTCACTCACGGATTTCGATTCACGCGGTTGGAATGCAGGGCGTAGGCTGGTTGCGGATGATTACTGCTTGGCTGGAGCTTACGGGTGCATGGCTGCTGGTTCAGGTTGCTCGTTGATGGTTGTGCTGCGCGGGTTGGGGCTGGTTGTGTTGCGCGTGGGCTGGGGATGATGCTGCGCGCTGGGGCTAGAGCTGGTGCTACACGCTGGTGACGCTGGTTGCGTGAAAATTTGATGGTTGCGGGATGGTTGCGCGCTGGCTGCTTGCACGCGGGACGGAGCTGGTGCTGCGTGCGGGATGCTGGTGCTGCGAGACGCGGGATGGAGCTGGTGCTGATCGGGCTGCTGTTGCGGGAGATGTTTACTAGAGATGGCGGGCTGGTTTGCTGCTGGTGTGCTACAAGCGGCTGGAGAAGAAAACCAATTCTGGTGAATTAGGGATTTTGTGAACAGTGGATTTTTTTTCGTTTTTTTAAATAAATAAATAAATATATATATATAAAAGAAAAAAAGAAAAAAAACCCTTTTTTTATTTTTTTTCTTTTTTTATTTTCAAATAAATGAATAATAAATTTTTTTTTTTAGTGATGAATCACTTTGAGACACTAAAAATTTCAGAAGTACTTTTTTAATAAGCACGTGGGCAGGCCTTAAAACCATTTACTTTAAAAATCACAGAAGTACTTATTAGTTAAGACGTGGGCACGCCTTATCAAAACTTTTCTTCTGGCCAAAATAAGCAAAAACATTATTTTTTTAAAAAAATCTAAAACAAAATTAAAAGAAGATATAACAAAAACCAAAATAAATAAATCCTTTGGGTTGCCTTCCAAAAAGTGCCTTTGTTTTATGTCTTTGGCTAGACACATTCATGCATCAATCTCCATAAATGGGACTCTCGAGAGCCACATCCTCCACAATATTCACCGAAGAACCTTCATAAAAAGGTTTTAAGCGATGACCATTAACCTTAAAATCTTTGTGAGAGGTCAGACTCCGAATCTCAACTGCACTATGAGGAAAAAAATTAGTAACAATAAAAGGTCCAACCCAACAAGAACGTAATTTACCAGGAAAACGTTTAAGCTTAGAATGAAAAATAAGAACTTTTTGACTAACAGAGAACTCTTTTCTCAAAATCATTCTGTAATGAAATTTCTTCGTCCTTTCCTTGTAAAAAACTTCCTTCACTATAGGGTTAATAACATTCACAGAAAATACCGAATGTTCCTCACTAAGATATTTCATGGCATCATTTATATTGAATTCTATAACCTCTCCATCAAACTCCATAGTAAGAGTCCCTTTATGTACATCCATTTTAGTCCTAGCAGTCTTAAGAAAAGGTCTTCATAGCACAATTGGGACAGAATTAGAGGAGTTTTCCTCTTACATATCAAGTACATAAAAATCAGCAGAAAAAACCAACTCATTAACTTATACTAAGACATCTTTTAATACCCCATCAGGATATGCATTAGACCTATCAGCTAGTTGAATTATCACGCCAATTTCTTTTAATGGACCAACATTCAAAGATGAATAAATGGAACAAGGCATGACATTAATAGAAGCTCCTAGATCTAACATAACCTTTTCAACTCTAACACTACCAATTTTACAAGGGATAATAAACATACCTGGATCCTTGCACTTAGGAGGTAGTTTTATTTGGAGAACTACTGAAACATTCTCCCCCATGTGAACTTTTTCATCTCCTCTTAATTTTCTCTTGGAGGTGCATAGTTCCTTAAGAACTTTAGCATATCGAGGTATTTGTTTTATAGCATCTAATTAAGGAATATTTACCTTAACCTTGCGAAATGTCTCAAGGATATCATTCTCTTGTTCCTCCTTGGATTTTGCAAATCGGCTTGGAAAAGGAGGAGGTATCACAATAGGTAAAGGTTTCGCTCTGGTGGGTTGCGCATCTTGAGATTTAGGCATCAATTCATTCTTCTCAAGCTCATCTTCTACATGCTTTGTTACTTTCTTACTAGACTTTTGCAACTCCTTCCCACTTCTAAGGTTGACAGCACTAACGTTTTGCTTTGGATTCACCTTAGATTGTGAAGGCAATCTCCCTAATACTTGAGACTCCAGACGGCTCACTGTAGTAGCCAATTGACTCATTTGTTTCTCCAAATTCTGAATGCTTGTTATGGTTGCATGCTGAAATTGTTGAGTGTTAGTCGCAAGTGATTGAACAATTTTTTCAAGAGATATACCTGACTTGGAGTTTGACTGTGGAAGTGCTGGTTGTCTTGGTGGATACTGTTGTGGGAATCCTGACGGCCTAACTCCATAGCTGAAGTTGGGATAATCTTTCCATCTCGGATTGTATGTTTGTGCATAAGGATCATACCTCCTCTTAGGCATGTATGGAAATCCTCCAACTGCATTGGCTTGTTCAACGAGTTCTTCTTGAAGTGTAGGACACATATCAGTTGAATGACCCATATTGTAACAAATGCCACAAGTCTTCACCTGTTGCACATTACCTACAACAATTTTTTCCACAAGAGAAGTAAGTTTATCTAAACGTTGTTCAACTGAAGAAATATTTACCTCATTCACCTTCCTTGAAGTGGGATCTTGCCTGCTGCCAAATTGTTGTGCATTGGCAGCCATATTTGAGATCAACTCCCTTGCTTGAGTAGGGGTCTTGTTCACCAACATACCTCCACTAGCAACATCTATCATACTTCTATCTATTAATGACAGTCCTTCGTAAAAATATTGAATAAGAAGTTGATCAGAAATCTGATGCTGAGAACAGCTGGCACATAATTGTTTGAATCGCTCCCAATACTCATACAAAGTCTCCCTAGAAAGTTGTCTGATCCCACAAATATCTTTTCTGATGTTGGCAGCTCTTGAAGCAGGAAAGTACTTCTCAAGGAACTACTTCTTCAAACCATTCCATGTTGTAATCGATCCAGGAGGCAAGTAGTACAACCAGTCTTTAGCTAGCCCATCTAAAGAGAACGAAAAAGTACGCAGCTTAATCTGCTCTTCAGTCACGCCTTGTGGTCTCATACTTGAACATACAACATGAAACTCATTGAGATGTTTATGAGGATCTTCACCTGCAAAACCATGAAACTTGGGTAATAAATGAATAAGACCAGACTTTAATTCAAAATTTACCTCCAAGTCTACATATTGAATGCAGAGTGGCTACTGATTCAAGTCTGGTTTAGCTAACTCTCTAAGAGTTCTTTCTACAGGTGCAGGTCTATCAATCACTTGTTCTTCTGAATCGCTAAATGATTCAACCAAATTAGGCACCGTATCTGTTTCAGAAAGTAAAGGCGACGAGGATCGTTGCTTAGTTCGCTTCGTCTGCTGTCTCAGCTGGCAAGCTGTCTTCTCGATTTCAGGATCAAACGAAAGTGTACCTGTATGAGAAGAACGAACCATACACCAAGTAAAACGTAAAAAAAGATTAAATAAATGACACCGATCCCCGGCAATGGCGCCAAAATTTGATAGTTGTCGAAGCCAGCAAAAATAAATACATACTCTAAATAAATTGTGTATAGTAATTAAGCAGGGTCGTGTCCACAGAGATTGGTAATTATTTAAATCCTTTTAAAATGTAAAACGTAAAATGGGGGAATTGTTGACAATAATAAAAATCAAATTAAAATAACAAGAATGCAAATTAAAGTTGTAATTCAAATTGGAGAAAGCCCTGGTTGAAGGAATTAACTCAGCTTGATTCGACTACTGATCATTGATTCAAATATAAATTATTACTACTTATGAATAGACCGGTTATAACTACTGAGACCCTCTAATAGCCAATCTCTCCTTAACTAGTTGATAACCAAGGTACGACCATTGGTTATTTCCCTAATCAATAGACAACCCTAGATACGATCATAGGATTTAATCAATTGACAGCCTGAAAAACCAGAGAGACCCAAATCCTAATCAACAAACGCATACGATGGTTCATTTAAATTAGATTGTTTATTCTCATAACATAACTCACTGCTATGTTATTTGTCACAAACATTAAAATCTTTATACAATGAATCCTTTAATTGACAATAGATTAAGTTGATAATTAAATAGTGGCCAATTACCTAATTAACAAACATAATCATGAAAATAATTCAGAGAATAAACAAATACCCAAAAAACAATAAAACAATTAAAGCATAAGAAAGATCTCACAGTAGTGATGAATCAAAGCTTTATTAACCTTCAACTAGAATCATAGATTTAGTTCTTCATAGAGAGAAGAGAAAAATTTAGATCTAGGGTTTCTTTCGTTTCTCCCAAAAAAATCCCATTTTTCACAATAGATTCCTCCCTTAAATAGTCTCTCTCTCTTCTCCTCTAGAGTTCTATTTAAAATAAAATACTAATATTTTAAATATTAAATTCGTAATTACAAAAATAACCAAAAATAAAAAACACGTTAAACTAAAAACTGCAGGTTCGTAGTTGACAGCACGTGCCCACGCTTTATCAAAAAAGTTTTTCTGACGCTCATAATTTCTCCAAGAGAACAATCATCCTTAAACATCATCTTGCAGCTCAATTTTATCACCAATCAATAGAATTGCACCTACAAAAGTAAAACACAAGTAAATCACTAATTAAATGCAAAATATCGATATTAAGGGAAGTAAACAATGCAAAACTAGTGCATAAATTGCACTCTAACAATTGTACAAATTATATATTATTAATCTATAATCTCACTGCACACAATCACTTATGTTAACATGTATATGTGCATTATATTGATTTTGAGGACAATAAACTTTAATTATTTTTTTCATTAAAATTGTTTTTGATTAAAATGTGCCAGCCTTAAAAAAGCCTGACCTGACCCTAACCCGCGAGTCGGACCCAACCCGACTAAAAAATATAAATAGTCGAACTTTTGTTTTTTGGGTCAAGCCTTTAATTTTAGTGATTCAAGCCCGAGCCTGACCCAACCAATTGCCATCCCCAAATTCCAGTAAACTTGACTAGGAAAAATATATAAGCAAAATCCAAAAGTTTGAAGCCTAATCCAATCATTAGCAGTGCTTCATTCTACCAACAATGTTGATTGCAAAGAAAAAACCAGGAGATGATTTTTAAAAAAAATAAAGAAAATGATTATACAGTGAATATATATATATATATATATATATATATATATGGCAATTTAGGTTATGGATATTTTCAGAATTAAAAAAAAATTGAAAATAGGTTTCGTAAGCAATTTAATGGATTTTAATAGGTCCATCCTTAAAAAAAAAGATAAAATCTAAATTATGTTTTGCAATCCTATCTTTCCTAAAATTTAAATTTACAAAACTAATTAAATAAAATTATTCCAAAATCACTCCACCATATATTCAATAAAATTATGCATTGGAGATGGAAATAGTAGTTTTCAATTGATATAATGTGTATATTTGGTGCTTCTAATTCTTAGGTACTTGTAATTTGATCTTTTTGCATGTCATCCAGTCTAACACCCTATTTGGGATTGACGTTGGGTAACTGTAACTTAAAAGTTACAACACTAAAGTATTTGGTAAACACTAGTTGCTATAACTTAGAAATTGAATGAATTTATTTTTACACTTGTATGACCAGAAATCTACTATATTTTTACTAATTTTATCAAAATTATTACCTAAAAATCATATTTACTCTGTACTATGACTTATGGTCAAATGCGCGTCTTGCTTTTGAAATTTAGAAAATTACGTGAGGATACAAAGAAAGACTTTAAATCTGAAGAAAAAAGTAGCCATCATGTAGTTCAATTGTCACTTTATGATCTGCCTTTCCTTTTTTTTGTTTTCCAAATTTTACGTGTAAAATGAACATCAAAACATGCACCTGGAAAGAACGATAATGGTTTCGAGTACTTACGGCTTTTTGGACAAAATATCAAATGTTTAACCCCTTTATATATATATATATACAAGCATACCACTCTGTGGTGAGGGGTTAGTCAGGACCCATACTTGTCATTTAGAACAGATAATGAAAGATATAAGGAGGGGGACAAAAACCAAAACCTCCAATCAAGAGAGAAAAATACAACAGAAAAAGAAAAGATTAAGGCATAGCCTAACATGAGAATCATAATAAAAATGACTAATGTAGACGGTAATAATATGTCTTACGATACTTGCGGTCGACAAGTAATTTAAAGCCCTTTTTCGATTGACCAGCAATGCTAAAATCAGGGGTAAAGTCAATTCTCTTAGAATTCTCAGGTGCAGACAAAAATTTTTCGTTATTCGCCAGGTGCTCGTCAGAACTATCATCATTATCAGTATGAGAATTGTAATGCCTAAAATCTGTGCTGGATGCTCAATGAAGATGAGGATTATACTCACCAATGCTCCGCAGGGGAGACAAGCTTTGATCACGAGGTTCTCGAACCCTAGAATCATGAGTCATGGCATCCTGGGCAATCAGCTCCTGAACGGATGTAGAATTTGTAACGTTAGCTCGGTTCTTCGTAGGTTTGGTAATCGGGGACCCCACATCTGCAATCTGCTTACTGATAGAAGGCTCAGGTCGTGGAGTATCTGAGGTTTGTAGAGTATCTGATGGTAGAACTTCTGACTTCTAAACCCCTTTATATTTCCTTTAATAGCATTACAACAATGCTGTTAAAAAGTTTGCTGTATAGTTTTGTCAAGGTTTCAAATTTGGATACGCCTCGGATATCCATAGATAATATTATACTTTACAACTATTATCTTAAGTGGGAGGAAATTTTACACGAGTTCGGTAAACAACCTCAATATAAATTTTTGTTATTTTCACAGGTCAAGTGAATCATAATGTGAAATCCTTTTGATCTATGCATAAGATAGGTTTGTAATCGCACTAAGGTAGTGCGTCTTATCTATTATTTTTCTTTAACTAAAAGTTTGAACAATAAATTTTATTACTAATAAAGCAGTTTATTAATTCATTTTATCATCTAATGGTGAGTCGTATTAAACTTTTACCACTTCTTAGACAACATTAATCTTGATTAAGTGGCCAACATTAATCGTATCAGCTTTGCTTAAAATCCACCTACTTTATCAAGTGGTGAATATTAATTATGTCAACTTGCCTTAGCTTTTTCTTGTGAACAAATTGATAATGGCCAATATTTATATTTTCTTAGCTTTTTCTTGTGGACAAATTGATAGTGGCAAACATTAATATTTTGAAAATGACAAGTCAAGTCTAGTCTAGTTTCAATTAAGAGAGAGGGGGAAAAAAGGAGAATAAGAAGAAAGGTGTTGTCCTTATTTTTAAATAAGATAATATAATATAAATTATGTTTAATTAAATATAATTCTTTATATTCTAAATTAGTATATATTAATCAATTTTATTATAGTTTATGATTTTTTATATGAAAAATATTCATAAAAAATTGTGAAGACAAGTAATGCTAATTTGAAGAAAATAAAAAGATAAAAATAATAATAATCTACCGCTATATTGTCACAAGTTATCAATATGGGTAATAGTACTAATTATTAATTTTATTTTGGTAAGGATAAAAATTAATTAATTAGATAGAGATATTTTGGAGAATATCTTTTGATGAAATAATTCGTACGTTTTAGATTAAGTGAAAACCTAAAAAAATGGCTTCATAACTTAAAAACTTAATCATTGAAAATTTTCATTAAGTTGAAAAAGCAAATGAACTTAATGATTGAAATTAAGTTAATTAAATCATTAAGTAAAAAAAAAAAACAGCGCCCAAATAACAAAATTGACTTAAATTTTTGCATTCTCCTATGGCGCTGTTTTGCTTAATTATATGCCTTAACCACGAAAAGATAATCAATTTACATGAATTCCAATAAACTTGTCTAGGAAAAATATATCCACAAAATCCGAAAGATCGAAGCCTAATCCAATCATTAAGAGTGCTTCATTCCTTTAATAGGTGTTGATGACAAAGAAAGACCAGGAGACGACTTAGAAAAAAAAATTCGAAGAAAATGATCGTACAGTAAATAGATTGAGGGATTTTTTTTTTTTGGGGGTCTAGCAATTTAGCAATTTAGGTTATGGATATTTTTTAGAATAAAAAAATATTTTCTTAAAATAAATTTCATAAGTAATTTAATGAATTTCAATAACTCCATCCTTTAAAAAAATAAAAATAAAATCTAAATTATTCTTTTAACTCTTATCCTTTTTAAGATTTAAATTTACATAATTAATTAAATAAAATTATTTAAAAAATTACTGCTCTTTATTTTCAATAAAATTTTGCATTGGAGTTGGAAATAGCAGTTTTTAACTGGAAATTTTTAATCATTGATAATGTGTATATTTGGTGGTCCTTATTCTCAGGTCCTTGTAATTGGATCTTTTTGCGTGTCACCCTGTCTTTTGTTTTGGCTTCTCTTGGTCTAAACTTACGGCCCCAGCTCTCTTGTCAAATGCTTGAAAAATGAACATACAGCGAAAGACTTTGAATCTAAAGAAAAAAGATAGTCATCATGTGGTTCAATTGTCACTTTATGATCTGCGTTTCCCTTTTTTTTTTTCAAATTGGGTGGATACAAGGAGACGACATGTTGAGTATAAGGAAGGTGATCAAGTCATGATCAAGCTCCTGCCCCAAAAATTCAAGACATTGCGGAAAGTTCACAAGGGGTTAGTGAGACGCTTTGAGGGACCCTTTCGAGTTGTACGACGTGTGGGCAATGTCTCGTACCAACTTCAACTTCTGCCAAGACTCAAGATCCATCCGGTCTTCCATGTGAGCCTTCTCAAAACATATCACGGAGATGTAGAAGACCCAAGTCGCGGAGAATCGAGGCGTGCGCCAACTGCGTTGTCACCGCATTCGACAAAGATGTGGACTACATCATTACGGATCGCGTGATTCGGAGGAGAGACGTGCCACCATACAATGAGTACTTGGTGAAGTGAAAAACCTCCTCGAGAGCAAAGCCATTTGGGAACGTGAAGACGACTAGTGCAATTCGTTGAGCACATCAAGAATTTTAAGCACGAGAGCGCGACGAGGACGCCGTAAGCTTAGGTGGGGGAGGATGTTGCGGACCGCCCAAGTTCCTAGCCCAATTGCCCCAATTTCGGGCTAGAGAGCTCAAGACAAGGCCAAGAGTGCTAGCTTGGCCCGATTCCAGAAAATTCTAGGCAACTCTAGCACACTCAAGCTTGTACATATCTAGAATTCTCTACACATTTCTAGCTCATGTAAATATCTAGAATTCTAGGCAAGTGGTAGAATTCTCTAGAGTTTTAGAGCTTGGCAAGCCTCCCCTATAAATAGGGCATGGCATTTAGCATTTGAGCAACAAGCTTAGAGCAAGCAACTCAAACACTCTTGTAAGCTCTCTTGTAATCTTTCTTGCAAGTAATACAATTTCTCTCATTCGACTCAATTGCTCTCTTCTCTCTCACTCTTTGAAAACCTCTAGGCTTAGCTAGTCGAGAAGCTCAAGGTTTACTTTGCAACATTCAGCAAAATTTGTCTAAGTGCCACGCGGGTTCGTTGCGTAAAACACTCATCCCGTGACAGCCGGCTTGACTGCTTTTTATAATTTTTCCTTTGCTTTAATTTTATTTATTTTAATTCAAATTATATTGATAATTAGATTCCTAATCATATTGGGATTATTTTTAATCATTCTTTAATTATAATTTGAATTTTGAAAGAAAAAAGGGCTAGGGTGTGTATCTATTTAAAAGGGCAATTAGATCACATTATTTTTATTTGGAAAAGCTTGCTCTTTGTTCTTCTTGCTTTTGCCTTCATTGTTGTACATTTTACTATTCTACACTATCATTTGGAGTGCAACCTCACAACAGTAGAGTCATTGTATCCTAAAGATTAAACTGTCTTTGTTACACCATCTTGCACCGAGATATTGTATCTTAAGGTGCGGAATTTGGTCTTTATGACAATGTTGTCGCATGCCTTGACTGTTATTTTTGTTTCTGTCTAGTTTCCTTCCAAACTTTCGTTGTACCAAATATGAGTGATCTTCCACCTTCATTAGCCACTGCACCTATTGCACCCGCAGCCCCTGGACTTCTCGATCTCTTTGTTTATGATCTTCTTGCTTCCACTTCCAACACTAAAAAAAACTTGCCAGATGCCTCCAAGATTGAATTGTTCAATGGTGAAAAATTCAAGTGCTGGCAAGAAAAGGTCTTCTATGTACTGCATGTTCATAACCTTGCTGACTACAGACAATCATCACTACCAGAAGAGGGCACTGAAGATTACTACAAGAAACTCCAGACTTGGAATGCTGGTAATAAGGTCTGCAGGCATACAATACTTAATTCTCTTACTAGTTCCCTTTGTGATATTTATTATCCATGTAAGAATGCATATGAGATATGGGCACTACTCAAGAAAAATATATGGTAGAAGATACTGAGACTCAATAATATATTAGTGATTTTCTACATTATCGGATGATGGATGATAAATCTATGTCTGAGCAAATCTATGAATATCACGTATTAGTTAATAATCTTAAAAATGAGGAAATATTTCTTCATGACGATTTGTGACTGGTTGTTTGATTGAAAAACTACCAGAATCATGGGGAGATTATATCAAAACCTCAAAGCATAAGAAAAAGCAAGTGAGTCTTAAAGATGCTATTATACATATTAGGATTGAGGAGAAGAATAGAATTAGAGATGTATTTGATAAAGTAAAGGAATTTCGTTCCAATGCAAATCTAATAGAGAACACTCCTCAACTTAATAAAACGCAGAACAATCCTAATGATAGACACTCTAATAACCCCAAAAGGCTCATTGCTAATAAGAAAGGTAATTGTTTTGTTTGTGGCAAAATTATTCATTATGCTAATCAATGCAAACACAAAGCTTAGTGAAAGGGAGACAACAAAAACCTCCTAAAACCAATATGGTTGAAGGAGAAGGAGATGACATCATTGTTGCTATAGTTGTCTCTAAGGTGAACATGGTGGATGGAAGCAAAGATTGGGTAATTGATTCTGGTACTACGAGACATATATGTAGTAATAAAAACTCACTTTTTGACTATACTGCTGTGAGGGAAGGAGAAAAAGTCATTTACCTTGGCGATTCTTAGTCTACATTAGTCCTAGGCAAGGGTAAAATTCTTCTCAAGCTTACATATGAAAAAATCATCTCACTGAGTAATGTACTCCACGTTCCTAAGATTGGATACAATCTAATGTTTGTTTTATATTGGGCAAAGCTGGGATCAAAGTGTCTTTTGAGGGTGACAAAATTGTAATGATAAAAAAATGAGATGTTTGTTAGGAAAGGGTATTGCTCTAGAGAACTCTTCAAACTCAATGTATTCAATATCATACTAAATGAAAAAGCTTCTTCTTCTACTAATATTATTGACTGTATTAATCTTTGGCATAAGAGACTTGGTCATGTGAATTTTTCTTATATTAAGAAAATGAAAGAACTTGGTTTAGTGTCTAGTTTAAGCTTGTCTAATGATAAATGCGAAGTGTGCTTGGAAGCCAAATGCACAAAGAAGACATGTAAACAAGTTCAACATAGAGAAATTGAACTTCTTAGTTTAATTCATAGTGACCTTGGTGATTTGAAATAGACCATGACCAGAGTTAGCAAAAGGTATTATATTACCTTAATAATGATTTCTCAAGCTATACAAAAATATATCTATTGAGAAATAAAGATGAAGCAGTTGAAAAGTTCTTAATTTATAAAAGTGATTTTGAAATCAATTTAATAAGAAAATTAAAAGATTAAGAACTGATAGAGGAGGTGAATATGATTCAAGCATGTTAAATGCTTATTATGAGAATCATGATATCATTCATGAAGGGACCCGATCAACGACAGTTGGCGAGACGTGCACTACAATCCGAGAATCAAGGCACGAAGGCCACGCAACCACCCACGATTACAGAAATAGAGCATCCACTTTCAAGAGGTGGGAGGATAACGAGCGTGAATGGAGGGAATGTCTGAATTTAGGAGAGGCCTATAAAAAGGTAGCCAATGAAGGTAAAAGGGTTAGAATTTTTTACATTGAAACAAAGAAAAGAGAGCATTGAGTAATCGATACCAAAAATAAGCCATAAGATTAGTGGCTAACGTTCCCAGGAACATAAAACCTTCATTTCTGACTTGAGCGTTGGAGGGTTTACGCTGGGAAAACAATCGGCGTGCTCTGACTTGTTTTTGTGTACGCAGGGATTTTTGGAGAAGAAGTCATACGAGGAGAGATCCTGATCGTGGTCGGGTTGATCGAGCAAAGATCCTGGTCGTGGTAGTGAGGTTAACCAGAGTCTCGCATCACCATTTTGGCGCCGTCTATGGGGAGCTGATCAAAAAGCTTCTGTTGACAAAAAAAAGAGGAGTAAAGCAAGTGAAGAAACAATGGATGTATGAGGAAGTAGTGCACAAGGAGGTGACATGCGGCTTAACGAATCTGTGACGTTGAGGGAGATAGCCGTTGAAGCACGGAAAAAAGCCATGCATGACCGAATGGAACGGATGGAAAAGCATATGGAGACCCTAACAACCATCCTACATGAGCTGAGGAGTGAACGAAGGGGAACCCCTAAGGAATGGGTGAGATGTGGCAGAGTGGCACTAGGAAACGATGGTATGATGAGAGGGCGGACCACTAGGAGATTTGATGGTGAGGGAGGCAACTTATCTTTACGGGGAGAAATCCATAGAGGAGAGGACCAATCCCTAGGAAGGCAGATTTTTGATGATGATGACGGGGTGGCGAATGCAAAGGAAACAGAGCTCAGGCAACATTTACATGATTTAGAGCAAGAGCGGGATCAAGTTGCAGCACGTGACCCTGGTCGTGTAGTGCAGCTGGAGGAAGAAGTGCGCAGACTAGCGTAGGTAATTGATGACATGCAAAGAAGGAGTAGAGCACCTGGTTGGAGGATAATGCTGGACGGAGAATCCCCACTCTCGGCAGAGATCATGAGAGCAGTCATTACAAGGGATTTTCGCCTCCCAGACCTTAAGTACTCGGGGCGAACCGATCCGTTGGTGAACATAGAGCGCTTTAATGACATAACTAGGGTGCAAGGTTTATCCCAAGCTCAAAGATGCAGGGTGTTCCCGCTGTCTCTAGAGGGACGAGCACGTGAGTGGTACCGAAAACTTCCTCGAGGAAGCGTTAAATACTTCGAGCAGATGTGCCAGGAATTTGCAGAGCAGTTTCGTGGGGCAATGGCACCAGAAGATGACATGATGGAGTTGAAAAGCATGAAGCAGAGGGATGAAGAAACCCTTCGGGAATTCATCAAGAGGTTCCATCACGATGTCCTCGACTTAGGAGCCTTCAACCACCCTCAGGCATTAAGGGGACTGAAAGAAGGGGTGAAGATAGGAAGGCTGTGGTACAATTTGAGGAGCCCAGTCATTCAGACGTATGCAGCTGCTTACGAGCAGGCTAAGAGGGACATAATGATTGAGGAGGAAAAGGTAGCGCAGATTAAGACAAACCAGTTAAAAGGATTGAGAAGGAAGAAGAAGAGAGCTTTACTAAGAAATGGGCCAATCAAGAGGAAGGACCACCATACCTCAGGTAGTGGTACAGGAGGCCGGGTAACTGCTTATCAGCCTCATCAGAGGCCGGCACAGTATCAGCGCAGCAGAGCGCAACCTCCTCGCTCACCAACTAGGGGCCTTGGAGAAGGCATGACTTGGCATTTGGTCAACCTCCTCCACACCTCCATGGTAGTAGAGGGAGCAAACCAGAAGCGCTGCCACCTCCTCCAACTCAGAATGGCACAAACATGAAAAGAGCAGTGCACATGATCGACTAGAACCAGGACTATGGGCGGTACACTTCCTTGAAGATGCCTCTGGATGAAGTATACGAGGCCATAAAGGATCGGGGATTACTGTACCTCCCTACCCCAATAACCAAGCTACCCGGCAGGAGGGATAGGGGACGCTATTGAAAGTTCCATGGCACTCATGGCCATACCACAACAAAATGCAGAGATCTCAAGACCCATGTAGAAGATTTGGTGAGAAATCGATACCTGGACGAGTTTATAGATGGGACTTTTCCGATGGTGGCCTCAACATGTGAAGGGGAGCAGAGTAACAGGAACTTGAGCCATGAGCAGCCTATAGTGAAGGTGATTGCTGGGGGTCCAATGTTGGCTGGAGATTCCAACAGATCGAGGAAGAACTATGCTAGATATGCCATGACTAGTAAAGAGATATTCTTCAACACCCCAGCAGCCAAACGAGCAAGAGTCAGGCAAGTGTCAATCATGTGAACAGATGAGGATGAAGAAGAGATTCTATATCCACATGAGGATGCCTTAGTCATCAAGGCCACCGCTGGTAGTAAGAAGTTTGACTGGATACTGGTTGACATAGGGAGCTCGGTTAAGGTTGGAGCACACCAATACCTCCTTGAAGGGATTTGGAGGAGAAAAGCTGGTCCCTCTGGGCGTGGTCGAACTACCCATCACAATTGGTAGCTCCCCGACAGAAAGGACTATGATACTGGATTTTGTGGTGGTCGATGAAGAGGGTCCTTACCAGATGATTCTAGTCGTCCATTTCTGAGGATGAGCAAAGCGGTGCTTTCTAACCATTATCTAGCTCTCAAGTACCGGGTGAATGGGTTAGTTGGAGTGGTACGAAGAGACTTGAGAATCGCTCGAAGCTGTTATTCTACTGCAGCAAGGGAAGCAATGCAGATCACATCCCTTGATACCCGAGTGGGAGCCAAGAAGGGCAGACAGAAACCCGCAGAGGAGCTGGAGACAGTAAACTTAGGGCAAGATGATCCGGGAAAAACGATCCGAATTGGGTCGAGGCTAAAAGAAGAGCAGAAGCAAGAGTTGGTACAGTGCCTATGAGCTCATGCAGATGTGTTCGCCTGGACACATGAAGACATGCCAGGAATCGACCCTGAAGTCGCATGTCATAAGCTGGCAATAAAGAAAGGTGCTCGGGCAGTTAGGCAGAAAAGAGGTGCTTCAACTAGGAAAGGTATGAGGCTATAAATGACGAGGTGGAGAAGCTTTTGAAAGCAGAGTTTATTCGGGAAGTTAACTACCCTGAATGGATATCAAACGTGGTATTAGTGAAAAAGGATAATGGCAAATGGAGGATGTGTGTA
Source organism: Citrus trifoliata (assembly GCA_018350135.1). Lineage (NCBI taxonomy): Eukaryota > Viridiplantae > Streptophyta > Magnoliopsida > Sapindales > Rutaceae > Citrus > Citrus trifoliata. The sequence goes on along the minus strand of CM031389.1, from coordinate 18,855,241 downwards.
GATTTCACGGATCTCAATAAGGCATGCCCGAAAGATAATTTTTCCTTACCCAAGATCGACCAGCTTGTAGACTCAATAGCGGGACATGGCCTGCTTAGCTTCATAGACGCATTTTCGGAATACAACCAAATCCCCATGTTCGAGCAGGATAAGGAGAGCACGGCATTTAGTACTAACCATGGTTTATTCTGTTATAGGGTAATGTTGTTCGGTCTTAAAAATGCGGGGGCCACGTACTAGAGGCTGGTGAACAAAATCTTTAAGCCACTGATTGGGAGAACAATGGAGGTGTATGTGGAGGACATGATAACCAAGTCAAAAATCTCGAAGGAACATGTCGAACACCTCGAGGAGACATTTAGACTTCTGAGAAAGCATAAGATGAAGCCCAACCCGGAGAAGTGTGCTTTTGGGGTCGAGTCGGGCAAATTCCTCGGGTTCATGGTGAGTCATAGGGGGATCGAGGCGAATCCCGAGAAGATTCAGGCGATCGTGCAGATGAGGTCTCCTCGTAACCTGAAGGAGACGCAGAGTCTTACGGGGAGGTTGGCAGCACTGAGCCGATTCATATCCAAGGCAACTGATAAGTGCCAGCCATTCTTTCAAGTAATAAGAAGAGGAAAGAAAACATAATGGACCCCAAAATACGAAGAAGCCTTTCAGAATTTGAAGCAATATTTGCAGCAAGCATCTCTGCTATCCACACCGTGAGATGGGGACGTGCTGTTCCTGTATGTGGCAGTATCGGATCATGCCACAAGTTTTGTTCTAGTGAGAGAGGAAGAATTGGTTCAATATCTGATATACTACACCAGCAAGGCCTTGCTCGATGCCGAGACCAGATACCCACCGTTGCAGAAATAGGCACTCTCCCTGGTGGTTGCTGCTCAGAAGCTGATGCCATACTTTCAAGCATTCCTTGTTCTGGTAGTAACAAACCAACCATTACGGCAGACTCTACACAAACAGGATGCTTCTAGTCGGCTCGTAAAGTGGGCCATAGAGTTGAGTGAGTTCGACATAAACTTTAAACCCCGAGCAGCAATAAAGGCCCAGGCAATGGCCGACTTCGTAGCAGAATTCGCGGAGCCCGATGTAGGTTTTGACCAGCTGGAAACTGCTGGAGTAAACAATGAAGATCGAGTATGACATGTGTCTATGGATGGATTATCAGGGGAGCAGGGGTCAGGAGCAGAGATTGTCTTGGAAGGCCCAGAAGGGGAAGAGATCTCCTATGCTGTAAAGTTGGAGCTCACAGCCACAAATAACCAAGCAGAATATGAAGCCCTAATAGTAGGTTTGGAATTAGCTAAGGCAATGAAAGCAGATAGAGTGAAAATTCGAACTGATTCCCAACTAGTTGCAAATCATGTCAGTGAAAGCTTTCAGCCGAGAGATGGGAAAATGGAACAGTACTTGAAGAAAGTAAAGCAGATGATTGGAAGTTTAAAGTGGTCGAGGTGATACAAATCCTAAGGGAGGAGAATAGTCGAGCAGACATTCTGGCCAGGATGGCAGCGATAGTAGATACAAAATTGCCTAAGTCAGTCCCTTTGGAGGTGAAATCCAGCCCTAGTATCGAGCAGAATCTGGAGGTGCTGCAGATAAAACAGAAATGCTCGTGGATGGACCCAATAATCTCGTACATCCGGGATGGAGTACTGCCACCAGACAAGTTACAAGCTCGGAAGACCAGAGCCCAAGCGTCAAGGTACACAATGATTGAGGGGGTATTATATATGAGACGATATACCCTACCGTTCCTTCGGTGTTTAGACGAGGACAACGCTGATTACGTGCTGAGGGAAGTACATGAAAGAGTTTACGGGAACCATTCTAGTGGGAGATCCATTGCCCATAAAGTTTTAAGGCAGGGATATTTCTGGCCGACAATGCACCAGGATGCACAGGAGAAGACCAAGAGCTGCGTAAGTTGTCAGAGTTTTACAAACTTCTCTACCCAACCACGAAGCTCACTTCTATGGCCTCCCCATGGCCATTTGCTCAATGGAGAATTGATTTGATCGGTCCATTGCCAAAGGGACGAGGAGCAGCAACACATGCAATAGTAGCAATAGACTATTTCACGAAGTAGATAGAGGTAGAAGCCCTCAGCAGGATCACAGAGAAAAGACAATTGACTTCGTATGGAAAAACCTGATCTGTCGGTATGGGATCCCTTATGCATTGATAACAGATAATGGCAGGCAGTTTGATAACCAGAACTTCAGGGACTTCTGCCAAAACCTCGGGATAAAATTGAAGTATTGCTCGCCTGCTCACCCTCAGTCTAACGGACAAGTAGAAACAGCCAACAAGACAATAAAGAGGCTTTTGAAAACTAGGCTTGGAGCAAAAAATGGCGCATGGGTTGACGAGTTATCAAGTGTATTATGGGCATACATGACAACCCACAAAACAGCAACCGGGGAAACTCCGTTCCCCTTGGCTTTCGGATACAAAGTGGTTGTACCAGCCGAGATATGGACGACCACACACCGGACAGATCATTTTGATGAGTAGGAAAACAACGACCAGATGTGCTTAAATTTGGATTTGCTAACTGAGAAGAGGGAGCAAGCATCGAAACAATCAGCCATCTTCCAGCAGAGGGTTGCTCGGTATTACAATCAGAAGGTGAATGTACGGCAGTTCAAGGTTGGAGATTGGATTTTGAGGAGGGTGAATCAGAACACGAAAGACTCGACTCAAGGAGTATTTGGAAGGAGGGGCCATACAGGGTCAAGCAGGTAGTTGGACCCGGAGCTTACAAGCTTGTTCGTGCGGATGGGCACGAGGTGAAACGACCCTGGAACGCAGCACACCTCAGGAAATATTTTTAGTAAGACTTGTTCATATTTTAAAGTTATTTCTGTTTGCGCTCTTTGTTATTTATTTTATGTTAAATCAACCTCGTGTAAGCCGAATTCAGCATTTAATGAATCGATGAAGAATTTCAGTCAGCTGTAATGTTACAAAAATTTCTAAGGCATGCAAAAGATCACTAAGTCTCAAAGCCTGTTTTATGGCAAGACCAGAAGCCAAGCGTGCTAGGATCTGCTCGACCAAGCAAAGGCGAGTAGACTCCTAAGCGTCGTAAAGTTTCGAAGGCATGTAAAGGCTCACAAACTCTCAAAGCTTGTCTTATGCCGAGACCAGAAGCCAAGCGTGCCAGGATCTGCTTGACCAAGCGAAAGCGGGCATAATCGCAAGTATTGAAAAAATTTCTGAGGCATGCAAAGGCTCACTAAGTCTCAAAGCCTATTTTATGGCGAGACCGGAAGCCAAGCGTGCCAGGATCTACTCGACCAAGCGAAGGCAAGCAGACTCCTAAGCGTCGTAAAATTTCGAAGGCATGCAAAGGCTCACCAAGTCTCAAAGCCTGTCTTATGTCGAGACCAGAAGCCAAGCGTACCAAGATCTGCTTGACCAAGTGAAAGCGAGCAGAATTCCAAGCATTGAAAAACTTTCTAAGGCATGCAAAGGCTCACTAAGACTCAAAGCATGTTTTATAGCGAGACCAGAAGCCAAGCGTGCCAGGATCTGCTCGATCAAGCGAAGGCGAGCAGAATCTCAAGCATTGAAAACGTTTCTAAAGCATGCGAAGTCTCATCAAGTCTCAAAGCCTATTTTATGGCGACACGAGAAGCCAAGCTTGCCAGGATCTGCTCGACCAAGCGAAAGCGAGCAGACTCCTAAGCGTCGTAAAGTTTCGAAGGCATGCAAAGGCTCACCAAGTCTGAAATCCTGTTTTATGGCGAGACCAAAAGCCAAGTGTGACAGGATCTGCTCGACCAAGTGAAGGCGAGCAGACTCCTAAGTGTCGTAAAGTTTCGAAGGCATGCAAAGGCTCACCAAGTCTCAAATCCTGTTTTATGGCAAGACCAAAAGCCAAGTGTGACAGGATCTGCTCGACCAAGTGAAGGCGAGCAGACTCCTAAGCGTCGTAAAGTTTCGAAGGCATGCAAACGCTCACCAAGTCTCAAAGCTTGTTTTATGGCGAGACCAGAAGCCAAGCGTGCCAGGATCTGCTCGACCAAGCGAAGGCGGGCAAAATCCCAAGCATTGAAAAGTTTCTAAGGCATGCAAAGGTTTACTAAGTCTCAAAGCCAGTTTTATGGCGAGACCAGAAGCCAAGCGTGCCAGGATCTGCTCGACCAAACAAAGGCGAGTTGACTCCTAAGCGTCGTAAAGTTTCGAATGCATGTAAAGGCTCACCAAGTCTCAAAGCTTGTCTTATGGAGAGACCAGAAGGCAAGCGTTCCAGGATCTGCTTGACCAAGCGAAAGCGGGCAAAATCGCAAAAATTGAAAAAGTTTCTAAGGCATGCAAAGGCTCACTAAATCTCAAAGCCTGTTTTATGGCGAGACTAGAAGCCAAGCGTGCCAGGATCTACTCGACCAAGCGAAGGCAAGCAGACTCCTAAGCGTCGTAAAATTTCGAAGGCATGCAAAGGCTCACCAAGTCTCAAAGCCTGTCTTATGGCGAGACCAGAAGCCAAGCGTACCAAGATCTGCTCGACCAAGTGAAAGCGAGCAGAATTCCAAGCATTGAAAAAGTTTCTAAGGCATGCAAAGGCTCACTAAGACTCAAAGCATGTTTTATAGCGAGACCAGAAGCCAAGCGTGCCAGGTTCTGCTCGATCAAGCGAAGGCGAGCAGAATCCCAAGCATTGAAAAAGTTTCTAAAGCATGCGAAGGCTCATCAAGTCTCAAAGCCTATTTTATGGCGAGACCAAAAGCCAAGCGTGCCAGGATCTGCTCGACCAAGCGAAAGCGAGCATACTCCTAAGCGTCGTAAAGTTTCGAAGGCATGCAAAGGCTCACCAAGTCTCAAAGCCTGCTTTATGGCGAGACCAGAAGCCAAGTGTGCTAGAATCTGCTCGACCAATCGAAGGCGAGCAGACTCCTAAGCGTCGTAAAGTTTCGAAGGCATGCAAAGGCTCACCAAGTCTTAAAGCTTGTCTTATGGCGAGACCAGAAGCCAAGCGCACCAAGATCTGCTCGACCAAGCGAAGGCGGGCAGAATCCCAAGCATTGAAAAAGTTTCTAAGGCATGCAAAGGCTCACTAAGTCTCAAAGCCTATTTTATGGCGAGACCAGAAGCCAAGCGTGCCAGGATCTGCTCGACCAAGCAAAGACGAGTAGACTCCTAAGCGTCTTAAAGTTTCGAAGGCTTGCAAAGGCTCACCAAGTCTCAAAGCCTGTCTTATGTCGAGACCAGAAGCCAAGCGTACCAAGATCTGCTCGACCAAGTGAAAGCGAGCAGAATTCCAAGCATTGAAAAACTTTCTAAGGCATGCAAAGGCTCACTAAGACTCAAAGCATGTTTTATAGCGAGACCAGAAGCCAAGCGTGCCAGGATCTGCTCGATCAAGCGAAGGCGAGCAGAATCTCAAGCATTGAAAACGTTTCTAAAGCATGCGAAGTCTCATCAAGTCTCAAAGCCTATTTTATGGCGACACGAGAAGCCAAGCTTGCCAGGATCTGCTCGACCAAGCGAAAGCGAGCAGACTCCTAAGCGTCGTAAAGTTTCGAAGGCATGCAAAGGCTCACCAAGTCTGAAATCCTGTTTTATGGCGAGACCAAAAGCCAAGTGTGACAGGATCTGCTCGACCAAGTGAAGGCGAGCAGACTCCTAAGTGTCGTAAAGTTTCGAAGGCATGCAAAGGCTCACCAAGTCTCAAATCCTGTTTTATGGCAAGACCAAAAGCCAAGTGTGACAGGATCTGCTCGACCAAGTGAAGGCGAGCAGACTCCTAAGCGTCGTAAAGTTTCGAAGGCATGCAAACGCTCACCAAGTCTCAAAGCTTGTTTTATGGCGAGACCAGAAGCCAAGCGTGCCAGGATCTGCTCGACCAAGCGAAGGCGGGCAAAATCCCAAGCATTGAAAAGTTTCTAAGGCATGCAAAGGTTTACTAAGTCTCAAAGCCAGTTTTATGGCGAGACTAGAAGCCAAGCGTGCCAGGATCTGCTCGACCAAACAAAGGCGAGTTGACTCCTAAGCGTCGTAAAGTTTCGAATGCATGTAAAGGCTCACCAAGTCTCAAAGCTTGTCTTATGGAGAGACCAGAAGGCAAGCGTTCCAGGATCTGCTTGACCAAGCGAAAGCGGGCAAAATCGCAAAAATTGAAAAAGTTTCTAAGGCATGCAAAGGCTCACTAAATCTCAAAGCCTGTTTTATGGCGAGACTAGAAGCCAAGCGTGCCAGGATCTACTCGACCAAGCGAAGGCAAGCAGACTCCTAAGCGTCGTAAAATTTCGAAGGCATGCAAAGGCTCACCAAGTCTCAAAGCCTGTCTTATGGCGAGACCAGAAGCCAAGCGTACCAAGATCTGCTCGACCAAGTGAAAGCGAGCAGAATTCCAAGCATTGAAAAAGTTTCTAAGGCATGCAAAGGCTCACTAAGACTCAAAGCATGTTTTATAGCGAGACCAGAAGCCAAGCGTGCCAGGTTCTGCTCGATCAAGCGAAGGCGAGCAGAATCCCAAGCATTGAAAAAGTTTCTAAAGCATGCGAAGGCTCATCAAGTCTCAAAGCCTATTTTATGGCGAGACCAAAAGCCAAGCGTGCCAGGATCTGCTCGACCAAGCGAAAGCGAGCATACTCCTAAGCGTCGTAAAGTTTCGAAGGCATGCAAAGGCTCACCAAGTCTCAAAGCCTGCTTTATGGCGAGACCAGAAGCCAAGTGTGCTAGAATCTGCTCGACCAATCGAAGGCGAGCAGACTCCTAAGCGTCGTAAAGTTTCGAAGGCATGCAAAGGCTCACCAAGTCTTAAAGCTTGTCTTATGGCGAGACCAGAAGCCAAGCGCACCAAGATCTGCTCGACCAAGCGAAGGCGGGCAGAATCCCAAGCATTGAAAAAGTTTCTAAGGCATGCAAAGGCTCACTAAGTCTCAAAGCCTATTTTATGGCGAGACCAGAAGCCAAGCGTGCCAGGATCTGCTCGACCAAGCAAAGACGAGTAGACTCCTAAGCGTCTTAAAGTTTCGAAGGCTTGCAAAGGCTCACCAAGTCTCAAAGCTTGTCTTATGGCGAGACCAGAAGCCAAGCGTGCCAGGATCTGCTTGACCAAGCGAAAGCGAGCAGAATCTCAAGTATTGAAAAAGTTTCTAAGTCAAGTCTCAAAACCTGTTTTATGGCGAGATCAAAAACCAAGCGAGGCAAGATCTGCTCGACCAAGCGAAGGTGAGTAGACGCCTAGATGTTATAAACAGTTCGTAGACATGCAAAGGCTCACCAAGTCTCAAAGCCTATTTATGGCGAGACTAGAAACCAAGCGTGCCAGGATCTGCTCGACCACGCAAAGGCGAGCAGACTCCCAAGCATTGAAAAATTTTCAAAGGCATGCAAAAACTAAGTCTGATAGCCAGTCTTGTGACGAGACCAGATGCCATGCAAGGATCTGCTCGACCAAGCGAATGTGAGTAGACTCTCAAACGAAAAAATAACTTGCAACTACAACACAAGAAAGCAATCAAAAACATTTTTATTAATCTATCAATAACCTTCACATACAATGATCATTACAACACAAGATACATTCAAGAGGACGGCGGGTCGGTAAGCCGAGCAGCCTCGGTTGGCTGGTCCACCTCAGGTGCAGGGGGGTATCACCAGTTGCGTCCGGGGGGGTACTCGCTTCGCCAACATCAGCAGGGATTGCACGATGAGGAAAGTTTTCCTCCTCAACAGTAATTGGCTCCACCTCTTCGACATCCTCTTTCGCCGCCTCCTCATCCATGTGTTGAGCAACACCAGCTGCAAGGTCATCCATCTTCAGATCAGGGTGCTGCTTTCCAACGACGGCCATGATGCAACGATAGGAATGCTAAAGTCCCTGGTCATATTGGTTGTCAGCTTCATTCTCCAAGTTCTCGACCTGAACCCGGTGGGAATCGCGGAGAGATTCGAGCTGAGCCTCGTACATAACCTTCTGCCTTTGCAGATCCTCCTTGACCTTAATCAGCTCTTCCTCGAGAGTAATGGCCTTTGCTTGAGCAAGAGATTCTCGCTCTATTAATTTCAAATTCTCGAGATTTAAGTCTCCTACTTTCTTCTCGGCAGCATCAGCTTTGGTCATCGCTGATATAATGTCCTCCTTCATCTTCTGGCCATAACGGCCAACCTTGGCCTTATAGTAAGTGGCCATGCAGCTGAGATGGAAAGCGCTATACTGCATGGCCCCCACCAGCTCACCCATGGTACAGCCGTCAAAGTCCTCCAGGTCTTTCTTGCTCACAAGTTTAGAAAGCTCGTTGATATAGGGGACCAAATGTTCTGCTCGATTGTTAGGTAAATAAGATCTCGGCCCGACGGGAGGAGAATAGGAAGCAGAATCAATGGCTGCTCCGCTAGTCTCTCCGACTTTGACAGGAGGAGGTGGTAGAATCTTCAAGGGGGGAACTTGCTGCACAACGTTCACCCGCTTCGCACTAGGAGCATCTTTATTCTGGTCCTGCTTGGCAGCTTGAGGTCGAGGACGTTTCCGAGTCAGAGCCCGAATCACAACATCCTCCATCTTATGGCAGGTGGACACCAAACAAGATTCGATCATGTTATAAGTAGTTAGCAGCTCTCGGCTCGAGCAGGAATTGGCCAGTACAGCCTCGACCCGTTTGAGTTGGTCGGGTTTGAGTGGGAAGTGAACATCCCAAAAACCTGCAATACGAATAGACATTTGGTTAAAGACAAACCAGTAAAGTGAGAACAACTATGGAGACAAGACATCTAAAGCGAGCAGGCAACCTGGGACCACGAAATGGAGTGGGACGCGATAATCCTTCCCGTCAATCTGTGCAACTTGACCCTAGGGATCCCCAGCAAAAAAGAATTTTTTCTTCCAATTCCCACCACCACCAGTCGGAAGATCGGTTATGAGTTTCCTGGTTTTAGTAGTTGATTGGAAGTAATACCAGCCGGCATCTTTGGGGCTGCTTTTCAACTGGTACAGGTGCTTCAACTCATCAACTGTGGGCTCGCTTTGGCAACATCTGTCCCACAATATGAACAGACCAGAAAGTACTCTCCACCCGTTGGGGTTCAGCTGACCATGAGTTAAATTTAGCTCGTTAAGTATTCGGGCAAAGTAGGGTTGCAGGGGACACCTCAGCCCATACTTAAAACTCTCCAGAAACAAGGTAACATATCCCCTAGGAGGCCGGCTAGGAGTATCCTTCTTTCCTGAGATCCTAAGAGGTATTTCACCAGGAATATTATACCTATCCCGGAGGTCAGTGAGCTCGTCAAATGTGGTCGCGCACATGATGAAATTAATGGCGTAATTATGTGATAGGGCTCTACCTTCTACTGTACTCCGCCCTTCTGGTCACGATGTTCTTGGTGGGGACACCTCACCAGAATCACCTCCTTGATCCTCACTCAGGGTATTTTCTGAGCCAGAAGATCCATCCTCACCGCTATTTCCGCTTGAGGAGGTTGTTTGGGGGGACATCCTCCTAGCGCTAGTCCCAACACTAGATCTAATGGGTTCTAAGGGGATCCAAAGGTCAAAGGCAGGATCGGTAAGCAGACTAGGCAGGAAGTCTAACTCGTCGTCATCAACCTCAATGACTTTCTCTTTACCTTTTGACATTCCCTAAGCTATAACCAGAGCAACATCACCAAATACTACCCAAGCAAAACAGAGAGAAATGAAATTATCTACAACTATCCGAGACCGAGGAAATAGAAGTAATACCTGAAGTAGTGGCTCAGTCGGAGAGAGACAGGAATGAAGGCTTTTATGCCGGAACTTCTTCACTGGAGAGACAGAGACAGAGATGGAGTAAATGACGAAATTCTCTTTTGAAGGGTTTTGGGTTTTCCTAATGAGGAACAAACTCTTGGGCTGCCAGCATTTAACGGCACAAATCCTAAGAGTCTCGTAACTGTCAGTTTGAAATTCAAATAGAAGGGTAGATTTCTGCCACATCACCTCGTCCGCAATTAAATGCGACACGACTCTTGGCGGCCTTTTCCTATCCCGCGCGAGCAAGAACTGTCGAGTTTCTACTGTCGGCTCACTACGTTACCCAACACCAAAAACTAGGGGACCGGTGTTTGGGGGATGTGCTTCAACGAAGACCAGCAATGATGAGCGGACATCTGGTAGCAGGGTCCCGCGAACAGGTATATCTTGTAAGAGTCTAGTAGCAAGGGAGCAAGAGCAGGAATATTCTGCTCATCCACGAATACGTCATCCGGGAGGCCGATCTCCTGTTAGAGGCATAAAGCCATTCCTGCTAAGGGTTGACTCGAGGAGACCCGGTCAATGGCAGTTGGCGAGACGTGCTCTCCAATCCGAGAATCAAGGCACGAAGGCCACGCAACCACCCACGATTACAGAAATGGAGCATTCACTTTCGAGAGGTGGGAGGATAACGAGCGTGAATGGAGGGAAGGACTGAATTCAGGAGAGGCCTATAAAAAGGTAGCCAACGAAGGTAAAAGGGTTAGAATTTTTGACATTGAAACAAAGAAAAGAGAGCATTGAGTAATCGATACCAAAAATAAGCCATAAGATTAGTGGCTAACGTTCCCAGGAACACAAAACCTTCATTTCTGACTTGAGCGTCGGAGGGTTTACGCCAGGAAAACAACCGGCATGCTCTGATTTGTTTCTGTGTATGCAGGGATTTTTGGAGAAGAAGTCATACGAGGAGAGATCCTGATCGTGGTCTGGTTGATCGAGCAGAGATCCTGGTCGGGTTGATTGAGGTTAACCAGAATCTCGCATCAACAGTTATAAAAGAGAAATTAAAAACAATTTCAGAAATTGGATAGTTTTGATAACTAAATTAATCATCATTCTTATGTGCACATGTTCCTTGAGTTAAAACTATAGATACTCTACCCCTTATTAAAAGACATGAACAAATATCCACTCATAATTCAAATACAGAGGGGAAAAAAATAAAATAAAATAAATGACGGACGCCTTACAATCGTGTAATCTAGGTGACAATGACGGTGAAACCATATCAATGAAACAAATTGGCAAACGTGACAAAATTATACACTTGTTGTTTAACTAAAATACAAATAAACCAGAAGCTTGTCAAAATGTGATGAACTACATCATCCCTCATGTAATGTTTGCAAATTTCTGCATAGTCCCTAGGACAAGCTATGACCATCTTACTGTTGGATTAACAAATTAATAAAAAGACTACCTTACCCTTTAGAGTAATGAAAGAACAAAACATAAAGGTGGTAAAAGCTTCCTAGCAGTATCGAAGTTTTCAACAATCTTTTTCTTTTTTTTTTTTATCACATGAAGAGTTAGCGATTCAATCATCCAAGCACTTGACTTAAGCCATGACCATAGGCTCATTGTTAGCTTTACACAATAAGGGAGTCAAAAATACAAAACAAATTGCCAAAAAAAATTTAAATTAATAAGAACTTGTTTATGTGTATAGTAAAAGGCTGAATGTTTTCATTCCTCTCCTCACATAACTTGTTCACTATGGACACCTGGAGATTTAAAGGCTTATTGAATATGCAAAATGCAATCGAAATTACCAGCAAAAGTGTTGCAGTAAGATTTTATTTTCAGTTTTTTACATTTTGTTTTGCTCGAGAACTAGCAAAATTTAGATTGAGGGTATTCGGTTGGCATAATTTATATCATATTTATTACCCTTAACTTATATTTGTTAGTTAATTAAGTTTAATAATTAATTGTAATAAGTAGTTGTTTTATAATAATGCTTAAATGGAGAATTATTATAGAATAACGGGGAGTTAAAGGAATTCAGGCGGTAGAACTAAGCGTATAAAATACTTTTTGCACTCTCTCACTAAAATTCAGTTTTGACGCAAAGCTAAGGGCATCCACTCTTAATAATAGAAGCCTTGAAGTCTTAGGTTCAAGTGCAGTGTGCAGTATTACCACATCGCAAGACTTCTAGTGCAGTGTGCAGTATTACCGCATCGCAAAAGGCTTAAAATCCACTCACTTTCTCAAGTGGATCATGTCAACTTGCCTTAGCTTTTGTCAAGTGGCCAGCGATCATGTCAATTTTCCTTAACAATTTGATAGTGGCCAACATTTATATTTTCTTAGCTTTTTCTTGTGAACAAACTGATAATGGCCAACATTTATATTTTGAAAATGACCAAGTCAAGTCTAGTTTCAAATTAAGGAAAAAAAAAAGGGAAGAAAGGCGTCGTCTTTGTTTTATGTCTGAACTTGTCTTTGAATTTACAACTCTCAGAAGTAGGTGAAGCTCGCATACAAAGGCAAGCCAAGGAAATTGCCTCCTCACTTGCAGAAATGAGTACCCACTCCGTTTATTTTCCATCCATGCTTCTTTTTTTCATCACACTGTTGCATGTTTCAGCCTTTGAGGAGGGAGATCGTGCAGCCCTCCAGGCCTTTAAGTCAATGATTGCTCATGACCCTCAAAGAATCCTGAACTCATGGAATGATTCTCGCCATTTCTGTGAATGGGAGGGCATTACATGCGGTCGCAGGCACAGACGAGTCATAGCCCTTGACCTGATGTCAAAAGCCTTGAGTGGCTCATTGTCTCCTCATATTGGCAACCTCAGCTTCCTGAGAGAGATCAATCTTATGGATAACACTATCCAAGGTGAAATTCCTCCTGAATTTGGGCGTCTGTTCAGGTTAGAAGCTCTGTTTCTAGCAAATAATTCCCTGGTTGGGAAAATTCCAGTCAACTTGTCTTATTGCTCCAGGCTCACAGTACTATCTTTAGGACAAAACAAGCTAGTAGGAAGTATTCCATTTGAGTTTGTCTTTCTATACAAACTCAAAGGACTATCTTTACACAAAAACAATTTGACAGGAGGCATCTCTCCCTTTCTCGGGAATCTAACATTCCTCGAAATTGTGTCTCTATCTTACAACTCTTTTGAAGGAAATATTCCAGATTCATTGGGTCAATTGAAAGAGTTGAAAAGTCTTGCAATTGGCGTAAACAACCTCTCCGGTAAAATCCCTCCTTCCGTTTGCAATCTTTCCTTCCTTGTCAATTTTTCGGTGTCTCAAAATCAAATTCATGGGAGTCTTCCATCATGTTTAGGTCTTAATTTTCCTAATCTCAAATTCTTCCAAATCGACCAAAACTTCTTCACTGGATCCATTCCTGTATCTTTATCCAATGCTTCAAAACTCGAAGTTATTCAAATTGCGAATAACAGTTTTTCTGGAAAATTTTCAGTCAATTTTGGAGGCATGAAAAATCTTTCACACCTAATTTTACAATCTAGTAATTTAGGAAGCGGGGAAAGTGATGAGATGGAGTTTATTAATTCTTTGGCCAACTGTAGCAAATTGCGAGTTCTCAGTTTTGGTAGAAATCAATTTAGAGGAGTATTGCCACATTCAATAACTAATCTGTCAAGTCAACTTCAAGTTTTGTTCCTTGGGTTTAATCAGTTATGTGGAAGCATACCTTCAGGGATAGGTAACCTTGTTAACTTATATTTATTAGCGATGGAGCAAAACCAATTTATAGGCACAATTCCTCAAGAAATGGGTAAGCTTTGGAACTTACAGGGCTTGGATTTTGGAGGCAACCATTTCTCAGGGAAAATTCCTTCCACTCTAGGAAATTTGTCATCATTAAGTGAAATTGTATTAAGCAATAACAATTTATCCGGAGTCATCCCTTCTAGTCTAGGAAATTTGAAACGATTGGCACTTTTAGAAATGTCTGGAAATGACCTCAGTGGAACTATCCCAGAAGAGATTTTCAATATATCCTCTCTTTCAAATTCACTGATTTTAGCCCAAAACCACATTGTTGGATCTATATCTCCAAGAATCGGTAATCTAAAAGCTTTGAGGATTTTTGATGTGTCTAGTAATGACTTATCTGGTGAAATTCCAAGTGAACTTGGTCTTTGCTCAAGTCTTGAAGATATTTATCTAGTGGGAAACTACTTCCACGGACCTATTCCTTCATTTTTCAGTAATTTTAAAAGTATTAAAAAGGTTGATCTTTCTCGAAATAATTTGTCTGGCCAAATTCCAATATTCCTCGAGACTCTTTCTCTGGAATATCTTAACTTATCCTTCAATGATTTCGAGGGAAAACTACCAACAAAAGGAATTTTTGCAAATGCAAGTGCAATATCAATTGTGGGTTGTAATAGACTTTGTGGGGGCATACCTGAATTGCAGCTGCCCAAATGCACCGAGAATAAATCAAGTAGTCAGAAGATCTCTCGAAGATTGAAAATAATAATCTCAACTGTAAGTGCCTTTTCAGGACTAGTCATGGTGTCATTTTTCATTTTCTATTGGCACAAATGGAGGAGGGAGCCTTCTAGGCAACCTTCAAGACCAATGACAACAAAAACATTTCCAAAGATGTCTTATAAAAGCCTCTTCAAAGCGACTGATGGGTTTTCATCAACACACTTGATTGGAGTGGGTAGCTTTGGCTCAGTGTATAAGGGATTACTTGATGAAGATGGAACTATTGTTGCAATCAAAGTGATTAACCTTCAACGCCAAGGAGCTTCTCAGAGTTTCAAGGCTGAATGCAAAGCCTTGAAAAATATCCGTCATAGAAATCTTGTCAAGGTCATAACTGCATGCTCAAGTATGGATTTTCAAGGTAATGACTTTAAGGCTATTGTTTATGAGTACATGCCAAATGGGAGTCTTGAAAAATGGTTGCATCCAGAAGCGGTTGCACAAAGAGATGAAGAAATTGGAATTCAGAATCTCACCCTTCTTCAGAGAATAAGCATCGCAATTGATGTGGCATCTGCACTAGACTATCTTCATCACCACTACCAAGAACCAATTCTCCATTGTGATCTAAAGCCAAGCAATATCCTTCTCGATAATGACTTGACTGCTCAAATTGGTGATTTTGGACTAGCTAGAATTTTTCGTCAAGCAGTCTCAAATCCTGCTTTAACCAGCTCCGTTGGTGTAAGGGGAACAATTGGCTATGCAGCCCCAGGTTATAACTTATATTCTATTTCATAATTTATATATTGTCTTTTAATTTCTTTTTGCAACTCCTAACTTCTTAATAAATCTTATATTGAATGGCAGAGTATGGCCTTGGAAGTGAGGTGTCAACAAATGGAGATGTTTATAGTTATGGAATATTGCTATTAGAAATGGTGATAACAAAAAAACCCACAGATGTTATGTTTGAGGGGGACTTGAATCTTCATAACTTTGCAAGAATGGCCTTGGTTGATCGTGTGATGGATATTGTGGATCCAATACTTCTAAATGATGGTGAAATTTTGATTAGCACTGATAACCATAAGCAAAGGCAAGCAAGAATCAGTAGCAGATTAGAATGTCTCATTTCTCTAATTAGAATTGGAGTTGCTTGTTCAATGGAGTCACCGCAAGATCGAATGAACATGACAAATGTTGTCCATGAGTTACAATCGGTCAAGAAAATTCTCCTTGAATGTGAAACTATTCAACAAGCAAACAAATATAACTAGATGATACAATATTCTCTTGTAGCTTTTGCAGAAGTGAAATAAATTTACATTGTATCTTATTATTATTATTATTATTATTATTATTATTATTTATATAGATTTGGTTGGGTTAGACTGGTTAATTATAGTTAATCCAACCCAAACTAATTATTAATTAGGTTAGAAAAAAACAGACCCAGTTAAACCACAATAATCTGCTCATGGTTCATTTACTAATCAATACTCAGAACGGGGTAGAATCGAAATCAAGAATGAGAATAAGAATAAGTTGTTTACTTCAGCTGTAGAAATTAAAGTCGGAATGAGATTCATTTCCATTCATGTGTTTACTTTGTCTTAGAATCGGAATGAATTATCATAATTTATTTAAATGCCCTTTGTTGATTATTGTCAATTGGTGGTGGTAGTAGTAGTAATAATAAGAATAATAATAATGAAATAAATCAAATTATAGTAGTAGTGGTAACAAATTATTTATAATACTATAAATTATATTATAATAATATTTTAATAAATAATAATAATAAAATCAAATAATAATAATAACAATAATAATATTTATTAAAATATTATTATAATTATGATTACTAATTCATTATTGTTATTATTTATTAATTTCATGATTTTGTTATATGATTATTATTTATGAAAATATTATTGTAATCAAAATTGAATTGAAGTAATACCTCCAAGAATTCACCATCTAGCTCTTTTAAAAACTGCCGAATCTGCAAGTCATTAAGAATTGCTCAGTAACTTAGGATCAATTTTCTTACAATTCAATTCACAACCACTCAACAAAGCAAATAAATAACCGGCAGGAAAAGAGTATCAACTTTTCGTGATTGTTTATTCTTTAAATAAATTTGATCCTTTTTCTTGTTTTCGCCTCTGTTTTTGCTTCAAGCAACTTCCAAAGCAATGATAGGAGGAAAAGAGTATTGGAGGCGAACAAAAACGGCTTCTTTTTCGCCACTGTTTTAGCCAGTTAAATTTATTTTTTTTTATAAATAAATAACCACCGGATATAATCCGGTTAAAGAAAAAAATTTAAATATTTTTATTATATTATAATTATTGTACACTGTTGATCACATCCAACGGTATACAATAACTACGGCATTAATACTGTAATTTTTATTACGGTATTATAGAATTTTCCTACAATTAAATCATAAATAATTATCTCTCTGTGGGATCAAATAACTATTTAATGAATAATTACAAACTCTTGATACCATATATCATTTTATTCATTTTTTAATGATATTATACACTTCATCAAATATATCATCATATCTTGAAATGCTATGGCTACTTTTAAGATACAATAATATTTTAAAACTTTATTGGCATCATCTCAATGCACAAAAATAAGATAATTAGGCACAAATAATAAGCCAGAAGTTGCTGTCAGTATTCCCCTTAAACATAATCAAACCTTATGTGTAAGTAGAAATATGAATTACATATGCAGCGAAAATAACAAAGTTGTAATCCATTACAATAAAATGTCTATTATCCAGTAAAAAATCATACTTTTGGTAAGTCAATAATACCAAAAGTAAACCTCCATAATCAAAATTTCTCAAAAAATATGCCCTTGAATTATTATTATTATTATTATTATTATTATTATTATTATTATTATTATTATTATTATTATATATTATATATCTCTGTGTGTGTGTGAAGAGCATAATTAATTCTTAATGAGATTGTGTGTCATTATCAAACTTTATTTGAATCATACATATTAACAATATGAATTTATGTAGGCTCTGATACCACATATAAAATAAATTAAATTAAGATAGGATCGTATCTTTAATCATAGGTGTTCAAGTTACAAGTGTTGTCTACATTAACTAAATTTTATAAAGTGTCTTCTAGCCTATTCCACATTATAACCTTTATCTTTTAATAGAAAACAAGCTCTTAATAAGTACAGATTTAGCTAGGCTAGGGATCCTTTTTATACTAGTATTTCATAATTTAAAATTTTCACACTTTCTTCCTTCAACAAAGTGAAATTAACAACCTTTATCACTTCTATTACGAAAGTGGTTAATAAACAATGATAACCTTTATCACTATTCCTTAAAACAAGTCAATGAGTCATTAATGAGTTCATCTATATATTTATTCAAACAAGTGACTTATCACATGCAACACATAATAAAAATTCTTACAAAAATAGCTTCATGAATTGAAGAAGAGGAATATCGAACTTAGCCATCATATTATCTTAATTTATGAAAGATGTGAGATAATTGGTTTACAGTTCAACAACTTATTCTTATTATGACAACGAGTAAAACATGAACAACCGGGATTGAGCAAGCAAGAAATAGTTCCAGCCCAAATCACAAGCACTGGAATAGATTCAATAATAACCAAGAATAATGATGCATTAATTTTAGGGCGAGACTACTTTTGCATTAATTTTAGGACGAGACCACTTTTGGCCCCAAATATTCTTTTGCAACACTCAATTTCAAGTTAAAAATTTTTATTATATCAACATATATACCCAAGAATAAATTATTAACATCGAGAATCAAATATAAATGAATTATTAGACTTTAGGTCATTTGTACCCACAAAATTATTTTGGAACACTCAATTTCAAGTTAAAAGCTAGCTTTTGAATGTAGAGTAGTTTCAAGCTCCACTAGCTTTTGCCATATAGCCGTATACCTATTACATTATGTGTATATTGTGTAAAATTGTGAAATTTAATTGGGTATGATAAATTACACATTGAAGATTCTCTCTGTAATTTTCTGCATTCATTTGAGGTGTCAGACTATAGAGGCAATCTAAGCCATCTACTGAAAATAGATTGTTACAGAACTGACGTTTGTGTTTGAAAAATGGGAGGTCGTATACGTACATGACATATCTTTCATTTTGATACAAGTGCTGTGTATTTTAGAGTTCGTTTTGGCTGCATAACAGTGTAGGCATACTGGTTTAGCTGGGTTCTAGAATTCTTTAACAGTTTTGGTTCAGTGCATTTTCAATGTTGAATAATAATCTTTAGGTTTAATTATTGTTATAAAAATATCGCTTAATTGATGAATAGGAAGTGAAAGAACAAATAAATAATTAAAGCATATATTAAATTAATAGAGGTAATGGAGGGTTAGATTAAGCTTATACTAGAAAAGCAATTTCTCACTTTTAATTCAACGTACAAAGCAAATTTAACTTTGTGAAATGCAAGAAAACGTGGCTTTGTGAAAAATGTAACGCATGCATATTTGTGAAAGCATGCATTTGTTGGCACGTATACATACCAAGATTCGATCGTGTGGCCACTTTTTCCCAATGAAAAAGATTATTTTTGCCGACAAAGATACACGCATTTGTTAAATTATTGCCGACAAACTTTATATCATTCAAAAGCTATAATCAATTATCATCCACTTATCCTAAAATTATTAGTTTTACAGTGAGCCACGGGATTCATGCATGTTCCACAGTTCCACATAATTCGCAAATTTAAATTTTAGCCATTGATTTTTAATCTAATTATCTACAATTAGTTAATTGCATGCGCCATTTGCTTCTTAAATATTGTCACATCATCACAAAATTTCACTTTAAATATTAAGATATTCAATTATTAGTTAATAAAATAATATAATGAATGACACATCACCACATCATTTAACAAGAAATTTAATATAAAATTTTGGAATGTCAGTACTTCTCTTTGGTCCTTATCTACTAAGCATGCGTAAAGTTACACCCTAAACACCCAGCTTTAGACAGTCGGCTACTTCATCCTGATGGATGAGATCCAAGTGGAGATCGGCGTGTTTTGAAGCCGTCTCCTGATCCAAGCGATTATATTCTGCCATGTCACTATACGTTTGACCGGTGTTGACCTATATATTCTGCCATGTCACTAAATTAGAACCAAATTTATAAAATTTGTGAAGGCATATTGGTCTAGAAAAATTAATCACTAACTCTTGAATTTATTGTTTGAAATAAAATCCGTGACTTTTAATCACTTGCTACAACCTTTTAAGTTTTATTTTCGCTAAGCCACATTAATCCCCTAATAGCCCTTTAATATTTTATAGGTAAAAACTTATTTAGTTCTTATATTTTGAACTGAACATTTGTTTAGTCTTTATATTTTTAAAAATATCTTAAAATATTCTTGCCGTTAAACTATCTTTAGTTACTTTTTGTTCCTTTTGATTTACTTTTACAATATTACCCTCTTACAATAATATTTTTTGGATATTAATAAAAAAATAAAATTACCATTTTATACCCAAAATATAAAATAAGAACAAAAATAATAAACATTAACTTTTGGGTGTGACAATTTGCATTCAAAAAATTACTATCAACACCTTAATTTTAATAAAAATATATATTACAAAAATACCCATAATATGAATTTCTATTGAGTACAATTTATTATAAGTCAATATTATATAATTATTTTGAACACACATATAACACACTCATTATTCATTTGTAATTATCATACTTTAAACCGTAAAATTTTTATTTTAAATATCTGAATTAATATTTTGATGAATAATAAGGAAATAAATATTAAAAATTTTTAATTACACAGTATGTGTGATAGATTTTATTTTTAAAAAATAAAATAAAAAAGTATTGGAAATGAACATTTTTTTTGGGCTTTCGCCATTCTTCTCGTATTCTTCACCTCTAAGTCTTCCTCTTCTCTTTTTTTTTTTTTGCTCTGTCCCTTCTTCTCATCTTCTTCATCTCTACGACTTCTTTCTTTTCTTTTCTTTTCTTTTCTTTTTTTGGGTAGTATCTATGAAATATGACTTTTTTATCCTATTCTCATTGCAAGTTATTTTGGGCGTGAAATTCAATATTGAACATAAAGAACTAAAAAATTAATAACTAAAATTACAGTAAATAATTTTTTACAACTTGACTTAATTATATTATTGTAAGAAGTACATGTTAAATCTCTTAAAATTGGTGTGCTCAATAGTTTTATTAGTGTTTTAAGTAAATAAATTTAAATAATTTAAACAGTTTAAGTAAGGGTATTTTTGAAATTTTAAAGAGTGTACAAAGTAAATTTTAATCTTTTATAATTAGTGTATGAGTGCGTAAAGTAATAGAGTGTTTAAAGAAATATTTAGAGTGTAAATAGCCCCTCCCTTAACTTTTATAAAACACTATGTTGAGGAGTTATTATATTAATGTCAATTTTTTTTACAATATTAATTTTTTGGGCATACATGAACTTCCACAAAAATTAAAATATATTTTTTTTGTTTTTATTTTATTTTTTGGATTAAATTAATAATTTAATTTTTCATTAACGTCTAAAAAGAAATATTATTGTAAGAGGATAATATTATAAAAGCAAATTAAAAGGAACAAAAAATAATAAGTGGTGTCAATAGTTTAACGACAAACATGTTTTGAGCTAATTTTAAAATATAAAGACTAAACAGACACTAACTCTATAATATATATAGAGAATAAACTAGTTTAGTTCATATTTTGCTATTATATATGATCAATATTAATTTTGATACTGTTGTTACACATTATATATTTAATTCCGGTTAAATTCTAATGCAGTAAAAAGAATATGGTAAAACCACCTTCAATCTCTTCTTTTATTTTTAAATCGATGGATGCTCTTTTAGATCCAATTTTTCATTCTTCACTCAAGCACTAGTTTGAGCATTCTATGATTTCTTATAAAAAGATTACGGAGGATGTTCCGAATAATCTTTATAATTATATTTCCTCAATAATGATTTAACTCAAAATTAGCCATAAAAATAGTATTGACATAAAATAACTATTTTATGTTAATTCTCTAACAAAATATAGATATTTATAATTCGAGAATCCAGCAAAAGCTAGCTAACGTTTAATCAACCCACAATCCACTATTTTAATTCAATTTATAAAGCAAGTATAACTTTGTGAAATGCAAGAAAAAGTGGTTTTGTAAAAAATCTAATGTATGCATATAAGGGAAAAAATCATTTTCACTCCTGGTATTTGATGTATAAGTTTGTGAAATGCAAGAAAAAGTGGTTTTGTAAAAAATCTAATGTATGTATATCATGGAAAAGCCATTTCCACTCTTGGTATTTGATGTAATTGTCCATTTCAATCTTACTTTTTAAACAATAACCTATTTTATCCCTACTTTTCAATTTGTAGCCAAAAATACCCTTCCATGAATTTATAATTAGTTTATTTATAATTAATTAGGACAAAATCGGATTTTCAATTAAAAAATACAAACTATTTAAAAATGAACATCTCAGCTCAAGAAAAATTAAATAACGTCTGACTTTCTCCATGAATTCAAAATTTGAGGATAACTTAATGGCACAAAAATAACACTAAAAAATATGCAATACATCCATATGTGTGTGTATACGTTCATTAAATTTTTTTAATGAAGTCAACTAATAATAATAATAATAATTTTTCAATTAAGGATCATTATCCATATCAAAGTCAGAGATAAGTTAAAAGACAAAAAAATATACACTCTAATGTAATGTATTTATTCTGTGATATTTTAAAAATGTGTTTTTATGTCTTTAATACGTGTTTTTTAAGTGAATGAAGGAGTTTGTGTTTACTTTTAATGAAATAATTGTATTGTTTGATTATTTATCTTCACCATATTAAAGTTTGAGACAAGCTCAATAACTCAAAAAAAATTACTCTAATGCCTATGAAATCTATTTTTTTTAATTTTATCCTAAATATATATATTTTACATATTATTTAGTGTTATTATTATTTATTCATTAAGTCATCCTAAATTTTAAATTTATGCAGGAAGTCAGATAAATTTTAATTTTGTTTATTTATTTAAAATAGTTTGTATGTCCTTAATGAAAAATCTTATTTAGTTGCTTTTGGTTTATAAAGAAGGGTAATTTATGGAGAAAAGCGTGTGTTTGGATAATATTGATAGAAAAAAATTGAGAAAATTAATTATAAAAATAACAAAAGTTTTATGATTATTTTCATAAATTTCTCATATAAAAAAGATCCTACACCACCCATAATTAATGATACTAGCAGTAACTCTAGTACTAAAAAAGATGACCCTGCTTTATCGATTGAAGGATGATGGGCATGATATGTGGTTAGAAAAAGCATCCCAAGTTAAAAAAGGTCAAAAAAAAAAAAGGAAGAAAAATTCCGTGGTCTAATATCTGGTTAGAAAAATTAGTAAAAGCAGAAATTTCGATTGTGCTGTATATAATATAATAGACTTGATTTGGGAATTTAGTAGATTTTTTTATTATATATGTACAATCGTATCAGTGTTAACATATAGTTCCAAACACTCTGTTCATGACTTCATGTTATGTTGTTTTTTAAGGACCGAATCAAGTTAACATATAGTTCCAAACACTCTGTTCATGTTGTGTTGTTTTTTAAGGACCGAATCAAGTTAACATATAGTTCCAAACACTCTGTTCATATTATATTGTTTTTTAAGGACCGAATCAAGCTTGATCTAAAACAATCTTTGATGAATCTTATTGTTCGATTAACACATAATGAATCAAGATTAAAAAAAATGAAATTGACTAGGATCACCACATAACTAAGATCAACAGATTGCACGAAAAGCACAATCTAAGCTTTCAATTTTAATTGTGCAAGCAAGAAATAATTACAGCCAATTGCTTATGCAAAGAAGGTATATTGAAGTTAAAAAATAATAAGAATAAATAAATAAAAGAATAAAAACTAACCAAAAAATAACTACTTTTACTTTAACAGAAGTATTCCTTTGAACTCAAGCAAGAACGATGCATTAATTTGAGTTAGCAAATCAACAGTAGGGTGAGACTACTTTTGCATCCATTAAACTATTTTGAACACTCATTTTGAAGGTTAAAAAAAAGTATTAAATATATATGTCCAAGAGTAAGTTATTAATACGAAAAATCTACTACAATTATCATATCAAATATTAGACTTGGGGTTATTTGTATCCATAAAACTCCTCTCTTTATCCGTTTTTTAGTTGGCTCACCTTAAAAATTTAAAAGTCTATTTCTAGTATTCGTTTATGCCGAAATTCCAGAAATATCAAATTTTTTTTTCCTCATATCACCTAAATTTTTATATTTTAGATCACAAAATAAAAAAAAAAACCTATTTCTATTTTTATATTTCTGTTCGTACCTTAATTATACTTATGCTTTCACAAGAAGCAAAAGTATTCAAAGAGCCTCAATGAAATTGGATTTCTTTTAAAAAGCTTTCAAATCCAGAGTTTCAAGCTGCACTAGCTTTATCATACAGTCGTATATTTAAATTATTGACGACAAACTTTATATCGAATCAAAAGCTTTTTTTTTTTTTAATCTGCTTTTATCTACAGTTATTAGTTAATCATTGAGCCAGAGACCCGTGCACGCTCCCACGAAATTCCCCTGATCAATATCATCTTTAATATCATTTATAATTCTTATTTTAGTATATGTATTTATGAATAAAATTTTTTAATATGAATGTTTTAGGTAATGAGTGGTGGGTGTCAGTTTATTATGGGAGATTGTAGTTGCCTCTATATTGAATTAATATATGAAAACTTTTCAAAAACAATATAAAGAATATAAATTCCACTCTCATTAATTCATGAGCACAAATGCTCAATTTATACAAGTACTTGAAACATGAAAAAGGAAATGATACAATTAATATAATTTGGGAATAATAATTGATAATAATAGAATTAACATAATTTAGGAATAACAATTGGTTAGCAAAGATTAAGTCAATCAATATCTTACTATTGATTGACAATCAATCTTTCTTAATTATAAATTAAGGTAGAAATAATAAGTCATTTGATTGATTGTTTTGATTCCATTAATAATGCTTGATTCTTATCACCCTCCCTCAAGATAGAAAAGGAAATTTTTTGAACCCCGAGCTTGCCTTTGAAAAATTTAGATCCTTGATTTTGATTTATGGTTTCATCAAGTGTCATGCAATAATTCAGAAAGCATTCCTTTGAAGTTTATCAAGGAAATCTTCTAATTTTTTTTTGTGTATATTTTTTTTTTTTGGGGTAAATTCCTTTGATCATGGAATTCTTCCAATATAAAAGTCGTTTTTAAAGAAATCTTCACTCAAGGATTTTATCTTCATTCCTTTAATATTTCTAGAGAATTCTTCTATTTAGAAAGCCATTCCATTAATCTAGTCAAGAAAACATCAATTATAAGGATTCCTTTTCATTCCCTTTTTCTTTTGAATCATTTCTTTTGTTATGGTGGAAGTGGTTGTTGATGGCGCGGTCAAAAAAACATTTTTTTTTAATTTTTAAAGAAATTGAAGAACAATTAGAAAGGAAATCATATATCTCTCTCCTCTAGACCACGATGCTCTGCGAACCCATCATACACATGATGGCTAGGCCTAAACACATGAATTTGAAGACTCTCCAACCCGCTCTGATAGCATGAAAATTTTTCAAAAACAGAGAACTTAAATTTCACTCTTATTATTTCATGAGTATAAAGGCTCAATTATACAACTATTTAAAACATCAAAATGGAAATGATACAGTTAACATAATTTGAGAATAATAATTGATTAGTAAAGATTGAGTCAATCAATTTTTATGTTGATTGACTATAAATCCTTCTTAATCCCAAATTAAGATGGAGACAATCTACCATTTGATTAACTACTCTGATTCCATCAATAATGCTTAATTTCTATCAATATATATAATTTATTTCCTTACTATTTTCTTAATAGCCAATAATTCTCTTACTAGTACAATTTTATAATATTACCCTTATTTTTAACTATACTTTTAATCATATCTATTATAATTAAATAAACCATAAATGTGGAAATTAAAATAAAAGTATTTGAGAATTAAGAATCAAAAGCTTTTTTTTCAATTATTACATGCATTTGTCTGTAATTCTGCTTTTATCTACAAATATTAGTTAATCAGTGAACCAGGGACCCGTGCATGCTCCCACGTTATTCATGCAATTGAACTATAGCCGTAAACCATGTCGGCCACTTGTGTTAATGTGTGTGTTTGTGTATATATCTACATATTATCAAACCAGAACAAGAACTCAAAAATGCAGCGTACTTTGCATTACGGTTTATTGAGGTTCATTAGAAGCTTTGAAGGATATGGAAAATCCTTGTAGAGGTTTTTAGGCCAACTTCATTTTAATATCATTTATAATTTTATTTTTAATACATGCATTTATCAAAAAAAATTCTAATATGCATTTTTTTAGGTGAGAACGATTGGTTGGAGGGCGACTTTAAGTATCCATGGCACATGAGTATTGCTGATGAGGAGATTATCGATGACAGTCTTAATCTCCTTGTTATCCCTCAATATGGTAGAAATACCAACCACACTGGTTAAGTACAGTCTTACTTTTTTGTATTATATTTAATTAAATAAAAGGATGGATATGGGTGTCACTTGTCCATCGTGTGAGTGTCATCTTATAAAATCTCTTAAGATGTAAAAGAGATTTTACTTGTTGACTATGTTGTATTGTGTTCTCTTGAAAAAAGAGTAAATTAATAAAAGTTATTTTGTGTGTCAATATAGTGATTAAGTCAATCTATAAATATCAGCTTAACTCCATATATTTGCTGTCCAAAAAGACACAATCTCTTTCGATCGTATAAAAAATTTGTCACGTTTTGCTAATTTACCCACAATACTCTCCTGATCCTCTATCATAAGGCTTAATACGAATTGCTATTTTCGCCGTTTCCGGAACTACAAGCAAGAGGCCTTAATAATTGACCATCGCTTCTATCATTGGGATCTGAAAAGAAAAGTTTGACTGACTTACGCTTCGGTTAATCCGAATAGAAGGTTAACTAGAATCTGTTTTAGTCAAAGATTGAAATTGAATGTTTGGAAGCTTAGAAAATGAAAGAAAACTGAGGAAAAATAAGAACTCGATCTAAGAAGCTTCTACTTCCTTTCTTATTATTCAACGACGTACTGAAATTATCCTAATTACAACAGCTTAAGCTGACCATCACGTGCACATGCAGTTACATAGCCACCAGGTGCCAGCTGGCAATCCATGTCATCAACCTGTAACCGTATGCAACAGCTGCCGTAACCGTCTGCTTGGTTGACCATGCTGCAAATGTGCGCTTCCTCAACAGTTTTTCTGTTTGTTTATTCATAGCGAATAGAAGGCCTCTTTGTTCGGTAAGGCATGCTAAAACTCTCGATGCCTCTTGCTGCTGCTTGTTTTCTATTTTCATAATTCCAGTTTGATCCCTTAAGATCAATGCAGATCTGATGCTTACGCATACAAGGATGGATGATTTTAACCATAACTAATCCACTCATGCACAGATCTAAATATAGTTGAGCTAGTTCAAAATTATAGCATGATTTTATGAGAAAAGATTAAAGCAAAACTGAAACTGTAATGTCTTTTTTACTTATTCCTAGGCTGATTTTCAAGTTAAAATTCCAACACCAATTTCATGATCCAAATCCAATTACATTTTACCAAGCCCAAATTCAAAGCTCAATTCATGGAAGATTCAAGAATTGTGCAAAGAACGAAAGATGTCTCTAATATAAAACTATCAAATGATCGTAAAAATAATTTAGTTTAGAAATCTCGTGGTATTTGTAAAATGTGGTTGTCGTATTTTTATAATTGGGGGATTATCATTTTCCCTCCTACAGTAATTAACATATACTATTTACTCCCCTACTGTTTTTATAATGGCCAAAAATCCTCCTGACAACATAAGTTTATATTATTATCCTTATTTTTAATTATTATTTTATTTACATTTTTTTTAAATTAAATAAATTACATGAATAGAAACTAAATAAAAAAAATAAGTATTAAAAACAAGAAATATATGTTTTGATATGAGCAAAAAAATTAATAATAAATTTTTTTTTCTTGTAATTATTTATTTTGTGAACATTTTCTTATAATAAACATTTTTTAATATTTTAAAATTAAATGTAAAAAGCATAGGCAAAATATTTTATTATTTATCTTATAATAAATTTTATTTTTCATTCACATTTTCTTATAATAAATTTTTTATCATTTTATAATAACTTTCTTATATATTTATTATAATAAAATTTTCACAAAATAAATAAGTACAAGAAAAAAAATTTATTATTAATTTTTTTCATATCCAAACATATATTTCTTATTTTTAATGCTTAATTTTTTATTTAGTTTATATTCATGTGATTTATTTAATTTATAATAAATGAAAATAAAAGAGTAGTGAAAAATAAGAGTAAGGGAGTTTTTGCCCATTATAAAAACAATAGAGGAGAAAATGGTATATATTAATTACTATAGGGAGGAAATTGACAATCTCCTTTTATAATTTAATATTTGTATAATTTATATTAATTTTATGTCACTATAAATAGCCCTAGGCTCTTTAGCCTAGGCATCAAGTGAAATTTGAATAACAACAGAGAAATAAGAATGAGTCGCATGAGCAGTGTCTTTTATAAAATATCAATAAAGTTCTTTTGGTATAGTAATTTCTGCAATTGCCCAAATAGTTTCCGTTTTGTTTAGTTCAGTCCTCTTCAGTTTTTCAACAATTCCAAGGGGGTATGTCGGATCTGAAAATTAACGAAGGATCAGCGAATTCAAACGAAATAAATCGTATCCAAATTTCAGGATTTTACACGACATGCACATAACGAAACAAACATCCAACTTTGCATTGAAAACTAATTTTCTAGAGTCTACTTGCATAAGTAATTAGTCTATTAGAACTCCTTGATTTATCTCTAGCATTTACAAGATTATTATTGATAGAACATACTTACATGACTAGAAAAGCAAAGCTAAAATTCTCAATAAAGAGGGGACGTCAATTAAGACAGCAAATAACCACAAGTTTGGGGACGTCAATTAAGACAGCAAATAACCACAAGTTTTACTCTTAACGACTTCGTCACTACACTCTCGATGGAGTAAAAAATTATGAAATTTTTGACTGTGCAAAGCTTAATATGCAATTATAAAATCTTAAAAAATTTCACGCTTAAAATTTGACAATTTTAAGATATATATACGTGTGTGTGTAGAAAAAATAACAAAGAAGCTATGTCATAATTTATCAACTCAAATGTCACCCTAATAATAAAATAGGACTACTAAACTTTTGAAATCATCATTAAACTATAAATAAAATCATAAATCATATAATATTAACTAATTGAATTAAATTAAGAGTATTGATATTTTCCTGTAAAGGCTGCTGTTTTTGTGGACAATTTTTCTTGTCTTTTTTTCTTCACAAACCATGGGCCAAAAAAAGGGACAGTTTGGGTTCTTTTGATGTAGGATGGTTGTATAAGATGAATAATAAATCTTTCTAGGATCGTGACTTCTATTAAAAGTATTCGTTTTAGGCTCATAATATACTATTTTAAAGTTTACGAAAGATAGATGTAGACATATTAAATAGTAATTAATGAGTAATGAGAGAGAGCCTATTTCAACCTCACCTCAACTCCACACAAGAGTAAATAAAAGTTAAACTAATAACACCCTCATTCTGTTTTGCCTTAGTCCTTGCTAGGCACGTTTTTGTACTTAAAAAAAAATTAAACTAATAACAAAGCTGTCTTAAATTTTAAGTTAATGGCAAATTTGCCCCGAAAATTTACCTTGATATTTCAAAATGTGAAGTGCATGCATATCATTTTTAAGAAATGCTTGACTGCCAAAATGTGAATTATTTATTTATGTTTCAGAAAAGGACACCCATGCCACTGCGGTTTGTTTAAATGTACATATACACCCCCAAGATTTTAAATGTCACACTAACCCCGTTCTAAAATATAGTATTTTTAATACAATCTGTCCAAGTAGGAAATTTTACTTCAGAAAATAAAAACAAGTCAAGAGGTCAAGGAGAGCAAACAAAGCATGAGGAAACAAAGAAGCTTAGCAAAAGCTGGAAGTCAAGAAGCAGAAATAAAGATTATGAGTAAGCTATAATTTCGGAAGTCCCTACCGTAACTATCACTGAAAATAGCTTCATGAATCGAAGAAGAGGAACATCGAACTTAGCAGGCCATATTATCTTAATTTATCAAAGATGTAAGAGCAAGTATCAGAAACTTTTCATGAGGGTGCCCCATTCGTCGATGCCAAATGTCAAAATTTGCTTTATTTCCTTGAATTGTTGTGTATGCTTGCTTTGATTTCTCCTCAAGAGCATACAATCCTCCTTGTTTATGTCCTTTCGCAAGTGTCTTTCCCTGTTTGTCCTTAATCAAGAAACCATTTGATGAGAAAATAATAACATACGAATTGTCAGTTGTTAACTTCCCTACTGATAGCAGATTCATTTTAATATCGGGAACTACAAGCACATTTTTTAGGTTCAAGCAACCATGATTGGTATTTAACATAGTATCACCTATGTGTGTAATTTTAAGAACCTTACCATTACCAACATATAAAGAATCATTTCTTTATAAAGAATGATTTTTCTTATATTACATGAGTTGTTGCTCCAGAGTCAGCATAGAATGTAGGATCATCATCTTCGTCATTTATATGCATGGCAGCAAGAGCCTGAGGAATTTCTCCAGATTGATACGAGTGACCTGTTGTACGCGGAATGTGGAATCAAGCGCACCAAATAATTATAGAAAAATAAAAGACACAATTATTTAACGTGGTTCGATAATTAAACCTACATCCACGGAGACAAGAAAGAATAATTGTTTATTTAACAATTAATAGAGTACAAATATTTGAGTAACGAATCTCATTTTCCAGAAACCCAAATATACCAAGTACTCTCACACTCTGAAGGAAAGATAAATTCCCAGACACACTTCTCTCACTTCTCTTAAAAGCTTAAAAACTTATAAGCTTAACAATTTTAGGATGATTTACAAATGAAGAATGCATATCTATTTATAGCAAAAAAAGTTGCACTATCTATTTGGTGCCGACTTTGAAAAACAAAAGCAATGCATGTGGTTCACTTTTCTTTTTCAACCAATTTGAAAAAACTCTTTGACCTTTCAACAATTCTCCACCTCGGCGAAGATTTGTTCAAATCTGAGCCGACTCCTAACCAATCATCATCCCCAAAGTGGTTGCATCTCTGTGACTGCCTATGTACCCAAAATTTGGGATCAAGCCAACTGTAGTTCAAAATTCCTGAAGGACATAAATTAACATATTCGAAGGATATAACTTAACATATTCGAAGGTTTTGAATTAGTTTCAAGTAATGTTGAAACTTAACTCTAGAAACTACCTTTGTCAACATATCTGATGGATTATCTTTGGTATCGATCTTTCTCAACAACACAACACCGCTCTCGATAGTCTCTCTCACATAATGATATTTCACATATATGTGCTTCATCCGAGCGTGATATGTTTGATTTTTCGCAAGGAATATCGCACTTTGGTTATCACAGAAGACCGCAATATTCTCCTAGATTACTCCCAAATCACCTAACAAGTCTTTCAATCAGATAGCTTCTTTTACAACTTCAGTTGCTGCCATATACTCTGCTTCGGTAGTGGACAGAGTAATTGTCGATTGTAGAATCGACCTCCATCTAACCGGACCTCCACCCAATGTGAATAAGTAGCCTATTGTTGATTTTCGCTTGTCAAGGTCTCCAGCGAAATCATAAGCACAATATCGAACACATTGTTGACCACAATCCTTTTTTAACAATAACCCAACATCAACTGTCCTATACAGATATCGGAGAATCCACTTTACCACAAGCCATTGATTTTTACCCAGATTGTACATGTATTTACTAACTATGCTCACTGCTTGAGATATATCAGACCTTGTGCATACCACAACATACATAAGACTACCCATAGCACTATCATATAGAACATGAGCCATGTAATCGCGCTCCTCTTGAGATCTAGGACATGAAAAAGAGCTTAATTTGAAATGAGGAGATAGAGGTGTACATACTGGTTTAGTTTTGTCATTCATACCGAATCTTTCTAGCACTTTCTTCAAATAAGACTTTTGAGTCAACCATACACTCCAATTCTTTTTTTCTCTATGAATCTCCATCCTAAGTATTCTCTGTGCATCACCCAAGTCTTTCATCTCGAACTCAGAAGCCAATTGCTTCTTGAATCTTTCGATCTCATCTCTATTCTTCGAAGCTATAAGCATATCGTCAACATAGAGTAACAAATAGATGAAAGCTCCATCTAGTAATCTTTTAAAGTAAACACAATGATCGTGTTCACTTCTGGTGAATTTCTGCCCTTGTATAAATTGATCAAATCTTTTGTACCACTGCCTTGGCGATTGCTTCAGTCCGTACAAAGATTTAATCAACCTACACACATGATTCTCCTTTCCAGCAAATCTAAAACCACAAGGCTGAATCATATAGATTTGCTCCTCTAAATCTTTATGTAAGAACGTCGTCTTAACATCCAATTGAGCCAATTCTAACTTATATTCTGCAACTAAGGCAAGTAGGATACGAATGGAAGAATGTTTTACAACTGGAGAGAAAACTTCATTATAGTCAATGTCTTCATTTTGAGCAAAACCTTTTGCCACGAGTCTTGCCTTGTATCGATGAGTTGATTGATTCAGAAATCCTTTCTTCTTGGTGTAGACCCATTTATTCCCCAATAGCCTTTTTCCCTTTTAGTAACTTTACAAGTTCCTAAGTCTGGTTTTGATGGAGATTTCATCTCTTCTTCCATGGCTAACTTCCATTGATCACTTTCACTACTGCGTAATGCTTCATTAAAAGTATTGGAGATGTCATCATCAATAACTAGAAGTGTATAGGCTACCACCATGTCTTTAGTAAGTCATCCAGGTTTGTTTATCTCTCTTCTTGGCCTCCTTATTGTAAGAAAATCATCTTTATCTACATCATCAATTGTTTCTTCATTTGTGGGACATCAGAAGAAATAACCTATTCTTTAACTCTAGGTGTCACCTCTATAGTTGAACCCTTCTTTGATGTAGAACTAATTGGTACATATGGAGTTGCATCAAACTCTACCTGCTACAATACCTCTTTGGTCTTGTTCTCTAACTGCTGAGAACTTAAAGCTTTCATCATTGAAACTTCATCAAATGTGACATCTCTGCTACACACAAACTTTTTGTCTTTGAGATCCCAAAGCTTGAAACCCTTTACTCTACCTTTGAATCCCACAAAGATAGCTTTTCTAGCACGAGGATCCAGTTTACTATCTTTGACATGATAATAAGCTGGACACCCGAATATACGAAGGGAATTATAGTCTTGTGCATGCTTTCTAAACCACATTTTCATATGAGCTTTACCTCTAATTGTAGCAGAATGCAACCGATTTACAAAGTGACTTGCGTTGCTCACAGCTTCAGCCTAAAACTTTTTATTTAAACCAGCGTTAGATAACATACATTGTACCTTCTCCAGTAAAGTACAATTCATACGCTCAACCACACCGTTCTGTTGCGGACTATGTCTCACCATGAAATGTCTTTTAATACTCTCGTTCTGGCATACATGCGAGAATGGATCAGAAGTATATTCACCCCCATTATTAGATTGTAATACTTTGATATTTCTACCAGTTTGAATCTCCACCAATTTTTTTCATTTCACGAAAATCTCTAAAACCTCATCTTTTGCTCGCATGGTGTACACCCACACACTTCTAGAGAAATCATAAAAAAATGTAACAAAATAATGACTTCCACCAATTGATGTAGTTTTGGTTGGTCCCCATACATCACTATGAACATATTCAAGGATCTCAGGAGTATCGTGATTATCTGTACCAAACTTGACCCTTATTTTCTTGCCTACTACACAATGCTCACAGAAATTTAATTTACAGGTTTTGGTACCTTTTAGAGTTTGCAAAGACTTATCTCCAGCATGTCCTACTCGTACATTCCATAGCTTGGTGGTGTCACTGTGCGCCTCAACAACATTTACTTCATCAGTTGTACCCCCCTTTAAATAGTATAGATTGTGACGTCGAACCCCTTGCAGAATCACCATAGCCCCATGTGTAAACTTTATTGTGCCATCTTTAATGGTAATCTTGTAGCCTTTAGCTTCCAAAGCACCCACATAAATTAGATTTTTCTTTAAAATTGGAACAAATCTAACCTCTTTGAGTTCCCTGATCATTCCATCAAACATTTTGAGTCGAATTGTTCATATTCCCATTGTGTGACAAGGTTGATCATTCCCCATCACAATTGCACCGAATTCCAGATTACGAAAATCTGTAAACAATTCCTTAATAGGACAAAAATGATAGGTTGCTCCAGTATCAAGTATCCACTCGCTCAAACTAGCCACGTATGATGCATAAGGAATACTTAGAGAATAATCAGAGTCCTCATCTTTCCGTGATATGTTTGCTGCTGGTGGTTTCTTTCCATCTCTCTTTTGAGCTTTTGGACAATCTTTCCTCCAATGGCCCTTTTCATGACAAAAGGCACACTAATCTCGAGCTATATTTCTACTTCTTGATTTGGATCGAGAATTCTTTCCACCACGCTTCTTATTTTTCTCCATCGCCCAATCTCTACTTACCAAACTTCAGACAATACTCGTTCAGAATTTTTATCATTATTCTGAATCTCCAAACTAGTCAATATTGTGCAAACATCTTTGAAGACGATCACACTCTTTCCATATATCAAAGTAGTCACAAAATGGCTATATTCCTCTAGTAGTGAGTGTAACAGAATCATAGCTTTGACTTCATCCTTAATATCTTCATCAAGATTCTTCAAATCAGCAAGTAACTTTTCAAATCTCGAGACATGATCGTGCATTGATACCCCAGACTTCATCCGAAAGGCATATACTTGGCTCATTACATAAAGGTGATTTTTAGGACTTTTTAGCAAGTACTTCTCCCCTAATGTACGCCACAAAGTCATCGCACACTCCTCATCTTTCACCAAGTATTTCACCTCATTGGTCAAACAAGATCTGATCTGACCATAGGTTTTCTCGTTCATACGATCTTAAATTTCTTCATCATACAAATGTCTTTTATTTATCAGAACAATATCGAGATCGATTTGAATAAGGGCATCTATAACTTCGCGCCTCCACATGCCGAAGTTGATTTTCCCATCAAACGTTTCAACATCAATCTTCTGGCCTCCTACAATAGGTGCTGACTAGCGATTTGACAAATCTCACCTCCCACTTGAAGTATCTCCTGAAATAGTCTCAGTAGATCTTTCCCTAATTCTGAAAGTTTCACCTTCTACCATTTTCTCAATGAATTATTTCCACTTGAAAAATAGCCTTTATGATGTTAATTTCGCGTGAATAAATGCACCAGGAAAGTTCCCAGGAGAATAAACGGGAATACAATACCAATTAAAAACCAGAATCCTTAGACTCTTATCGCCTTGTTGATAGAACTTTCCTAGACATGCAAAAATATACACTACTTACAATAGACTGTCTCCTAAGTACAAATGGTCGTCTCCACTGTATTTATAAATAGTACCGTACGTGAACAGTACCATATACGGGAATAATACCGTATCCCTCAAGTACAAACCGTCGACTTTGATACCATTTGTTGTTCGCGAAATGCGGAATCAAGCGCACTAACACTACTACAAAATTGGTCTTTAATGACGGTTTTAAAAGACATAAAACCGTCATCTTAGGAAGCGACATTAAAGGGGGTATATTTTTTATGACGGTTAAAAAACCGCCATTAAATGACCACTTATAATGACGGTTATTTTAAAAAAGCCGTCATTATATGTCATGGATACATAATATTTAATGACGGTTTTTAGGAAAAAACCGTCATTAAATGTGTATTTACAATGATGGTTATTTTACTAAACAGTCATTATTTGTTATTTATACTAGAGATTTAATGACCGTTTTTAGGAAAGAACCATCATTAAAAATAAACATTTAATGACGGTTTTTAGGAAACAACCGTCATTACATGTACTTTTTAATGACGGTTTTTAGGAAAAAACCGACATTAAATGTTCATTTTTAATGACGATTTTTTCTTAAAAACCGTCATTAAATGTTTATTTTTTAAATTTTTTTATGATGATTTTTTAAAATACTCGTCATTAAATTACTATTTTTACATGACGGTTTTATATAAAAAAGTCATCTTATATCATGTTTTGCTACTTTTTATGACTGTTTATCAATTTAGAACGATGGCTTTTATAGAACCGTCATATTTGATGTTATCTAAAAAAAAATTATTACAAAATGCTTTAATTGTAATTTTCTATTTAACAAATATATTTTTACAATTACGTTTTTACAAACTATATCATATAAAAAATATTGCTTTACAAAAATCTTAGATGTATAATCCTTCATACATCCTCAACAAAATGTAATACATTGAAATTCTTACAAATACTCTTCCAATATAACAAAATCAACTACTAACTAAGAAAATTCTCATGCTCTTTTGTAGAGAACTTTGACAATCCTTCATCTTCAACAAAATACTAGCTCTTCCACATGCAATCTAGCTACCACATCTAAATTCTCATCAAGTCTTCATATGTAATATTTTCAAAAAAATTATGCAGCTGCTAGTGACCTACGACATTATTTACAAAGAAAGAAAAAATAAATATATCAAGCTCATTATACAGTTGTAGTTAATCATGATAGTTGTAGTATCTAGTACTATTAGAGACTAACCTTGAATTATCAATCAATTAATTTTCATATGTAGCAGCAAGTTGCCATGTATACCTAGCCCACTCGCATCTCACCTCGTCAATCTCCCTTTAAGTGTAGCTTTGTATCTTAACAAACTATAAAGTAAAAAATATATAAATTATTTTGTGGGGAAAATAAATAAATATTTGATAACAAATTACCAATACCTTTTCTGGAATAGAGACATTAGTATTAGCCACAATATCCCACATATATTTCATCACATAATATCCGCAATGCTCAACATATTTGGGTTGACGAGGACACTACAAAAGAGAAAGTAATAGATTTAAGTTACACAATGAACAAATTCATGCAATAATAAATTATAAATCTCATATACAAAATATTATGAATTTGAATTTAAGACTAATGTTCCTTACTTTCATTGGTTTCCATATGCAATGCTTCCGATTAATTTTTCCATGTGTCGTGCTAAACATTCTCAATGAACTTAATTTCAAAAATTACAAAGCATATATTAGAAAATAATATAAAGAAAATACAAGCTAAAATGTACAATTTTTTAACATACCTATTAATAAGCTCTTTTAAGTTTTGACGCGGATCATGACCAATTGAATCAAAAAAATAACATTGGCCTTCATATGAATCAATAACAGTCAACATCCAATGTGCTCTGCGTGCAATATACTTATCATTGTAAAATTCCAAATATCATAACAATCTTATTCACTTTGAATGTATAACTTACGATTCATTATATGGAAAAATGATAAGTTGCGTTGGATCGATCGATTCCATTATATCTCCATGCTTTTTGGCCTTTTCCTCACTGTCATGGGCACTCCCATTTGCAAAAAATTCTGGATCAACAAACTTGAACCTTTTTTCCAAATTGCATCTCTTTATATTCTCAAATAGCAGCCTGTGCAAGACATAATACAGAAATAATATAAACTCTTACATCTATACATAGCAATATTAGAAATTTGGAATAACACATCACCTCATATACAATTTTATGACATTAACTGATATTTGTTCCATTCTACAAAATTGTAGAATACCATCCCTACCAAGAAACATCATTTCAGTTGTAGAAGCAAACATATTTGGATCAAAATTTATTATAATGGATTCGGAGGGGTGCATCACATTCTTAGCAAATGAAAAAAGACTTTTCACAATTGGAGGCATAGTCGAACTTGCTACGTCTTGAGAAACAAACTTTGATACCTAATATTAAAAAAAATCAATTAAACACAAAATAATAATCTACTTATTTGAATATATGGCATAATGAAATAATTTACCTCGTTGTTACTTGTAATAACAAATTTTTTAGGCCAAGCCACGATAGATCCAATAGCATGGCTTACAAGTATAAGTTCATCACGAACCGGTTGAGGTAAGATAGCATTTTTTTTGGAATGCAACATCAATAGACACACGTACATCAGTAGATGCAAGTGGTATGCCATGCACGGTTGCATTTGGTTCATTATCCATAAACACCATTCCTTGAGCCACTATGTTAACGTTATCGCCTAATGCCAACTTACAAAAAGTCCCATATAATAAAAGGTAATAAACCAACAAATAAATTATTGAATAACTTAATCTTTCATAAAACAGCTGCAAAAAATAGACAACACTGTACTAAAATAAAGTTATGTTAATATAACTATTGTTACTTATACGTTGTCACAAAAAGTAAGGATTTTGCTTTTGTTTTGCACGCAAAATAACATAATGTTTAGTACAAAACAACAGCCAAAATAGCAATAGAATGGTGTTGTTTTTTACTGCTCTTTTGCAAAAAGCAACATAACTCAAAGTATAAAACAACAACAAAAATAACAGTAAAATAAAGGTATATTTTTTGTTGTTTTGAAAAAAAAAACAGCAGCATGATTTTTACTACAAGAAACCAGTAAAATAAAGTTGTTTTGTTGTTTTACAGCAAAACGACATGATTTTTACTACAAAATGGTAGTAAGAACAACAATAAAATAAACAACTATTTTTGCTACTCCAGACCAACAGTAAGAGTAGTAGTAATATAAAGCTATTTTTGCTGCTGTTTTACAAAAAGTAGCTTGATTTTCACTACGAAATAACAACAAAATAACAGTAACATAAAGATATCTTCCACTGATGTTTCGGAGAAAAACAACATTATTTTTCTCTTGACAAAACAGCTGCAGAAATGACAATAAAATAAACTAGTTTTACTATTGTATCTCCTGTAAAGTTTACTGTAAAAATAGTAAAAAATAATAAACAGTAAAATGTACCTTTGATAACCTTGCAATTAGTGTGGATTGGTCCTTTGTGACAGGCCTACTTTGATCTTGTCTTTCGCCTAGATCTGAACAACTATCTCGGTCAGATTGTAGTCGATTTGGTGGAAATTGAGAATCATTGAATTCCTTCATGAATTCCTTTTTAAATTCTATCATTCTCTGCGTGACAATCTTATCCACTTTCTCTTCAACAATATTCTCTACATCAATTGCTATAGATTTACGTTTCGCCCTTCCAAAATATGATGTTATCGTCACTCCATCACCAGTAGCTTGTACTCGACCTGATGTTCTGGTTTCTCCAAAGCCATAGTGAGAATATCCTCACCCAGTTGAAATGAAATTTCTCCATCAGCAACTTGTTTCTTTAAATCAGTCTACAAAGACAAAAAATTCAGGGGGATAAGATTATATTTACCATAATCTTATGAGTCAAATACTATGTAGAAAATATAAACTAACTATTTTCTCAGCCTTTTCTTTAACATCCTCACTTCTAAATTCACCATTCTTTGTTTTTCGAGCTTCAACCCATAAGTCTTCTCGTGGTACGGGGGCATAAACACCAGTTGCTCGTTGCTACAATAAATTATGTTGTTAGTTAGTTCACTTAATGCAACAAAGTTGGAATAAGAAATAACGAAAGTAAGAATATTTAAAAAGTAAATTACAATTCATTCTTCTAAGCCAACATATCCTCCTCTAGAAAGACCATGATTTAGAGTGACTTTGTTGCGTCGTTCTGTTTGAGATTCACTAAGATTCTGCATTATCAAGTTAACCAAAAAACATCATACATTAAGAACAAAGGTTATGATACAATAAAGTAGTTATATGAAAATATGACACATAATAGTATTTCATAACCTTAAACTCTACTGATTTCCTGGACTCAACAAATTGGTTCCAATCTTCTTGAGGAATTGAACCCCATTCTTGGCCGATTGGGGGATGTCTCAAGAGTTCAGGTTCATCTATATGCTCTTTTACATATGCTGTGAACTTATACTTAAATGGCTTCCAAGTCTTGTTAAATTTCAGCATAATGAATCTTTTTCTATCTTCACCAACATCAAATTTTGCCTTCATGAAAATGATCATAATTAATAAATTAGAAATTTAATTATTAAATTAGTAATTTCTGAATTATTTATGAAAAAAATTATAAATGTTAGCATACGTACGGTAACACATGCCCATAACTTGTTTTTAACTTCTATTGGTACTTTTTTCCAAGTTGTATACATAATCAGAACCAAAGATCGAGACCAAACCCCAATCATACTACTCAATTTTGGTCGCATCTTACCTATTAGTTGTCCTTTGTAGTTAAAGTTAACTTGGAACTTCTTCCCATTGCTTGTACCCTTTACAATTTTAGGCATCATGGTTGGACCACTTTTCTTCCTCTCATTCGTTCCTAAAGTATGCGCATCATCATCTTGAGGAATATTTGAAGAATCCATTCAAGCCTGTAACTTAAACATGATTAGTAAACCATAAAAGAAATAATCAAGAAAATGATTTCACAAAAAAATAATATGAACAAAATATCATAAAGTTTTCTTTATAACTAAGTGCTCACAATCATATTTAAAATAGGCTAAATTAGGCTCTTCCTTTCTATCAAATGAGAGGCAATCTGCTACTCAAAGCTTGTTGGTTCATAAAATGGTCATATAAGCCATCTTCATTGACATCATCCTTTGCAATATTTATAGAAGGCTCTAAAACAATTGACCATCTAGGATCAAGTTGGTCTTCAACATAGAACACTTGTTTTGCTTGCGATGCTAGAATGAATGGATCATTTTTATGCCCTGTTATTTGAAGATCAACTAGAGTAAACCCAAACTTATCTACTTTGATACCATTACTACTTTTAACCCAATCACATCGAAACACTGGAATTCTAAATTGATGGTAGTCCAGCTCCCATATCTCTTGAATAATGCCATAGAAAGTCATATCTGAATAGACTGGATTATTATCTTTTAGCACTTGAGATTTGTAAAGCCTTGGCCATTAAAGTGACTCCACTATTTTGAACAACTCGTGCATCATCCAATTCCTGTGTGTAAAATCGGCAATCATTTATGACATATCCAGAATACTTTATTACTTCTAAACGAGGCCCTTGTGCTATCCACCTCAGTGATTTGAAAATGCCGTGACTTGAACTATTTAATTGTTGTTCAACCTTGGTGCAATAAAAGAACATATACTATCAAAATTAACCAAACAAAGAAAAAACATACACAATGGAAAATCTTAATTCATTAATCAATAAGTAATTACCTTAAGGCGCAACCAGCCAATAAATGTTTTAGTATGCTCATCGTGCAACCATTTTTCTCTTTTAGACTTTATGGGGTGTAACTCCTTCAAATATTCAAAGTGCTCACTAATATAATAGTTTAGACATATTACTTCATTTTAGAAGAATAAAATAAAATAAATGATAGTAATTGAAAACATAATACAAAACACTTACTCGATATAAGGTTGAACATCATTTGTGTTTGCTAGAACATAAAGATGTGCTTGCTGCCATAGCTGAAAGGGCACAGTCTCAAGTTTACCTCCTAAAAGAGGATAGCCCATATATGAATAGTCATATGTAGCATTTTTTCTAAATGGAAGTCCAACTGCATCTACACCAGATAAATACTCTGAGCAAAACTTAATAGCTTCTTCAGCAATGTATGCTTCAGCTATACAACCCTCTGGTCTATTACGGTTCCTGACATACCCCTTTAACTTTTTCATGTCTCTTTCGAATGTGTACATCCATCGTAAATAAACCGGCCCACAAAGTTTAACTTCTCGAACAAGATGTACCATCAAATGAACCATGACATAAAAAAAGGCTGAAAGAAAATACATCTCAAGCGAGCATACCGTTTCAACTACATCAGCTTGTAGTTGATCAAGTGCAGCC
Source organism: Citrus trifoliata (assembly GCA_018350135.1). Classification (NCBI taxonomy): domain Eukaryota; kingdom Viridiplantae; phylum Streptophyta; class Magnoliopsida; order Sapindales; family Rutaceae; genus Citrus; species Citrus trifoliata. The sequence continues at coordinate 18,813,813 of CM031389.1, read as the reverse complement.
ACATTTACAGCCTTACTGCACAATAAATTGAAAAAAAAACACACTCTCATTATAACTTTTTTAACGTGATCTGGTAGCAATGCCTTTATAGCCACGGGCAATAATTGTTGCATCAGAACATGACAGTCATGAGATTTCATACCATACAACTTTAGATCTTGCATTGACACACGATTTCTTATATTTGAAGAGTAACCATCAGGGGCCTTTATATCAGATAATGTTTTACAAAATCTGATTTTCTCTTCCTTACTTAATGTGAAAGATGCTGCAGGTAACTTAGTTCTCCCATTTTCAGTTATAGGCTCCAATTCAGTCCGCATATTCAATGGTTTAAAATCCATACAAGCTGCAAGTCCATCTTTTGTTTTTCCTTCTATCCCAAGCAATGTACCGACAATACTCTCACATACATTCTTCTCAATATGCATAACATCAAGCACATGTCGAATATAATGATACTTCCAGCATTCAAGGTTAAAGAATATAGACTTTTTCTTCCAATAACTTTGTGAAACCGGACATTTTCCATTTCACTTTCCCCATGTAACGTTCAACCTATCCACTTTTACTAGAACTTCCTCTTCATTTAATGGTTCGGGTGCTATTTTATATTCAGGAAAACCATTAAATTCTTTTACCATATCACGATACGAGTGTGATCGTGATAAAAATCTTCTATGCCTCATGAAAGAAATCTTTTTACTATACTGTAATCGAATAGAACGTGTTTTTTCTCCACATATCGGACAAGCTTTATAGCCCTTTACAATACAACCAGCTAAGTTTCCATAAGCCGAAAAATCACTAATTGTCCATAAAAGAATAGCTTTTAAGTTGAAAGATTGTTGTCGGTATGCATCATAAACATCAACTCCCACCTCCCATAACTTTCTTTTCATGCATAGCCATGGTGGAAGATTATAAGTCACTAGTATAACTGGCCAACAACTATACTTGCTACTTAAGGAACTATGTGGATTAATCCCATCCGCAGAAAGAGCAAGTCTCAGGTTTCTTGGTTCAAATGCAAAAGCAGGCCATGTGTAGTCTATGAGCTTCCATGATGGAGTATCGGCTGGATAACGTAGATAACCATCAACTTCTCTTTGTTCTGCATGCCACGTTAAATTTTTAGATGTTTCCTTGATGCTGAACATTCTTGTAAACCTAGGAATTGGTGGAAAATACCATAAAACTTTTGCAGACACACCTGATTTTAGCTTTTCTGAGTTCTTTATTACCTTCCACCTAGACAATCCACAAGTAGGGCAAGAAGTCAAATCTTTGTAATCCTTCCAATACAGTATACAGTCATTTGGGTAGGCATGAATCTTCTCATATTCCATTCCCAATGCATTCAATTTTTTTTTTTTGCCTCATACATAGATGTCGGGATTTCATTTTGGTCTGGAAGCATCTCTCTTAGTAATTTAAGTAGCTCGGAGAAACTTTTATCTGACCATCCGCTCTTCACTTTCAAGTTGTACAGTTTTACTAAAGCCGATAACTTTTTAAAGTTGCTGCAACCTGGATATAGTGGTTTTTCAGCATCCTCAAGCAATTTTTGGAATGCATTAGGATTACTTTCAAAATTATCATGTGCCCCTTGAACTAGCTCAATAGTATTATCAACATGATCAAAATCAACTTCTCTTATAAGCTGTGCATTTTTACTAGTAGAAGGCCCTCTAACAAGTTCTTCCCTATGTAGAAACCAATTTGTATAACTTTGATTGATTCCAAAGATAATCAAGTGAGTTTCTATCTCTGAAAGATTCTGGTATTTCACATTCCCACACTTCAAGCAAGGGCAACGCATATGATTTGGATTTGTTGTGTGACGAACGACAAAATTCAAAAAGCTTTTAACACCGACTCTATATTCTTCGGATCTTCTATCCAATGAAATCCAAGACTTATCCATTGTAAACTCAACAACAATAAATTGAAGCCTGAAGTTTTAATTACTACCTCGTAACCAAATGTGCTTTGATGTTCCAGTGAGAAAATTGAACCTATTTATTTCCAAAAAATAAAAGGGAATTAGTTTGGACATAAGAGCAAACAAGAAAATAAGTAAACAAAAGAAAAAAGAAAAGGTAGCACTGTAATTATTTTGGTGCTGTATAACTACTGTAATTGTGTTAAAACAGCACCTGTAACTTTCAGGTGTTGTTTTTAATTAACATCAAACACATCATGACAGCACCTACAAATTTATTTAAGTGCTGTCCAACTAATAAAAACACCACTTGAAAGTTTTAGGTGCTTATTTTAACAGCAAACAGCAGTAGGATAGCACCCAAAGTAGTTTATGTGTTGTTTAACTAAAAAACCCAGTAACTGAAAGTTCCATTGCAGTCTTTACAACAAACAGCAGCTTGAATGCCCCTAAAAAACTTTTCAAGTGCTGTTTTTAGCCTTAAACAGCAGCATGACAGCACTCGAAAAAAATATTTAGGTGCTATCCAACTGATAAAAACAACATTTGGAACTTCCAGGTGCTGTTTTTAACAGCAAATACCAACAAGACAACACCCAAAAAAATATTTAGGTGCTGTCCAACTGATAAAAACAGCATTTGGAACTTTCAGATGCTGTTTTTAACAGCAAATACCAGCAAGACAGCACCCAAAAAAATATTTAGGTGTTGTCCAGCTGATAAAAACAGCATTTGGAACTTCCAGGTGCTGTTTTTAACAGTAAATACCAGCAAGACAGCACCCACAAAAATTTTTAGGTGCTGTCCAGCTGATAAAAACAGCATTTTGAACTTCCAGGTGCTGTTTTTAACAGAAAATACCAACAAGACAGCACCCAGAAATTTATTTAAGTGCTGTCCAGCTGATAAAAACAACATTTGGAACTTCTAGATGCTGTTTTTAATAGCAAATACCAGCAAGACAGCACCCAGAAAATTTTTTAGGTGCTGTCATGCTGCTCTAATTGTGTTAAAATAGCACCTGAAACTTTTCAATACTGTTTTTTTACAACAAATAGCAGCATGACACAGCAAAATAATTTTACAATTGTTGTTTTCTTTATAAATCAGTGGAAATCACAGCTTCTAAAAACTTCAGTATAAGAAAAGAATAATTAAATCCTCTCAATTGAGTTTGGGAGGAAGGAATACTTTTATTACATCAAAACAAAGTTAAAAAACAACAAAAAAGAAAAAAGTTATGGCCCTTTTAAGGTTTTCTACCTATTATTGCCAGTCATAGAACTAAATACTTAACGAAACAGAGTTTTCTGAATTAAACATGAATTTCATAAAATCCACACCATAGAATTACATGGCAACGAAAAAGTGTTAAAACAAACTATAAGAACTGAAACAAACCTTGCAGATGATTGAACTCAATACTGACATCAAGCACACCAAAAATCTCTGAGAGAAGTAGCCATGTTTAGAGTCATCCAATGCTAGGTTACAAAACCATAAAACCTGCCCAGTCAAATTAATGAGATTTATAAGTAATAAAATGAAAATACAGAGAGAGATAGAGAGCAAGAATGATTTGGCTCATAAATAAGAAATTTCAAATTCCTTCCAGTAATCTGACCTAGGTAGTGAACTGAGGATGCATTGGAGCATTAAAAATGGGATTCAACCCGGTGGCTGCTGAGACGGCACAATAATCCCAAGGTTGCGATGGTTAGGAAGTGGGCAACAATCAATCTTGGCTATTCTGAAGAGAAATGAGCGAGTGGAGGAATTTGGATATTTGGGTATTTGGGAGAGATATTTTGAAGTGATGAAATAAAATGCCAAGTCTAGAAATCGGCTTTGCTTTTTTTTTTTGTATTATTCATGACCGTTTATTTTATAAACGGTCATGAATGAAGATTAATAATTTCCTCTTTAGCCACGGTTCCTAAAATAACCGGCATTCATACTGAGATTATATTTTAGTGGATATATAATAACAGTTAAGTTTAAAAACCGTCATTGTAAGTATGTATTTTTAATGACGGTTTTTATAACGAACCGTCATTAAAAATAATATTAACATTTAATGACGGTTTTCAAATAAAACCGTCATTGTAACTATAAAATATTTTTAATGATGGTTTTTACAACGAACCATCATTAAAAATAACATTATATTTTAATTTTACATTTAATGACGGTTTTCGAATAAAACCGTCATCAATATAAACAATGCAAAACTCAAAATAAGGATTATAAATATCATTCATTATTCTTTCCAATTCTGAGGGTGCATTTTTCAAACCAAATGGCGGCACTGTCCATTCATATTGTCCAAATGGAACTGTAAAAGCAATTTTATAACGGTTTTTGGGGTGAATTTGAATTTGCCAGAAACCAGATTTCATGTCAAAAGCAGAACATAATCTCTGAAGCAAATCTTTTTTATTAGGTATTGGATACCTAATCCATTTTAATGCTTTGTTGAGGGGTTTGTAATTTATCACGAGTCTTGGTGTTCCTCTTTCTATTTCAGAATTTTTATTTACATAGAAAGCTTCACAAGACCATGGGGATCTAGATTTTACAATAAGGGATCTAGATTTTACAATAAGTCCTTTAGTCTCTAAATCTTTTATCTCATTTTTACAATGTTGTTCCAATTCTATGTTTATCTAGATTGGACGAGCTTTAGTGGGTATTTTTTTTTCATCGAAAGAGTTTTCATAAGGCAAATATACCATATGTTGTTTTCTGTTCCAAAAAGCATATGGTAAATCAGCACAGATTTCCTTTTCAATGAGGCTTTTAAAATCAGAGATTTTTCTTTGAATAAAATCATTTTGTAATTGGTTTTCAATTCTTTGTAAGTCTAAATCCTTTTTTAAACAAAACAGGTTATTTTGTTTGGATTTAAGAACGGCGTTGATTTGGTTCTGGTAAACAGAACATGCTTTGACAATATTTAGATTTCTTGTTTTTGGTTTCTCAATAAAAGGGAAAACAAGTTTTTGATTTTTTCCTTTGAAAGATACTCCATTATAATTAACAGTGTATGGGGTAATTAAATTTATAAACGGGGTTCCTAAAATGACAACGTGGTGTATGTAATTTGTAATAAGAAAAGAAGTTTGGAATTCAAAACCATTGTTAGGTATAGAAGCATCAACTTTGGATTTAACATTAAGTTTTGAATTATTGGCTGCAGAGAGCCTTTCTTTTGTCTTTTCATGGAATTTTTTAGGGACAATATCTTCTTTAATGCAATTTAAATCGGCACCAGTGTCAAAGAGGGTAATGGTGTCAATTTTAAAGTCTTTGGAAAAAATTAGAGTGATTTTAATTAAGTATTTTCTGGTGGTGATTTGTTTTAAGGCAAACAGAAAATCATCGGGTATGGATTCAATGTTTCCGACATTTTGTTCATTATCACCATCAGATTGAACACTTTCTTTATCAGAATTGTCTTCTAGTTGTTTTTGTATGAAAAGTTGGATGGTTTCAGAATCGTTCTTTTGTTTTTCTTTTAATTCTTTAATCTCAAGTTTGATTTCTTTGATTTCTTTCTGAAGATCTTGGATATTGGGGGTTGTTTTCTGTTTTCTTCTTACCGAATATTTCAATGAGATCATAGGAATTCTTTTTAACAATTAGAACTTTAGAAGTTTCTACTTTATTAGAATCCAATGTTTTCAAAAGTTTATCAAGGTATTCTTTTTGAAGATTTGGATCAGAGATATGTTTAACAAGCTCAAGAAAAGTCTCTTGGTCTTTAGTCAAAACATTGATTTTCTTTAAATAAGAATCTGATTCAGAGTCACTACCGCTAGATTCTATAAGTAAAGGGGCTACTTTGGAAAGGGTTTCTTCATCAAGGCCAAGCTCATAAAGCTTTCTATTCATTTTGCAAAACTTTGCAGTATGGCATTTCTTACCATATTTATAGCATGTGGCTTCTTTGTAGTTAAAAGGAGTCTTGGTTTTGGCTTTAAACTCTTTCTTTTTAGAGAAATGGGGTTTCCTATAAGGCCTCGAAGGTTTCTTATAAGAAAGTTCTCTAAAATTTTGAAAGGGCTTCCTATGGGTTCTTGACTTGTAATGTTTTTTGTAAGGTTTTGAAGAACACTTACCATTACAATCTATAGAGGTGGAAGTTTTAAAGGGGTCATAATTGAATTATTTACAGAAACTACCTAATTATTGCTTAGATTTCTTAAGCTCCCACTTAAGTCGTTTCTGTAATTTCAAATCTTGACAGATCTTTAAACCTTCCTTGTTGACAAAACTGACAAGTTCACCATAAGTGAGCTCATCATAAGGAATGCGGTTATCATAAAGGGCTTTAATGGAATTCTTGACATTTTCTCCTAAGAGGGTAGGTAAGCCTGCAAGGAATTTCTCCTTCCAAGTTATATGGTTTGCATCATCCCTAAGAAAAAGTCTGGTAAAGAATGTGGTTTTATAGCTTTGGAGTTCACTAAGTTTCCTACACCTTAAATTGTATAGTAACTCAGCGTTTTTATCCCTAAGGTGCGAAGGATCACCTATGAAATGAAAGGATATAGTCAAAATCAGGGTAGCAACAACGTCCTGAATTAGACTATTGAACTCATCAAGAATGGGGGCTCCATTCTCATCAACTTGGATGGAATTTAGGATATCTAATAGTGCAGGAGGTTTTTTTATAAGGAAAAGACGAAGACATTTCATGATAGAATGATATTGAGAAAAGAGTTCTCTGTTGGTCAAAAAGTTCTTCTTTTTCATTCTAACCTTAAACATTTTCCTGGTAAATTACGTTCTTGCTGGGTTGGACCTTTTATTATTACTAATATTTTTCCTCATAGTGCAGTTGAGATTCGGAGTCCGACCTTTGACAAAGTTTTTAAGGTTAATGGTCATCGCTTAAAACCTTTTTATGAAGATTTTTCGGTGAATATTGTGGAAGATGTGGCTCTCGAGACTCACATTTATGGAGATTGATGCATGAATGTATCTAGCCAAAAACATAAAACAAAGGCACTTTTTGGGAGGCAACCTAAATGATTTATTTATTTTGATTTTTGTTATATCTTTTATTTTTAATTTTGATTCAGATTGTTTAAATAATGTTTTTGCTTATTTTGGCCAGAAGAAAATTTTTGGTAAGACGTGCCAACGTTTTAACTAATAAGTAATTTTGTGATTTTAAAGTAAAATGGTTTTAAGGCGTGCCCACGTGCTTATTAAAAAAGTACTTTTAAAATTTTTAGTGTCTCAAGTGATTCATCACTAAAAAAAAAATTATTATTTTATTTATTATTATTTTTTTGAAAAAAATTTCACTGTTCACAAAATCCCTAATTCACCAGAATTTGTTTTCTTCTCCAGCCGCTTGCAGCACACCAGCAAAAAACCAGCCCGCGTGAACTAGCAAGCATCTCTCGCAGCAACCAACCGCGCGTGCGTGCAGTACTAGCATCGAGCACCATCCGCGCAACGTTGGCATGCATTTCAGCACCTCGCACGCGCAACTAGCTCCATCCCGCGTCTCGTAACACCAACGTCACCATCACAAGCACCAGCATCCCGCGCGCAGCTCCGTACCGCAATCAGCAGTATCCCGCGTGCAAGCAGCTCGTGCGCAGTTTCATCCGCAACCATCTCACGAGCATCAAGCACCAGCGTGCTCGCGCAAGCATCTGGGGCGCAGCAGCCCGCTCAATCAACCAGCTTCAGCCCAGCAGCGCGCATCCGCAACCAGCCCGTGCACGCCCAGCTCCAACCCGCGCAGTACAACCATCCGCGAGCAACCTGAACTAGCAGCCATGTACTTACAAGCTCCAGCCGAGTAGCAATCGTCCGCAACAAGCCCACGCCCTGCATTCCAGCCGCGTGAATCGAAATCCGTGAGTGAAATTATTGGAACAATAACGAAGAAGAAAGGATCAGCTTCCAAGTCACCTAAAAGGACACCCGTTGCAAAGCAATCCAAGATTGCCGCTCCCACTACGGTTCCATGGAACACAGTTTCAGATTCATGCCAAGCCGTGAAACAAAGATCGAAACATGGAAAAGGCATGAGTGTTTTGCCACTTGCGGAATCCAATCTCAGAGGGTGCCTCACATTCACGATTCAACAAGAGAAAGAAAAGTACAAAGATATTTCCAAGCGAAAAATACTTCTAGGTAAGTATATCATTACCCAACTCTTGAAAAATTGAATGTTAAGGATAATTTTGATTCTTTGATAGATAAGATTGGTTTGCATAAGTTTATTGATGTTGATTGTTTGGGTTATGTTGAGTTGATTAGGGACTTCTATGCTACTTTTCAATTTAATATACTGAATGATTTTACTTTGCATACCCCGGATGTTATAAGTTTAGGTTAATGGGATGAAATTTTTCACAATCTATCACAGATTTTAACCTAGCTTTAGGATTCATTGATGCTGATCATTCTTCTAGTGATGCATATTTTGGGAACAACTTGTAACTTTAGCAAAAATTTTGAGCCTTATGGTCTTTGGCGTAATTTATCTGTTGATCACAATGCCTTTGACCCGAGTAAATCAAAGAGTTCTTTCTTACATGATCTTGTTTTGAAATGTGTGCATCGGTTCTTAGCATATAATTTTTTAGGGAAGAAAGGTCACTCGGGAGTTTTCTCTAAAACTAAGTTTTATTTTATCTGGTGCTTAAACGATATAGGACTTTATTTCTTGGTCCATACATTACTCTGTTAGCTATAAAATTATGTGTGCTTGATCCTAACAATAATGATTTGCATCCCGCCTGCAAAAAGGAATTTTTGGATATGTTTGTGTTTGAAAGAACAGTTGTGGTCGAATTCAAGGAGGAGAGATTTCAGTTTACTGAACCATGACCCACTCAACTTCCAAATAAGCTTTATGCTAGGAGTGGTGCTACCTCTAATGACAAGTTTAACGACGAAACTGCTGCCCCACCAACTATTCCTTCTACATCCGCGCCACCTTTGAGCATTCAATTAGAGAAAATGAAGCACAAGCTGAACAAGATGGAGTAGAATTTGGCCGCATACTTCGAGAGTGTGGGATTTATCCCACCATTTCCACCAAGCCCATAGACGTTATGTGGATCAAAGCACACAATTCAGGGAAGTTTTTGCCTTTAATCTTTTATCCTTACGCTTTAATTTTTATGTGAGATTTGATTATCTTACATTGGGGACAATGTAAGTTCTTGGTGTGGGGGAATGATTTTTGCAATATTGATGTCTGGAAGTATTATTTTCACTCTGCTCATCCTTAAATGATCTTGGAGTTAGTATGCTTCATATATTATTATTTTTTGTTTCTTTTCTTTCTTACTACTCTTTTCCCATCTATCTCAAGTTATTTACATCTATTTTTATTCTATCATACTCTTTCATCACTCACATTTTATCTTTCACTTTTTATATTACTATATACATCTTTCTCACTTCTTATCATTTTTACCTTTCTTTTTATATATCACTCATACCTTCTTCTCATTCTACACCACTATTAATGGTTGATTCATTTGAAGAGTGTACATGATTTGATAGTAAATTTACCAATTTTGTAAGGATTTGAGCCTATGATCAACCACTTTGCTCTAATTATTTTTGTTATGTGAATACCAATCTTAGTTTGTTTATTCTAGAACTTGCTTTGTTATGCATGTTGAAGATGCATTACAGGATTTTATGCATTAAAATGATAAGGGCAAACCACTTTCCATTTTTCTATTCTCACATTTTTCTTCTTTTTCTTCACCCGAAAACCTTTATTTGTTATCTTTGTTTGAGCCTTAACCATTACCCATCTAATTCTCTTCGTCTACTTAACCATTTTCCTTCTTTTTGAGCCTCAATTTAAAGAGATTTTGGACTCATTGTTTGGATGTATTTTGTATATATTTTGTTGCTCTTGCTACCTTGAATTAAAGTTTCTCAATTAGATCAACAAGCATTATGCTTGAATTAAATTGTGCAAGGTTCATTTCTTTTGTTTGATTAAAAAAAATAGAAAAAAAGAAAAAAAAGGAGAAAAGAAAAAAAATATTTACATTCTTGGCGACTTGAGTAGAAATAAGCGTTTCGATATCATAAAGTTCGTTTAATGAGTTCATTCTTCTTATTTTGATCTCTTTTTCTTTCATAACCCTTTCTTTTTCATTTAACCCATTTAACCCCATTACAACCTTTTTAAGTACCCCTAGATTTTTGCATTTAATTCATGTTTTGTGGATTGAGATGTGATATATTTGCAAGCTTATTGTAATAGCATTCTTTGATTTGATTTGAGTGCATAAATGATACCCTAAACACTTTGAGTGCATGGAGTGAAGTCATTGAGAGGACTATTAAATCTTGTTGCACTTGAATTTTGAATGAATCTTTTTGGTGGTTGAATGTTTTTCTTTTGTATTAGTTTATGATATCCTATGCTTTAAAATCCTTATCTCTCGAATGTTGATTGACTTAAATTCTTGAGGTATGCTTGCTTAAGATTGTTTTTGGATGAGTTGAGATGAGAATTGAGTGGAGATTTGGGATTAGTCTTGAGTTATATGCTTGAGGATAAGCATCATCTTGGCGTGGGGAAATTTGTTAGAGTGCAATTTATGCACTAGTTTTGCATTGTTTACTTCCCTTAATATCGATGTTTTGCACTTAATAATAGTGATTTACTTGTGTTTTACTTTTGTAGGTGCAATTCTATTGATTGGTGATAAAATTGAGCTACAAGATGATGTTTAAAGATGATCGTTCTCTTGGAGAAATTATGAGCGTTAGAAGAATTTTGTTGATAAGGCGTGGACGCGTGCTGTCAACTACGGACCTGTAGTTTTTAGTTTAACGTGTTTTGTATTTTTTTTATTTATGTAATTACGAATTTAATATTTCAGGGAGAGAGAGTATTTAAGGGAGGAATTTATTGTGAAAAAGGGAGATTTTTTTTAAAAAACGATACCCTAGATCTAAAATTTTCTCTTCTCTCTATGAAAAACTAAACCTATTATTCTGATTGAATGTTAATAAAGCTTTGATTCATCACTACTGTGAGATCTTTCTTATGCTTTAATTGTTTTATTGCTTTTTGGGTATTTGTTTATTCTCTGAATTATTTTCATGATTATGTTTGTTAATTAGATAACTGGCCACTATTTAATTATCAACTTAATCTCTTGTCAATTAAATGATTCATCGTATGAAGATTTTAAGTTTGTGATAAACAACATCGTAGTGAGTTGTGTTATGAGAATAAATAATCTAATTTAAATGAACAATCGTATGCGTTTGTTGATTAGGATTTGGGTCTCTCTGCTTTTTCAGGCTGTCAATTGATTAAATCCTATGATCGTATCTAGGGTTGTCTATTGATTAGGGAAATAACCAACGGTCGTACCTTGGTTATCGACTAGTTAAGGAAAGACTGGCTATTAGAGGGTCTCAGTAGCTATAATCGGTTTATTCATAAGTAGTAATAATTTATATTTGAATCAATGATTAGTAGTTGAATCAAACTGAGTTAATTCCTTCAACCAGAGCTTTCTCCAATTTGAATTACAACTTTAATTTGCATTCTTGTTATTTTAATTTGATTTTTATTATTGTCAACAATTCCCTCATTTTACGTTTTATATTTTAAAAGGATTTAAATAATTACCGATCTCTGTGGACACGACCCTGCTCAATCACTATACACAATTTATTTAGAGTAGGTATTTATTTTTGCTGGCTTCAACAACCATTAGCATTCAAAATCTCACACCAAGTACCTATACCAATTAGTAATTCTTTGTTAGCTGAGATTGTATTTCGAAATTGTATAATAAGAATGGGTAATAATGACATGGCAGCGATTCTGATTTCGCTAGACATTCATAACTTCGATGCTATATTGAGGATGAATTTTCTTGTGAACTATCATGCTATAGTAGACTATTTGCGAAAAGAGGTAAGTTTTAAGAAACTTGAAAAATTTAATTTCATTTTCTATAGAGATCGACATATATTTCCTTCTTCTATGATATCTGTTATTTCTACTAGGCAATTACTCATAAATAATTGTTCTGTTTATTTAGCTCATGTTATTGATAGCCAAATCAGTGATGTGAAGTTAAAAGATATTCCTGTAGTGAAAGAGTATCTTGATGTGTTTCATGACAATGTTTCTAAGTTGCCACCTGATAGAGATGTAGAGTTCACTATTGATTTGATTCAAGGCACAACTCTTATTTCTATGGCCTCATATAGAATGGTTCCATTAGAGCTATAAGAGTTGAAGTTATAGTTACAAGAATTAGTCAATAAGAACTTCATTAGACCTAGTTCATCTCTGTGGGGAGCACTGGTACTAATTGTGAAGAAGTTATTATTTTCCATCCATGTTTCTTTTCTTCATCACACAATGGCAAGTTGCAGCCTTCAAGTAGGGAGATCCTGCTGCCCTGTAGGCTCTTAAGTCAATGATTTCTCATGACCCTCAAGGAATCCTGAACTCGTGGAATGATTCTCACCATTTCTGTGAATGGGAGGGCATTACATGCGGTCGCAAGCACAAAAAAGTCATAGTCCTAGGCCTGATGTCAAAAGCCTTGAGTAGCTTGTTGCCTTCTCACATTGACAACCTCAGCCTCTTAAGAGAGATTAATCTTGAGAGTAACACTATCCAAGGTGAAATCATTTCGAAATTCAGCGTATGTTTAGGTTAAAAGCTCTACTTTTTTTAAATAACTCCCTTGTTGGGAAAAATCCAGCCAATTTGTCTTATTGTTGCAGACTCACAATAATAACCTTAGGATACAACAAGCTAATAGGAAGTATTCCATCAGAGTTTGTCTCTCTATACAAACTCAAAGGACTAGCTTTACATAAAAACAATCTGATAGTAACAATCCCTCATTTTCTCGGGAATATAACATCTCAGGAAATTGTGTCTCTATCTGCTAATTCTTTCATAGGAAATATTCCAGATTCATTGGGTCATTTGAAAGAGTTGAAAAATCTTGTAATTTCCGGAAACAATCTCTCTAATGCAATACTTTCTTTCATTTACAATTTTTGCCTCCTTGTCATTTTCTCAATGTCGCAAAATCAAATTCATGGAAGCCTTCCACCAAGTTTAGGTCTTAATTTTCCTAATCTCATACTTTTCCAAACCAGCCAAAACTTCTTCAGCAGATCCATTGCAATATCTCTATCCAATACTTTAAAACTGAAACATCTTCAAATTTTGAAAAATAATTTTTTCGAAAAATTGTCTGTCAATTTTGAAAGCATAAAGAATCATTTAGTCCTAAATTTAAGATTTAGTAATTTGGGAACTAGGGATTGTGATGAGATGGGGTTTATGAATTATTTGAAATACTATCTAGGCAACCCAAGAGGGGGGGTGAATTGGGATTTTAAAAATTATCCTAAGCAAACCATACAACAATCCAATCTAATGCCTTAATAAATTCGAAAACAATAAATTCAAAGAAAGCACAATAATAAATGAGTAAGGGAAGAGAAAGCAAACTCAAGGATTTTTACGTGGTTCGGCAATCCCCGCCTACGTCCACGCCTCCAAGCTCACCGGGCTTGAGGATTTCACTAAGCTAGCCTCCCAAGGCTTCAAACGCTTACAATTGACTTCCAAGGTGTCAATGAACCTTTACAACAAGAGATTATCCCCAATCTCTTAACCCAAGTGTATCCCAACACTTACAACCTCTCAAGGTTAAATATTACAAATGAATTTTCTCTCACACAATGTGTTTGATTACAAATGAATGCTCAATGTGTGAATAGATGAAGAGAGAATGTGTTTAAAGCTCTATGAAGATTGTATTCTCGAATATAAGCTCAATGGTTGTGTTGTGATCAATCTTTGTTTGAATTTGAATGAGCTTATTTATAGTAGCAGCTGAAAACTAGCCGTTATAGACTGTCTGCACACTGTCGGATCGCCATTAGTTAGATATCGGATCGCCGTTTGACTGGTCAATATGACCGTTGGGGCTGATTTTCAAATTGTCGGATCGCCGTTAGTGTCTAGAGACTAATCTTCAATTCTGTTAGATGTCGGCGAGCCGTTATCACGAAGTCGGATCGCCGTTAGTGTCCATAAGCTGATCTTCAATTCTGCTCGCTGTCGGCGAGCCGTTTATTGAGATGTCGGATCGCCGTTTTCTACAGTGACTGCTACAGTGACTGCTACAGTGAACTATTTTGTAAAATAACAGTTTGACCCTCAAATTTTATATAACTGTACTATGGCCCAGAACGTTATAAAACTTTACAAATAAGTCCAATTTCAGAATTTCTAAATAATGCTTTGTGAATCCCAAAACTTTCTGAAATTATGATATAGCCAAAAATGCTAAGAGACTTTTCAAATAAGTCCTTCACCAAAATTTCAAGCAATACTTGTTTATTTCAAAGATTTCAAAATTCTTTCAATTAAACCATAAACTTTGAAAAACAACCAATTTCATAAAATCATTTTTCCATTAAATATGAAACATTTATAATGTGAAAATAATGATTTATTTAAAAAGAATAAAAACAATCAATTTCATAAAATCATTTTTCCATTAAATATAAAACCTTTATAATGTAAAAATAATGATTTATATAAAATGTATAAAAACTAATTTGAGCTTAAAAGATTAATCATTCTTAATCTTGTTTGTTATCATCAAAATCAATATTATGGAAACATATATGTTAACATTATTTGGCCAACTATAGGGAATTGTAAGTTTTGAATTTAGGCAGAAATCGATTTAGAGAAGCATTGCCTCATTCAATAACTAATTTGTTAAAGTTAACTTCAAATTTTGGTCCTTAGGTATAATCAGCTATATCGAAGCATCCCTTCAAGAATAAGTAAACTTTTTAGCTTATACTTATTAGGGATGTAGTAAAACCAACTAACATGCACAATTCCTAGATAAATAGGTAAGCTTCTAAACTTACAGGGTTTGGATTTTAGTGACGACCATTTCTTAAGGGAAATTCCTTCCACTTTGGGAAATTTGTCGTCATTATTTCAAATTTTCTTAAACTATAACAATTCATAAAGAGTCATCCTTTCTAGTTGAAACAATTTGCATACTTAGAAATGTTCCAAAATGACCTCGGTCGAATTATACCGAACGCCATTTTCAACATATCCTATCTTTTGAATTCATTGAATTTAGCCTAAAACAACTACGTTGAATC
Source organism: Citrus trifoliata (assembly GCA_018350135.1). Taxonomy (NCBI): domain Eukaryota; kingdom Viridiplantae; phylum Streptophyta; class Magnoliopsida; order Sapindales; family Rutaceae; genus Citrus; species Citrus trifoliata. Next base: position 18,798,674 of record CM031389.1, on the reverse strand, counting down.
TATACCCGTAAGGATCGGTAATCTGAAAGCTTTGAAGAGTTTTGATGTGTTTAATAATAACTTAGCTAGTGAAATTTCAAGTGAACTTTGTCTTTACTTTAATCTTGAAGAGATTTATGTAGCAGGAAACTTTTTCCACAAATCCATTTCTTCATTTTTCAAAACTTTAAAAGGCATTCAAAAGGTCAATCTTTCACAGAATAATTTGTCTAGTCAAATTCCAATATTCAATCGGGGCTCTTTCTTTGGAATATCTTAACTTACCTTTCAATGATTTCGAGGGTAAACTACTAAAAAAATGAATCTTTGCAAATGCAAGCACAATATCAGTTATAGGTTATAGTAGACTTTGTGGGGGCATACCTGAATTGCAATTGCCCAAATGCACTAAGAACAAATCAAGCAGTCAGACGATCTCTCAAAGATTGAAAATAATAATCTCAACTGTAAGTGCCTTTTCAGGACTAGTTATGGTGTCATTTTTCATTTTCTATTGGCACAAAGGGACAAGGGGATCTTCCAGGTAGCCTTTAAGACTAATAATGAGAAAAGCACTTCCAAATATGTCTTACAAAAACTTCCTCAAAGCAACTGATGGGCTTTCTTCAACTCAATTGATTGGAGTTAGTGGCTTTGGCTCCTTTTGTAACAGAGTATTTGACGAAGATGGACATGTTGTTGCAATCAAAGTGATTAATCTTCAATGCCAAGGAGCTTCTAAGAGTTTCATGTGTCAAAATTGCCCGCAACATCTAGAAGCTTTGAATAAGCAAAATTGGTGGCACACGGCTTTACGGATTGGACATCAATCCATATCCGATCCATGATTTTACGGATTATAATTTTTCAATCCAATCCAATCCACGGATTGATAAAATTCAATCCAAATCCAATCCATACATCTGCGGATCAGATGCGGATTTGACTCAATCCATATCCAATCCACCATTTTGCATATTAGTTTTCGAATTAAAATTTTTTAGTTCTCTCCTAATAATGAAATAAAAAAATCTAATATAACAATAATTTTGCTACCAATTAAATTTAAAATTGAATAAAGTTTAAATAAATTAATTGTTTAAATAAAGCTAAAATAATATGTTTAAAATTTCAAAATATAACACATCGAGACTAATTATTCAAATAAAGCTACAATAATACGTTCAAAATTTCAAAATATAACACACCAAACTTAATTGTTCAAATAAAGTTACACTAATACGTTAATATAATACCGAAATTAATTGTTCAAATAAAGCCACAATTAATTGAAATGATGAAGTTTCAGAAACCAAACATAGTTTGATCCTTCACCAGGGCTGTTGTGCCTGTTGAAAAGTGGTGATTACGGAGCCATCCACGATGAGAATCAGGAGAAGCCGTACGGGTGGTGATCTTGAAGGTTGTGATAGTGAAACTGTTCAACTGGAACCAATGAATATGAAGTGGCTCGATAGACTTGGGAAAGAAGATGGCTTGCTCTCGCCGGAATTGCGCGGCCGATGTCCTTTAAATCCGTGTCGAGAGTGTATCCAACCAGTATTGAGTGTTGCTAGTGTGTGTGACGGCGGGGAAGCTTAGGGTTTTTTGTTTGCAAATTGTTGGTGACTTGGCATTATGTTACTTTACTTTTGCTAGTGCGTGTGACTTTGCTTTTATTTTATTTTACAATTTTTACAAGTTATATTTGTATATTTGATTATTTAATTATTTTTTTATTTTATATTACTATTGGGTAATGGTTAATATATGTTATAGTGCTTAGTAGCTATTCAATGTCACGTTTATAATTTTTTAATTAAATTTATAATAATTTTTTAATTATATATATATATATATATATTTTTTTTTTTTGCGGATTCACGGATTTCTGTAGATTTACAGAAGTAAATCTATATCCAATCCATCGACTGTGGATTTTTAAATTTTCAATCCATATCCAATCCACCAATCCACGGATTGGATTTATACGGATCGGATTCAGCAGATCGGACGGATTGAGCGGATCGGATTGGATTCTAAACATCCCTAGTATTTTTTTTGGAGTTGGGTACTATTCATGCATACGACACTGTTCACGTATATGGTACTGTTCACAAGAAACCTTGGGAGCGATCCAAGAATTTTGCAGTGCAAAGCAGGGAATAGTGGTGTGAGTAATGCAATTGTGTGGTTTTGTACATGTTTAGGAAAGTTCTGTCACAAAGGCGATAAGAGCTTAAGGAGTCTGGGTTTTAAGTGGGACCATTGTGACCCCTCCAGTCTCTCATGAGAACTTTCCATGTGCATTCTTACACATACTCACAACTATTCAGGGTAGTACACTAGTTTGTGTGCGGTATTTATCAACAAAATGGTGGCAAAATATGAAATTGAGAAGTTTAACGGAAATAATTTTTCGTTGTGGAAAATGAAGATGAAAGCTGTATTGAGGAAAAATAATTGCTTGACAGCAATTGGAGAAAGGCCCATGAAGATAACTGATAACAAATGGAACGAAGTAGACGGCAACGCCATTTTTGATCTACACTTGACACTTGCGGATGAAGTATTATCCAGAGTGGCAGAGAAAAATAGAGCGAAGGAAATTTGGGATACTTTTACAAAATTGTACGAGGCCAAGTCATTACACAACAAAATCTTCTTGAAGAGAAACTCTATACTCTTCGAATGGTGGAATCTACAATGGTGACCGACCACATCAACACCTTGAAGACTCTATTTTCACGACTCATAACGTTAGGCCATAATATAGAGGAAAATGAACGTGCAGAGCTTCTACTTCAAAGTCTACCAGATTCATATGATCAACTCATCATCAACCTGACACACATCAATCCAACGGACAGTCTAGTTTTCGATGATGTTGCAGCCTCCATATTAAATGAGGAGAGCAGGCTGAAAAATATGGAAAATAGACAAGCAAGTTCGCAGCAAGCGGAGGTAATATCGGTGACGAGAGGGAGATCAACGGAACGTGACCCCAGTGGGAGTCACAATAATGGTAGATCAAAATCCAAAAGTAAAAAGAATGTTAAATATTACAACTGTGGCAAGAAAGGGCACGTCAAGAAAGAGTATTGGAGTAACCATAAGAGAAGAGAGGGCAAAGAACCTGAGTCATCAAATGCTCAGGGGTGTGTAGCAAGTACTTCAGAAAATGGCAAAATTCTCTACAGCGAGGCAACAACTGTTTCAGAAGGCAGAAAACAATTGTCTGATGTCTGGCTTATAGACTCAGGAGCTACCTGGCACATGACCTCTCGGAGATAATGGTTTTACACATATGAACCTATCTCAGGAGGATCTGTATATATGAGAGATGATCATGCCTTAGAGATCGCTGGTATTGGTACTATAAAAATAAAAATGTTTGATAGTACAATTCGCACAATTGGGGAGGTACGACATGTCAACGGCCTGAAGAAAAATCTATTGTCTTTGGGACAAATGGATAGTCATGGATACAAAACTCATGTGGAGAATGGAATAATGAAGATCGTTAAAGGTGCGCTTGTATTGATGAAGGCAGAAAAGATCGGTGCTAATTTATTCATACTTAAAGGAGAAACACGCTAGGAGGCTGATCCGTGTGTCGCGTCAAATTGAGAAGAATCAACGATGATGTGGCATCTCAAACTTGGCCACATGTCAGAACAAGGTTTGAAGATTCTCTCTAATTGAAAATTACTGGGCTCAAATCGGTAAGTTTATCATTTTGCGAGCATTGTGTTACAAGTAAGCAGCATAGATTAAAATTCAGTAGATCTATCGCTAGAAGTAAATGCATTCTAGACTTGATTCATTCTAATGTTTGGGAATCACCGGATATATCCATGGGAGGTATAAAGTACATGGTGACTTTCATTGATGATTATTACAGAAAAAATTGGGTGTATCCAATTAAGAAAAAGTCAGATGTATTTCCAGTGTTTAAAGAATACAAAGCGCGGGTGGAACTTGAATCTGGTAAAAAGATCAAGTGCTTGAGGACAGATAATGGTGGAGAGTATACAGATGACAAGTGTTTTACTTTCTGTAAGCAAGAAGGTATGCAGAGGCAGTTCACGGTAGAATACACTCCTCAATAAAACGGAGTGGCAAAGCGGATGAACAGAACTCTTACAGAAAAAATAAGAGCTATGTTGAGGACTGCTAGTCTACCTAATTCATTATGGGGAGAAGCAGCCAAAACTACTTGTTATATAGTAAATCGGTCGCCATCTATAGCTATTGGGTTGAAGACAGCGATGGAGATGAGGACTAGAAAGCTAGTTGATTATTCCTACCTACATACATTTGGATGTCCTGTGTACGTGATGTAAAATGCCCAAGAAAAAATAAAGCTGGATCCAAAATCTAGAAGATGTATCTTCTTGGGGTATACTGATGGAGTAAAGGGATATCGTCTGTGGGACCCCACTGCCCACAAGATCGTTATCAGCAGAGATGTTATATTTATAGAAGATCAACTGCAAAGGAGAAATGATGATGATAGCAGGGTAAAACAAAAGTCAAAGACTATACTAGTATATGTGGAAAATAATCCAAAAGATTCAGATTTTTCTGAAGCAGCCCCAGAGCACGAAGAACAAGAATTAGTCGAGTCCAAGGCTCTAGAAATTCGTCGGTCAACTCGCGAGAGACGACCACCAGCGTGGCACTCGGAGTATGTCACAGAGATCAATGTTGTTTACTGTCTTCTAACAGAGGATGAAGAGTCTTCAACTTTCCATGAAGCTTTAAACAACTCAGATGTTTCTTTGTGGATGACAGCAATGCAGGAAGAAATTGAAGCTCTATACAAGAACAAAACATGGGAACTTGTACCACTACCACACGGAAGAAAAGCCATTGGAAACAAATGGGTCTATAAGATCAAGTGTGATGGTAATGACCAAGTGAAGCGGTATCATGCAAGATTGGTGGTGAAAGGATATGCTCAGAAAAAAGGCATTGACTTTAACGAGATATTTTCTCCGGTGGTTCGACTCACAACAGTTAGAGTAGTCTTGTCGATGTGTGCTACATTTGACTTACATCTTGAGCAATTAGATGTGAAAACTTCATTTCTTCATGGAGAACTTGAAGAAGAAATATATATGCTCCAACCAGAAGGTTTTACAGAAATATGAAAGGAGAACTTGGTTTATAGGTTGAACAAATCCCTACAGGGTCTCAAACAAGCACCGATGTATTAGTATAAGAGATTTGATTCCTTCTTTATGAGCTTCGGATACAACAGACTTAGTTCAGACCATTGTGCATATTACAAGAGGTTTGAAGATAATGATTTCATTATTTTGCTATTATATGTGGATGACATGTTGGTAGCAGGTCCCAACAAAGATCGAATCCAAGAATTGAAGGCACAATTGGCTAGGGAGTTTGAAATGAAGGACTTGGGACCAGCAAACAAGATTTTAAGGATGCATATTCACCGAGATAGAAATAACAGGAAGATTTGGCTTTCGCAGAAGAGTTACTTGAAGAAAATCTTACGGCGCTTCAACATGCAAGATTGTAAGTCAATTTCTGCCCCACTTCTTATTAATTTCAAATTATCCTCAAGTATGTGTCCTAGCAATGAAGTAGAGAGGAAGGAGATGTCTCGACTACCGTATGCATCAGCAGTGGGAAGTTTGATGTTCGCTATGATATGTACTAGACCGGACATTGCACAAGCAATGGGAGCAGTTAGTCGATACATGGCGAATCCTAGTGGAGAGCATTGGATAGCTGTGAAGAGGATTCTGAGATACATCAAAGGAACCTCGGATGTTGCATTATGTTATGGAGGATCTGCATTTATTGTCAGAGGCTATGTGGATTCAGATTTTGCAGGAGATCTTGATAAAAGAAAATCCACTACTGGTTATGTGTTTATACTTACGGGAGCAGCTGTAAGCTGGGTTCCGAAACTGCAGACCGTTATGGCTTTATCTACAACAGAACCAGAATACATGGTAGCTACATAAGCTTGCAAGGAAGCTATTTTGATACAAAGATTATTGGAAGAGCTCGGGCACAAACAACATAAAATTCCTGTGTTTTGTGACAGTCAAAGTGCCTTGCACATTACAAGGAATCTGACATTTCATTCTAGGATAAAGCACATAGGAGTTCAGTATCACTTCTTTCGAGAAGTAGTGGAAGACGGAAGTGTGGATTTACAGAAAATCTATACGAAGGAGAACCTAACAGATGTTTTGACCAAGCCGATAAATGCTGACAAGTTTATCTGGAGTAGATCCTCTTGTGACTTAGCAGAAACATAAGCAATATGATTATGGTGAAACAGAAAGAATGATGTGGAGATTGATTGATTTTCAATCTAATCTCCAAGTGGGAGAATGTCAAAATTGGCTGCAGCATCTAGAAGTTTTGAATAAGTAAAATTGGTGGCACACGGCTTTGAAGTTGAAAATGCCGAAATTATTAAGGAAGAAAGAAGACTTTGGCAGCTGCACAAGTTTGAAGAAAAATGAAGAAGAATAAAGAAACTTTGAAATTCAAAGGTGGTTGAGAGAAAAGAATAATAAAATAATAAAAAAAATTCAAATAAATAGAAAAGGAAGAGGGAATGAAGCCTATAAATAGAGGCTTCACTCCGCTCTTTAATCCATCCATTCTTCAGTTCTTCTCTTCTACTGTGAGAGAGATAAATAGAGAGCTTGAGTAATTTTCAAAGCTTAAAATTATAAAGCTCTCGTGAGTCTAGTGAGTGAGAGATTGGGTGTATTGGGGTTCTAAAAAGTGAGCCAAAATATTATAATACTTGTAATCCTCATATCACTAGTGAAATATTTTCTTCTTCTTCGCCCGTGGACGTAGGCTAAAAGCCGAACCACGTAATTTCTGGTGTCCTCTCTTGTGCTTGTTCTTTATTTTCTTCTAATTTTATTTTAGCTGCGTGTGTGCTTCACCCACCAATTTCCTAACATCATAGCTGAATGTAAAGCCTTGAAAATTATCCATCACAGAAATCTTGTTAGAGTTATAACTTCATGCTCAAGTATTGATTTTTAGGGTAACGACTTTAAAGTTATTGTCTATGAGTACATGCCAAATGGGAGTCCTGAAAAATGATTACATCCGAATGTAGTTCCAAAAAAAGACAAAGAAATTAAAATTCATAAACTTACCCTTTTTCAGAGAATAGGTGTAACACCCCAATTCCACTAATAAGGTACTCTGGTGGAATTGAAGTGAAACTGCATTTTGTCATCAATTGAAGTGAAACTGCATTTTGTCATTCTCATATCTAAAACTTTTAAAGTAATAACCAACAATAAATGTTCTAAACCTCCAAAAGAATATAAATAATGAAATAACATATGCTTAAATAAATATCATCCCAAAGGAAGTTAAAATATTCATAGCTTCACCACTAAAAAAACGCATTTTTATGATAGAAAATTTATGATACATATTGAATTGTCACGAAGGTATCATAAAAAAAATGATATTTTCGTGATTAATATCTTTTTGTCAAACTGTTATGACATATTCATGACTCATATTTATGTAATTTATTATTGATAGTTTTTAGTTTTTTAATCATTTACAAAACTTGACAGGCATTAATCACAGGTTCAAACGACATTGTTTTAAAATTGATTTATTTACCAAAATTCCATTAACAAAATATTTTTATTTTGTAATTATTAAAAACAAGGTTAAACGGTGTCGTTTAAGCGTTATACTTTAAAAGATCCAAACTTTCAACACTTAGTAAAATTAAGCGTTTCGTATGTTTTCTTTTCACATAGTGAATGAGCAGCCCTAACTCACTCTCAGCTAAAGAAAACGAAACATTCACAACCGCCATCACCTCAATCTCTCACTAAATTCATAGCACTCAACCTCTCACTTAAATCAACTGTCATTATTCGATTGGAAAAACTATTAGCCTAAAGGGTTGCACATTTTGTAATTTTGATAATAACAAACATGTGTCTTAAGTGATTTGAAAAATATTGTATTTCATATTTCACTAGTTCTTAAAGGATAATATTTATGATGAAGTGAATCATGTGAAATCAAGATCAAAGCACTCAATGGACAACGGCGCGATCAAGAATAAAGTTTAGAGCTCAACGGACTCATTATTGCGATAATTCTTGTAAAGTTGGTATGATTTAATAAATGAATGGTTTAACATTTGAGAAGCTCATGATTTTGTTTAATAAATCATTATTTTTTCATAAATAAGAAATTTTACAAGCATAAACTAAGTATTTTGTGAAGTTAGTTATTTTTCAAGATGTGGACTAAAATGAAAAAGTTTTACAATTTTTGATTTTAATAAGTATTGTTTTGAATTCCGAATTTGGACTTATTTACAAACATTTGAAATTGTTTGGGCCATACTATAATTTATAAATATTTAAGGGCTTGAGTGTAAATATCATAAGTGGACAGAGAGTTAGTGACTAACCACCTGAGGGCTAGCGGCTAGCCGCCTAAGGAAAACTTCACACTTTCAAAATTTGGACTAAATTGAAAAAGTTCTAAAAACTTTGAAATTTATAAGTATTATGTTAAATTTTGAAAATGATTATTTTGAAAAATATTATCATGTATTGGGCCACATCACAATTTCAGAAAGTTTTAGCAATAACAAGTATTATTTAGAGATTCTGAAGTTGGACATGTTTGTAATATTTTATGATATTTTGGGCCATAATATAATTATAGAAAGTTTTAGGCACAATATAATTTTGTGAACAGGGTTACTGTAGCAAAATTAAAATTTAACGGTAGCTTTACTGTTCTAAAGTAGCGAGCTAGATAAATTAAACGGCTAGCCGCTTGCTCGTTGGAATTTGCCCATAACGGCTAGTTTTTGGGATTTAGCTATAAAAACTCAACTCCAACTTCAAGTTTAAGACTTTTGCAAGCATAAACAAGTGCATAAAACATATATTGAGTTTTCATTTCGCAAATCATCTTATATTGAATCATCATTGTGCTATTATTTGTAGATCCACTCTAAAAGAGAGTTGCTTGCTGTATTCTTCATTTTTCTCATCAAATTTGTAAGTGTATAAGTGTGAGAAACACTTTTGTGAAGAGATTGGGAGATAATCTCTTTCTTGTAAGGTTTATTGACACATTAAAAGTCAATTGTAATGAATTTGATGCCTTGGGAGGCTTGGATAGTGAAATCCTGGAGCTTGGTTGGCTTGGAGGCGTGGACGTAGGCAGAGATCGCCGAACCATGTAAAAATTATTTTGTTTACTCTCTCTTCCCTTACTCTTTTATTATTGTGTTTTATTGACTTTACTTTTTTATTTAATTAAGGTAATATATTAAATTATTGTGCGAATTGTATTGTATAAGTTTTAAAATCCTAATTCACCCCCCACTTGGGTTGTATAACTTGCATTTCAAAAACTTTAGGCCATGTGAAAACCCCATGGAAGCAGTGGTAGTGTTGACACATGGTGGGATGCTACGGATTGAGATCCATGATCGGTACAAACTTGCAACAACTCTCGTAGCTTCTGCGCAATAGTGGCGGTCAGATTTTGAAGGGGTTGTTGTGAGAAGTAAGACTGAGGTGGTGGTGGAGAAAGGTCTAGTGCAATCATGGGAAGGGTGACTATGGAGGTTGAAGTAAGTGGTCAATTTACTCCATTTCCTTCTTCACCTCCAAGTTACATTGTTGTTAATGGGTTGCGCCCTCTTACATACTCTTTATTGGCCCAGGTAACAAATCTTTATTTTGCATTTGTGTTCTTTTATTGTTAATTCTATCTTGCTTTTTGCTTAAAAAAGGGAAACATTCTCTAATTAATCACAATGATAAGAAACATTAGAAGGTAATGTTGAAACTTGCCTATCGAATTTCCCAAAATCATTTTAGTTTTGAAGAAATCCGCTGCTCATCGTTGCTTTGGTGATGAAGGTAAATACAAAAATAACTTGTTTAATTTTGAAAATTAAATTTGTTGCTCCTTATTATTCCTTGATTAATTGGCTTTTTCCATTTATTATGCGTAGTTAATAAATGGAAATTGATCTCTCAATGCCTTGCATTTTGACCTAACTAAAATTTGGGGTATTTAAAATTGAAATTGGAGGTTAATTTGGCTGATCAATTTATCACATACAAATCAAATTGATTGAGTTTAGATTAAAGAATATTCCATCTTATGGTGTCTTTGCTCTCTTTGAAGTTTATAGCAAATTCTTTATAATTTTAGGTTCAAATATGTGTACGGTGAAAAATTAAGTTAATTGATTGTTTTAATGGATTTACATGACCAGGTTTTGCACAATATTATGTTCAATTATGCCAATTACTCAAGCTCTCATGAATGACTTTGCATGACTCCAAGCTTTGGAAATGGTTAGTTTTTAATAGGGAAATTATCATTTGTATACCCTTAATTTACTCTATTATCAAAAATATTACAACACTTTGAGGGTGTATCAATAGTCCACCCTAAGTTGACAAAATGTATCAGGTAACTACTAAACCATTAATTGCCGTTTAAATATGATGACGTCAGAAGGGTAATTTGGTCTTTTCATATGATACAAGTGATAATTTAAGGGTATACAAGTGATAAAAAGAGAATTTAAGGATATACAAGTGATAATTTTCAAGGGTAAAATCGTCAATTCACTGTAATTCCTTTAACTTTCAAACGACAACTAATGGTTTGGTGGTCGGCTGATACAGTTTGTCAACTAAGGGTGGACGATTGATACATTCTCAAATTGTTGTAGCATTTTTTATATTAGAGCAAATATAGGGTATACAAATGATAATTTTCCTTTTTAATATAAGCATTAGTGGAAATTTCATAAGTGCTTAACAAATACTAATGAAATTTCATGTGGATGTTGTGAGTAATAACTTTCATGGAATTTTATTAAATGTTGCGACAAGTATAGATTTTTTTAAATGTTGTGCATAATAACTTCCATGGAATTTTTTTTCTTCTGAATTTTAAGTAACTTTTAATATGCTATTTTTGTTCTTAATTGTGTTAAACTAACTATGGCAGAAGAATTCAAGTTTCAAGATCCAGCTAGGCTAAAGGCTGTGTTATTACGTGTAGTGATATGTATCACATCACAAGGAGTTAACAAATGAAGCATCGTCTCTAATCGAGACAGTAATGGGTGCTGTGTGTAACTTATTGTTGCTTATACTATTGGTAATTGCTTCTTGCAAGTGTAGTTTATTTTAGTAGTAAACTTTTTTTTTATTATAATAGTATTATCTTCTAGATTATGTTAGCTTAGAAAAAGGAATCTAGGAGGTAAGAGCAAGGTACTACTATCACTTCTAGCAATTCTATTAAAATATTATTACTTTTGTTGCTCATCTTGTGTTTGGTTAAAATGCTTGAATGACAATTATCTACATTATAAAGAGAATAAAAATAGGTAAATTATTCACCGACCACCTGTTTGTTCACTGTTTTTCAAAAATACACAAATCTTTTTCTTTTTTTTTGCAGTGCTCCACTTGAAGTTAATATTTTTTTTATTGGTCCACTCTTGTTATAACACTGTTAGAACTTTGCTGACATGAGGGTAAAGTTATCATTTCACAACGACACAGTGGTGGACAAGTGAAAAACAATATAACTTCAAGTGGAGTTTAGCAAAAAAAAATTAAGAATTGTGTATTTTTGAAAAAATATGAAAAAAAGGTCGATGGATAATTTATCTTTTACATTTGAGGGTAAAAAAGTCATTTATACAATATTCCGTTAGTTTTCTTAACGGTCTCCAAATGGAAGTGGACAAGTGAAAATAAATATAACTTCAGGTGGATTCCAGCAAAAAAAATAAAAATAAAAATTGTGTATTTTTAAAAAAGTCCTAAAAAACAGGTGGTCGGTGGATAATTTCCCTAAAAAATATAGATTTGTATTATTTGGATTTAACTTATTGAGTTTTTGGATGCCTATTTATTGTAACTTCAAACTAGATTTTATTTTGTTATTATGGATTTTCTAAGTGCTTGTTAATGGATTTTTGTGTTTTATTTTTTGTTAATCTCAACGTATTGTAAAACAGTTCTATAACTACAAGCTAACTACTTATTTCCATAACATGGGGGTTCTATTTAATTATATAATTCTTGATAGTCTTTTATTTGCTCCTTTTTCAACTATTGCTAACAATTTTGTTGTAAAGTTTTCTGGGTTTTGATAGTTACAAGACTTAGATATTTGAAGATAAGTATTTTAGCTAGCTATTGTGTTTTTCTGAGCTTTCAATTTTCCTGGATCAGTTTATTAATGCATAATTTATTAGGTTTGATCAATAGTTATTGGCAAGGCAATAATACTTTGGAGTTGATACTTGTAGAAGATAAATTTTTATCCATTTATCTAGCTCTATAATTCTTTCATTTTATTTGTTAACCCATGATTATCATCAAATACAAATCTTTTATTCAATCAACTTATTAGAGACCACTATTGTGGGGCTTGTGGGACTTGCCCTCGAAGATGGTGGGGGTGATGTTTTGAAGAGACTTTATTCCCAGCAGTAGCAACTAATTGGTTTGAAATTGATTTTTTTCTTTATATTTGTTGGGAAGGATTGTATATCCAAATAAGAAATATTTTTTAATGTTAATTTAAATTCACATTCTTTTGTAGTATTGATTATGTATATATTCATATGAAATTAAAAATTATTTTTTAAAATTTGGAAAAATTAAATTGAAAAATAGTTTATAAAACATATTTATATAATTCAAAATTAAATTTTAATTAAATATAAATAATAACTAATGAAATAAATTAATAATGGAAAAATAAAAAAAATGAATATCAGCTAAATTTTGGAATCTCAACAAAATTGATTCAAGATTTTAGAATCCGACCAGATTTATTTATGTCATCATCTTATGACATATATTAGTCACGAATGGAAGTGTTTATGACAAGTATTAGTCATGTGTGAAATGTTTTCATCAAAACAGTTATGACAGAATCGTGACAGATAATATGTCATACATAAAATGATATATAAAATCAGTCATCTTATTTTCTTGACACCGAAATAAATGACGGTCGCTTAACCGTCATACAACATGAGAGATGACAGGTAATGCCTGTCATAAAAGCCTTTTTTTCTAGTAGTGTAACATTATTCCCCAAAAGAAACTGAGCTCTTATTTTCCTCCTAAGACCATAAGTGTTGTGCAAATTTTAATGTACTCGCAAGCACACGAATCATTGTAGTGTAGATCAATGGTGACGAGTGTCGATCTCATGAGGAGGTGGATTTTAATTGTGTTTAGAATTAATTTTGTGAATGGATGGTTGGATTTATGGTGGAAATGATTTGGAATATGCTAAAATTTAAATTAAAATAGCGAGAATAAATTCTAAAATTGGAATTGAAATGGTGAGAATAAATTGAAGAGAAATTCTATTAAATTGACACACTTGGGTATCTGGATCCGTATCAACATGCATCATGTGCTAAATAATCCGTATTAATACCAATTAAATCATGAGGGGGAATCCACACCTCATGATACACGCTCCAATCAATATGGTGCTAAGGGCTTATCGTGCTAAATAATAATAACCTTGTACTAGAGGGCCGGTGAAACCAAGGCGGTACTAGACAAGATTAGTATTATTTGTCGACAAGAAGTCAAAACATCCACAAAAACTAGAGGGGAAGAGAAAAATAAATTTACCAAATAAAGCCCATGACACATGTTGAGACTTCACCTTCAACCCAAGCTTGAAAGAAAATTAGCCACTCATAATTGAATTAGGGGCAAAATGGGAATTTATTAAAATACGAAGAAAATACAAGATAGAGAAGGAATTACAGAAAATGGATCCCAAAAATGGATTCAGAGATATCAAATTAGGGGGGGAGGCCCCCTTTTTATAGATACATGGAGTAAATCATGGCCATCGGATTAAAAACAGTTTGGACGATCAGGATTGCGCCACGTCATCAGTCAACAGTACACGGTTTGACCACGCGGATAAACAGTAATACGGTTTGACCCGGATGAACAGTAATGCGGTTTGGTTGAAAATAATCCTGTGTGATGCATGCACCGTACACGAGATTTTTCGTCCACTGATATGCGGCCACGTCACCATCAACAGTACATAAGAATTTTAGTCCAACAGGATCGTGACACCTCATCAGTCAATGCCACATCATCGGTCCATGTCACGTCATTGATCCGTCTATGTGAACAGTGTCGTTTATAAATATGCATTTTCTAATACTCAACACACCCCCCAACCAGCTTATTGTTAGTCCCTAGCAAATAAAGCGAAAACAAAATTCAAATTCAAAATGTTTTTTTTTATAGAAACACTCGTGTTTATTCAATCAGATTAATGATAGCAATCAAATAAAAATATAAGCATTATCTCCAGTCTAAAGCAACATCACACCCACATCAACCATCCACATGAATTAGCCCAGTAGACTTTGTTATAGCTACTTTCAAGAATGACATGTCAAACCCCAAAATCTCACTGGAAGTAGTGACACTCTCACAAATAAATTAAACCCAATAAAAATAGTCACTCCAATGAATGGTAATTGAGAGAGAAAATAATAAAGAAGTGATATCACATGCTCTCACCAAGATGAAATAAATATGCCCTCAGCTTAGAAATAATACGATCTCAAGTCAAACAAAAATGCTAGTCATCCCACTTTAATTTTTTTTTTATTATGCATCACTACATCTTTTTAGCCCATATAACTAGCTTCTACTTCAAACTATAGTTCCCTAAAATTAAGAAGGACTTTTATTAGAACGTAACGTAGGCTAGGGACATGGCTAATAAAGAAGGGAAATAAGGAAAAACAAAGTGTATGTTTGAGAAAAATGCAGAGAATTTTTTTTTTTTTGGAAGTTGTAAGGTGGATTTCACTTATTATTGTTATTTTTATTCTTTTGAAACAACAACTTTTGTTTTCTTTTTTTTCTTTTTTTTTTGAACTATCTGGCATAACTTCACTTAACAAAATAATTATTTACATTTTTCTCAAACATAAATAGGTGATGGAACTTATAAGACATCGAGTAATACTCCAAATCGGAGTGGGTCAAGATGATAAGTTGACAAAGAAAAGGTTTTTTTTTAAAAAAAAAAAGCTCAAAAGGGTTAACTATGGATATTGAATAAAATGGATGGCTAGAAAGGCTCAAACGGATCAAAGATGGCCTTTCCATCGTCTTTTAGGGCTCTAAATAATCATCCATATCTACTAGTTAAATGGGCCTCCTAATGTAACAACACACATTTTTTTTTCTTTTTTTCTTTTTTTTTCTTTTTTTTTTATTTTACAGAATTTTTTTAAGGGTTAACTCAAAAGCAATTTAGAGATCGTGTGTAAAATAATAAACTGCTAAGCTGTATAAAGAGTGGGCAAAATGGTTATTCTCCAAGAAAAATAATAGGCTCAAAAACTCAATTGGTACTTATTATGACATGTTCATTCCTTCAAGCAACTCATATTTGTATTCGACATCAGCATGTAAAGTAGCAAATATGGCGTAACATCACTTAAGACCAACGATAATACAAATACTAAAATTTGAAATTCATTATGTCATCCAATGTTAAAACAAATCACACAAATTTTTTTTTTCAAACAATATTCTACCCCCCAAGCTATTCTAAACATGAAAGGAAAATATGCATGCAGAAATGAGAAAATGATGTAGAAAAACTAATTAGAAAAGTTACACTTAAAATGATATAAAAAGAAAATAATTTTTTTTAAGAAGATGCGTTTCTAAAGGCACTACACTCCATATTCAGCCATCTTCGGCTCAAAAGTTAGAAAATGTATATTTATAGAGGAGAAAATAAAAAGAAGAAGAAAAATAAACATCAAAACTTAATAAAGAAAAAGAATTTTTTTTTGTTTTTTATTTTTTTTATTTTTTTTATTTTTTTTAACAATCAAGATGCGTTTCTAGAGTAACTACATTCCATATTCAGCCATCTTCAAGACAAAAAGTTAGCAACAGTTAGTTTCTACAACAAAAAATCAGTAAAAACTTAACCAAGATTCCACAATTGTCGACTATTCCCTCCCTCCAACCAGAACGAAACATTGTCCTCAATGTTTTAAAGGAAAAAAGTAGAGGTTAGAAGACATCACCTAGGTGGTGCAACAAAGAAGAAAATATTTGCAGGCGAAGAGTTAAATATAATTTGTACTTCTTACAGCGGCTATTGTTACCATCATTATTTGGACGCTCCAACACAAAGGTCCAGGGGTCCGGCTCTAGTCTATAAGCTTGTAACAGATCAAGTAGCTCATTAGCAGTGTGAGCACAAATAAAAAGTTTTTTTGCATTCGAGGGAATGAAATAGTTTTTTATTGAATGGTTAAGAAATGCGATAAAGCCATCATAAAAGTTATTGACATTTAACAAACCGATGGGTTTCTGGTGAATGTGCAGATGGGCCCAAGATGCTAGTGTGATAAGTGCCTCTAGTGTTGCAAGATCTCCTGGAAGGAAAATAAAAGCATCAGCATGATTAAGCATTTCAGTTATTCTTTCTTGCATACCTGAGACGACTAACTCTTCTCCAGTTGATGAGTCAGACGAACTGCCCAATGGTTTTAGAACTCTTGGGATGATGCCTAACACTTGGCTGCCTCTGATAAAAGCTGCTTCTGAGACCATTTTTGATAACCCTCGATTATCTCCTCCATACACCAAGTGTAATTTTCTCGCTGCTATGCTTTGGCCAAGATCTATGGCTGCCTCAACGAACTCTTTATGTTTGCCATAGGTAAATCCAGAAAGCACACAAATGTTCTTGAAT
This sequence comes from Citrus trifoliata, assembly GCA_018350135.1. Classification (NCBI taxonomy): domain Eukaryota; kingdom Viridiplantae; phylum Streptophyta; class Magnoliopsida; order Sapindales; family Rutaceae; genus Citrus; species Citrus trifoliata. The sequence continues at coordinate 18,781,856 of CM031389.1, read as the reverse complement.
TGTCTATTAGGAGTAGTTGCCATTGCGATACTTCTCAAAAATAATTTGTGAGTGCTTGACAAAAGAAATCACATTTAAGAGTCTTGGTGATAATGGGTCACAGTTGTGTATGAGGTAATATGTCAGTGTCAAATAACGCGTAAAGCACGTGGCTCGCGAGTAAAAAAGGAAACAGCAAAAAAAAGGAAGAAGCAAACAGTAATAAGGAAAAAAAACAAACAGTAATAAAATTATTAAAGACAATAATGCAAACAATAAAACAATAGTGAAATAAAATAACAGTAAAGGAAAAGGATATTCATAAGTAGTTGTGACTGTGGCTCACATCTTCCTCTGGTTTTACGTCCAGAAACGGCTTGAACGCCCTCTATGGGTCGAGGATAGGCTTCCTATCCAATTTTCTTATAAACTGGCAAACAGGGTCGTTTATAGTCAGATTCCCGAGACTATATCGTGCATGCTCTTTCTGGAATAATGGCCATAACTGGAAAATCGCTCCTTGCACATATCTATTGGGATGCGTTTCAAGAGACAAAAGGATATCATCCAATGACTCCTTATTCAAGCCATCCCTAATGAATTGAATCTTATCTTCCCTGTTATCAGACACCATTCCTAAAGAACATGGGTTTTTATTGCAACTCATTCTTGCACACTTATGACAAGCAACAGAAATTCTTCGAGCTCGTCGTTTTCTTGCATAATTTCCTTTAGCACAACCAGGCACATATGCAATAAATGTTGGAGGTAACTCACCTGCCAATCGTACTTTCGCCTCGATTAACCAACGGATGTCAGCAGGTATGTTATTCCTCATGAGCAATCGCATGCGTTTGGACCGAGCTTTATAGATCGTAAGGAGGGCATTCTGAGGAAGTGAAGGGAATCGCTTGTGAAGCTTCGCTAGAATCTCGTTTCTGTCCATACTTTCGCCTCAGAATGTCAATTATTATGGGAAACTGAAGTAACCGACTTGATTGTCACGGAGTACTGTTATCCGCCACTTCACCGGGGTAACAAACTAAAGCACACAAACAGAAAAACAAATTAAAACACACAAAGAAAATTAAAATCGCCCTCTTGTTGAATTTACCTCAAGCTCCAACTGGATGTCGTACACACATCTCTCAATGTCTCTGAGTTGGCTTTCTAAACCTTCAACATAGGCTACTAACTCTGGTGGTTGTAGAGCCCAAATGCGATGTGTTTTACAAAATTGAATATGCCTTTTGAGATGAGTTTTGACACGTTGAAATGGTTTAAGAATGTTCAGGAGGAACGGTCTAAGTAAGGTACTCATGATTAACAATGATAAGAGAAAACTTAATAGTTAAACAAACACACTTATGCAAAAATAATTTCAATTAGCAAAAGAATAATATAAAGAAAGAAAAAAATCAAATCAACTAAAAGAAAAAAAATCAATTCAAATCTGGTGGGTCACTCAAATTTATTTCGGTGTCTTCCCCATGTGGTTGGTACTCTAGATATGGCTTTAATCTTAGACCATTAACTTTAAACGTGACACCGTTCTTTGGGTCCTTAATTTCAATTGCCCCATATGGAAAAACAATATGAACAATAAAGGGACCAGACCAACGAGAGCGTAACTTACCTGGGAATAGGTGCAAGCGAGAATTGAATAAAAGCACTTTCTGACCTGGAGTGAACGATTTTCTCATAATTTGCTTGTCATGAAAGACTTTCATCCGCTGCTTGTAAATCTTGGCATTTTCGTATGCGTCATTGTAAATTTCTTCAAGTTCTGCCAGTTGTAATCTTCTTTCTGAGCTGGCTTGCTGCATGTCAAAGTTGAATTTCTTGATGGCCCAATACGCACGATGCTCGAGTTCCACAGGTAGGTGGCAAGCTTTTCCATACACTAGCCTGTAGGGTGACATCCCAATCGGGGTCTTGAAAGCCGTTCTATATGCCCATAATGCATCATCAAGTCTTATGACCAATCTTTTCTATCTGGACTCACCGTTTTTTCTAATATGTGCTTTATTTCTCGATTGGAGATCTCAACTTGGCCACTGGTTTGAGGATGATATGGGGTCGCCACTTTATAAGTGATTGAATACTTTGTCAAAAGAGCTTTGAATGCTTTGTTACAAAAGTGGGCACCACCATCACTGATTATTGCTCGAGGGAATCCAAAGCGCGAAACAATATTGCTTTCAAAAATCCTATTACCACCTTGTGATCATTGGTTCGACATGCAATTGCTTCTACCCATTTTAATACATAGTCAACAGTAACCAATATGTATTGATGGCCAAAAAAAGAGGGAAAGGGTCCCATGAAGTCGATACTCCATACGTAAAAAATCTCAACCACTAAAATTGGATTTAGTGGCATCATGTTCCTTCGTGTAATACTCCCCATTCGTTGACACCTATCACATGAAGAACAGAAAGTGTAAGCGTCTCGAAATATAGTTGGCCAATAAAAACCACATTGTAAAATTTTAGTTGTTGTTTTCTTAGCACTGAAATGGCCTCCACAAGCTTGTTCATGGCAGAATGAAAGAATATTCTGAATTTCACTTTCTGGGACACATCGTCTAACAATTTGGTATGCACAATACTTGAACAAATACGGGTCATCCCAAAAGAAATTCTTTATTTCTGCAAAGAATTTGGCCTTGTCTTGCTTGGTCCAATACTCTGGAAGTTTACCTGTAACAAGATAATTAACTATATCAGCATACCAAGGTAATACTTCCATATTCATTAATTGTTCATCTGGAAATGACTCATTCAATATTAATGGCTCTGTAATTGTGTCAAAATGGAGACGAGAGAGGTGGTCTGCCACAACATTTTCTATCTCTTTCTTATCTTTGAATTCCAAGTCAAATTCCTACGAAAGTAACACCCAACGAATTAGTCTAACTTTTGCATCTTTCTTTGTGAGAAGATATTTAAGAGCAGCATGATCTGTGAATATAATTATTTTACAACCAATGAGATAAGATCGAAATTTTTCCAATGCAAACACTACTGCTAGCATTTCTTTTTCAGTAGTTGAATAGTTCAACTGTGCATCATTCAATGTCATACTAGCATAGTAAATAACATGCGGAATTCGATCAACTCTTTGTCCTAATACTGCTCCTACTGCATAATCAGATGCATCACACATGAGTTCAAATGGTAAGCTCCAGTTCGGGGGCTGAATAATGGGTGATGATGTCAACAAATGCTTTAATTTTTCAAACGCAACAAGACATAAATCATCAAAGACAAAAGGTACATCCTTAGCAAGTAGATTTCATAAGGGTCTAGAAACTTTGCTAAAATCTTTAATGAAACGTCTATAAAAACCAGCATGCCCAAGGAAAGATCTTACTTCTCTAACTGTTTTGGGTGGAGGAAGATTGGAAATGAGATCCACTTTGGCTTTGTCAACCTCAATACCTTTACTCGAAATGATATGACCGAGAACAATACCTTGTTTTACCATAAAATGGCACTTCTCCCAATTCAAGACTAAGTTCTTTTAGATACATCTCTACAGAACTAGCGTTAGATGATGTAAACATTGATAAAACGAGTCACCAAAGATAGAAAAGTCATCCATAAAGACTTCAAGAAATCGTTCAACCATATCAGAAAAAATGCTTAACATACATCGTTGAAACGTAGCAGGTGCATTACATAATACAAATGGCATTCTCCTATATACAAATGTGCCAAAAGGACAAGTGAAAGTAGTTTTCTCTTGATCTTTTGGTGCTATGGGAATCTGATTGAATTCTGAGTAGCCATCTAGAAAGCAATAAAATTCATGGCCTGCTAATCTATCATGCATTTGATCGATAAATGGTAAAGGAAAATGGTCTTTACGTGTGACAGAATTCAACTTTCTATAATCAATGCATACACACCATCCTATAGTTACTCTAATTGGTATCAATTCATTATCAGCATTGGTAACTACTGTGACTCCTGACTTTTTGGGGACAACTTGCACAGGACTGACCCATGAACTATCAGAAATTGGATAAATGATACCTACGTCTAATAGCTTAATGACTTCAGTTCTAACAACTTCTTTCATATTAGGATTTAACCGACGTTGCATTTCCCTAGTAGATTTAGCATTTTCATCACGGTGAATGTAATGCATGCAGTCTACTGGATTTATACCTTTTATGTCTGCTATGGTCCATCCTAATGCTCCTTTATGCTCTTTTAAAACATCCAACAACTTACCTTTTTGTTCGTCATTAAGGGATGATGAAATGATTACTGGCAAAGTACTTTCTTCCCCCAAAAATGCATATTCCAATGTGTTGGGCAATGGTTTGAGCTCAAGTTTCGGTGGTGATTTTCATGATGGGATGAGTTTCTTCTCTGATGGTGCTAGTTGTTCAACTCTTGACTTCCATTGATTAGTGTCCATAGATGGTGCTGAGTCAAGTAGGGCGTTGACCTCTTCGACCGATCTGTCAATATCAAAATCAAAACCAAAGTGAGTTAAGCATGTTTGTAAAGGATCATCACTAAGGTTTGAAATAAAAGTGTCATCAACTAATGCTTCTATTAAATCCACATCAACAATTCCATCATCTGCATTGTGAGGTTGTTTGGCAATGTTGAAAATGTTCAGCTCCATAGTTATATTGCCGAAGGACAACTGCATATTTTCAGTCCTGCATTGAATGTGAGCATCCGCAGTTGCCAAGAAAGGTCGGTCTAAAATAATGGGGATGTGCTTCCTTGAATCCTGTATAGGTTGAGTGTCAATTACAATGAAATCAACAGGAAAATAAAACTTGTCTACCTGGATAAGCACGTCCTCCACAATACCACGAGCTATTTTTGTGGACCGATCTGCAAGTTGTAACACCACTGGAGTTGGGTGTAATTCTCAAAGTCCAAGTTTCATAAACACTGAATAAGGTAACAGATTTACACTAGCTCTTAAATCCAACAAAGCATTCTCAATTGTATGGTTCCCTATACTACATGAGATGGTGGGGGAGCCTGGGTCTTTACATTTTAGAGGAATTTTATGTTGGAGTATAGAACTAACGTTTTCTGTTAAAAATGCTTTCTTTTAACCATGCATATTTCTCTTTTTAGTACAAAGGTCTTTAAGAAACTTGGCATAAGATGGAACTTGTTTAATAGCATCAAGCAAAGGAATGTTAACACTTACTTGTTTGAAGATTTCGAGAATCTCACCTGTGGATTTTCCCTTCTTGCCTTTAGCTAACCTTTGGGGGAATGGAGCTTTGGGAAAGTATTCTCATGGGTTGGTTTCTTCTTTCTCTTCCGGTGATGAGTCCTCAACATTCACAGGTACAATTTGATTTTCTTTTGTCACCGGCATCTCCACTTTGTTGTCAACTTCTTTTCCTTTTCGCAAGGTCATGACTGCTTTGACCTTTCCATGCTGCTGTGGTGAACTGGTACTTGCTTCATGTACTCCTTTAGGATTAGACACTGGTTGACTTGGAAATTTGCCTTTCTCAACAGCCATTGCCAAGGTTTGAACTGAAGAAGCAAGTTGTCCCACCATCTTCTCGAGGTTTGAAACTGATTGAGCTTGTGAGTTGAAGCCCGCTTTCAACTCATTTCGTAGTCCATCAATGGTGCGGTTCTGTTGCTCAATCGTAGAGTGAGTAAGATTCTTGAGATTTTGGAATGAATCCTCCCATGGTCTGGGCTGAGTGTAGTTCTGGTTTTGATTGTATGGTCTAAATGGTGGTTGAGAGGCTTGAGGATTTTGTGGAATTGGTGTAGCTGGAGCTGCTGGTCCATTCTGTTGGAATCTTTGAGACCATGAAAAATTAGGGTGGTCTCTCCATCTAGGGTTATATGTGTTGGAGTATGGGTTGTAATTTGATGGCTTTCTCATTACACCTATGGCATTAGCTTGATCTGAGTATGAGTCATGGTCATGTGGTTCTGTTGATTTAGCAGTCGATAACGATGCTATTTGTCGAGTAAGACCTTCAACCATCTCCTTGACTTCTTTGATTCCCGAAGTTGACTCGCCAATGTGAACCTCATTTACTCCTTTAATTCTTCTAGTATTCCTGAGTAATCGACTCCGTTGTTGGGAATTATCCGCTTGTCGCTGGAAGAATTCCCAAATCTCTGATGCACTTTTTGACATTAGTTCTCCTTCACTTGTTGCCATTAGCCATTCTTGCACATTCGGTAGTAATCCCTCCAAAAAGTATTAACATTGGTGCCATTTCTCGTACCCATGATGTGGACACTTTAAGAGTAGCCCATTAAATCGCTCCCATGTTTCAAAAAACTGCTCGTCCTCTAAACTTCGAGATTTCTCTGCGAATAGCGTTGGTTTTATGCACTGGGAAATATTTATTCAAAAATTTAGTTACCATTTGTTCCCATGATGAAATGCTATTGGCAGGCAATGTATTAAGACATGAACGAGCTCAATCTTTTAAAGAAAATGGGAATAATCTGAGTTTAACATCATCATCTGAAAATTTCTCATATTTGAATGTTTGACAAATGGCATGAAAATCATTCAAATGATTATATGGGTCCTCATTTTCTAGGCCATAAAATGTGGGGAGACAATTTAGCACACTAGGTTTTAGTTCAAAACTCCTAGCAGCTACATTTGGGTATCTTATACATGATGTGCTCAAATTAGCTAAGGGACTAAAATAGTCCTTAAATGGCCTCTCCTATGGTGCTTGTAAATCTATTCCAAATTTATTTTTAATGTGCTTTTGTGTGCGAAGTGTTTTTTCTAATTTAAGGTCTATAGGTTCAAGATTAGGTAATAATGACCTACGACCATGCATGCAAATAAAATAAAAATAAAGATGAGAACAAAACAAATAAAAATAAAGAAGAGAGAGAAATTACAATACTAACCTTATTGCGCTATTACAACCTTTCTATAAAAATACAAAAACAAATCTTGAAATAAATTAACTAAAAATAAATTAATAAGATAAACAAAAAAAAATTGCAAAGAAAAAAAAATAAATTGAAAAATAAATTACAGAATTTTAAAAAAGAGAAAAGAAAAGAAATACTAACATTTATATGTAGATTCACTATTTTTTTAATAATTAAAAAAAATACAAGAAAACAAATAAAAGAAATTATTCACAAAAATTAATTTTATGAATTAAAATTACTTACCTCCCCGGCAACGGTGCCAAAAACTTGTTGTGCAAATTTTAATGTACTCGCAAGCGCACGAATCTATTGTAGTGTAGATCAATGGTGACGAGTGTCGATCCCACGAGGAGGTGGATTTTAATTGTGTTTAGAATTAATTTTGTGAATGGATGGTTGGATTTATGGTGGAAATGATTTGGAATATGCTAAAACTTAAATTAAAATGGCAAGAATAAATTCTAAAATTGGAATTGAAATGGCGAGAATAAATTGAAGAGAAATTCTATTAAATTGACGCACTTGAGTATCTGAATCCGTATCAACATGCATCATGGGCTAAATAATCCGTATTAATACCAATTAAATCATGAGGGGGGAATCAACACCTCATGAACCACACTCTAATCAATATGGTGCTAAGGGCTTATCGTGCCAAATAATAATAACCTTGTACTACAGGGCCGGTGAAACCAAGGCGGTACTAGACAAGATTAGTATTATTTGTCGACGAGAAGTCAAAACATCCACAAAAACTAGAGGGGAAGAGAAAATAAATTTACCAAATAAAGCCCACGACACATGTTGAGACTTCACCTTCAACCCAAGCTTGAAAGAAAATTAGTCACTCATAATTGAAGTAGGGGCAAAATGGGAATTTATTAAAATACGAAGAAAATGCAAGATAGAGAAAGAATTACAGAAAATGGATCCCAAAAATGGATTCGGAGATATCAAATTAGGGGGGAGGCCCCCTTTTTATAGATACATAAAGTAAATCATGACCATCAGATTAAAAACAATTTGGACGCTCAGGATTGTGCCACGTCATCAGTCAACAGTCCATGGTTTGACCACGTGGATAAATAGTAACACGGTTTGACCCGGATGAACAGTAATGCGGTTTGGTTGAAAATAATCCTGTGTGATGCATGCACCGTACGCGAATAGTGTCATTTTTCCTTTTATGTTTCTCCTAAGGTTTTCGACTGTCCTGAGTTCAAAAGTGATGTCCGTTTTGCCGTCTGATCTCTCCTTTATTGTGAAATGATTATAATGCCCCTAAAATACATAAAATACTTAATTAAAATAACACACACGTAATTAAATTACAAGAAGGTTAAATATATAAAAGTAAGGGTTGTTAGTAAGGCTTGAAAGGTAAAATGACAATTTTCTCCTTTATAAATATGCATTTTCTAATACTCAACGATAAGCTCAAATCATCTAACTCTATCTGCAAAAATGTGGTAACGAGGGGTGAGCTGTCAACTCAATAACAAAATTCATGAACAATACTAAAAAAAACCATTAAAATAGAATTGAATGAATTTCGTAGATATGCATAATAGTAAGGGAAATTACCTTTGTAAATAATCATTTAGCAAAAAGAAATCACAACATCATAAAGTCATTTAAATCGTTTAAACATTACAATACATTTGAAACAATTAAAACGTAATTAATTCATGCCACATAGTATCACATGTAGACCCAGTGATTCGGCCATATAACATCATTTAGGATAGTGTACCCCACGGGAATCTTTAGTATTAACATCATATGTGCACAAAATCCGGCTAGCCTTCCATAACATAACATAACATTACATCACGATAATGAGTCAAATCATTTAGAACCATCCTTGAACTGTTAATCATTGGCAAGCTTTCACAAATTACATTTAAACTTAAAACAATTTAATAAAATCTCCATTTTTAAGAAAATTTATAAAACAAGTTTTTAATAAATAAAGTTTTTGTTATAAAAAAATTTAGAGAATGATTTTACTTAACAAAATATTGTAATAGACTAAAAAATCAATTTTATATACTTTTTTTTTCAACATATCACATGAATTAAAAGTAATTTAATAGTGAAATACATGTACCATGCATGAAACGACCCGCCCCGAATCCCCCCCGATCGAGTCAATCTAGTCTCATCAAAACAGACTTGATAATAATTCTATTAGTAAGGATTGTGCCAAAAATTTGGCAGAGTCTCCTTTATATATATAACACTCCCAATCTACAAATATGAATATATCACTCCCAATACAATTCAACATACAACAAACTCCAGTGATCAACATCTTCAACCAAAATGCTAAGTTTTATATCTCTAGAGCCTCAAAAGATAATATTATAACTACTATTAATATCTCAGTTTATTCTTAATCTGAAAAGAATAATATAACAAAATTATACAATCCTAACTGGACGAGATAACTAAGATGTCCTAATAAAAACATCTATATCTTCTAACATCATCACGTAGCCAAGACTCAAAATATATTTACAGTCGCTGGGTCGGTCTAATACCTGCAACCTCCTAGTGAGGGGGGGGGAATATAATAAAAATGAGGTGAGTTTAAAACTCAATGAGATCAGTGAGTGGATAGTAGTTTTGAAAATTAATTCTTACTTTAAAAGAAATAATCATATCATTTCCAAATACAATTTCATCAAACCATATGCGAGAACCAGTAATAAATCATTTAACATTTAAATCAGATTACTAACCATGAAAAACATATATAATATTGTACCCAATAACCATAGAAATCATATCACAATATCAAATAGAACACACAAATCTGAAAATCATCACCAAACAAGTACTCAAGGAAATAATCTCGTCGTATCCGGACCTCAACGGACAGGCAATGACATACTGGGTACCAACACGCCCCGTAGCTACAAGGATAGACAGGGAAATACCATCTCATATCTCATCATATCTGTGCATGCATAATCTAGTCCCCAAAGGACAAAAGCGCCCAAGCACACGGCCCAAAGCCTCTGTGTGTACTCAGACGGGCCCCAAAGGCCTGTACGTCATCTGTATCTCAATATTTGTCTGTATCTCATATCTGTATCTCTGTAATCATCATACCACATGCACATGCCCCCACAAGATAGAAACGCCCAAGCACATGGCCCAAAGCCTTTATGTGTGTTCAGACGGGCTCCAAAGGCCTCTCATCTCATATCATATGTATCACTGTATCTGGAGGAGAAAGGTACTGTCTAATGATTTCAAAAACAATCATTATACTCATATTCATATACCTTTTAACCAGACTTTAAATCATACCACATTTAAATCCACTTTTTTTATCTTTAAAATACTATCATGCTTTATTTCAAAGTCAATACGCAAAATCATTAACCAAACATTTTAATAAAATATCAATGCGTGAATAAAATCCATTTCAAGAAATCATTAAATCAGAACATTTAAAACACTTATTTCGCAAACATGCTTTACTATCACAATTAACTATGAAAATAAGTTTTGTATATTCCACTCACAATGACGGTGTTCACGCTCAGTTATCGTCCACGTCCGCAGACCGGTTCTCGCTCACGGATCCTCCTAAATCAAGGAAACAACATAATTATTTTTTGTAAATTGGATTATGACTAAATTTATGCAATAAACTCGAAACGAACATCTATCCATAATTTACAACTTCCATCTTGATAAAATTACTAAAATGCCCTCGAGTCCGTAAATCATTAAAATACTCCGAAATCGTAAATCACCGAATTACCCTTGGAATCGTAATTACACCCAATCCTCAATTGCATGAATTAATAAAATATCCACAGGCACATAAATTACAAAATTGCCCTTGGAGTGTGTAATTACCAAAATGCCCTTGTCGATCAACAGTCACCGGAATTTGGTCAATGCTGGCCACGTAGCTCAAATCTGAAAGTTCCAATCACGCTGAGTTCAATGGTACTGACGGTGAGCTCCAACGCGCGGCAACGACTCCGGAATCTAGCTCGACAGCTGTGAATTCCAACAATCGACCGGCAGCAAAACAGTGACTCTCGGTGCCTATGGATGGTCGAAAATGGAAGAGGGAGTCGTGAGGAACAAAATCCAACCGGTGGTGTCACGCAAAACCGGCGAAAATTCCGACGGAGCAAAGTGAAACAGTCGCAGGTTTCAAGCTCCAATCGCCGGTGTTCCGGTTAGTTTTCAGGGGCGAGGATGGTAGGGGAACGACAGAAGGCTTCTAAGATTTAGATTAGTACCAAGCTTAACCGGTGGGGTGGCTGGAATCGGAAGATATGACTGGGTCACATTCCCAGTTCGCGTCGGGTTTCCGGGTCTATAGTTGGGTCGGTTTGGCAGCTTCCCTTCACTCTCTCTCACACGTGCATGTTTTTAACCTATTTCTAGCTTATTCTTTTGCTTTTACTAACTTCTTAACCGCCTCATACTTATTCATTTTTAATTCACATATGTTACAATGCATGAATCTACTTACCTCGATCCTCGACAATAAAAAGAACAGTAACCTCAGCCACGAGCTCACTCTCGTCCTAAAACATCAATACACATCCTTATCAATATTACTACTCATTATCATCTTGATTTAAATCCAACATAATCAAGTCTAATCATAAGCTCTAATCTATTGAAGCTAGTCTAAACATGATCATCCTATACAAGCTTATTTTTACCAAGATAATCATATGTTGAAAAATTGTAAAAAAAAAAAATAAACACGTGTAGTATTTCATATGAAAATTCCACAAAAAATGAATAAAAGTCATAAACATATTGCAAAAAGAATTTTACATGCAAATATTCACATTGTCCAACAGTGATAAAAACAAAGGTAGCTAAATTAGAAAATTCATAAAATATTTAATAAAAGTTATAAAAATTAGACCATGTCATTTTACAACAGTAAAAACATCAACAAACAATTTCTAAAACTTTGAAGATGTAAAACTATTTTAAACAAATTTATATTAATAGACCAGCGAACCTGTCCAAAAATTTTCAAGTTTGTGTTTTGCACTTCAAAAATTCAAAACTTAATGTTAACTCAATAAACATTAGTCAAATAAACTTTAAATCATAGAGAACTCATAATATGATACGAATATAATTTATATAGGTCATTTTAAAGCTTTTTAACAGCCTAACATAATTTTACCATCAGCCATCGCAATTCTAGAAAGTAATCTCCTGAACTGAGCAGCCCAAAAAAATGATTTTTAATAATTTTTATACTCAACAAAAAATGATGAAATTAAACATTTAAAAAAATTTTAAAAAATTTCAGAGATCATTTGGATAGTGAAAAAAAATTGGCAAATTCGGACATGTTGAAAATTACAATTTTTCAGCACCACTGTTCCAAATTAAAAAATTCACAACAATTTGGTTACAAAGAATCTCTTTGCATAAAACATATCATTGAAAACCTTACTTTTATGGAAACTTTCATGCAGAAATCAAATCAAAAATAAAGGAAAAAAAGTAATTAAAACACACTACTTATGCCTTATAATGCCTAGCTACTCATTCATGATAAAAAGAACAATGCATGCATTCATTATCAAACATATAAGATTGCATTAGAGAGCATGTTTTAAAGAAGGATAAATACCTCAAACTTTCTTTCAAACGTGCATACAAGAAAACCCTAGAATTCTTTGGTTTTATACGATTGTTTCTCCTAAAATATAGGATTAAAAAATTAACGATTAGAACTGATATAAAGACTTATACATATGAGGTAAATTAAATCATAACTACTTAAATTTCATAAATCCATTACCTCCCGACTCACTGAATACATATATATGAATACCCAATTCTATTTGCCGTAATATTTCCTCTTATTTCCACTTCTAAACTTCATTTCCTACTCTCGGCTTCTTCCTTTCTTTCTTCCTATTTCTTTTCTTCTTCTCTTTTCTTTTTCTTCTCATTTCGCTCTGTTTTTCTTCTTTTCTTGTCTTGGTTTTGCTTTGTTTTGGTTTGGTTATTCAAGTGGTGATAACTACTTTATTTCATCATATATACATAACCACTTCAAGCATGCACGACAAGCACACAAGTAAAGCATGCATGTGCTTTTTCAAACGAAGCAACCACTGTTGCTTTAAAAATTAGACACATGTACCTCTTTTAATCTTGCAAGTGCATTAAAAAACACATAAATTTTAACATAGTGCCTATGGGGTAGAGTTTAGAGGTTTACCAGTCCAAGAATAAAAAATTTAGAAAAGAGGTTGAATGATGTGTAGAAAACTGAGGATAGAATTGAAGCAACTATGAATTTTAATGCCAATGACACTAGTAGTATTCCCAAGTAATTGTAAAACTTCATTGTACAGAACATCGCATAGAAATTCCACAAAACCCTATAAGCTGACCCGATCATTGGATTAATGACAATCACCTATGCAAGTACTTGAATATATTGTTGAAAAGTCAAAATAAAAAGGCGGCTCACATGCAAATTACCGACAATAGTAGGAACAAAAAAATTGATAATTTGGTAGTTACATGCATAAGCCATAAAATTTGACTATTTGGAGGAGTTGGTACCGCATGCATGCATTTATTAATTTTGAAGAATTTAGTTGCTGATTTAATTGACAATTTGACAAAGGATTTGGTGCAATAGTGCAACCATTTTGGCTATAAATGGAGATGCATTCTTCATTTTAACTCATCCAAAAAATGAAGAGTATAGAGAGCTTAGGTGAAGAGCTCTCTGAGAGAGTGCATAAAGAGTTCTCTGTGCAAGAGTCCAGAGAGAGAGAGTATCTGCAAGTGAGCTCTTAGAAAATTTAAGAGAGCATTTCCTTTAGGTGCTCAGTTGAGTTCTACTATTTATAGAGATTTGAGAGAATGTATGTCTTGGGGAATGTTGTGCAAATTTTAATGTACTCTCAAGCACACAAAACTATTGTAGTATAGATCAATGGTGACGAGTGTCGATACCATGAGGAGGTGGATTTTAATTGTGTGTAGAATTAATTTTGTAAATGGGTGATTGGATTTGTGGTGGTATTGATTTGGAATATGCTAAAACTTAAATTAAAATGGCGAAAATAAATTTACCAAATTAAGCCCATGACACATGTTGAGACTTCACCTTCAACCCAAGCTTGAAAAAAAATTAGCTACTCATAATTGAACTAAGGGCAAAATGAAAATTTATTAAAATACGAAGAAAATACAAGATGGAGAATGAATTATAGAAAATGGATCCCAAAAATGGATTTAGAGATATCAAATTAGGGGGGAGGCTCTCTTTTTATAGATACATGGAGTAAATCATGGCCATCGGATTAAAAATAGTTTAGACGCTCAGGATTGCGCCACGTCATCAGTCAACAGTACGCAGTTTGACCACGCAGATAAACAGTAATATGGTTTGACCTGGGTTAAACAGTGACACAGTTTGGTTGAAAATAATCCTGCGTGATACATGTACTGTACGTGAGATTTTTAGTCCATTAATATGCTGCCATGTCACCATCAATAGTACATAAGAATTTTAGTATAACAGACACCTCATTAGTCAATGCCACATCATCGGTCAATGCAACGTCATCGATCCGTCTATGTGAACAGTGTCGTGAACAGTACGTAGACAATACCGTACACATGAATAGTACCGTACATGTGAACAGTGCCATTTTTCCTTTTATGCTCCTCCTAAGGTTTTCGACCGTCCTGAGTTCAAAAGTGATGTCCGTTTTGCCGTCTAATCTTTCCTTTATTGTGAAATGACTATGATGTCGCTAAAATACATAAAATACTTAATTAAAATAAAACATACGGAATTAAATCAAAAGAAGGTTAAATACATTAAAGTAAGGGTGTTAGTAAAACTTGTAGTGTAAAATGACGATTTTCTCCTTTATAAATATACATTTTCTAACACTCAATCAGATTAATGATAGCAATCAAATAAAAGTATAAGCATTATCTCTAGTCTAAAACAACATGACACCTACATCAACCATTCACATGAATCAGCTTCGTAGATTTTGTCATAGCTACCTTCAAGAATGACAGGTCAAACCCCAAAATCTCACTAGAAGTAGTGACACTCTCACAAAGAAATTAAACCCAATAAAAATAGTCACTCCAATAAATAGTAATTGAGAGAAAATAATTAAAAAAAATGATATCACATGCTCTCATTAAGATGAAATAAATATACCCTCAGCTTAGAAATAATACGATCTCAAGTCAAATAAAAATGCTAGTCAACTTAATTTATTTATCTTTATTTTTTTCTTTTTCTTTTATTTATTTATTTTTATTATGCACCACTACATCTTTTTAGCCCATATAACTAGATTCTACTTCAGATTATAGTTCCCTAAAATTAAGAAGGACTTTTATTAGGATGTAACGTAGGCTAGGGACATGGTTAACAAAGAAGGGAAATAAGGAAAACAAAATGTATGTTTGAGAAAAATACAGAAGAATTTTTTTTTTGAAGTTGCAAGGTGGATTTCACCTATTATTGTTATTATTATTTTTTTCATTTTTTTGAAACAATTTTTTTTTTTTGCTTTTGCTTGGCACAACGTTACTAAACAAAATAATTCTTTACATTTTTCTCAAACATAAATAGAGGATGAAACTTATAAGACATTGGGTAATACTCCAAATCGGAGCGGGTCAAGATGATAAGTTTGACAAAGAAAAGTTTTTTTTTTTAAGGCTCAAAAGGGTTAACTATGAATATTTGATAAAAGGGATGGTTAGAAAGGCTCAAACGGATCAAAAATGGCCTTTCCATAATCTTTTAGGGCTCTAAATAATCTTCCATATCTACTACTTAGATGAGCCTCCATATGTAGCAACACACATTTTTTTTTTAATTCTACCATTTTTTAAGGGTTAACTCAAAAGAAATCTAGAGATCGTGTATACAATAATAACTGCTAAGCTGTATAAAGAATGGGTAAAAGGGTTACTCTCCAAGAAAAATGATAGGCTCAAAAACTCACTTGGTACTTATTATGACATGTTCATTCTTTCAAACAACTCATATTTGTCTCTGACATCAACATGTAGAGTAGCAAACATAGTGTAACATCACTTAAGACTAAAGATAATACAAATACGAAAATTTGAAATTAATCATGTCATCCAATGTTAAAACAAATCGCACAAAAATTTTTGTTTTTTTTTAAAACAACATTCTACCCCCCAACCTATTTTAAACATGAAAGGAAAATCCGTATGCAGAAATGTGAAAATGATGCAGAAAAACTAATTAAAAAAGTTACACTTAAAATTATAGAAAAAGAAAATATTTTTTATTTTATTTTATTACTAAGAAGATGCGTTTCTAGAGACACTACACTCCATATTCAGTTATTTTCGACTCAAAAATGTATATTTATAGAGGAGAAATTAAAAAGAAGAAGAAAAATGAACATAAAAACTTAATAAAGAAAAAGAATTTTTTTTATTCTTTATTTTTTTTAAACGATGAAGATGCGTTTCTAGAGTCACTACACTCCATATTTAGCCATCCTCAACACAAAAAGTTAGCAACAGTTAGTTTCTACAACAAAAAATCATTAAAAATTTAACCAAGATTCCACAATTGTCGACTATTCCCTCCCCCCAACCAGAACGAAACATTGTCCTCAATATTTGAAAGGAAATAAGTAGAGTTTAAAAGACATCACTTGGGTGGTACAACACAGAAGAAAATATTTACAAGCGGAGAGTTAAATCTAATTTGTACTTCTTACAGCGGCTACTGTTACCATCATTATTTGGACGCTCCAACACAAAGGTCCAGGGGTCTGGCTCCGGTTTATAAGCTTGTAACATATCAAGTAGCTCATTAGCAGTATGAGCACAAATAAAAAGCTTTTTCGCATTGGAAGGAATAAAATATTTTTTTATTGCATGGTTAAAAAATGCGATAAAGCCATCATAAAAATTATTGACATTTAACAAACCGATGGGTTTCTGGTGAATGTGCAGATGGGCCCAAGATCCTAGTGTGATAAGTGCCTCCAGTGTTGCAAGATCTCCTGGAAGGAAAATAAAAGCATCAGCATGATTAAGCATTTCAGTTATTCGTTCTTGCATACCTGAGACGAATAACTCTTCTCCAGTCGATGAGTCAGTCAAACTGCCCAAAGGTTTTAGGGCTCTTGGGATGATGCCTAACACTTGACTTCCTCTGATAAAAGCAGCTTCTGAGACCATTTTTGATAACCCTCAATTACCTCCTCCATACACCAAGTGTAATTTTCTCGCTGCTATGCTTCGACCAAGATCTATGGTTGCCTCAACGAACTCTTTATGTTTGCCATAGTTAAATCCAGAAAGCACACAAATGTTCTTGAATTGTCTATTGGGAGTAGCTGCTATTATGATACTTCTCAAAAATAATTTGTGAGTGCTTGACAAAAAAGAAATCACATTTAAGAATCTTATTGACAGTGGATCACAGCTGTGTATGAGGTAACGTGTCAGTGTCAAATACGTGTAAAGCACATGGCTCGAGAGTAAAAAAAAGTAAAAAGGAAAAAATAAACAGTAATAAAATTATTAAAGACAATAGTACAAACAATAAAACAACAGTGAAATAAAATAACAGTAAAGTAAAAGGATATTTACAAGTAGTTGTGACTGTGGTTCACATCTTCCTCTGGTTTTACGTTTAGAAACGGCTTGAACACCCTCTATGGGTCGAGGATAGGCTTCTCATCCAGTTTTCTTATAAACTGGCAAACATGGTCGTTTATAGTTAGATTCCTGAGACTATATTGTGCATGCTCTTTCTGGAATAATGGCCATAACTAGAGAATCGCTCCTTGCATATATCCACTGGGATGCGTTTCAAGAGACAGAAGGATATCATCCAATGACTCCTTATTCAAGCCATCCCTAATGAATTGAATCTTATCTTCCCTGTTATCAAACAACATACCTAAAGAACATGGCTTTTTATCGTATCTCATTCTGGCACACTTATGACAAGTAACAGAAATTTTTCTAGCTCGTCGTTTTCTTGCATAATTTCTTTTACCACAACCAGGCATGTATGCAATAAATTTTGGAGGTAACTCACATGTCGATTGTACTTTAGCCTCGATTAACCAACGAATGTCAGTAGGTATGTTATTCCTCATGAGAAATCGCATGCGTTCGGACCGAGCTTGATAGATCGTAAGGAGGGCATTCTGAGGAAGTGAAGGGAATCACTTGTGAAGATTCGTTAGAATGTCGTTTCTATCCATACTTTCACCTCAGAATATCAGTTATTATGGGAAACTAAAGTAACCGACTTGATTGTCACGGAGTACCATTATCCGCCACTTTATTGGGGTAGCAAACTAAAGCACACAAACAGAAAAACAAATTAAAACACACAAAGAAAATTAAACTCATCCTCTGATTGAATTTACCTCAAGCTCCAACTGGATGTTGTAAACACTTCTCTTAATATCTCTGAGTTGGCTTTCTAGATTCTCAACATAGGCTACTAACTTTGGTAGTTGTAGAGCCCAAATGCGATGTGTTTTACAAAATTGAATATGTCTTTGAAATGAGTTTTGACACGTTGAAGTGGTTTAAGAATGTTCAGGAGGAACGGTCTTAGTAAGGTACTCATGATTAAAAATGATAAGAGAAAACTTTATAGTTAAACAAACGCACTTATGCAAAAATAATTTCAATTAGCAAAAGAATAATATAAATAAAAAAAATCAAATCACTGAAAAGAAAAAAAAATCAATTCAAATCTGGTGGGTCACTCAAATTTATTTCGGCATCTTCTCCATGTGGTTGGTATTCTAGATATGGCTTTAATATTTGACCATTAACTTTAAACGTGACACTATTCTTTGGGTCCTTAATTTCAATTGCCCCATGTGGAAAAACAGTATGAACAATAAAGGGACCAGACCATCGAGAGCGTAACTTATCTAGGAATAGGTGCAAGCGAGAATTGAATAAAAGCACTTTCTGACCTGGAGTGAACAATTTTCGCATAATTTGCTTGTCATGGAAGACTTTCATCCGTTGCTTGTAAATCTTGGCATTTTCGTATGTGTCATTGCGAATTTCTTCAAGTTCTGCCAGTTGTAATCTTCTTTTTGAGCTGGCTTGCTGCATGTCAAAGTTGAATTTCTTGATGGCCCAATATGCACGATGCTCGAGTTCCACAGGTAGGTGGCAAGCTTTTCCATACACTAGCCTATAGGGTGACATCCCAATCGGAGTCTTGAAAGCCGTTCTATATGCCCATAATGCATTATCAAGTCTTAATGGCCAATCTTTTCTGTCCGGCCTCACCGTCTTTTCTAATATGTGCTTTATTTCTCGATTGGAGATCTCAACTTGGTCGCTAGTTTGCGGATGATACGGGGTCGCCACCTTGTGTGTGATTGAATACTTTGTCAAAAGAGCTTTGAATGCTTTGTTACAAAAGTGGGCACCACCATCACTGATTATTACTCAAAGGAATCCAAAGCGCGAAACAATGTTGTTTTTTAAAAATCCTATCATCACCTTGTGATCGTTAGTTATACATGGAATTGCTTCTACCCATTTTGAGACGTAGTCAACATCAATCAATATGTATTGATGGTCAAAAGAAGGGGGAAATGATCCCATGAAGTCGATACCCCATACGTTAAAAATCTCAACTATTATAATTGGATTTAGTGGCATCATGTTCCTTCGTGTAATGCTCCCCATTCGTTGACACCTATCACATGAAGAACAGAAAGTGTAAGCATCTCGAAATATAGTTGGCCAATAGAAACCACATTATAAAACTTTAGTCGCTGTTTTCTTAGTGCTGAAATGGCCTCCACAAGCTTGTTCATGGCAGAATGAAAGAATATTCTGAATTTCATTTTCTGGGACACATCGTCTAATAATTTGATCTGCACAATACTTGAACAAATACGGGTCATCTCAAAAGAAATTCTTTATTTCTGCAAAGAATTTACCCTTGTCTTGCTTGGTCCAATGCTCTGGAAGTTGACCCGTAACAAGATAATTTACGATTTCAGCATACCATGGTAATACTTCTACACTCATCAATTGTTCATCTGGAAATGACTCATTTAATATTAATGGCTCTGTAATTGTGTCAAAATAGAGACGAGAGAGGTGGTCCGCCACAACATTTTATGTGCCTTTCTTATCTTTGAATTCCAAGTCGAACTCCTGCAAAAGTAACACCCAACGAATTAGTCTAGCTTTTGCATCTTTCTTTGTAAGAAGATATTTAAGAGCAGCATGATCCGTGAATACAATTATTTTACAACCAATGAGATAAGATCGAAATTTCTCTAATGCAAACACCACTGTTAGCATTTCTTTTTCAGTAGTTGAATAGTTCAACTGTGCATCATTCAATGTCATACTAGCATAGTAAATAACATGAAGAATTCGATCAACTCTTTGTCCTAATACTGCTCCTACTGCATAATCAAATGCGTCACACATGAGTTCAAATGGTTAACTCCAATTTGGGGGCTGAATGATGGGTGATGATGTCAACAACTGCTTTAATTTTTCAAATGCCACAAGACATGAATCATAAAAAACAAAAGGTACATCCTTAGCAAGTAGATTGTATAAGGGTTTAGAAACTTTGCTAAAATCTTTAATAAAACGTCTATAAAAACCAGCATGCCTAAGGAAAGATCTTACTTCTCTGACTGTTTTAGGTGGAAGAAGATTAGAAATGAGATCCACCTTAACTTTGTCAACCTCAATACCTTTGCTCGAAATGATGTGACCGAGAACAATACCTTGTTTTACCATAAAATGACATTTCTCCCAATTTAAGACCAAGTTCTTCTCGATACATCTCTGCAGAACTAGTGTTAGATGATGTAAACATTGATCAAATAAGTCACCAAAGACAGAAAAGTCATCCATAAAGAATTCAAGGAATTATTCAACCATATCAGAAAAAATGCTCAACATGCTTCGTTGAAATGTAGCATGTGCATTACATAATCCAAATGGCATTCTCCTATATGCAAATGTGTCAAAAGGGCAAATGAAAGTAATTTTTTCTTGATCTTTTGGTGCTATGGGAATCTAATTATATCCTGAGTAGCCATCTAGAAAGCAATCAAATTCATGGCCTGCTAATCTATCAAGCATTTGATCAATAAATGGTAAAGGAAAATGAACTTTACGTGTGACAAAATTCAATTTTTTATAATCAATGCATACACGTCATCCTGTAGTTACTCTAGTTGGTATACCTTTTATAATCAATGCATACACGTCATCAGTCTACTGGATTTATACCTTTTATGTCAACTATGGTCTATCCTAATGCTCATTTGTGCTCTTTTAAAACATCCAACAACTTACCTTTTTGTTCGTCATTTAAGGATGATGAGATGATTACCGGTAGAGTACTTTCTTCTCCCAAAAATGCATATTCCAATGTGTTGGGCAATGGTTTGAGCTTGAGTTTTGGCGGTGATTCTGATAATGGGATGAGTTTCTTCTCTGATGGTGCTACTTGTTCAACTCTTGACTTCCATTTATTAGTGTTCATGGATGGTGCTGAGTCAAGTAGGGCGTTGACCTCATCGACTGATCTCTCAATATCAAAATCCAAACCAAAGTGAGTTAAACATGTTTGTAAAGGATCATCACTAAGGTTTGAAAGAAAAGTATTATCAACTATTGTTTCTATTAAATCCACATTAACAATTCCATCATTTGCACTGCGAGGTTGTTTGGCAATATTGAAAATGTTTAGCTCTATAGTCATGTTGCCGAAGGACAACTGCATATTTCTAGTCCTGCATTGAATGTGAGCATCCGTAGTTGCTAAGAAAGGTCAGCCTAGAATAATGGGGATGTGATTCCTCGAATCCTGTATTGGTTGAGTGTCAATTACAATGAAATCAATAGGAAAATAAAACTTGTCTACCTGGATAAGCACGTCCTCCACAATACCACGAGGTATTTTCGTGGACCGATTTGCAAGCTGTAACACCACTGGAGTTGGGTGTAATTCTCCAAGTCGAAGTTTCAAAAATACTGAGTAAGGTAACAAATTTACACTAGCTCCTAAATCCAACAAAGCATTCTCAATTGTGTAGTTCCCTATACTACATGAGATAGTGGGGGAGCCTCGGTCTTTGCATTTTAGAGGAATTTTATGTTGGAGTATAGAACTAATGTTTTCTGTTAAAAATGCCTTCTTTTGAATATGAATGTTTCTCTTTTTAGTACAAAGGTCTTTAAGAAACTTGGAATAAGATGGAACTTTCTTTATAGCATCAAGTAAAGGGATGTTAACACTTACCTATTTGAAGATTTCGAGAATCTCACCTGTGAATTTTCCCTTCTTTCCTTTCACTAACCTCTGAGGAAATGGAGCTTTCGGAACGTATTCTTGTGGTTTGATTTCTTCTCTCTCCTCCGGTGATGAGTCCTCAACACTCACAGGTACAATTTGATTTTTTTTTTGTCATCGGCATTTCCACTTTGTTGTTGACTTCTTTTCCTTTTCACAAGATCATAACTGCTTTGACCTCTCCATACTGTTGTGGTGAACTGGTACTTGCTTCATGCACTCCTTTAGGATTAGGCACTGGTTGACTTGGAAACTTGCCTTTCTCAACAGTCATTGCCAATGTTTGAATTGAAGAAGCAAGTTGTCCTACCATCTTCTTGAGGCTTGAAACTGATTGAGCTTGTGACTTGAAGCCTGCTCTCAACTCATTTCGTAGTCCATCAATGGTGCGATTCTGTTGCTCAATCGTGGAGTGAGTAACATTCTTGAAATTTTGGAATGCATCCTCCCATGGTCTGGGTTGAGAGTAATTCTGTTTCTAATTGTATGGTCTAAATAGCAGCTGAGAGGCTTGAGGAATTTGAGAAATTTGTTGCATTGGTGGAGCTGGAGCTGCTGGTCCATTCTGTTAGAATCCTTGAGACCATAAAAAATTAGGGTGGTCTCTCCATCCAGGGTTATATGTGTTGGAGTATGGGTTGTAATTTGATGGTTTTCTCATTACACCTATGGCATTGACTTGATCTGGATATGAGTCAGGGTCATGTGACTCTGTTGATTTAGCAGTCGATAACGATGCTATTTGTCGAGAGAGACCTTCAATGATTGTTTTGACTTCTTTAATTTCCGAACTGGACTCGTCAATGTGAACCTCATTTACTCCCTTAATTCTTCTAGTATTCCTGAGTGACCGACTCCGTTGTTGGAAATTATCCGCTTGTTGCTGGAAGAATTCCCAAATTTCTGATGCACTTTTTGACATTAGCTCTCCTCCACTTGTTGCCATTAGTCATTCTTGCACATTTGGTAGTAATCCCTCCAAAAAGTATTGGCATTGGTGCCATTTCTTGTACCCATGATGTGGACACTTCAAGAGTAGTCCATTGAATCGCTCCCATATTTCGAAAAACTGCTCGTCTTCTCTCTAGGTAAACTCCGAGATTTCCCTGCGAATAGCATTGGTTTTATGCACTGGGAAATATTTATTCAAAAATTTAGTTACCATTTGTTCCCATGATAAAATGCTATTAGCAGGCAAAGTATTTAACCATAAACGAGCTCTATCCTTTAAAGAAAATGGGAATAGTTTGAGTTTAACATCATCATCTGAAAATTTTTCATATTTAAATGTTTGACAAATGGCATGAAAATCATTCAAATGATTATATGGGTCCTCATTTTCTAGGCCATAGAATGTTAGGAGACAATTTAGCACACTAGGTTTTAACTCAAAGCTCCTAACAGCTACATGTGGGTATCTTATGCATGATGTGCTCAAATTAGCCAAGGGACTAAAATAGTCCTTAAATGGCCCCTCCTGTGGTGCTTGTAAATCCATTTCAAATTTATTTTTAACATGCTTGTGTGTGCGAAGTGTTTTTTCTAATTCAAGGTCTATAGGTTCAAGATTAGGTAATAATGACTTACGACCATGCATGCAAAACAAATAAAATAAAAATAAAGATGGGAACAAAACAAATAAAAATAAAGAAGAGGGAGAAATTACAATACTAACCTTATTGCGCTATTACAACCTTACTATAAAATTACACAAAAATAAATATGTGAAATAAATTAACTAAGAATAAATTAATAAGATAAACAAAAAAATTACAAAGAAAAATAAATTGAAAATTAAATTACAGAATCTTAAAGAAGAGAAAAAGAAAAGAATACGTGAAATAAATTAACTAAGAATAAATTAATAAGATAAACAAAAAAAATTACAAAGAAAAATAAATTGAAAATTAAATTACAGAATTTTAAAGAAGAGAAAAAGAAAAGAAATATTAACCTTTAAATGTATATTCACTCTTTTTCTTTTTTCTTTTTTAAAAAAATACAAGAAAAGAATTAAATGGAATTATTCACAAAAATTAATTCTATGAATTAAGATTACTTACCTCCCCAGCAACGGCGTCAAAAACTTGTTGTGCAAATTTTAATGTACTCACAAGCGCACAAATCTATTATAATATAGATCAATGGTGACGAGTGTCGATCCCACGAAGAGGTGGATTTTAATTGTGTGTAGAATTAATTTTGTAAATGGGTGATTGGATTTGTGGTGGAAATAATTTGGAATATGCTAAAACTTAAATTAAAATGGCGAGAATAAATTTTAAAATTGGAATTGAAATGGCGAGAATAAATTGAAGAGAATTCTATTGAAATGACGTACTTGGGTATCTGGATCCGTATCAACATGCACCATGAGCTAAATATTCCTTATTAATACCAATTAAATCATGAGGGGGGAATTCACACCTCATGAACCACACTCTAATCAATATGGTGCTAAGGGCTTATCGTGTCAAATAATAATAATCTTATACTATAGAGCCGGTGTAACCAAGGCAGTATCTAGACAAGATTATTATTATTTGTCGACGAGAAGTCAAAACATCCACAAAAACTAGAGGGGAAGAGAAAATAAATATACCAAATTAAGCCCATGACACATGTTGAGACTTCACCTTCAACCCAAGCTTGAAAGAAAATTAGCTACTCATAATTGAACTATGGGCAAAATGGAAATTTATTAAAATACGAAAAAAATACAAGATGGAGAAGGAATTACAGAAAATGAATCCCAAAAATGGGTTCAGAGATATCAAATTAGGGGGGATGGAGGCCCCTTTTTTATAGATACATGGAGTAAATCATGGCTATCGGATTAAAAACAGTTTAGACGCTCAGGATTGCGCCACGCCATTAGTCAACAGTACACGGTTTGACCACGTGGATGAACAGTAACACGGTTTGACTCAGGTTGAACAGTGACACGGTTTGGTTGAAAATAATCCTGTGTGATGCATGTACCGCCGTACACGAGATTTTTAGTTCACTAATATGCTGCCACGTCACCATCAATAGTACATAAGAATTTTAGTCCAATAGGATCGTGCTACCTCATCAGTCAATGCCACAACATCGGTCAATGCCACGTCATTGATCCGTCTATGTGAACAGTGTCGTGAACAGTAACGTAGACAATACCGTACATGTGAATAATGCTATTTTTCCTTTTATACTCCTCCTAAAGTTTTCGACCATCGTAAGTTCAAAAGTGATGTCCGTTTTGCCGTCTGATCTTACCTTTATTGTGAAATGACTATGATGCCCCTAAAATACATAAAATACTTAATTAAAATAAAAATACGAAATTAAATCAAAAGAATGTTAAATACATAAAAGTAAGGGTGTTAGTAAAACTTGTAGTGTAAAATGACGATTTTCTCCTTTATAAATATACATTTTCTAACACTCAACAGGAAAAATGTTTCTTTTAAGAGTGTGTGAGAGTACTAGGTGTATTTAAGTATTTGAGAAGTGAGGTTTCGTTACTCAAATTTATACTCTATTAATTGTTTGTAAAATAATTATTCTCTCTTACCTCCGTGGATAGAGTCTTTGTTGCCGAACCATGTAAAATTATTGTATCCTTTATTTTTCTGCAAATATTTGTTGCATATTAATTTTTTATTTGCGCAAAAATGGTATCAAATCACAATAAATGACGCTTCTGCTGCACAACAAGTGGAATCAGAGCGGAAAGTTCGTACTTGGAGTGTACAGTACTGTTCACATATATAGCATTCTTCACGAATACGGTTGGTGTGTAAATTCTAATGCTATCAATGTCAATGTGCAAGTGTACATAATAAATAATAAATTATGAGTATTCAAGATCGTTTCCATGAGGATTGATGTTATCGAAGCTACAACAATTTTGGCAATGTAGCTTGGATTAAATTAAAATAAAATAATTAAAAAAATAATAAACTAACTAAATTAAAAATGCCATAAAGGAAATTTTTAATCAAACACGAAGATGCAATCAATAAAAAAAGAGTAGTTGAGTGATTAAACTCACTTAATAGTTTTGACTATTTTTCTAATTAAGAACATGTTGCTACAACATTCATTACAGCACTGGGCAGAATCCCCCATGCGTCCTCAACTGTTTCCTGTTGAATATTTTGTATCTATATGCTACCTAACAACGATAAGTTATTATGCTAACAGTAGATATAACATTATGCGTTCTTGGTTCCAATAACCATACAATGTGAATCCCTATGTCTAGTTCTTCACTAATGTTAGATCAAGCATGACCGTACTCAAATCGAGATTAACTCGACTTAGGAATGAAATATAAGTGTGCAACCCAAGAGGGGGGGTGAATTGGAAATTTAAAAATTATCCTAGCAAATCCACACAACAAGCAATCTAATGTCTTAATACAAATTGAAAGCAATAAGTTCAATAAAAGCATAATAATTAAAAGAGTAAGGGAATAGAAAAACGAACACAATGATTTTTACGTGGTTCGGCTATCCCCGCCTAC
Organism: Citrus trifoliata; assembly: GCA_018350135.1. NCBI lineage: Eukaryota > Viridiplantae > Streptophyta > Magnoliopsida > Sapindales > Rutaceae > Citrus > Citrus trifoliata. The sequence goes on along the minus strand of CM031389.1, from coordinate 18,755,062 downwards.
GTCCACGCCTCCAAGCACACCGGGCTTGAGGATTTCACTATCCAAGCCTTTCCAAGGTTTCAACAATTACAATTGACTTCGAGGTGTCAATAAACCTTTACAACAAAGAGATTATCTCCCAATCTCTTCACTCAAGTGTCTCACACACTCAAACTATTACAAATGAAATGAAGAAATGAAAGTTACAATCAAACTCACTCAATGAGTAGATATTCAAAGATGAAGAACAATGAATGATTCAATGTTTTGTGTTTTGCAAGTTGTAAGCTCAAGATATCATGTGTGCCTTTTGTTTTTTGCTTGTTGGAGAGCTTCAAAATGAGTTGGATTGGAGTTCTTATAGTTTGAGCTTGAAAACTAGCCGTTACTCACATTCAGGGTAATCCGGTTTGCCGTTTATGAAATCCGGTAAGCCGGATTTATGTTACCGTTAAGGCAAAATTTTGAATTTTGCCTAACCGGCTTGCCGGATTCGGAATCCGGTAAGCCGTTTTCGTTCAAGGTGCTTACTGCCCCGAATTCGGATTTCCGGTTTTGAATTTGACCCCAAAACTTTATAAAACTGTAGTATGACCCAAAACGTTATAAACATTTGCAAATAGGTCCAATTTCAGAATTTTAAATAATGCTTTCTCAATCCCAAAACTTTCTGAAATTATGAATTCGTCCAAACTTTGTGAAATTATAGAATGGCCCAAAAACATTTAAATAGTTTCAAATAGGTCCAAATCCGAAATTTAAAAACACAATCAAAGATTTTAACAATGCTTTCATTTTATTACAAAATGCTTAAATTCCATAACATCATTTTCTTATCATAAAAGCATAATTCATAAATCTTTGCTTAAGAAATACATATGGTTTGTTATCATCAAAATCAATATTTATAGCCATATAGGCTAACAAGGAAACCCAATCTAAAACTAAGTATTGTCTCAATTTGTTCCACTAAGTCAGACCTTTTTAAGACTCCTTCTTATCTAGTATCCACTAAATAGGTGATCAACCAAAATAGGGAATTAAAATAAATACAATTAAGACAATTTGTTGCAACAAACACGGAGCAACACGCTTATGTCAGTCAAACACCCATTAAGATCATTTATCACTCAACTACAATCAAATTTAGCTTATGATTTTGGGAAAGAAAAATAAAGAAAATAGTTTTACCCATCAAATACATCCCCATGAATAAATAGAAAACAAGAAGGATTGATTTTCAATGGATGTCTTGAATTATATTTTTCTTTTTTTTTTTTTGCAGTTTTTCTCCTTGGGTGACGGATCTCCCTTTTCTTTTGCATGTGTGCACTTTTTATAGCTTAGAATTAGGGCAACTAGTCCAGGGCAGACATCTTCCAGTTTAGAAAATTCAGATCGCAATCTTCTAAGTATCTCGCGCGGAATCTTCTTTGTCAATGTTTCAGGATTGCTATAGCATCAGTGCTACAGCAATGGTGCTATAACATCTACATTGTTCCAGACTTGTTTTACTTCTTTTATATCCAAGCTCTTTCTTTATCTTTGCAAGCCTAATGCAGCATTATTCCTTCCTTGAAATTTGAGCTTCTCGTCACCTACAATTATGCATATGATCCAAGTACACAAATTATTCTAAATCAAACAAACTTTATTAAAAGTAAAATAAAATAGATGTTAATGCAAAATATAACTATTTACTCTCTAAGTAATCTTGATTTAAGTCTAAAAGTGCCATGATAACTCTCACTTTATAGAGTTATCAACGGTGTAGCTAAAGGTTTGTATTTAGGGTGTACGGTACTATTCATATGTACAATACTGTTCACGAATGTGGTACTGTTCATGTAACACCCCAGTCCGAAATCCAAGGGCAAATATGTCCACAACTCACATATGAATTTAAATAACCCTTTACAACTAATAAAATTCGAGCGTCAAATACAAAAGCCAGCGGAATAACTTAAATATTTAGCCAAATCATCTACCATCCGTAATTTAAATCCATCTTCTCACTCCTCACGAATCAATCCTAACTTCTGGAACCTGAATCACAATAAACTATAATGAGTACAAAACCCAATAACCAAACTAGTTTTTCTTATACGAAAATACATACATACTTATACATAATGCAATGGATGATATGACACGATCTTTGGAAATACCGTAAACAAAATTCATCAAAATCTCTTTCTGTCGCTTTCAAACTTTCTCATTTTCTTTCAATAAAATACGTATCTTGCAATGTGGCACTTTGTGCTGTGCGTGGCACTTTGTGGCGCTCTGGCCTTCAAGAGGTGGCCCCCACACAACTTCAAGAGGTGGCCCCCAATGCAAAAATCTCATAAAACAGAAATCTGATTTGCTAAAATCATTCATAGAAAACTTAATTCATTTTCATGCTCATGCCAATGAATTATCACACATACATATGCCCATGTACATAATCACGCCCAATACATAACAATACATCACATAAACACATGGGCAGAGACATAGAAATCCATATTCGTTCATATCAAAATAGGTTTTTTCACACAAGTCAAACATATATATTGTTTATTATGATTCGTTTGGAAATCTAGTTTACTTACCTCTGAGTATCCTCGAGTAACAAATGCACATTGATATCATTGGCTTCTTGATTTTGATTTCTCCAAACCTTTCTAAATCAAGGATTTCTCTACTCTTGTTATTATGACTTAGAATGGAAAAGAATGAAATTTCTAAGTTGTATTCAAAATGAAAGGTGGTGGGGGGCTATTTATAGGATTCCTTAAGGCTAATGGATGGCTAGGATTTTGCCACCATAACTCTTGATCAATGGTTGAAATTATCCTTTATAAATACTTCTAGAAATACTTCACTAGTTTCTAGAATTCTTATCTATCTCTACAACTTCTATTACATCATCACTTATGTCATAGATTATGTCATCTTTACTTAGAATTAAATATCTAAGTAAAGATAAGATTATCCTTTATAAATGTCTTGCTAAATTCTAGAATCCCTTAACTTTCTCTACATTCCTTCTTACATAATCGCTTATGTCAATGCTTACGTCATCATTCCTTAAATTAAATATTATAAACTCAAGGGGTTTGTTAGCTTAGCAATAAATTCTACTATATTTAGGAGAATTAGGGTATTACAGTTCACGAATACGGTGGAGATAATAGCTCATACTTTGGTGTATCAAGAGCCTATAGTATGATCGTGTGGATAAGTGTATGTCTAGAAAAGTTTTATCAACAAGGCTAGAATTGCCTAGGGATTATGGAATTTAAGTTGGATTATTGTGACCCCTTCAATATTTTCCAAGAACTTTCCTATTTTTTTTTCATGCATAAGTGGGAATAGTCATTGAGAAAATAGTAGAAGTTGAAGCTTATAGTAGTAGAAGTGATTGAGAGATTTGCCTTAATTATTCCAAAAGTTATTTGTACAAGGCTAGATCGAAGGAGTATTCCTAGAGGCGAGTTTGGTCACCTTATCATGTAGCACTAGTTGTAGGAAGCTACGAAATCAATTTTGAAAAAGTTGATGAGAACAACTTCAACATGTAGAGCGCGAAATTATGGATTCCCTAATTGATCTTGATGTTTATGTAAAAGATAAAAGACACAAGTATGATAAAGACATTTTGGGGTCATGTAAATGAGAAGACTTTTGATCAGATTAAGTCTTGCTTGTTCAAAAAATGAAATACTTGTTCAAGATGTTGAATGCATGATTGTTTTATAGTGTACTTTGGAGGAAAAGTACTTGTGAGATGTTAGAAAATTGAATTCATGAAATGAACTAAGTATATGGGTTCTGAATAAACCCTAAGGTGGCAATGAGCACACGTGTATCAAGATTATTTAAAGAATCTTGACGAAGTGATCAAAGATGAAGTCAATGCTAAGATTCTTCTATGCTCACTTCTAGAAGAGTATAGTTTCTTTGTGATTACATTGTTGCATGAAAGAGCATAATCGTTTTCAAAGATGTTAGCACAACATTGATGAAACGACCCACCCCAAATCCCTCCGGGTGAGTCAATCTAGTCTCATAAAAACGGACTTGATAATAATCTAATTACTAAGGATTCTGCCAAAAATTTGGCAGAGTCTCCTTTATATATATAACACTCCCAATCTACAAATATGTAAGACAAGCACTCCCAATATAATTCAATCAACAACAAAATCCAATGATCAACATCCTCAACCAAAATGTTGAGTTTTATATCTCTAGAGTCTCAAAAGATAATATTATAATTAATATTAGTATCTCAGTTTATTCTTAATCCCAAAAGAATAATATAACAACATTATACAATCCCAAAAGAACGAGATAACAAAGATGTCCTAACAAAATCATCTATAGCTTCTAACACCATCATGTGGCCAAGACTCAGAATATATTTACAGTCGCTGGGTCGGTTTGGTGTACTTGCAACCTCCTGGTGGAGGGTGAAATATAATAAAAACAAGGTGAGTATAAAACTCAGTGAGATCAGTGAATGGATAATAGTTTTTGAAAATTAATTCTTACTTTAAAAGAAATAATCATATCATTTCCAAACACGATTTAATCAAACCATGTGCAAGAAACCAGTAGTAAATCATTTAACATTTAAATCAGATTACTAACCATGAAAATCATAACACAATATCATATAGAATACACAAATATGAAAATCATCACCAAACAAGTACCTAGGGGAATAATCTCATCGTATCCAGACCTCAATAGATGGGCAATGACGTACTATCTGGGTATCGTCATGCCCCACGCAGATAGACAGGGAAATACTATCTCATATCTCATTACATCTGTGCATGCATAATCTAGTCCCCAAGGGACAAAAGCGCCCAAGCATACGGCCCAAATCCTCTGTGTGTACTCAAATGGGCCCCAAAGGCCTGTATCTCATCTGTATCATCTGTATCATATGAATCTTTATATATGTATGTATCTCATATCTGTATCTCTGTAATCATCATACAGCATGCATATACCCCCAAAAGGCAAAAATACCTAAACACACGGCCCAAAGCCTCTATGTGTGTTCCGACGAGCCCCAAAGGTCTCTCATCTCATCTGTATTACTGTATCTGGAGGGAAGGGTACTGTCCAATGATTTCAAAAACAATTAATATACTCATATTAACATACCTTTTTAACCATATTTTAAATCATATCACATTTGAATCCACTTTTTCTTATCTTTAAAATACTATCATGCTTATTCAAAGTCGATACGCAAAATCATTAACCAAACATTTTAATAAAATACCAATGCGTGAATAAAATCCATTTCGAGGGAATCATTAAATCAGAACATTTAAAATACTTATTTCGCAAACATGCTTTACTATCATAATTAACTATGAAAATAGGTTTTATATATTCCACTCACAGTGATGGTGTTCACGTTCGGTCATCGTCCACGTCTGCGGATCGGTTCTCGCTCCCAGATCCTCCTAAATTAAGGAAACGACATAATTATTTTTTGTAAATCGAAATTAAGACTAAATTTATGCAATAAACTCGAAACAAACATCTATCTATAATTTACAACTCCTGTGTCGATAAAATTACTAAAATACCCTTAAGTTTGTAAATCATTAAAGTACTCTGAAATCATAAATTACCGAATTACCCTCGGAATCGTAATTACACCCAATCCTCAATTCTAGGAATTACTAAAATATCCACAGGCTCAGAAATTGCAAAATTGCCCTTATAGTGTGAAATTACCGAAATGCCCTTACCGGTCAACGGTCACTAGAATTTAGTCAACGCTGGCCGAGAAGCTCAAGTCTAAAAGTTCTTGCCACACTGAGTCTAACGGTGGCGGTGGTGACCTCCCACGCAAGGCAATGGCTCCGGATCGAGCTCCCAAAGCCGTAAGTCTTTCAACGACCGATCAACGACAAAACAATGTCCCCAGCGGCAGTGGACGGTCAAAAAGGGCATAGGGCAGGGTGTTTAAAAAAACCTAGCCGGTTGTGTCACCAAACACCGGTGGAATCCATGGCGACGAAAACGGGCAGAGCCGCGGGTTTTCAAGCTTCGATCACCGACATTTCAGTTGGTTTTCGGTGTTGAGGATGGCAGGGGAACGACGGCTGGCTTCTATACTTCCATTTGGTACCAAGCTTGACCAGTGGGGTGGCCGGAATTAGAAGATATGGCCGGGTCACGTTCACGTGTCGGGTCGGGTTTTTAGGTCTGTAGTTAGGTCGGTTTGGCAGCTTCCCTTCACTCTCTCTCACACGTGCATGTGTTTACCCTGTTTCCAGTTCTTTTCTTTTACTTATAAAATCCTTAACCACCTCATTTTCATTTTAAATTTCTAAATATGTTACAATTGACTAATTTAGAGATTTAAAATAATGATAAATGTTATGAACGAGCATCGTCTAAAGCTTTAACGAGCGAAGGATGGCACAATGAAGTTCACACATGGGATAATCAAGATTTTGCAAAGAGGTCCGACATCACAACTTATATTATCATAAGGGAAGTATATGTGATTATGTGAACATTATTTGGCGTACAGTGACACCATCGAGCTATAGCGTGTATGACTGGGGACATGCATGAGATAAGTCTTTGCAAACTGAGATGAGGCTGAGATTTTTGAAAGGTACCAAAATCTGAAAAATGAAATTCTGTGAGCATTATTTGGTAGGTAAGAAAACAAAGGTCAAGCTTGGCACAATTAATTATGATACTCCTGAGATCCTTGAATGTTCACAGTAATGTATAGGAACCGACCAAAACTGCATCAATTAGTGGTAACCATTATTGAGTTCCATTGTTTCTCTAGACATATGAGAGTGTACACCAAATGAGCATAGGATGAAGTTCTAGAGATGCTCTTGAAATGAGAGAAACTAGTGGAGGCTCAACCTGGCAGAAAGATCAAAGTATTGCATCTGATATAGAATGATATACTTGTGATCCATTCTTGTTAGTATGCCAAAATGAGAGTCTAAGATTAGAATTTCACGATAAGATGTAACAGTGTAGCTGAGCATATAAATCGTACTTTACTGGAGACGGTACAATGTATTTTATCTAACATTGGTTTAGACAAGAGGTTTAGACTGATGCCATAAGCTACGAAAGTCACCTAGAAAACTAGATTTATCAAATGTGAAGCTTTGAGATCTTGAAGATAAGAAGTTTGTATATTCTAGAAATATGACTTTTGATGAAGCTTCAATATAGAAGGCTTCTAGTTTTTAAGATGTGGAGAATAAGATCTATGAGGTATTGCAGCGGGTAGAATTTGATGCAACTTCATATCACCAAATTATTCTATAACAAAGAAAGTTCAACTTTGGAAGTTACACCAAGAGTTGAAGAAGATGTTGTTTCACTTGATGTACCACAAGTGGAAGAAACAATTAATGATGTAGATAACAATGAGAGCAACAAGGAGCTAAGAAGAGAAGCCCGAGTTCATTGGGGCTCTTGGATTTTGGATTCTCGAATTTCTTTTAAAATACAGGATTCAAAAATTAACTGTTAGAACTAATATAAAAAACTTATACGTAGGAGGTAAATTAAATCATAACTACTTAAATTTCATAATTTGATTACCCTCTGACTCATTGAATATATATCTGAATGCCTAATTCTATTTCTTGTAATATTTCCACTTAATTTCACTTCTAAACTTCATTTCCTACTCTATCATTCTTCCTTTCTTTCTTGCTATTTTTTTTCTTCTTTTTTGCTCTTTTTCGTCTCGTTTCTCTCCTTTTTTTCTCTTTGTTTTTCTTCTTTTCTTGTCTCATTTTTGCTATGTTTTGATTCTGTTATTCAAGTGGTGAGAACTACTTTAATTCATCATATATACATAGCCGCTTCAAGCATGCACGACAAGTGTTGAGTGTTAGAAATTGTATATTTATAAAGGAGAAAAGTATCATTTTATATTTCAAATCTTACTAACAACCCTTACTTTTATGTATTTAAGCTTCTTGTAATTTAGTTATGTGTGTTTTATTTTAATTAAGTATTTTATGTATTTTAGGGGTATCATGGTCATTTCACAATAAACGAGAGATCAAATAGCAAAATGGACATTATTTTTAAACTCAAGGCAATCGAAAACCTTAATAGGAGCATAAAATGAAAAATATCATTGTTCACGTGTATGGTACTATTCACGTGTACAGTATTGTCCATGTTACTGTTCACGACACTGTTTACATATAGAGAACAATGACGTGGCATTGACCGATGATGTGATATTGACTGATGAGGTGTCACGATTCTATTAGACTGAAATTCTTATGTACTGTTGATAGTAACGTGGCAGCATATTTGTGGACCAAAAATCGCGTGTACGGTACATGCAATATATGAGATTATTTTCAACCAAACCGTGTGGTCAAACCGCGTACTGTTGACTGATGACATAGCATAATCCTGAGCGTCCAAACTATTTTTAATCTGATGGTCATGATTTACTCAATATATCTATAAAAAGGGGGCATCCACCCCCTAATTTGACATCTCTGAATCCATTTTTGGATTCCATTTTCTGTAATTCCTTCTCCATCTTGTATTTTCTATGTATTTTAATAAATTCCTATTTTACTCATAGTTCAATTATGAGTAACTAATTTTCTTTCAACTTTGGGTTAAAGGTGAAATATATGTCATGTGCTTTATTTGGTAAATTTATTTTCTCTTCCCCTCTAATTTTTGTGGATGTTTTGACTTTTCGTCGACAAATAACACTTTTACCAAACACCATCAGCAGCTGCAGCTTAAAAGTTACAGCACCTTTACCAAACACCATCAACTTACACTCCACATCTATAGCTTTTACTGCACAGCAACTGCAGCTTAAAAGGTACAGCACCTCACTCCCAAACACACCCTGAGTAAGTAAAAGCATAATGAAATTTCCATACATAAATGATTTTATTTGTTTATCGGTTGGGTTTGTAGAGTTGGTCTGAGATTTCCTACAATAGAAGTGAGATGCGAAAATTTGTGCGTGGAAGCAGAATGTGAGTTGGTTCGTGGAAAGCCTCTGCTTACACTATGGAATTATCTTAAAAGCACAATTTTTGTAAGTACATCGAAAATGTTATTAATTAATTTTAGACTTCAAAATTAGTACTCAAATAGATTTGAAAAAGAGTTATTCATATATGTTTTTAGAGGCTCTCTATGCTCAAATGTATTCATAATTTAGATGATATTATCGCAATATTCCAATACAATGGGCACCTTTATGTTTTACTTTTGATCTCGAGGGTTCGAATTCCTTCTGTGGGTATAGTGAAAAAAACAAAATTTCTTTCACATTATAACATTCAAATTTGACGCAAAATATGTGTAAAGAGTGGAGGACAAGTTTTAATGTATAGCATCAAATTTGGATTTTAAATTATTGGATGATTTTTGAATATTTTATTCATTATTAAATGTCAGATATTTTCGATGCTGGCTAGAAATATCAAAGCCTTAAATTAGTAGACACAAAAAACAAGCTGCAATCCCGTATTAACAATTCATAATTACACAGTCAGCACGACAAGTTAGGAGTTTTGTTTTTGTTTTTAAATAGTATTATCCCAATTAATTTTTTTCCACACATGTAAGCGGCTTTGAAGTTCAAGCCCTTTATATCATCTTAAAAATTTTTCACCAATCAATCAATTAACTCTAGCCATAAACATGTAAACTAATTTACCTTTGTTTATATTTGTCATTTTGCAAGTCATTTATGATTGCAATTTTTTCTTGAAGGACATCGCAAGCTGCTGGTTTTCAAGTCACAGCAAGTCAAGATAAGCACCATTGTTGATGTTAGTGGTATAATAAAACCTGGAAAGTAGAGCGTGTAAACTCTATTTAACTAAAATTTAATTTGTTTATTACACTAAATAAAAATAATAGAAAAGGCTGGGGATATTTATTCGGCTTTCTTTAATTCATAATAATACTGAATTAAATGAAAATGCATAACCTATTGCCATCTGTCCGTTTGGATTTTGTGTGCCTTTATTTAGAAGTGACTTTTTTTTTTTTTAATTTTCAGTTTTCAGTTTTAGGTTCGATAGAGTTAAACCAAAAATCGTACTGAAAATTTGAGTTTTATTAAAAATTGAGCTGATCAATTTAGCTTTATTTTTTATACTTTGAGATCAGCAGTAATATTTCACACCAGTAATATATTCATATGAAGATTATGATTTTTTACACGATGAAGAGATTTTTTTTTTTTTTTTACCCTTTAGAATCAGTAACTGAAGCTGTAAAATCATAAAACAGACCAGTCTACAACATAGTTATAAATTTGTAATGTTATAACTCATCAATTTTTTTTTCTTTTGCTACAATCTCCATTAATTTATAAGAAATTAAAATAAATAAGTTAAAAAAAAGGAAGAAGAAAAGAAGACTTTCTAATCACTGTTGTAGCTTTGGTCTATCTTAATTTTTTCCTATGGGGAGTTTCTTATAATGGACACAAACTAGAAGCATTTGTCCCCCCAAAAACATCTAGATATGTAAGCCAATATGATGTGCACATTCCTGAGATGACTGTGAGAGAAACATTTGACTTTTCTACTCGTTTTCAAGGTGTAGGAAACCGAGCAGGTACATTATTTCTTGAACGCTCGGCATCACGATAATTAATTCGATGGTTGCTGATATTTCATCAATTTTTTACAGTAATAATAAATGAAAGTTTATTTCTACCTGTGAAGATCTCATGTTGGAGTTGATTAATAGTGAGAAAGAGACAGGAATTATCCCTGATCAAGATATATAGATACCTACATGAAGGTATATTTTAACTGTTGTGCTTTTGCTTAATTTTGATAGCACAGCATCTAAAGTGTAATATTTCAAATTCAACCAAGAATCTGAAGAGGAATTTGGAATGAAACGTCATAACATTAATCTTATTAACGTTTCGGAAAACATCCATATTGTCCACAATCGAAGTACAGACTCTAAAATAAGAAATTTAACAATAATCCTCCAAAACAAGTTGCAACTCTAAGTAATAACTGAAGTAGGAACAATTTATTTATCTAAAAAACGTCAAGGTTTTTCAGCTAATAAATCCTCTTCCCTATACCAAAAAGCCCGCATCTCTCTAATTAATCTCCAAAATGTCAAAGACAAGAGGTGAGCTGTTAACTTGGTAAGCAAACTCATACATAAGGAATTAATAAGGATAAAGTATGTAATAATCTTTATGAAGACAATAATTAGAAACCAATAATCATTTTATAACAAAATACATATATAAGGTAAAATTCATAATCAGTTAAGTCATAATGTAACAATCATTATCAATAAATAATTGTTTAAGAAATTATTTATCAATAAAACTTTTTTATCTTCGGTCTATGAATGTTCTAGCCAACATCAAGATGTGATAATATAACAGCGTGGAAACAATGCTAAGAATCCAATTTGGACTACCTCTTTAGAAAATTAGTACAAGCGTAATGTAGATGCGGATATTACTGCTTAAAAGAACTTGGCAGGTCTAGGGGCAGTTGTTACAAATTCTGAGGTGGGTGAATCCATGCCTGTCACAGTAAATAACTCAAGGCTTCAATGGTGATGTTGACTTGCATAGAGAGAAGCAATCAGATTTGAAGTCCAAGTTGGTATTGCCTGTGACGATGATAGAGTCAGATGCTATGAAAATGTTGTTTGTTTGATAAAGGGAAATGAAAGCAAATCTAAACGGATATTTTGGGCAATTTTAGAAATTCAAGAGGAGATGATAATATTGCAATTGTTCAGCTTCTACATAAAATAGCTAAACTATGTTCAATTAAATATATAGTCAACTATTTGCTGCAATATTCATCTAGGCATTATTGATCCAAAAACATATTTCACCTTCTCAGCTTTCCTGTACAATATGCAAAAAAGAAATGCAAGAACGAGAGGATAGATAATAAGAATAGCTGCAAAAATTGGCAAGCCATCATGGTGAAACCCAAAGTAATCTTCTATGAAGGAAGGCAATGCTCTTGTTTCAATAAATACAATAATTTCCTTGTCAACGTATCCATTTGTGAAGTAATCATACCATTTAGTGCCTAATAGGTAGGCATCATATAATACAACCAAATCCGTCAGTTGGCAATTTTCTACAGAAAATTAAATATCAAAGTTAATATTCAAATCATTTTGCTAATTATATATATACACTCATAGATACACAGAAATGTTAACATAGTGTCTATGGCCATAAAATAAACCAATCAATGCACCAAGTGATATTCAGAAAGGATATTCATCAAAGTATTTCTTGCCCAATTGTAGTGTTTGTGGGCAGTATCTACAATATAATAAGAACCAAATAGCTTTCTACAAATGTTAATAAATAATAAGTATTATATGGCCATACAATAAGCTTTGTCCGAGCATGAAGTGTGCTGCACAATGTGGTATAAGACACAGTGCCTTTTGCCACCCAGGAGCAAGAAATTCATTCGCAGAGAGTCCTATCTCCCCATATGTAATAGGAGAAATACAAAAACCGCACTTCAATCACAGTGTTATCGAGGCTGCAACCCACAATCACCATAAGTTTAACCTTTTTTCGGCTAATGATTCTAAAACCAAATTGGAGAAGGTATACTTTGTCATACGTTGCAGATAACGAAACCCCCAAACAATTGGGCCCATGGCTTCGCCACCTCAGCACCACATCATCGTCCCACCACATCATCCACGCCAGCATGATATAACTAATGATGTGATATGTCATCACACAAAATTTCAAAATCCAGCACGCACATTCTTCCAGCCCATGAACACCACGAGCAACACCAATTCTGACACAAAAGCTTAAAATCTTTTCCACTACTTACATCCACATCATCATGACATCACGGATAAAGTGAGATATCATCACATAAAAGCTTAAAATCCAGCCCACACATTCTTTGAGCCACCAAGCATCAATAGCAACGCCATTTTTGACCTTCCAATTTCCACGCATGCAACCAAATTGAAAATGTCCAAGTCAAGTCTTGTTTAAATTAAGGGGAAAAAGAAGAAGAAAGGTGACGTCCTTGTTTATGTCTAAACTTGTCCTACTCTCAAAGCTAGGTGAAGCTCACGTATAAAGGCAAGCCAAGGAAATTGCCTTCTCACTTGTAGAAATGGGTACCCACTCTCTTTATTTTCCATCCATGCTGTTAAGGTCATTATTTATAAAGTTGATATTTTATCGCAAGTCTAATTAAATTGAAAGTTTATTTATTACATATCTTGTAATAGGGATTAATTTATTAATTCTCTAATTTAGTAAATTTCAATTTATTAGGAATATTTGTTTCCTAATTTAATTAGATGTCTAATTTAGTAAGTCAATTAATGGTGAGATTCTATATTTGACATATGAGATCTATTTAGAGTAAGAAGTTGGTTGAAACAGGAAGTCATTAAATGCTCTAGATATTTCTTGGGAGACAAGTAAGGCAAAAAGATAAGATTTATTCCTATTCAGATTCATAGGAATTATAAGAGGAAAGAAACTCTTATTTGGAAAGAATCAAAGTCTTTTAAGACTTGCTATTTTGGTGAAACTCTAGTGCCTATATAAAGAGAGGTATTTCACAATTGAAGTTTGATCGCACAACACAGAGCATAAAACAAAGAAGCAAAAGTCAGTCTCCTCCCTAGAGAATCTGGATTTGGCACATCATGTTATGTTGATTTGTTTTTTTTATTTTCTTTTCATCTCTGTGGAGAGTTTATGTGGATCTTGGATCACTAGACATTGAAGAATTGAAGAATTGCTATTGATCACTTTACGAAGTGCCTTGAGGATCGTGGATCAGGACGGGTAGCGATTATTCAAGAGAAGCAGATTCAGTCTAAGGTTGAGTAAACTGTATGGTGATAAACTGTAAGTAAGAGTCTTAAATTTGGTAAATCCATAGATTGTAACATCTCAACTTAGTGAATTGCTTTTCATCTGGGCGTGGCCTCGTTGATGTAGGGTTGGTTAATCCGAACCACGTAAAACTCTTCGTGTCATTTATTTTCTGCATTTTATTATTTTTTTGAAAATTAATAGTTTTTATGCGGTTGATATGGAAGCATTGCCTCAATTTAGCTGAAAATCAATTTAGAGGAGCATTGCCTCATAATCTGTCAAGTCATCTTCAAATTTTGTTCCTTAGTAATAATAAGTTGTATGAAAGCATCCTTTCGAGAATGTCAAAGTCATGGGCGGTGCCAAACCATTAATAATTTGGCCACCCAAATTGAAGTCTAAGGAGGTGCCGCCCAAATGAAGAAAAAAAGGAAAAATAGTTTGACAATGAAGAAAGAAAAAAATGGAGATGGTGGTTGGTATACCAAATGAAAGAAAAATGAAAAAAATGTTATTTTAATAGCCATTTTTTGGCTATAAAAGGGAGAGCTCCCTAATTCATTTGGATCCAATTTTGTAGAGAGAGTTGAGAGTTGTGAGAAGTAATTCTTGCAAGAGCAAAGAATTTTGTGTGCTTAGTGATTTGAGAGTTTGGGTGTATTGGAGTTTTGGGTAGTGAGATAAAATACTACAATATTTGTAACTCATTTACACTAGTATAATATTTTCTTTCTGTCTTCGCCCGTGGACGTAGGTTAAAAGCCGAACCATATAATTTCTGGTATTTTCTTTTGTGCTTGTTCTTTATTTTTCTACCAATTTTACTTTAGCTGCGTGTCTGCTTCACCCACCAATTTCCTAACAGTGGTATCAGAACTATTGGTTGTATTTTTTGGAGTCAGGTACTGTTCATGTAAGGGGTACTATTCATATATACGGTACTATTTAATACTATTCACGTATACGGTACTATTCACGTGAAACAGTGGGAGCAATCCAAGAATTTTACGGTGCAAAGTAGGGAATAATGGTGTGAGTCAAACAACTGTGTAGTTTTTGTACATGTCTAGGAAAGTTCTGTCACAAAGGTGATAAGAGCTTAAGGAGACTGAGTTTTAAGTGGGACCATTGTGACCCCTCTAGTCTTTCTTGTAAACTTTCCTGGTGTGCATTCTCACACATACTCACAACTATTCAAGGTGATACACTAGTTTGTGTGCGGTATTTATCATCAAAATGGCGGCAAAGTATGAAATTGAGAAGTTTAACGGAAATAATTTTTCATTGTGGAAAATGAAGATGAAAGCTGTATTGAGGAAAAATAATTGCTTGGCAGCAATTGGAGAAAGGCCCATGCAGATAACTGATGACAAGTGGAACGAGGTAGACGGCAATGCCATTTCTGATCTATACTTGGCACTTGCAGACGGAGTATTATCCAGTGTGGCAGAGAAAAATACAGCGAAAGAAATATAGGATACTCTCACAAAATTGTATGAGGCCAGGTCACTACACAACAAAATCTTCTTAAAGAGGAAACTCTATACTCTTCGAATGGCGAAATCTAAAATGGTGGCCGATCACATCAACACCTTGAAGACTTTATTTTCACAACTCACAACGTTGGGTCATAATATAGAGGAAAATGAACATGCAGAGCTTCTACTTCAAAGTATACCAGATTCGTATGATCAACTCATCATCAACCTGACGAAAAATAATCCAACAGACAGTTTAGTTTTCGACGATGTTGCAGCCTCCGTATTAAATGAGGAGAGCATGCGGAAAAATAAGGAAAACAGACAAGCAAGTTCACAGCAAGTGAAGGCTCTATCGTTAACGAGAGGGAGATCAACGGAACGTGGCCCCAGTGGAAGTCACGTTAATGGTATATTAAAATCAAGAAGTAAGAAGAATGTTAAATGCTACAACTGTGGCAAGAAAGGGCATGTCCAGAAAGAGTGTTGGAGTAATCAGAAGAGAAGAGATGGTAAAGAACTTGAGTCATTAAATGCTTAGGGGTGTGTAGCAAGTACCTCAAATGATGGCGAAATTCTCTACAGTGAGGCAACAACTATTTCAGAAGGTAGAAAACGATTGTCTAATGTCTGGCTTATAGACTCAGGAGCTACCTAGCACATGACCTCTAGGATAGAATGGTTCCACACATATGAACCTATCTCAGGAGGATCTGTATATATGAGTAATGATCATGCCTTGGAGATCGCTGGTATTGGTACTATCAAAATAAAAATATTTGATGGTATAGTTCGCACAATTGGGGAGGTACGACATGTCAACAGCTTGAAGAAAAATCTATTGTCTTTGGGACAAATGGATAGTCATGGGTATAAAACTCATGTGGAGAATAGAATTATGAAAATTGTTAAAGGAGCGTTTGTATTGATGAAGGCAGAAAAGATCGGTGCTAATTTATTCATTCTTAAAGGAGAAACACTATAGGAGGCTGATCGTGTGTCGCGTCAAATGGAAAAGAGTCAACGATGATGTGGCATCTCAAACTTAGCCACATGTCAGAACAAGGTTTGAAGATTCTCTCTGAGCGAAAATTACTTCCGGGGCTCAAATCGGTAAATTTACCATTTTGCGAGCATTGTGTTACAAGTAAACAGTATAGATTAAAATTCAATAAATCTATTGCTAGAAGTAAATGCATTCTAGACTTGATTCATTCTGATGTTTAGAAATCACCGGATATATCCATGGGAGATGCAAAGTACATGGTGACTTTCATTGATGATTATTCCAGAAGATGTTGGGTGTATCCAATTAAGAAAAAGTCAGATGTATTTCTAGTGTTTAAAGAATACAAAGCGCGGGTGGAACTTGAATCTGGTAAAAAAATAAGTGCTTGAGGAGGGATAATGGTGGAGAGTATACAGACGGAGAGTTTCTTACTTTCTGTAAGCAAGAAGGTATTCAGAGGTAGTTCACGGTGGCATACACTCCTTAACAAAACGGAGTGGAGGAGCGGATGAACAAAACTCTTACAAAAAGAAAAAAAGCTATGTTGAGGATTGCTGGTCTACCCAATTTATTCTAGGCAGAAGCAGCCAAAACTGTCTGTTATATAGTAAATCGATCGCCATCTACAACTATTGCGCTGAAGACAGCGATGGAGATGTGGACAGGAAAGCCAGCTGATTATTCCTACCTATATACATTTGGATGTCCTGTGTACGTGATGTACAATGCCCAAAAAAGAACAAAGCATGATGTAAAATCTAGAATATGTATCTTCTTGGGATATGCTGATGGAGTAAAGGGGCATCGTCTGTGGGATCCCACTATCCACAAGATCATCATCAACAGAGATGTTATCTTTGTAGAAGATCAACTGCAAAGGAGAGATGAGGATGATGGCATTAAAAAAGAAAAGTCAGAGACTGTGCCGGTATATGTCGAAAATAATCCAGAAGATTCAGATTCTTCTGAAGTAGTACTAGAGCACGAGGAACAAGAACCAATCGAGTCAGAGGCTCCACAAGTTCATCGGTCAACTCGTGAGAGACAACCACCAATGTGGCACTCGGAGTATGTCACAGAGATCAACGTTGCATACTATCTTTTAACATGACAATGGCAAAGCAGAAAGGATGGTGTGGAGATTAATTGATCGTCAATCTAATCTCCAAGTGGGAGAATGTCAAAGTCATGGGCGATGCCAAACCATTATCAATTTAGCCACCCAAATTGAAGTCTAAGGAAGTGCCGCCCAAATGAAGAAAAAAAGGAAAACAATTTGACAAAGAAGAAAGAAACAAATGGAGATGGTGGTTGGTATACCAAATGAAAGAAAAATGAAAAAAAATATTATTTTAATAGCCATTTTTTTGCTATAAAAGGGAGAGCTCCCTAATTCATTTGCATCCAATTTTGTAGAGAGAGTTGAGAGTTGTGAGAAGTAATTCTTGTAAGAGCAAAGAATTTTGTGTGCTTAATGATTTGAGAGTTTGGGTGTATTGGAGTTTTGGGTAGTGAGTTAAAATACTACAATACTTGTAACTCCTTTTCACTAGTATAATATTTTCCTTTTGTCTTCGCCCGTGGACGTAGGCTAAAAGCCGAACCATATAATTTCTGGTATTTTCTTTTGTGCTTGTTCTTTATTTTTCTACCAATTTTACTTTAGCTGCGTGTCTGCTTCATCCACCAATTTCTTAACAGGGGAATAAGTAACCTTGTTAAGTTATATTCATTAAGGATTGAGGTAAACCAATTTAGAGGCTCAATTCTTAAAGAAATGGGTAAGCTTCTAAACTTACAAGGCTTGGATTTTGGTGGCAGCCATTTTTCAGGGGAAATTCCTTCCACTCTAGGAAATCTATCATCATTATATGAAATTTTCCTAAGCGATAACAATTTATCACGAGCCATCCCTTCTAGTCTAGAAAATTTGGAACGATTGGAATTTTTAGAAATGTTCACAAATGAACTCAGTGGAACTATCCCAGAAGACATTTTCAATATATCCTCTCTTTCAGTTTCACTGAATTTAGCCAAAAACCATTTCGTTGGATCTATACCTCCAAGGATCGATAATCTGAAAGCTTTGAGCTGTTTTGATGTGTCTAATAATGACTTATCAGGTGAAATTCAAGGTGAACTTGGTCTTTGCTCCAGTCCTGAAGAGATTTATTCGGCAGGAAATTTCTTCTATAGATTCATTCCTTTATTTTTTAGAACTTCAAGAGGTATTCGAAAGGTTGATCTTTCGTGAAATAATTTTTTTGTTCAAATTCCAATATTCCTCGAGGCTCTTTCTTTGGAATATCTTAACTTATCCTTCAATGATTTTGAGGGGAAGCTACTAACAAGGGGAATTTTTGCAAATGCAAGTGCAATATCAGTTGTAGGTTGCAACAGACTCTGTGGAGGCATACATGAATTGTAATTACCCAAATAGACCGAGCAAGAATCAAGCAATCGGACGATTTCCCAAAGACTAAAGATAATAATCTCAAGTGTAAGTGCTTTTTTAGGATTAATAATGGTGTTATTTTTCATTTTCTATTGGCACAAAAGGAGGAGGGGACCTTTCAGGCAGCCTTCAAGACCATTGACAAGAAAAACACTACCATATATGTCTTACAAAAGCCTCCTCAAAGCAACTGATGGGTTTTCTTCAACACACTTAATTGGAGTGGGTAGCTTTGGCTCTGTGTATAAGGGAGTATTTGATGAAGATGGAACTATTGTTGCAATCAAAGTGATTAACCTTCAACGCCAAGGAGCTTCTCAGAGTTTCAAGGCTGAATGCAAAGCCTTGAAAAATATCCGTCATAGAAATCTTATCAAGGTTACAACTTCATGCTCAAGGTAATGACTTTAAAGCTATTGTTTATGAGTACATGCCAAATGGGAGTCTTGAAAAATGGTTGCATCTAGATGCAGTTACACAAAGAGATGAAGAAATTGGAATTAAAAAACTCACCCTTCTTCAGAGAATAAGCATTGCAATTAATGTGGCATCTGCACTAGACTATCTCCACTGCCATTGCCAAGAACCAATTCTCCATTGTGATCTGAAGCCAAGCAATATCTTACTCGACAATGACTTGTCTGCTCACATTGGTGATTTCAGACTAGTTAGAATTCATCAAGGAGTCTCAAATCCAACTTTAAATAGCTCTGTTGGAGTAAGGGGAACAATTGGCTATGCAGCCCCAGGTTATAACTTTAATTCTAATATATAATTTACTTTCTTTTTAATTTTTTAATTCCTTTTCACAACTTCTAACTTCTTAGAAATATTTATATTTTTTTAGTTGTAGAGTATAGCCTTGGAAGTGGGGTGTCAACAAATGGAAATGTTTATAGCTATGGAATATTGTTGTTGGAAATGGTGACAATAAAAAAAACCAACAGATGTTATGTTTGAGGGAAACTTGAATCTTCACAACTTTGCAAGAATGGCCTTGCCTGATCATGTGATGGACATAGTGGGATCCAATACTTCTAAATGATGATGAAGTTTTGGTTGGTACTGATAACCATGGGCGAAGGCAAACAAGAACCAATAGTAGATTAGAATGTCTCATTTCTATGGTTAGAATTGGAGTTGCTTGTTCAATGGAGTCACCTCAAGATCGAATGAACATCACCAATGTTGTCCATGAGTTACAATCAATCAAGAACATTCTCTTTGAACCTAAAACTATGCTCAGCAAACAACCAGATAACTAGATAATGCAATATTCTCCTGTAGGTTTTGCCCAAGTGATATAAATTTACATTGTATCTCATGAGATAAATAAAAGGCTCATTGCTTCGTTTTATGTTTTTTACAGTCGTAGTCTTATGAATCACAAGGCAATAAAGTTAAAAGCTTCGTCCAACAGAAGAAAGTGAAATTTGATCTTAGGCGAGGAAAATAGGGCTGTCGGAGGGAATAACAAGTTTATCACAATTGTATAATTCTATAGGTTTATAATTAAAATTTTGGAGGTATGGAGTATTCTAATTAGAGTCGGCAATATGATGAACTTTTGTTGTTCACGTTGATTTTGAGCTTTACTAGTTTATTGTGATATCTGTTTGATCATAGGTTGGTGTAGGGACTGTTGGGAACTAGGCAGACCAAACCACCCTTGCTAGGACCATTGAACAGATTTTGCCAATGGCTGATAAAAGAGAAACTTCTCAAGCCTACTATTTGATGAAAATCCAAAACAATTTGGTGGAATGCCTTAATTAATGCGTTGTTGTGCAAATTTTAATGTACTCGCAAGCGCACAAATCTATTGTAATATATATCAATGGTGATGAGTGTCGATCCCACGAGGCGGTGGATTATAATTGTGTAAAATTAATTTTGTATATGTGTGATTGGATTTATGGTGGAAATGATTTGGAATACGCTAAAACTTAAATTAAAATGGCGAGAATAAATTTTAAAATTGGAATTGCAATGGCGAGAATAAATTGAAGATAATTCTATTGAAATGACGTACTTGGGTATCTGGATCCGTATCAACATGCACCATGGGCTAAATATTCCTTATTAATACCAATTAAATCATGAGGGGGGAATCCACACCTCATGAGGGGGGAATCCACATCTCATGAACCACACTCTAATCAATATGGTGCTAAGGGCTTATCGCGCCAAATAATAATAACCTTGTACTAGAGGGCCGGTGAAACTAATGCGGTACTAGACAAGATTAGTATTATTTGTCGACGAGAAGTCAAAACATCCACAAAAACTAGAGGGGAAGAGAAAATAAATTTATCAAATAAAGCCCATGACACATGTTGAGACTTCACCTTCAACCCAAGCTTGAAAAAAAATTAGCCACTCATAATTGAACTAGGGGCAAAATGGGAATTTATAAAAATATGTAGAAAATACAAGATGGAGAGGGAATTACAGAAAATGGAGTCCAAAAATGGATTCAAAGCTATCAAATTAGGGGGCGAAGGCCCCCTTTTTATAGATACATTGAGTAAATCATAGCCATCGGATTAAAAACAGTTTGCACGCTCAGGATTGCGCCACGTCATCAGTCAACAGTACGCGGTTTGACCACGTGGATGAACAGTAACACGGTTTGACCCGGGTTGAACAGTAACGCGGTTTGCTTGAAAATAATCCTGTGTGATTCATGTACCATATGCGAAATTTTTCGTCCACTGATATGCTGCCACGTCACCATCAACAATACATAAGAATTTTAGTCCAGCAGGATCGTGACACCTCATTAGTCAATGCCACATCATCGGTCAAGGCCATGTCATCGATCCGTCTATGTGAATAGTAACGTAAACAGTACCGTACATGTGAATAGTGCCATTTTTCCTTTTATGCCCCTCCTAAGATTTTCGACCGTCCTGAGTTCAAAAGTGATGTCTGTTTTGCCATCTGATATCTCCTTTATTTTGAAATGACTATAATGCCCCTAAAATACATAAATTACTTAATTAAAATAAAACACACGTAATTGAATCATAAGAAGGTTAAATACATAAAAGTAAGGGTTGTTAGTAAGACTTGAAATGTAAAATGACAGTTTTCTCCTTTATAAATATGCATTTTCTAACACTCAACACACCCCCCAACCAGCTTATTTTCGACCGTCCTGAGTTCAAAAGTGATGTCTGTTTTGCCATCTGATATCTCCTTTATTTTGAAATGACTATAATGCCCCAACCAGCTTAGAGCTAGTCCCTAGCAAATAAAACGAAAACAAAATTCAAATCTGAATTTTTTTATTTATTTATTAGAAACACTCATGTTTATTCAATCAGAATAATGATAGCAATCAAATAAAAGCATAAGTATTATCTCCAATCTAAAGAAACATCACACCCACGTTAACCATCCACATGAATCAGCCCTGTATACTTTGTTATACCTACTTTTAAGAATGACATGTCAAACCCTAAATTCTCACTGGAAATAGTGACTCTCACAAAGAAATTAAACACAATAAAAATAGTCACTTTAATGAATGGTACTTGAGAGAAAAAATAATAAAGAAATGATATCACATGCTCTCACCAAGATAAAAGAAATATGCCCTCAGCTTAGAAATAATACGATCTCAAGTCAAATAAAAATGTTAGTCAACCCAATTTATTTATCTCTTTTTTTTCTTTTTATTATTATTATTATGCACCACTACATTTTTTTTAACCCACATAACTAGCTTCTACTTCAGACTATAGTGCCCTAAAATCAAGAAGGACTTTTATTAGGACGTAACGTAGGCTAGGGACATGGCTAAAAAAAAAGAAAAATAAGGGAAACAAAGTGTATGTTTGAGAACAATGCAGAGATTTTTTTTTTTAAAGTTGCAAGGTGGATTTCACCTATTATTGTTATTTTAATTCTTTTGAAACAACAACTTTTGTTTTGTTTTGTTTTTTTTTCTTTTTTTTCTCTTTTTTTTTTGCATAACTTCACTGAACAAAATAATTATTTACATTTTCTCAAACATAAATAGGTGATGGAACTTATAAGACATCGGGTAATACCCCAAATCTGAGTGAGTCAAGATGATAAGTTGACAAAGAAAAGGTTTTTTTTTAAAGGCTCAAAAGACTTAACTATGGATATATCACAAAAGGGATGGCTAGAAAGCCTCAAACGGGACAAAGATGGCCTTTCCATCGTCTTTTAGGGCTTTAAATAATCGTCCATATCTACTAGTTAAATGGGCCTCCAAATGTAGCAACACACATTTTTTTCTTTTTTATTTTAAGGGTTAACTTAAAAGAAATCTAGAGATCGTGTATAAAATAGAAACTGCTAAGCTGTACGAAGAATGGGCAAAAGGGTTACTCTCCAAGAAATATAATAGGCTCAAAAACTCACTTGGTACTTATTATGACATGTTCATTTCTTCAAACAACTCATATTTGTCTCCGACATCAACATGTAAAGTATCAAACATGACATAACATCACTTAAGACCAAAGATAATACAAATACTAAAATTTAAAATTCATCATGTCATCCAATGTTAAAAAAAAATCACACATTTTTTTTTCAAACAACATTCTACCCCCCAACCTATTTTAAACATGAAAGGAAAATATGCATGTAGAAATATGAAAATGATGCAGAAAAACTAATTAGAAAATTTACCCTTAAAATGATGAAAAACAAAATGATTTTTTTTAACTTAGAAGATGTGTTTCTAGAAGCACTCCATATTCAGCCATTTTCGACTCAAAAGTTGGAAAATGTATATTTATAGAGGAGAAATTAAAAAAAATAAACATCAAAACTTAATCAAGAAAAAGAAGATGTCTAAATGTTTTTTTTGTTTTTAATTTTTTTAATTTTTTTTAAACGATGAAGATGTATTTCTAGAGTCACTACACTCCATATTCAGTCATCTTCAACACTAAACGTTAGTAACAATTAGTTTCTACAACAAAAAATTAGTAAAAACTTAACCAAAATTCCACAATTGTCGACTGTTCCCTCCCCCCAACCAGAATGAAACATTGTCCTCAATATTTTAAAGGAAAGAAGTAGAGTTTAGAAAACATCACCTAGGTGGTGCAACACAGAAGAAAATATTTACAGGCGGAGAGTTAAATCTAATTTGTACTTTTTACTACTGCTACTGTTACCATCATTATTTGGACGCTCCAACACAAAGGTCCAGGGGTCTGGCTCTGGTCTATAAGCTTGTAACAGATCAAGTAGCTCATTAGCAGTGTGAGCACAAATAAAGAGTTTTTTCGCATTAGAGTGAATGAAATAGTTTTTATTGCATGGTTAAGAAATGCGATAAAGCCATCATAAAAGTTATTGACATTTAACAAACCGATGGGTTTCTGGTGAATGTGCAGATGGGCCCAAGATGCTAGTGTGATAAGTGCCTCTAGTGTTGTAAGATCTCCTGGAAGGAAAATAAAAGCATCAGCATGATTAAGCATTTCAGTAATTCTTTTTTGCATACCTGAGACGACTAACTCTTCTCCAGTTGAAGAGTCAGACGAACTGCCCAATGGTTTTAGGACTACTGGGATGATGCCTAACACTTGACTTCCTCTGATAAAAGCTGCTTCTGAGACCATTTTTGATAACCCTCGGTTACCTCCTCCATACACATTTTCTTGCTGCTATGCTTTGACTAAGATCTATGGCTGCCTCTACGAACTCTTTATGTTTGCCATAATTAAATCCAGAAAGCACACAAATGTTGAATTGTCTATTGGGAGTAGCTACAATTGTAATACTTCTCAAAAATAATTTGTGAGTGCTTGACAAAAAAAATCACATTTAAGAGTCTTGGTGACAGTGGGTCACAGTTGTGTATGAGGTAACATGTTAGTGTCAAATAACGCGTAAAGCATGTGGCTCGCGAGTCAAAAAGGAAACAGTAAAAAGGAAAAAACAAACAGTAATAAAATTATTAAAGACAATAATGCACACAATAAAACAATAGTGAAATAAAATAACAGTAAAGTAAAAGGATATTTACAGGTAGTTGCGACTGTGGCTCAAATTTTCTTCTGGTTTTATGTCCAGAAACGACTTGAACGCCCTCTATGGGTCGAGGATAGGCTTCCTATCCAGTTTTCTTATAAACTGGCAAACAGGGTCGTTTATAGTTAGATTCCCAAGACTATATCGTGCATGCTCTTTCTAGAATAATGGCCATAACTGGAGAATCGCTCCTTGCACATATCCACTGGGATGCGTTTCAAGAGACAATAGGATATCATCTAATGACTCTTTATTCAAGCCATCCTTAATGAATTGAATCTTATCTTCTCTGTTATCAGACAACATTCCTAAAGAACATGGTTTGTTATCGCATCTCATTCTGGCACACTTATGACAAGCATTAGAAATTCTTCGAGCTCGTCGTTTTCTTGCATAATTTCCTTTACCACAACCAGGCATGTATGCAATAAATTTTGGAGGTAACTCACCTGCCGATCGTTCTTTAGCCTCGATTAACCAACGGATGTCAGCAAGTATGTTATTCCTCATGAGTAATCGCATGCGTTCGGACCGAGATTTATAGATCGTAAGGAGGGCATTTTGAGAAAGTAAAGGGAATCGCTTGTGAAGCTTCGCTAGAGTCTTGTTTCTGTCTATACCTTCGCCTCAGAATATCAGTTATTATGGGAAATTGAAGCAACCGACTTGATTGTCACGAAGTACCGTTATCTGCCATTTCACCGGGGTAACAAACTAAAGCACACAAACAGAAAAACAAATTAAAATACAAAAAGAAAATTAAAATCGTCATCTTATTGAATTTACCTTAAGCTCCAACTGGATGTCATAAACACTTCTCTCAATGTCTCTAAGTTGGCGTTTTAAACCCTCAACATAGGCTACTAACTCTGGTGGTTGTAGAGCCCAAATGTGATGTGATTTACAAAATTGAATCTGCCTTTTGAGATGAGTTTTGACACTTTGAAGTGGTTTAAGAATGTTCAGGAGGAACGGTCTAAGTAAGGTACTCATGATTAAAAATGATAAAAGAAAACTTAATAGTTAAACAAACATACTTATGCAAAAATAATTTCAATTAGCAGAAGAATAATATAAAGAAAGAAAAAAATCAAATCAAAAAAAAGAGAAAAAAATCAATTCAATTCTGGTGGGTCACTCAAATTTATTTCGGTGTCTTCTTCATGTGGTTGGTACTCTAGATATGACTTTAATCTTTGACCATTAACTTTAAACGTAACACCGTTCTTTGGGTCCTTAATTTTAATTGCCCCATATGGAAAAATAGTATGAACAATAAAGGGACCAGACCATCGAGAACGTAACTTACCTGGGAATAGGTGCAAGCGAGAATTGAATAAAAGCACTTTCTGACTTGGAGTGAACGATTTTCTCATAATTTGCTTGTCGTGAAAGACTTTCATTTGTTGCTTGTAAATCTTGGCATTTTCATATGAGTCATTACGAATTTCTTCAAGTTCTGCCAGTTGTAATCTTCTTTCTGAGCTGGCTTGCTGCATGTCAAAGTTGAATTTCTTGATGGCCCAATATACACGATGCTCGAGTTCCACAGGTAGGTGGCAAGCTTTTCCATGCACTAGCCTGTAGGGTGACATCCCAATCGGGGTCTTGAAAGTCGTTCTATGTGCCCATAATGCATCTTCAAGTCTTAATGACCAATCTTTTATGTCCAGCCTCACCGTCTTTTCTAATATGTGCTTTATTTCTCGATTGGAGATCTCAACTTGGCCACTGGTTTGCGGATGATACGGGGTTGCCACTTTGTGTGTGATTGAATATTTTGTCAAAAGAGTTTTGAATGCTTTGTTACAAAAGTGGGCACCACTATCACTGATTATCGCTCGAGGGGATCCAAAGCGTGAAATAATGTTGTTTTTCAAAAATCCTATCACCACCTTGTGATCATTAGTTCTACATGGAATTGCTTCTACCCATTTTGATACGTAGTCAACAGCAACCAATATGTGTTGATGGCCAAAAGAAGGGGGAAAGGGTCCCATCAAGTCGATACCCCATACATAAAAAATCTCAACCACTAAAATTGGATTTAGTGGCATCATGTTCCTTCGTGTAATGCTCCCCATTCGTTGACACCTATCACATGAAGAATAGAAAGTGTAAGCGTCTCAAAATATAGTTGGCCAATAAAAACCACATTGTAAAACTTTAGTTGCTGTTATTTTAGCACTGAAATGGCCTCCACAAGCTTGTTCATGGCAGAATGAAAGAATATTCTTAATTTCATTTTCTGGAACACATCGTTTAACAATTTGATCAGCACAATACTTGAACAAATACGGGTCATCCCAAAAGAAATTCTTTATCTCTGCAAAGAATTTAGTCTTATCTTGCTTGGTCCAATGCTCTGGAAGTTTACCTGTAACAAGATAATTAACTATATCAACATACCAAGGTAATACTTCCACACTCATTAATTGTTCATCTGGAAATGACTCATTCAATATTAATGGCTCTATAATTGTGTCAAAATGGAGACGAGAGAGGTGGTCCGCCACAACATTTTCTATCCCTTTCTTATCTTTGAATTCCAAGTCAAATTCCTGCAAAAGTAACACCCAACGAATTAGTCTATCTTTTGCATCTTTCTTTGTGAGAAGATATTTAAGAACAGCATGATCTGTGAATATAATTATTTTACAACCAATGAGATAAGATCGAAATTTTTCCAATGCAAACACTACTGGTAGCATTTCTTTTTCAGTAGTTGAATAGTTCAACTGTGCATCATTCAATGTCATACTAGCATAGTAAATAACATGAGGAATTCGATCAACCCTTTATCCTAATACTGCTCCTACTGCATAATCAGATGCATCACACATGAGCTCAAATGGTAAGCTCCAGTTCGGGGGCTGAATGATGGGTGATAATGTCAACAAATGCTTTAATTTTCAAACACAACAAGACATGAATCATCAAAGACAAAAGGTACATCCTTAGCAAGTAGATTGCATAAGGGTCTAGAAACTTTGCTAAAATCTTTAATGAAACGTCTATAAAAACCAGCATACCCAAGGAAAGATCTTACTTCTCTGACTGTTTTAGGTGGAGGAAGATTAGAAATGAGATCCACCTTGACTTTGTCAACCTCAATACCTTTTCACGAAATGATGCGACCGAGAACAATACCTTATTTTACCATAAAATGACACTTCTCCCAATTTAAGACTAAGTTCTTCTCGATACATCTCTGCAGAACTAGTGTTAGATGATGTAAACATTGATCAAATGAATCACCAAAGACAGAAAAGTTATCCATAAAGACTTTAAGAAATCGTTCAACCATATCAGAAAAAATGCTTAGCATGCATCGTTGAAATGTAGCAGGTGCATTACATAATCCAAATGGCATTCTCCTATATGCAAAAGTGTCCAAAGGGCAAGTGAAAGTGGTTTTCTCTTGATCTTTTGGTGCTGTTGGAATCTAATTATATCCTGAGTAGCCATCTAGAAAGCAATAAAATTCGTGGCCTGCTAATCTATCAAGCATTTGATCGATAAATGGTAAAGGAAAATGGTCTTTACGTGTGACAGAATTCAATTTTCTGTAATCAATGCATACACGCCATCCTATAGTTACTCTAGTTGGTATCAATTCATTATCAGTATTGGTAACTACTTTGACTCCTGATTTTTTAGGAACAACTTGTGCAAGACTGACCCATGAACTATCAGAAATTGGGTAAATGATACCTGCGTCTAATAGCTTAAGGACTTCAGTTCTAACAACTTCTTTCATATTATGATTTAACCGACATTGCATTTCCCTAGTAGATTTAGCATTTTCATCGAGGTGAATATAATGCATGCAGTCTACTGGGTTTATACCTTTTATGTCTGCTATGGTCCATCCTAATGCTCCTTTATGCTCTTTTAAAACATCCAACAACTTACCTTTTTGTTCGTCATTGAGGGATGATGAAATGATTACCGGTAGAGTACTTTCTTCCCTCAAACACGCATATTCAAATGTGTTGGGCAATGGTTTGAGCTCAAGTTTCGGTGGTGATTCTGATGATAGGATGAGTTTCTTCTCTGATGGTGCTAGTTGTTCAACTCTTGACTTCCATTTATTAGTGTCTAAGGATGGTGCGGAGTCAAATAGGGCGTTGACCTCATCGACTGATCTTTCAATATCAAAATCCAAACCAAAGTGAGTTAAACATGTTTGTAAAGGATCATTACTAAGGTTTGAAATAAAAGTGTCATCAACTAATGCTTCAATTAAATCCACATCAACAATTCCATCATCTGCTTTATGAGGTTGTTTGGCAATGTTGAAGATGTTCAGCTCTATAGTCATGTTGCCGAAGGACAACTGTATATTTCCAGTCCTGCATTGAATGTGAGCATCCGCAGTTGCCAAGAAAGGTCAGCCTAGAATAATGGGTATGTGCTTCCTCGAGTCCTGTATTGGTTGAGTGTCAATTACAATGAAATCAACAGGAAAATAAAACTTGTCTACCTGGATAAGCACGTCTCCACAATACCACGAGGTATTTTCGTGGACCGATCTACAAGTTGTAACACCACTGGAGTTGGGTGTAATTCTCCCAGTCCAAATTTCACAAATACTGAATAAGGCAACAAATTTACAC
This sequence comes from Citrus trifoliata, assembly GCA_018350135.1. Lineage (NCBI taxonomy): Eukaryota > Viridiplantae > Streptophyta > Magnoliopsida > Sapindales > Rutaceae > Citrus > Citrus trifoliata. Next base: position 18,725,607 of record CM031389.1, on the reverse strand, counting down.
TAACTCCTAAATCCAACAAAGCATTCTCAATTGTGTGGTTCCCTATGCTACATGAGATAGTAGGGGAGCCTGGGTCTTTGCATTTTAAAGGAATTTTATGTTGGAGTATAGAACTAACGTTTTCTGTTAAAAATGCCTTCTTTTGAACATGCATATTTCTCTTTTTAGTACAAAGGTCTTTAAGAAACTTGGCATAAGATGAGACTTGTTTAATCGCATCAAGTAAAGAGATGTTAACACTTACCTGTTTGAAGATTTCAAGAATCTCACCTGTGGATTTTTCCTTCTTGCCTTTAGCTAACCGCTAAGGAAATGGAGCTTTGGGAATGTATTCTCGTGGGTTAGTTTCTTCTTTCTCCTCCGGTGATGAGTTCTCAACATTCACAGGTACAATTTGTTTTTCTTTTGTCACCGGCATCTCCATTTTGTTGTCGACTTCTTTTCCTTTTCTCAAGGTCATGACTGCTTTGACCTCTCCATGCTGCTGTGGTGAACTGGTACTTGCTTCATGTACTCCTTTAGGATTAAGCACTGGTTGACTTGAAAATTTGCCTTTCTCAACAGTCATTGCCAAGGTCTGAAATGAAGAAGTAAGTTGTCCCACCATCTTCTCAAGGCTTGAAACTGATTGAGCTTATGAGTTAAAACCTGCTCTCAACTCATTTCTTAGTCCATCAATGGTGCGGTTCTATTGCTCAATCGTGGAGTGAGTAATATTCTTGAAATTTTGGAATGCATCCTCCCATGGTCTGGGCTGAGAGTAGTTCTGGTTCTAATTGTATGGTCTAAATGGGGGCAGAGAGGCTTGAGGAATTTGAGGAATTGGTTGCATTGGTGGAGTTGGAGCTGCTGGTCCATTATTTTGGAATCCTTGAGACCATGAAAAATTGGGGGTGGTCTCTCCATCCAGGGTTATATGTGTTGGAGTATGGGTTGTAATTTTATGGTTTTCTCATTACACCTGTGGCATTGGCTTGATTTGTATATGAGTCAGGGTCATGCGGCTCTGTTGATTTAGCAGTCAATAACGATGCTATTTGTCGAGAAAACCCTTCAATTATTGCTTTAACTTCTTTAATTTCTAAAGTTGACTCGCCAATTTGAACCTCATTTACTCCCTTAATTCTTCTAGTATTCCTGAGTGATCGACTCCGTTGTTGGGAATTATCTGTTTGTCGCTGGAAGAATTCTCAAATCTCTGATGCACTTTTTGACATTAGCTCTCCTCCACTTGTTGTCATTAGCCATTCTTGCACATTCGGTAGTAATCCCTCCAAAAAGTATTGACATTGGTGCCATTTCTCGTACCCATGATGTGGACACTTCAAGAGTAGCCCATTGAATCGCTCCCATGTTTCGAAAAATTGCTCGTCCTCTCTCTGGGTAAACTCCGAGATTTCCCTTCGAATAGCATTGGTTTTATGCACTGGGAAATATTTATTCAAAAATTTAGTCACCATTTGTTCCCATGATGAAATGCTATTGGCAGGCAATGTATTAAGCCATGAACGAGCTCTATCTTTTAAAGAAAATGGGAATAATCTAAGTTTAACATCATCGTCTGAAAAATTTTCGTATTTAAAAGTTTGACAAATATCATAAAAATCATTCAGATGATTATATGGATCCTCATTTTCTAAGCCATAGAATGTTGGGAGACAATTTAGCACACTAGGTATTAATTCAAAACTCCTAGCAGCTACATTTGGGTATCTTATACATGATGTGCTCAAGTTTGCTGAAGGACTAAAATAGTCCTTAAATGACCTCTCTTGTGGTGCTTGTAAATCCATTCCAAATTTATTTTTAATGTACTTTTGTGTGCGAAGTGTTTTTTTCTAATTCAAGGTCTATAGGTTCAAGATTAGGAAATAATGACCTACGACCATGCATGCAAAACAAATAAAATAAAAATAAAGATGAGAACAAAACAAATAAAAATAAAGAAGAGAGAGAAATTATGATACTAACCTTATTGCGCTGTTACAACCTTTCAATAAAAACACACTAAAACAAATATGTGAAATAAATTAACTAAAAGAAATTTAACAAACAAAAAATTACAAAGAAAAATAAATTGAAAATTAAATTACAGAATTTTAAAGAAGAGAAAAAAATAAATAAAATTCTTAACTCAAAATGTAAATTCACTTTTTTTTATAAAACAAATTACAAGAAAATAAGTAAAAGAAATTATTCATAAAAATTAATTCTATGAATTAAAATTACTAACCTCCCCGGCAACGGCGCAAAAAACTTGTGCAAATTTTAATGTACTCGCAAGCGCACGAATCTATTGTAGTATAGATCAATGGTGACGAGTGTCGATCACACAAGGAGGTGGATTTTAATTGTGTGTAGAATTAATTTTGTACATGGGTGATTAGATTTATGGTGGAAATGATTTAGAATATGCTAAAACTTAAATTAAAATGGCGAGAATAAATTGAAGATAATTCTATTGAAATGACGTACTTGGGTATCTGAATTCGTATCAACATGCACCATGGGCTAAATATTACTTATTAATACCAATTAAATCATGAGGGGGAAATCCACACCTCATGAACCACACTCTAATCAATGAAGCCAATTTGGACTAGCTCTCTCGAAAAATAGTACACGCACACGCTTTTAATGTATATCCGAATGGTATATTCAAGGGGTTGAATTTATAGCTGGTTGAATTTATAGCTATCACAGCAAATAACTCAGTATTTAATGGTGATGTTGAGTTTGCAGAGGATGAAGCAATCAGATTTGAAGTCCAAGTTGCAATTTCCTTTGATGACGCATATAGAAACTATGAAAATGATAAAGGGCAATGAAAGCAACTGTAAAGAGATCTCTTGGTCAGTTTTAAAAATTCAAGGGGTGATGATAATATTGTAATTGTTCAGCTTATAGAATAGCTAAACTGTGTCCAATTACATATATGGTCAACTGTTTGCTGCAATATTGATCAAGGGTATACATAGATTACAAATGTATAATTCCTAGTTCTAGGAAATATATGTTGCCACAGTACATCCTCTTTAAAAAAATATTTCACCTTCTGAGAAAGTTCAACTTTCCTATATAATATGCAAAAAAAAATGCAAGAACAAGAACAAGACGGTTAAAAATAAGAACGGCAGTCGTAATTGGCAAGCAATCATGGTGAAACCCAAAATAATCTTCTAAGAAGGAAGACAATGATTTTGTTTCACCAAATACAATAATTTCCTCGTCAATATCTCCATATTGTGAACTAATTATACCATTTAGAGCCCAAGAGTAATTATACCATTTAGAGCCCAAGAGGTAGGCATCATATAATACAACCAAATCCACCAGTTGGTTTTGTTGGACCGAAACCAGTAAAGAATCGATCTTAATCCCCCAAGATTCACTCGACTTAGCTTCAATCCAAGAACCAATTATGATCAAATTAAAGCTTTGTGAAATCACATAACAGAATCAACAGATAACAAGCTTAAAGAATGCATAAACAATCACACACGAACAAAAAAAAATTATAGTGGTTTAACCACTAAGTGACCTACATCCACTATGAAAAAGAGAAAGAGCTTTCACTGATTTGGTGATTACAAGATACAAGCAATTTGAGAAACTGTTACACAACTCTACTAGCCAAACACGAAACCATAAAGCCTTATATACATGTCTCGATTGCTCAAGAAACAACCCCCAGAATTTTCCCACTTCTTTTAACAGCTTTACCAGCCATTTAAGCCAGCCTTAAGACACGTGTAGTAACTTCATCGAAAACGTAGCCCTCTTCTACTGTTTAGAATAAATGAAGTCATGTGCCTCAACAACTGACATATCATCCAATCTCGAAATATAAGACTGACATGTCATATTCAACCACAATTCCAGATTTGTGGTTCACTTCTCAACATTCTCTACCTTGAACCCAAATTTGTTACTCCTCATTATTTTTTTCACTCTTCCATTGCAGCTTAGACCTAGCAAATTCTAGTTGAGTTCATACAGAACTCAAACTTGGCACCTGGTAGATCTTTGGTTAACATGTTTGCCATATTTTCATCAATATGTATCATCATCAGCTTTACCACTCCTTTTGATACTTTCAGCCTGACAAAGTGAAGCTTAATGTCAATGTGTTTAGTCTTCTCATGGTGTGTCTGATTTTTGCTCAAATAGATAGCACTCTGACTATCACAGCAGACTGTAACTTGCTTCTGTTCATACCCCAAATCAGTCATCATTCCTCTAAGCCAAATCGCCTCTTTTATTGCAGCAACTGTAACAGTATACTCGGCTTCAGCTGTTGACAAAGCAACAACATTTTGTAATGAAACTTTCCAGCTTATAGTGCAATCACTATATCTAAACAAGTATCCAGTTAATGACCTCCTTTTTATCAAGGTCTCCAGCATAGTCAGCATCTACAAAGCCTTCTAGATTGACTTCCTTCATTTTATCAGTTTCATATATCAAACCATAGTTTATGGTGCCATTAAAATACCTTAAAATCTACACCACAGCCTCATAATGTTTTCTCCCTGGATTTGCCATATATCTGCTTACAACACTCACTGCATAAGACATATCTGGTCTAGTCCAAACCAATGCATACATCAGACACCCTACGGCGCTTGAATATGGAATTGAGCTAGCTTTATATCTTTCAACATTAGTTTTTAGACACTGTTGTGATGACAATATGAAGTGAGTTGGTAATGGAGTCTGAACTAGCTTGGCTTTTCCCATTTCAAACCTTTCAAGCACTTTTCTAATGTAATTTTACTGTGATAGAATCAGGGTACCATTCCTTCTTTCTCTGATCAATTCAACACCAAGGATCTTCTTAGCCTCACCAACATCCTTCATATCAAATGAACCCCCCAGCTGTTGTTTTAGTTCATTTATTTGATCCATATGTTTTTATGTCATCAACATACAGTAACAAGTAAATCTTACTGCCATCTCCCACATCCTTATATACACATAGCAATGAAAGGAATATCTCTCGAAACAGTTCTCAAGTATAAACATGTCAAACCTCGAGTACCATTGCCTTGGGGATTTTTTAAGCCTATATAAGTATTTTTTAAGATAACACACATGATCAGGCCTGCCAAGGTCTACATATCCTTTAGGTTGTTCCATCACTATTATTTCATTCAACTCACCATGAAGAAAAACTATTTTAACATCTATCTGCTCGAGATGCATGTTATTTATTACCACAAGTGCCAACAAGATCCTTAAAAAGGTATTTCTCACGGCAGGCAAAAAAAATTTCGGTATAATCTATACTTTCCTTTTGTGCGAAGCCTTTAGCTACAAGCCTAACTTTATATCTCTTTAGCTCAACTTCTGGTATTCCTTCTTTAACCATGTAAACCCACTTACAGCCAATTATTATCTATTTAGTGCTTTTCCAATCAGAGTCCAAGTGTGATTCTTGAGTAATGATTGCATCTCTTCATCCATAGCAGTCTTTTATTTCTCTGATTTATTCCCTTTTTACAACTTTTGAGTATGTTTTTAGTTCATCTGAGTCAAGTTCATGTACTGTTGTCAATGCAAATGCAATCAAATCTGCATGTACATATCTTTTGAGTAGTCTTATTACTTTCTTTTCCCTGTCACCTTAATCATCTTCATATTCAGCCTCTGACTCTGACATGTTCCTCCCAGCCTCAGATTCTGATTCAACAATGGTCTTCTATTTTGCAAATAGGATTGATGACTCCACCTCAAAATGAGACTTATAATTCTCATTCATGTGATGGCTGGATTCAGTCTTTGAAGCTTCTAATTGTTTGAACATTTCAGCCTAATTAAAGACCACATCCATGCCGATTTTGCCTTTTGGTGGCTTGAAATCAGTGCACCAGAGCTTATATCCCTTCACTCTTTCTGGGTAGCCAATGAACACACCCTTAAGAGCTCTAGGTTTCAGCTTCCCTTGCTTTATGTGAGCATATACAGGGCATTCAAATACCCTCATATTTGAATAGTCAGTTGGTCTACCTATCCACAGCTCGATTGGAGCTTTGAGATTGATTCCAGAAGATGGACTCCTGTTAACTATATAACAGGCAGTGGATAGAGTCTTTGCCCATAGTGACACTGATAACTTTGATTGAATAAGCATACACTTTACCTTATTAATCAATGTTTTGTTCATTCTCTCAACTAATCCATTTTGCTTAGGTGTATGTCTTACTGTTTTGTGCCTCACAATCCTATGCTCAGCATAGAAATTCTTAAACCTTTTATTGAAAAATTCTAACCCATCGTCAGTCCTCAACCTTCTAACTTTTCTATTGGTTTGCGTTTCAACTAAAGTCTTCCAGGTTTTACATTTCTCAAACACATTATCTTTGTTTTTCAACACATAAACCCAAACCATCCTCGAAAATTCATCATTAAGAGACATAAAATACCTAGCCCCATCTAAGGATGCTGTCTGTGCAAGCCCTTACAGATTAGCATGGATATAGTCTATAATTCCCTTTGAGTTATGGACACCAATACTGAATTTTACTCTTGAAGATTTGCCTAATACACATTCTTCACAAAACCTCAAAGTCTATATCTTATCCTCCCTTAGGACACCCTATTTTGACAATTCTCTCAACCTTTTTTCACTCATATGACCTAACCTCAAATGCCACAGCATGGTTTTATCTAGGTTCTGGTTTGAGACCCAAACATCTCCTGTAACAACTGTACCGTAAAGCACATAAAGGCCATTGCTTAAATTTCCCTTTATTAATACCATTGACCCTCTCATCACCTTTAAGGTACCTGATTCTAGCTTAACAAAACAACCCATTTTATCAAGCATGCCTAAGGAGATTAAATTCTTTCTTAAGTTAGGTACATGTCGTACATCTACCAATTCCCTAGTTATACCATCCAGCATTTTCAATCTTATTATGCCTTTCCCAACTACCTTACAGATAGCAACATTTTCCATTACTACAAAAGAGTTATAGTGGTTTAGCCACTAAGTGACCTACATCCACTGTGAAAAAAAGAAAGAGCTTTCACCGATTTGGTGATTACAATATACAAGCAATCTGAGAAACTGTTACACAACTTACTAGCCAAACCTGAACTATGAAGCCTTATATACATGCCTCGATTACTCTATAAACAACCCCCAGAAGCCAGCATAACACCCCTGGGTTTGTTAGCAACAAACCCAGAATTTTTTCGATTATTTCAACAACTTTACCAGCCGTTTAAGCCAGTCTTAAGACACGTGTAGTAACTTCATCCAAAACGCAGCCTTCTTCTACCATTTAGAATAAGTAAAGTCATGTGCCTCAACACGTGCTTAACGTATTCACACGGCTGATCAACCGGGCATGTCATACGGCTCCGTTGTCCCACACAATTGACATATCATGCAATATCAAAACATAAGACTGACATGTCATATTCAACCACAATTCCAGATTTGTGGTTCACTTCTCAACATTCTCCACCTTAAACCCAAATCTGTTACTCCTCATTCTCTATCTTCATTTCTTCTATAGGTCACATGGGAAGTTTCTTCTAATGGACACAAACTAGAGGAATTTGTCCACCCAAAGAACATTATTTCTTGAGCGCTCGGCATCATGATACTTAATTTGATGGTTGCTAATATTTCATCAATCTTTTACGGTAATAACAAATGAATATTTGTTTTTACCTGTGAAGAAATCATGCTGGGATTGATTAAAAGGGAGAAAGAGACAAGAATTATCCCTGATCAAGTTATAGGTACCTACATGAAGGTATGTTTTAACAGTTGTGCTTTTGCTTAATTTTGATAGCACTACATCTAAAGTGTAATACTCCAAACTCCTTAAGAATTCGAAGAGGAAATTAGAATGAAGCGTCATAACATTAATCTTATTAACATTCCGAAAAACATCCATATTCTCCACAATCGAAGCATAGTCTCTAAAATAAAAAATTGAACAATAATCCTCAAAAACAAGTTGCAACTCTAAGTAATAACTGAAGTAGGAACAATTAATTTATCTAAAAAACGTCTAGGTTTTTCAGCTAAATCCTCTTCTCTAAACCGAAAAGCCCACATCTCTCTAATCAATCTCTAAAATGTCAAAGACAAAAGGTGAGTCATCAACTCGGTAAGCAAACACATACATAAGATTTTAATAAAGATAAAGTACATAATAATCTTTGTGAAGAATAATAATTAGAAACCAGTAATCATTTTATAACAAAGTACGTATAGACAGTAAAATTCATAATCAGTTAAGTCATAATGTAACAATCATTATCAATAAATAATCGTTTAAAAAATCATTTATCAATAAAACCTTTTTATCTTCGGTCTATGAATGTTCTAGCCAACATCAAGATGTGATAATATAACAATGTGAAACAATGCTAAGAATCCAATTTGGACTACCTCTTTAGAAAATTAGTACAAGCGTAATGTAGATGCGGATGTTACTGCTTAAAAGAACTTGGCAGGTCTAGGGGCAGTTGTTACAAATTCTGAGGTGGGTGAATCCATGCCTCTCACAGTAAATAACTCAAGGCTTCAATGGTGATGTTGACTTGCATAGAGAGAAGCAATCAGATTTGAAGTCCAAGTTGGTATTGCCTGTGACGATGATAGAATCAGATGCTATGAAAATGTTGTAAGTTTGATAAAGGGCAATGAAAGCAACTCTAAACGGATATTTTGGGCAATTTTAGAAATTCAAGAGGAGATGATAATATTGCAATTTTTTAGGCTTATACATAAAATAGCTAAACTATGTTCAATTAAATATATAGTCAACTACTTGCTGCAATATTCATCTAGGCACTATTGATCCAAAAACATATTTCACCTTCTCAGCTTTCCTATACAATATGCAAAAAAGAAATGCAAGAACGAGAGGATAGATAATAAGAATAGCTGCAATAATCGGCAAGCCATCATGGGGAAACCCAAAGTAATCTTCTACGAAGGAAGACAATGTTCTTGTTTCGCCAAATACAATAATTTCCTTGTCAACATATCCATATTGTGAAGTAATCATACCATTTAGTGCCCAATAGGTAGGCATCATATAATACAACCAAATCCACCAGTGGGCAATTTCTACAGAAAATTAAATATCAAAGTTAATATTCAAATCATTTTGCTAATTATATATACACACTCATAGATACACAGAAATGTTAACATAGTGTCTATGGCCATACAATAAACCAATCAATGCACCAAGTAATATCCAGAAAGGATATCCATCAAAGTATTTCTTGCCCAATCGTAGTGTTTGTGGGCAGTATCTACAATATAATAAGAACCAAATAGCTTTCTACAAATATTAATAAATAATAAGTATCATATGGCCATACAATAAGCTTTGTCCGAACATGAAGTGTGCTGCACAATGTGGTATAAGACACAGTGCATTTTGCCACCCAGGAGCAAGAAATTCATTCGCAGAGAATCCTATCTCCCCATATGTAATAGGACAAATACAAAAACCACACTTCAATCACAGTGGCATCGAGGCTGCAACCCACAATCTCCATAAGTTTTAACCTTTTTTCGGCTAATGATTCTAAAACCAAATTGGAGAAGGTATAAGTTGTCTTACGTTGCAGATAACGAAACCCCCAAACAATTGGGCCCATGGCTTCGCCACCTCAGCACCACGTCATCGTCCCACCACATCATCCACGCCAGCATGATATAACTAATGATGTGATATGTCATCACACAAAATTTCAAAATCCAGCACGCACATTCTTCCAGCCCATGAACACCACGAGCAACACCAATTCTGACACAAAAGCTTAAAATCTTTTCCACCACCTACATCCACATCATCATGACATCAAGGATAATGTGAGATATCATCACATAAATGCTTAAAATCCAGCCCACACATTCTTTGAGCCACTAAGCATCAATAGCAACGCCATTTTTGACCTTCCAATTTCCACGAATGCAACCAAATTGAAAATGTCCAAGTCAAGTCTAGTTTAAATTAAGGGGAAAAGGAAGAAGAAAGGTGACGTCCTTGTTTTATGTCTAAACTTGTCCTACTCTCAAGCTAGGTGAAGCTCACATATAAAGGCAAGCCAAGGAAATTGCCTTCTCACTTGTAGAAATGAGTAGCCACTCTCTTTATTTTCCATCCATGCTTCTTTTTTTCATCACACTGTTGCAAGTTGCAGCCTTTGAAGAGGGAGATCGTGCTGCCTTGCAGGCCTTTAAGTCAATGATTTCTCATGACCCCCAAGGAATCCTCAACTCATGGAATGATTCTCGCCATTTCTGCGAATGGGAGGGCATTACATGTGGTCGCAGGCACAGAAGAGTCACAGCCCTAAACCTCATGTCAAAAGCCTTGAGTGGCTCGTTGTCTCCTCACATTGGCAACCTCAGCTTCCTAAGAGATATTAATCTTATGAATAACACCATCCACGGCGAAATCCCTCGTGAATTTGGGCGTCTGTCCAGGTTAGAAGCTCTGTTTCTTGCAAATAACTCCCTGGCTGGGAAAATTCCAGCCAACTTGTCTTATTGTTCCAGGCTCACAGCACTATCTTTAGGATACAACAAACTAGTAGGAAGTATTCCATTTGAGTTTATCTATCTGTACAAACTCGAAAAACTAGGTTTACACATGAATAATTTGATAGGAGGCATCCCACATTTTCTCGGGAATCTAACATCCCTGGAAATTGTGTCTGTATCTGGGAATCCTTTTGGAGGAAATATTCCAGATTCATTTGGTCAATTGAAAGAGTTGAAATTTCTTGGAATTAGCGGAAACAACCTCTCCGGTACAATCCCTCCTTCCATTTACAATCTTTCCTTCCTTGCCATTTTTTCGATGTCTGACAATCAAATTCATGGGAGTCTTCCACCAAGTTTAGGTCTTTCTTTTCCTAATCTCAAACTCTTCGAAATCAGCGGAAACTTCTTCAGCGGATCCATTCCAATATCTCTATCCAATGCTTCAAAACTCGAAATCATTCAAATTGCGAATAACCATTTTTCCGGAAAACTTTCAGTCAATTTTGGAGGCATGATGAACCTTTCATTTCTAAATTTACATTCTAATAATTTAGGAAGTGGGGAAACTGATGAGATGGGGTTTATGAGTTCTTTGGCCAACTGCAGCAAATTGCGTTGTCTCACTTTAGCTGAAAATCAATTTAGAGGAGCATTGCCTCATAATCTGTCAAGTCAACTTCAAATTTTTATCCTTAGTAATAATCAGTTATATGGAAGCATCCCTATAGGAATAGGTAACCTTGTTAACTTATATCTATTATGGATGGATGAAAACCAATTTACAGGCACAATTCCTAAAGAAATGGGTAAGCTTTTGAACTTACAGGGCTTGGATTTTAGTGGCAACCATTTCTCAAAGGAAATTCCTTCCACTCTGGGAAATCTGTCGTCATTATCTGAAATTTCATTTAATAATAACAATTTATCAGGAGTCATCCCTTCTAGTCTAGGAAATTTGAAACGATTGGCAACTTTAGATATGTCCGAAAATGACCTCAGTGGAACTATCCCAGAAGACATTTTCAATATATCCTATCTTTCATATAAACTAGATTTAGCCCAAAACCACTTAGTTGGATCGATACCTCCAAGGATCGGTAATCTGAAAGCATTGAGGATTTTTTATGTGTCTAGTAATGACTTATCTGGTGAAATTCCTAGTGAACTTGGTCTTTGCTCTAGTCTTGAAGAGATTTATCTGGCGGGAAACTTCTTCCACGGATCCATTCCTTCATTTTTCAAAACTTCAAGAGGTATTCGAAAGGTTGATCTTTCACGGAATAATTTGTCTGGCCAAATTCCATTATTCCTCGAGGCTCTTTCTTTGGAATATCTTAACCTATCCTTCAATGATTTTGAGGGGAAACTACCAACAAAAGGAATTTTTGCAAATGCAAGTGCATTATCAGTTGTAGGCTGTAATAGACTCTGTGGGGGCATACCTGAATTGCAACTGAATAAATGCATTGAGAACAAATCAACCAGTCAGAAGATCTCTCGAAGACTGAAAGTAATAATCTCTGTTGTAAGTGCCTTTTCGGGATTAGCCATGGCGTCAATTTTCATTTTCTGTTGGCACAAAAGGAGGAGGGGAACTTCTAGGCAACCTTTAAGACCAATGGTGAGAAAAGCACTTCCAAAGATGTCTTACAAGAGCCTTCTCAAAGCAACTGATGGGTTTTCTTCAACACAATTGATTGGAGTGGGTAGCTTTGGGTCTGTGTATAAGGGAGTTTTTGATGAAGATGGAACTATTGTTGCAATCAAAGTGATTAACCTTCAACGGCAAGGAGCTTCTAAGAGTTTCATGGCTGAGTGCCAAGCCTTGAAAAATGTCCGTCACAGAAATCTTGTCAGGGTAATAACTTCATGTTCAAGTATTGATTTTCAAGGCAACGACTTTAAAGCTATTGTTTATGAGTACATGCCAAATGGGAGTCTTGAAAAATGGATGCATCCAGATGTAGTTCCACATAGAGATAAAGAAATTGAAATCCATAAACTTACCCTTCTTCAGAGAATAAGCATTGCAATTGATGTGGCATCTGCATTGGACTATCTTCATCACCACTGCCAAGAACCAATTCTCCATTGTGATCTAAAGCCAAGCAATATCCTTCTTGATGATGACTTCACTGCTCATATTAGTGATTTCGGACTAGCTAGAATATTTCATCAAGCAGTCTCAAACCCAACTTTAAGTAGCTCTATTGGAGTAAGGGGAACGATTGGGTATGCAGCCCCAGGTAATGACATACATTCTAATCCATAATTTTTTTTTTAAAGTTTCTTTCTGCAACTCCTAACTTCTTAATAAATCTTATATTGAATGGCAGAATATGGCCTTGGAAGTGAGGTGTCAACAAATGGAGATGTCTATAGCTATGGAATATTGTTGCTGGAAATGGTGACAGCAAAAAAACCAACAGATGTTATGTTTGAGGGAGACTTGAATCTTCACAACTTTGCAAGAATGGCCTTGCCTGATCATGTGATGGACATAGTGGATCCAATACTTCTAAATGATGATGAAGTTTTGGTTGGTACTGATAACCATGGGCGAAGGCAAACAAGAACCAACAGTAGATTAGAATGTCTCATTTCTATGGTCAGAATTGGAGTTGCTTGTTCAATGGAGTCACCTCAAGATCGAATGAACATCACCAATGTTGTCTATGAGTTACAATCAATCAAGAACATTCTCCTTGAACCTAAAACTATGCTCAGCAAACAACCAGATAACTAGATAATGCAATATTCTCCTGTAGGTTTTGCCCAAGTGATATAAATTTACATTGTATCTCATGAGATAAATAAAAGGCTCATTGCTTCGTTTTATGTTTTTTACAGTCAGTCTTATGAATCACAAGGCAATAAAGTTAAAAGCTTCATCCAACAGAAGAAAGTGAAATTTGATCTTAGACGAGGAAAACAGGGCTGTCGGAGGGAATAACAAGTTTCTCACAATTGTATAATTCTATAGGTTTATAATTAAAATTTTGGCGGTATGGAGTATTCCAATTAGAGTCGGCAATATGATGAACTTTTGTTGTTCACGTTGATTTTGAGCTTTACTAGTTTATTGTGATATCCGTTTGATCATAGTTCGGTGTAGGGACCGTTGGGAACTAGGCAGACCAAACCACCCTTGTTAGGACCATTGAACAGATTTTGCCAATGGCTGATAAAAGAGAAACTTCTCAAGCCTACTGTTTGATGAAAATCCAAAACAATTTGGTGAAATGCCTCACTGAATGCGTACTGGGGCTGTAAAGCCTAAAATTTGTTTCATTTCTTTTATGTATGTATTTTATAATAGAGTATTTTATATTTATTATATGTAAGTGAATGATTAATGTTTGTTAAGTGAAGAAATTGGTGGAGTGGAGTAATGATGTTGAATGATTAATGTTTGTTAAGTGGAGAAATGTGTCAATGAATGCATATTAGGGCAGCTAGAGGCAATATCATTTTATCAACCTATGTACTTTTGTGGGTTTCAATTACATTATGTATTCAATCTATGTCAAAAAAAAAAAAGTTTCGAATTTTTTTATCCTTGGTCTATGAACGTTCTAGCCAACGTCAATATGTAATGATATTACAACGTAGAATCAATGAAGCCAATTTGGACTAGCTCTCTAGAAAAATAGTACACGCTTTTAATCTAAATCCGAATGGTATATTCAAAGGGGTTGAATTTATAGCTATCACAGCAAATAACTCAGGATTTAATGGTGATGTTGAGTGAAACGACCCGCCCCGCACTCCCCAGGGTGAGTCTATCTAAACTCTAAAATCAAAACTATTCTATAAAAATTTCGGCAGAGTCTCCTTTAAAAACAAAACATATCCATTCCTACACGATACAAAATAACACTCCCAAAATAATTCAATATCCAACCATTCTCCATAACCAACTTCTCACATCAACATATCAAATATCACTCAAATCATCCAAATAGTAAAATACATCAATTACATAAAATAATAATTAAACACAACTTGCAAAAATCCCAAATATTAAAAGCATAAAATCTGCGACTCCTACCACCATCACGTGACCACAATATCAAACTAACGTTCGCTACTGGGTTGACTGATGTACCTGTAAATCTCCTGTGGGGGGGAAAAATATAATAAAAGAGGGGCGAGTATAAAACTCAGTGAGCTCAGTGAGTGGATAGTAGGTGCTGACAATCTAATAAATTATTTAAAATCATTTCATCGTTCTCAAATCAATTTCTCAAATCTTTTCTTAAATCAATTTCAATTTCGTAAAACAATTCTCAAATCAATTTATCAAAATATCATAAGATCTTACATAAACTCATTTAATTCAAATCAGTTAATTGAAATAATAAATCTGCATAAAATCGATGGAATCATCATACTCATTTCAAATACTGAATACTAAAAACTGTCATCAAACAAGTACCCAGGGGATAATCTGATCATATCCGGGCTACAACGGCCAGGCAATAACGCACTATCTGGGTAACGTCACGCCCCGAAGCCACAACGGATAGATGGGGACGATCTCATCTCATATCTCATATCTCATATATTTGTACTGTGCATGCATAAGCCCCCAAAAGGCAAAAGCGCCCGAACACACGGCCCAAAGCCTGTATGTGTGTCCCGACGGGCCCCAAAGGCCTCTATCTCATCTTATCTGTATCTCTTTTCCATATCTCTTTTTATTTGTATCTCTGTATCTGGAGGGAAGGGTACTGTCTAATGATTTCAAAACTAACATTAAACATATGATCCCATCTGAAATCTCATTTTCTTTGTATTCAACATATCTCAAGTCTGCTCAATTCTAATATCATGCTTTTACTCAAAAACGATAATGAAATCATAAATCGAACTCATTCTCAATAATAATAAATATCAACACATAAATAAAGTCAATTCGCTGGAAAATCATTAAATCAACGCATTAAACATTTATTTCTCAAACATATTGTACTATATAATAAAATCAGCATATACTATGAAAATAGGTTTTGTATATTCCACTCACAGTGATGATGTCTAGACTCAGTATCAACAACGTCCGCGGGTAGATTCTCGTTCGCGGATGCGGATCCTCCTAATCACGGAAAACACCATAATTATTCTCCGTAAAAACCAATTAATATAATAAATCTTGAAACAAATATCTATTAACGATAAACTATGCCCGCATGTATAAAATTACCAAAATGCCCTACAGGCCAAAATTATCAAAATACCCCCAACATCGATATTTTACCGACTTATCCGCAAACGTCATTATTTTACCAAATTATCCTCATATCGTCAATTACCAAATTGTCCTCAATTCAGATTACATAAATTAATCACATTGTCCGAAATTATGAAATTACCCTTGGGGGCGTAAAATTACCGAAATGCCCTTAACGAGTTAAATTACCAAATTACCCTCGAAATCACAAATTACTTCACTGCCCACACTCAAAATTACCAAAATATCCATTAATTCCATGAAATTACAAATTCACCCCCAAAGGTCCATGAATTTACCGAATTGCCCCTTACCGGTCAACGTGACCGGACTTCAGTCAACGACGACGGGGAACTTAGGTCTGCTAGTTCTGGCCTTGGTGAGTCCAATGGTGCCGGCGGTGTCCTCCCACGCGCGGCGGCGACGGCAGATCGAAGCTCCAAAGATCCGAGACTTTTCGGTGATCGTTCGGCGATTTCCCGGCGTCCCTGATGATCTTGGTTGGTCGGGAAATGTTGCTGGGGATGTGAGGAACCAGTTCCAAGTGGTGGCGCGTCACAACTCCGGCGGGATCAACGGTTACGAAAACGGGTCGAAGCCGCGACTTTACGGGCTCGATCGCCAGCGTTCTGGCTAGTTTCCGGCGACGATAACAGCGGGGATGCGACGGTCTGGTTCCAAGCTTCAAATCGGTACCAAGCACGACTGGTAAAGTGGCCGGAGTTGGGAGAAATCGTCGGGTCAATCTGCGGGTACCGGGTCGCGGATCCGGGTCAACGGGCTTGACTTCTCTCTCCCTCTCTCTCTTTCGGGTTCTCTCTCTCTCAAATGGAAAACCCCGTTTCCAGTTTATAAAATCCCACTCTTTTTTTTTTTAAGCTTAATACAAATTAAGCGAATTTCGGACCCGTTACGAAAATAAAATCCGACCATCGGCACGTATAATCGAGCTCAATTTATCCCAATTAAACTATCATGACGAAATTAAACATTAATAAAGAAGATGAAAAATAAAATCGGCACTTTATTAAGAAATTCCAAGTGCGTATATTACATTGAGTTTGCAGAGGATGAAGTAATCAGATTTGAAGTCCAAGTTACAATTGCCTTTGATAACGCAGTCGGAAACTATGAAAATGATAAAGGGCAACGAAAGCAACTCTAAAGAGATCTTTTGGTCAGTTTTAGAAATTCAAGGGGTGATGATAATATTGTAATTGTTCAGCTTATAGAATAGCTAAATTGTGTCCAATTACATATATGGTCAACTATTTACTGCAATATTGATCAAGGGTATACATAGATTACAAATGTTTAATTCCTAGTTCTAGGAAATATATGTTGCCACAGGACGTCCTCTCTAAAACATTATTTCACCTTCTGAGAAAGTTCAACTTTCTTATACAATATGCAAAAAGAAATGCAAGAACAAGAACAAGAACAAGAGGGTAGATAATAAGAACGACAACTGTAATCGGCAAGCGATCATAGTGAAACCCAAAATAATCTTCTAATAAGGAAGACAATGATTTTGTTTCACCAAATACAATAATTTCCTCGTCAATATCTCCATATTGTGAACTAATTATACCATTTAGAGCCCAAGAGGTAGGCATCATATAATACAACCAAATCCACCAGTTGGTTTTGTTGGACCAAAACCAGTAAAGAACTGATCTTAATCCCCCAAGACTCACTCGACTTAGCTTCAATCCAAGAACCAATTATGATCAAATTAAAGCTTCGTGAAATGACATAACAGAATCAACAGATAACAAGCTTAAAGAATGCATAAACAATCCCACACGAACACAAAAGAATTATAGTGGTTCAGCCACTAAGTGACCTACATCCACTGTGAAAAAAAGAAAGAGCTTTCACTGATTGGGTAATTACAAGATACAAGCAATCTGAGAAACTGTTACACAACTCTACTAGCCAAACACGAAACCATGAAGCCTTATATACGTGCCTCGATTGCTCTAGAAACAACCCCCAGAAGCCAGTGTAATAGCCCTGGGTTTGTTAGCAACAAACCCAGAATTTTCCCTCTTTTTTTAACAGTTTTACCAGTCGTTTAGAATAAGTGAAGTCATGTGCCTCAACACGTGCTTAACTTATTCACTCGGCTGATCAACCAGGCATGTCATACGACTCCCTTGTGCCACACAACTAACATATCATCCAATCTCGAAACATAAGACTGATATATCATATTCAACCACAATTCCAGATTTATGGTTCACTTCTCAACATTCTCCACCTTAAACCCAAATCTGTTACTCCTCATTCTCTTTTTCACTCATCCTCTGCAGCTTAGACCCTGCAGATTCTGGTTGAGTTCACATATAACTCAAACTTGGCACCTGGTAGATCTTTGGTTAACATGTTTGCCACATTATCATCAATATGTATCTTCATCAGCTTTACCACTCCTTATCGATACTTTTAGCCTGAAAAAATAAAGCTTAATGTCAATGTTTTTAGTCTTCTCATGGTGTGTTTGATTTTTGCTCAAACAGATAGCACTCGGACTATCACAGCGGACTGTAACTTGCTTCTCTTCATACCCCAAATTAGTCACCATTCCTCTAAGCCAAATAGCCTCTTTTATTGCATCAGCTGCAGCAGTATACTCGACTTCAGTTGTTGACAAAGCAACAATATTTTGTAATGAAGCTTTCCAACTTATAGTGCAATTAGTGCAATCACTAAGTCTGAACAAGTATCCAGTTAATGACCTCCTTTTTATCAAGGTCACCAGTATAGTCAGCATCTACAAAGCCATCTACATTGACTTTCTTCCTTTTATTACTTTCATAGATCAAACCATAGTTTATGGTGCCATTAAGATACCTTAAAATCCACACCACAGCCTTGCAATGTTTTTCTCCCTGGATTTGCCATATATATGCTTACAACACTCATTGCATAAGACAAATATGGTCTAGTTAGAACCATTGCATACATCAAACACCCTACTGCAATTGAATATGGAATTGAGCTTGCTTCAGATCTTTCAACATCAGTTTTTGGAAACTGTTGTGATGACAATATAAAGTGAGCTAGTAATGGAGTTTGAACTGACTTGGCTTTTCCTATTTCAAACCTTTCAAGCACCTTTCTGATGTAAGTTTACTGTGATAGAATCAGGGTACCATTCTTTTTTTCTCTGATCAATTCAACAACAAGGATCTTCTTAGCCTTACCAAGATCCTTCATATCAAATGAACCCCCCAGCGGTTATTTTAGTTCATTTATTTGATCCATATGTTTTCATGTCATCAACATACAGTAACAAGTAAATCTTACTACCATCTCCCACATTCTTATAATACACACAACAATCAAAGGAATATCTCTGAAAACTGTTCTTAAGCATAAACCTGTCAAACCTTGAGTACCATTGCCTCGGGATTGTTTAAACCCATATAAGGATTTTTTAAGATGACACACATAATCAAGCCTCTTAGGGTCTAGATACCCTTCTGGTTGTTCCATCACTATCATTTCATTCAACGCACAATGAATAAAAGTAGTTTTAACATCCATATGCTCGAGATGCATGTTATTTATCGCAACAAGTGCCAACAAGATCCTTAAAGAGGTATGTCTCACTACAAGGGAAAGCAATTTCAGTATAATCTATACTTTCCTTTTGTGTGAAGCCTTTAGCTACAAGCCTGACTTTGTATCTCTTTAGCTCAACTTCTGGTATTCCTTCTTTAACCTTATAAACCCACTTACAGCCAACTACTATCTTATTTAGTGGTTTTTCAATCAGAGTCCAAGTGTGATTCTTGAGTAGTGACTGCATCTCTTCATCTATAACAGTCTTCTACTTCTCTGATTTATTCCTTTTTATAGCTTTTAAGTATATTTTGGGTCATCTGAGTCAAGTTCATGTACTGTTGTCAATACAAATGCAATCAAATCTGCATGTGCATATCTCTTAAGTGGTCTTATTACTGTCTTTTCCATGTCTCTCACAAGTTGATAACTCATGTCACCTTGATCATCTTTAGATTCAGCCTCTAATTCTGACATGTTCTTCCCAGCCTCAGATTCTGATTCAACAATGGTCTTCTGTTTTGCAAATGGGATTAATGACTCCACCTCAAAATAAGACTTATAAATCTCATTCATGTGGTAGTTGGATTCAGTCTTTGAAGCTTCTAATTGTTTGAACATTTCAGCCTCATTAAAGACCACATCCCTGCCGATTATGGCTTTTGGTGGCTTGAAATTAGTGCACCAAGCTTATATCCCTTCACTCTTTCTAGATAACCAATGAACACACCCTTAAGAGCTTTAGGTTCCAGCTTCCCTTGCTTTATGTGAGCATATACAGGGCATCCAAATACCCTCATATTTGAATAGTCAGTTGGTTTATCTATCCACAGCTCGATTGGAGTTCTGAGATTGATTCCAGAAGATGGACTCCTGTTAACTATATAACAGGCAGTAGATAGAGTCTCTGCCTATAGTGACACAGACAACTTTGATTGAATAAGCATACACCTTACCTTATTAATCAATGTTTTGTTCGTTCTCTTAGCAAATCTATTTTGCTGAGGTGTATGTCTCATTGTTTTATGCCTCACAATCCCATACTCAGCAGAGAAATCCTCAAACTTTTTATTCAAAAATTATATCCCATCGTCAGTCTTCAACCCTCTAACTTTTCTATTAGTTTTAGTTTAAACTAAAGTCTTTGTTTTTCAACACAAAAACCCAAACCATCCTCGAAAATTCATCATTAAGAGACATGAAATACCTAGCCCCACCTAAGGACATTGTCTGTGCAGGCCCCCACAGATTAGCATGGATATAGTATAAAGTTTCCTTTGAGTTATGGACACCAGTACTAAATTTTACTCTTGAAGATTTGTCTAATACACATTCTTCACAAAACCTCAAAGTCTCTATCTTATCCTCCCCTAGGACTCCCTGTTTTGATAGTTCTCTCAACCTTTTTTCACTCATATGACCTAACCTCAAATGCCACAGCTATACCTTGAAGCACATAGAGGCCATTGCTTAAACTTCCCTTCATTAACACCATTGACCCTCTCATCACCTTTAAGGTACCTAATTCTAGCTTAACAAAATAACCCATTTTATCAAGCATGCCGAAGGAGATTAAATTCCTTTTTAAGTCAGGTACATGTCTTACATCTATCAATTCCCTAGTCATACCATCCAGCATTTTCAGTCTTATTATGTCTTTCCCAACTACCTTACAAATTGCAACATTTCCCATTACTACAAAAGAGCCATAGTGGTTCAGCCATTAAGTGACCTACATCTACTGTGAAAAAGAGAAAGGGCTTTCACTGATTTGGTGATTACAATAAACAAGCAATTTGAGAAATTGTTACGTTACTCTACTAGCCAAACACGAAACCATGAAGCCTTATATACATGCCTCGATTACTCTAGAAACAACCCCAAGAAGCTAGCGTAACAGCCCTGAGTTTGTTAGCAACAAACCCAGAATTTTCTCACTTCTTTCAATAGCTTTACCAGCTGTTTAAGCCAGTCTTAAGACAAGTGTAGTAACTTCATCCAAAACACAGCATTCTTCTACCATTTAGAATAAGTAAAGTCATGTGCCTCAACACGTGCTTAATTTATTCACATGGGTGATCAACCAGGCTTGTCATACGGCTCCATTGTCCCACACAATTGACATATCATCCAATCTCGAAACATAAGACTGACATGTCATATTCAACACAATTCCAGATTTGTGGTTCACTTTTCAACAGTAGAACATTAAAATGGAAAAAATATATATAGAAATTGCATTAACCTTTATAAGATTCTTTATTAATTATAGGAGTACTCCTAGAATTCCCTTTCACAATTTCACCAGAAGTGGAATCTCCACTTCCTCGCGTCTCAGAAAACTTTTTAAGTGAAATCATGGCACTAGATGACCCAGAAACTGTATTTGTATCAACTTACGTACACAAACATAATTAATCTCAAGTTGATACGGGATTACTACAAAGAAGAACTTACTCCAAAGAAGAACTTACTCTTCAAGAAAGTTAAGGCCAAGGTAAAGCCAATGTTAAGAAGTAAGGCAAAGCCAAACAATGCACCAAGTGATATACAAAAAGGATAACTATCAAAGTTTAGCAACATTTACAACATAATAAGAAACAAAATAACTTTCTACAAACATTAATAAATAATAAATATCATATGGCCATATGATAAGTTTTGCCAGAACATGAAGTAATAGGAGAAACTTCTCTACCAAGAGTGCTACACAATGTTGTATTGATTAGCTAAACCAAAAAACTTCAACTATAAGACACGATAGCTTTTGCCACCGAGGAGTAAGAAATTCATTCAAAGAGAGTCCTATCTCCCCACATTTAATAGGAGAAACCAAAAAGCCCCACTTCAACAACATTGCCATCGAGGCGGTAACCAATAATGACCATAAGTTAAACAGGCTGATCTGATGATTCTAAAATCAAATTAGAGAATGTGTAAATTGATTACGTTTTGAGATAACGAAACCCCCAAACAATAACACCAACAGTATTGCAAAACTTCTGGCAGTCATAGAAGCAACCACAGTTTGGAAGACTGGTGCCATAAATCAGAAAATAGATATTGATGTAAAGTGCACAAGAAAAAGTAGAATGAATTGGTAGAAAACCCTAAAAGACATGAACTATTCTTTATGAGAGGTTTGTATAATAGGATTTAGTGCACCAATAAACACAAAGCTTTCCGCCTTCTCAAATGAAACTCACCTCCAGACCTCTAGGCTGTATCCAATGACATAATAAGTAAGACATGTCCAAGCCAGAGCTTCGACCAAAGAAATAGGAACTTTTAAAATAGTGGCTGGAATCGCATACGCCTAAGCCGGGTAAAAGCACAACTCTTTATGTTTATAAAAAATAACAAGTCTTTGAATCGTCACAGACAACTCAGGAATGTCGTCAACAAGAAGAATGGCGAGTGCAATGTACAAGGAACCTATGTAGTAATTTGCGTCGAAAACATCAATGTCCATCCGAGTCCGCAGAAAAACAGTCATAGCCATTATTGCAACAATAATAAGCTGCAACAAAGAGATTGTCCACATATTCCAAATTTCTCAAGTCCTTCAATCTAAGAAAAAAAAGATATGTAGAAATCAAATGAATGGGGGAAATAGAGAAAAACTGGATAAAGTACGTAAAACTAAAAATGATAACCTGAGTTGTTTTGAATATATAGAGAAATAAATTTCTCCTCATGAGAAGAAGTTCCCTTGACATGCAAGCCTTGAATAGCTCCCATCTAGAAAGAGAATACACACTAAAGGAAATTGCATTCTTGTGCCTTATTGATTTATCATATGGCACTAAAAGTTCTTCATCAAGCTTTTTAACAAGAGGAGATTCTTTGAATTTCTCAGAGAACATATCCACTGAAAAGAAACTGTAGGGAAGTTCAGTATGAAGCCAGTATTGTGCCTGATCTTTACTGGACAAAACCTGAAAAATAGCAGATCAAATTATGAAAGTACTAAAATTTCAGCATGAAAATAAGAACATTTTAAGCTGCAATGCACTTACCTCTTGCAGGAAGTCAGCAACCCATTTCCTTTCAGGACATCTAAAGCCACAATCCTCAAATACTAGGACATGATCCCGGGGTCCATGATACATAATATTTCCTTTAGACATTAAAATGATGTCATCAAATAGATCAAAGGTTTCTGGTGGTGGCTAAAGAAGTGAAATCAATGCGGTAGAATATGTTATATGCACCAGCTGCTTAATACAAGCAGTGATCTGATATGCAGTGGAACTATCTAAACCATTTTTTATTTCATGCATAAAATAATGCCTTTGTTGGTCTGACAATCACTTCTCCTACAGATTCCATAAAAAATTGAACCATATTAGTTCATCAATGCTGATTATAGCTCTTTAAGTTAATATAGAAATTTTATCCCAAATGGATGATAATCTGTTCGACCAGTAGTAAGCCTCTTTTTCTGACCTCAAAAGATGCCACTCATAGCAATTCCCATCATTGTGTCAGCACAGACATCAAGTCCAAGGATCTGAAAAGGTGCAGAGACAATGTACAGACGAACTAATAAATCATTTGCATAGATACAGATCAATTAGAGCCTGGAAAAAGATAATTATTGTAATAGTTACATTAAAAGGCACAAGTAGTTATATTGTACAGAAAAAGATCTTACAACAGATGCATTCAATGCCAGATATTATTTTTATAATTTTCCTATACCAACTGGATTAAACAAAATAGACCAAAAATACACCAAGATGTAAAAGACCTTTATGTAGGAGTTTGTATCTGGATCGGGAATAATCCATGCTTCCTTCTCCCATTTACTGACCTCCATCATAATCTCTGCATTGGCAAAACATACATATTAATTTAGTTAGCACTATTTTTAGGGCTGGTAAGATGACTACAAGTGCAATTACGTACCTTCTCGGCTTCCAACACCCTGACAATGGGCAGAAAAGTCAACAGTTTCCCTCACAGTCTTCAAACTTGTGTCCATTATAGAAAAGTTCCCCAGTTACCTTTTGGAGAAAAGAAAAAAGATATTACGAGCCACAAATAAGACAAAGTTCCATGAACTTCCTAAATCCTAATAATCAAAATCTGTTTGCAATATTGTCTTGAGCTTTTCTTCTATATTATAGTTTTTTGGAGATCCAAATTTTAAGTTGCAAATTCAAGCCCGTTTGCATTTCATTTACTCTAGATTATCAGAGCTAAATAGGCATGACAAAGCATCAAGAAAGTTTGAAACCTTTAGAGATGGATCAAGATTTCCAGAGAGGGCCTTTAAAAAGGAGCTCTTGCCATATCTTGGGGGTCAAGCAGAAGAGTCATCCTGCATTAAATTCAAACTTATTTTAACTATTGCCAAAAGGCTTGAAATTTCAATGAAAATTTGGTTCCAAAAAGCAGGCTTTATTTATAACTTTTGAAGTCAAGCCAAAAAAAAAATGTCTCTGCTGTTAGAAAGAATCAGGAAATGAAACTGTTCTAAAGCATACATCAACCTGAATATAGGCAAACAAAAATTGGTGTGCATAACAAATGATTAGCCGAGCAAAATCCACAAATTACCACATGATTTCAACAGAAAAAATTTTGGGGTAATGGATTAGCTACTCTGTTAAAATACTGTACAACTATCATATATTATATTGCTTCCATATGTAGGATATATATACAAATTCTTACAAGAATGGTAAATGCATGCAAACACCAAAGCACAAGAAGAAATAAAACTTGAAATACATCAAGAGGGTGTAAAATGGTGAAACAGTCAGCAAGGTTGACGATAAAAGGTTTTGGGTTTAATGAATTGAGTTGAGTAGACTGATAAATTCTTTGAGTGTACCTGCCAGGCTTCAAGATGCCACTAACACGATTAAGAATATTTATCTTTGCTTCAAGTGACTTGTATCCTGAAAGCTTTGGCAAGACCTATAAAGTAAGTTTCAACTGGTATCAAATCATTTCTAAGACTAGTAAGATACAATTAAAAAAAGTCCCTTTATATGGACTCAATACTCTCAGTTTGATTTATATAGCAAAATCAGACCAAAAATATATTGTATACAACTAGGGATGGCAAAATCCTCCACGGGTTTGGGGCCCCATGGAGCCCCACCCCAAATGAGGAAAGTTTTTAATAATTTTTGGGGAATGGGTTGGGGAGTGGGGGAAAAATAATCCCCAAATTATTAACAGGGTGGGGTTTGGTATTGCACTCCCCACCTCACCCCCACCCCAATCCCCATTATATATAAATATGTTTTGAATTCTTATTTAATAATTTTTATTTTATCAACTATAATGTCAATTAATAATTTTTTTATAATTTTTATGTAATATAAATAGAATATGAATAAAAGAAAACCCTACAATATTTTTCAACTTTAAAACATTATTATATTTTCTTTTCTCTTTTAAGGTGCTGCTCTCTTTAAATCTTTTTCACTTTTAATATCATTTTAAGATATTGTTTCAAATTTTTAGAGATTTTTTTTAAAAATAAATATTTTATAATATGGTGATGATTTTATTTTAAGTATCTAATTTTTACTTTACTGAAATCAAATTTTTATATCTATTATAAAATAAGTAAATGAGGAATGGGGTGGGGATGGGGGAATCATTCCCCACGTGGGGATTCCCCATCCCCAACCCACTAAATTTATTGGGGAATGGGGTGGGGAATGGAGGCAAAAAATTTTAATGGGGTAGGTATCCCCACCCCCACCCCGCCCCATTGTCATCCCTATATACAACCCTTAAATAAAAGACCAAAAATTCTATTAAGTATGCCTTAAAAGAATTCCATAGAGTTGGGAGTGGCTTTCCATGAACAACCTCACACTCGGCCTGCACGCACAAATTCTTATATCGCACCTCTATAGTGGGCAATTTAACGCCAAATCTGTAGAATTGAACTCATGTTATCCAACAAAATGATAGATTTATGTCGTTGCAGACATAAGAAGAGAATTGTAGGCACCAAACCAACTTTGAATTGGAAAGTAAAATGAGGATATATGTGGAGTACTCTAGCTTATGATGTGACTCAGTAATGTAAGATGATTCTTTGAATTTATGTCTCTACATACTTCTGCAAATTCATGTAGAAAAATTCATAAACATAATCAATTATCAAAGGCTTACTTGTCCATTCTTTTTCTGATTTTCCGCAACAACTGAAGATTGTCATGCTCAATGTGTTTTATAGGCTTCTCAATTAATACATTCCGTTCAAGTGCTCCAAGCTTCGTAACATCAATCACTTGTTTTCCTTTATTATCAACCAAGTTTCGATTGTTGTTTACATCAAACAAAGATGCTTTCAACCAGTCATAAGTAGGTAATCTCTCAATTTCAGCCCACTGCAAGGCATTTTCAACATCAATATCTTCCCTCCTTTGAGCTTATTATAGAGCTACTTCTGAAACTTGATGTTTGAAGCCTGAGTGATGATCTTAGGCTTATTCCTATCTGTGAAGCCTAGAAGTAGTTATATTCTGTTGACGTGAGTGAGGTGGCATGCTAAGCTGGCATGAGCTCTTTTGGTTGCTAAAGCTGTTAGTTAGGAATAACAATTTATTCTCTTTCTTTTGTTATTGAGTGTGTATAAAGGGATTAAAAGGGCAGCGAAGAGGAGTTAGTTTTTACGAAGTTGTGAGATCCTTTGTGAGAGAGATAAATAGTGCTAATATAAGGGATTGTTATCTCTGTAATATCATGATCTTAAGTAACCCATCTCATTCTAATAAAGCTTTAGAGCAATATTGTTTCAACCGTGGATGTAGGCTTCTTGTGGCCGAACCACGTTACATCTTCTTGTCATTTCTTTTAAGTTTTTGGTGATTGAAGTTGCATGGATTGATCTTTAGGTTTAGTTTCGTCTGGTTATATGATTTGATTCTCATAAAGGAGCTTGAAGTATTGGGTTAGTTCTTAACAAACTGGTATCAAAGCCGAAAGGACACTCTGTTATTGATCTTGGATAATAGGTAGCACAAGATTTGATCTTAAAAAATTTAACGGCGAGAACGATTTCTACTTGTGGAGTCTTAAGACGAGAGCCATTTTGATTCAACAGGGCTTGGATAGTGCCCTCGATGATGATGAAGAATCAAAGTCACAAAAGAAAAGAAAGAATGATCTTCAAGTTTGGGTGGAGACTCAGAACAATAAATAATAAAGCTCATAGCACAATCATTCTACACTTGTCTGATGAAGTGTTGAGAGAAGTAGCCAAATAGAAGATAGCCTCTAGACTATGGGCTAAACTGGAAGTACTCTTCTTGAAAAAATATTTGGCTAAAAGATTATACATGAAGAGGAAGCTCTACACGTTTTCAATAAAGGAAAGGACAGCCATGAAGGATCACCTTGATGAGTTCAATAAGTTGATACTCGACTTTGAAAATGTCAATGTCATGCTTGAAGATAAAAATAAAGCCCTTATTCTTTTGAGCTCACTACCTGACTCCTATGAACACTTCGTGGATACCTTGGTCTATGGCAAACAGACTTTCACCTTGAAGGATGTCAAGAATGCACTTGAATCTAAAGACTTGAAGAAAAGAACATACTTCAAGGATCAATCTATTGGAGATGGATTAGTTGCCAAAACAAAATCAGAAAAGAAAGTGAACAAAGATAAGAAGATAAAAAATCAGAAGGAGAAAGATGACAAGAAAAATAAGAAAATGAAGTACTACTTCTGTCAAAAGGAAGGGCATTACATCAAAGACTATTTCGAGAAAAAGAAATTTGAAAAACTGCAAAAGAATACAAATGGAAAAGCAGCAATTGCATCTGAAGATAAAGAAGATGCTGAAGGTGCAGATATCCTCATTGCTGCAGAAAAACAACCCACAGATGAGTGGATCCTTGATTTTGGATGCTCCTTTCACATGTGCCCAAATAAAGAATTCTTCAAGACTTTCGAAAGCATAGTTGGTGGAAAAGTTTTGCTGGGAAACAACCTTCCCTGTTAAGTCACTAGAATGGGAACTATCAGCATTCAGATATTTGATGGAAAAACCAGGGAGCTTAAATAAATAAGGTATGTCCCTAAACTGAAAAGAAACCTGATTTCTCTTGGGATGATTGATAAAATGGGTTGTAGCATTAAGGCTAAAAATGGCCAAATTGAGGTCCTAAATAAGGGTGAAGTTATAATGAAGGGTATTAAAAAGAAATGGTTTGTATGTTCTAGTTGGGTCAATACCTCAGCTTGGAGTGAATGCTAGCATAAGTAGTGATAAAACCAAGCTTTGGCACATAAGACTTGGACATATGAGTCAAAAGGATATGAAAGAACTACAAAAACAAGGTTTGTTTGGACATGATCAGATTTCTCAGCCGGAATTTTGTGAAAAGTGTGTGTGTGGGAAAGCCACCAGACTAAAGTTTAACACAAGCAAGCATGAAACGAAACAGACCTTGGACTATATCCATTCTAACATATGGGGACCCTCCCAAGTTCCATCTCATGGTGGAGCTAGATACTTTATCACCTTCATAGATGACTACTCAAGAAAGCTTTGGGTATACATCTTAAAGCATAAGAGTGAAGTCCTAAATAAATTCAAAGAATAGACAGTTCTAATGCAGAATCAAATAGGAAGGAAAGTGAAGAGACTTAGAACAGATAATGGGTTAGAATACTGCAGCAATGAATTTGATGAATTATGTAAACAGCTTGGCATTGTAAGGCACAAGACAATAAGGAATACACCAAAGCAAAATGACCTTGCTGAAAAGATGAATATGACCTTGGTCGAGAAGGTCAGATGCATGTTGTTGAGCTCAAATCTCTCCAAGCATTTTTGGGATGAAGCTGTTGTTACTGCTGCATATCTCATTAACAAAAGTCCATCATCGGCTCTAGAGTTTAAAACACCATAGGAAGCTTGGTCTGGGAAACCACATGATCTCAGTAATCTAAAGGTCTTTGGTTGCCCTGCCTATGCACACATTAGTCAGAGCAAGTTGGAACCAAGGGCTGTGAAAGGTTATTTTGTAGGTTACCCTGAGGGCATTAAAGGGTATAAAATATGGAGTATCAATAGGAAACCCACCAGGACTTTTAACAAAGATGTTGTATTTGATGAGGAAGCATTGACACAGTCAAAGGTTGAAACTAAAATCACTAATCCAAGTTCAGAAGAGAACCAGCAACCTTCAAGCAAGCTATAAGAAGCAAAGATAAAAGAAAAATGGGTATCTATCATGGAAGAAGAAATTGCCTCTCTAAATAAGAATAATACCTGGACTCTAGTAAAGAAACCAGTTGACCAGAAACTAGTAGGCTGTAAATGGATATATAAGATAAAAGATAGAGTCTCAGAAGCTTAACCAGCCAAGTACAAGGTCAGACTTATAGCAAAGGGGTTCACCCAAAGAGATGGAGTGGATTTTAATGCAGTGTTTCCCTTGTGGCCAAACACAGCTCAATAAGAGTCTTGTTGTCAATTACAACATACAATGACTTGGAATTGGATCAAATAGACATTAAGACTGCTTTTCTCCATGGAGATCTTAGTGAGAAGATATTAATGGAACAGCCAGAGGGGTTTGTTGAAGCTGGATCAGAAGACATGGCTTGTTTGCTAAATAAGAGCTTATATAAGTTAAAGCAGTCACCTAGGCAATGATATTTGAAATTTGATGAGTTTATGATCACACATGGCTGCAACATAAGTAAATATGATAATTGTGTGTATTTCAAGACTCTACCATCTGGAAATTTCATCTATCTTCTACTCTATGTGGATGACATGCTCCTGGCATGTAAACAAAGAGAATAACTAGAGTGGCTTAAAGATGAACTGAGCTCTGAATTCAAAATGAATGACTTAGGTCCAGCCACCAAAATACTGGGGATGCACATTATCTGAGATAGAGATTCTAAAACTTTATTTCTTTCTCAAACAGGATATGTGGAGAAAGTTCTTGACATATTTGGAATGAAAGACTCCAAACTAGTTTTAACACCTCTGGGTGTGTAACACCCCAAATCTAACACGTGCAGAGCACGTGAAGAAAGAGGTTACTCACAAATCATAATCTTTACTCATAAGTTTCAAACTAAATACCTCCAATTCTCATTCAAACGAATCCACAAATCCAAACGTCTAATACTAAATAATTTCTCTCGAGGACATAAAAATAATAACAAAAGTCTCAAACTCCAAATTACACGTTCATAATAGAAATAACTAAATAGAAACACGAATCTATTCCTCCTCTTATTCAAATGGCAACGGAAATGGAAAATTTACGAACTCCAAAGCTAAGCACACCTCTCAAAAGAAACTTAATCTGCAAAAAGTAATGACGAGGAGTGAGCCGTCAACTCGGTAAGTAAAGCCATTTCTAACATACTAGGCCTATCGATACAAAAATATTGCAAGCCTTCTTTTGTTTAAAACATATATCATAATCCTTAAATTTCATAAAACGATATATCACGATAACATAACATAAATTCTTAATAATTCAGAATATCCAAAAGCATATTTACTTATGAAGAAAATCATATAATACGTATACAGAAAACAAAAGGTTAGCTCTTGTCACATAGTGTCACCTATAGTCCCGGTGACCCGGCCAGAAACAGAATCAGAATATCGTGTGCACACTCAAACAGAAACCCAGTACTGGTCCAGACAGATATATCGTATATTACGATTAGAATCAGAATCAGAATAACTATGGACAATGAGCCAAAACATTAGGAATCTCATACGATCATCAATAATCGAAATCATACATGGGTACAAAACATTTGTATCAGATTTATAAAAGTTCCTAACAATAATTTAGGCTTGCATAACATTTTATAAATAAAATCATAAAAGTAGACATGTAACAAAATAACTTACATATTCAAACGCATTTATAAAATACTTTGTTAAAAAAGAATTTAGCTTCAAAACATTTACATAAAACTAATTTTATTATCAAAATCAATTAATCCTTTAAGTAGTATAAAAACGTTTATACTTATAATAATAATATCAAAATACTTATACATATCCAGTATACTAAGAATGAAGTTACTTACCTCGACAAATAAATTTGAATTAACACACTTCTAAACTTCTAAGAGCCTCAATCACCTTCAATACCTTAAACAAATACAAGATATGACAATTAATAACTTATTCTAAGAATCTGATTTTCTAATTCATACACGTACAGGTCTGATTCTCATAATTTTAACACTTAATCTAAAACTCAGAATGATATAATATTATATGGAACTATTCTGGACATCCATGAGTACCCCATGTAAAATTTACAAGAGGATCTGATATCAAAAACCTTTTAAAAACTATTTACTTCTCAGACAATTCGAAACTGTTTTCACATAATCTAAACCAACCAGAACGGGTTCCGTGATTTTTATAAAATAAAATACTAACTAGAAAATTATGAACTTAAAACTGGGAATCCTAGACACATATATTAACCTACATATAAACTTTCAGAATTTTCCGAGTTCATTTGATGGTACGAATAGTCTTGTGAATCCGAACGCAATGCTGGAATCACAGTTTTCCAGTGCAGTGGTTTCTATTTCGAAAATACGTATAAAATTGAAAACGAAGTCGGATTTAATGAAATAAAATTTAATCAAGAAGCCCTACATGTCTATTTTCCAGAAATATAAATTTTATAAGAAAATTCGTTCAGAAAATATAGGTTTAAATTCGAGATACTCATACTGTCCAGAATTATCCTGTGCTTAATACGTCAAGGATGGATTAACTAAACTCAATATAAATCAAAACCCTAAACAACGCCTAAATACATTCTAAATCTTCCATTATGATCTACAACCATCTAGAATTGTGCCAATATAAACCCTAGCTAAATAGAGTGATTAGAAATCTGTTGAGAATAGGGAGAATAACTTACCCGTCGCTTTGATTCTCTCCTAAACAAAGGTTTGAATCCTAGGATTTGGGTAGGAGTATAAAGAGCAACAGAGAAGAAGAATAAACGTTGTGAATTTAGGGTTATGGGAGAGAAAAAGTATGAATTTATAGGGAGTCTTAAGAAACCCTATTTAATTAAGAAAAATAACCCTTTTTCCAAAATTATCTCATAAATAACCTCTTAATAAGGGTTATAGGCCACCCATAATTCTCAATGAAAGCCCAATTTCCATAATTTAATATATATGGGAATTTATGGCGTTACAGGGTGCTCATTTCAGACTCTCAAAACAGGAAGAGCCAAAAGAAAATGCAGAGGTTGAACACATGAAGAAAATACCATATTCAAGTGTAGTAGGTTGTATTATGTATGCCATGGTCTGCACCAGACCTAATTTGGCATGTGGAATTAGAGTGCTAAGCAGATTTATGTTGAATCCAGGAAAACATCATTGGCATGCAGCTAAATGGATGTTGAGGTGTCTAAAGGGTACTGTTGATCATGGTATAGTATATGGAAGAGTTAACAAGAGCGCAGATCAAGTTCAGGGATATGTTGATTCAGATTTTGCAGGTAAGCTGGATAAAAGGAGGTCAATCACTGGATATGTCTACATCTTGTGTGGTGGAGCAGTCAGCTGCAAGGCCTCTTTACAGTTAGTAGTTGCTTTGTCAACTACTGAGGCAGAGTACATAACACTCTCAGAAGCAGTGAAAGAAGCAATCTAATTAAAAGGGTTAGTTACAGAGTTAGGACTCGAGCAAGGATCAATCAATATCAGCTGTGACAGCTCTAGTGCCATCAGTCAAGTTCAACGCTGCTTTGAATTTGATTAGTGTGGTTAGTCTATAGGTCAAGTTGCGGTTGTTGATTTAGTGACTGGAAGAAGCTTTAACATAATAAAACTAGGTAGAGCTTATCTCAGCCAACACAATTCTCACCGACTCTATCTCATTAGTACCAATCATCTGAGCCATGTTTACATATTTGGAAGCTTCAAAATTTAAAAACTAAAAGGCTAAGGGGAGAGTTTTATATATACATTTGTAAGCTTATGTAAGCTTATTGTCACGGGATGAGTGTTTTGTGCAACGAACCCGTGCGGCACTAAGACAACTCTTGCCAAAAGTCGCTAAGGAATCCTTTGAACTTCTTGACTAGTTAAGCCTAGAGGTTTTTGAAAAGTTAGAGAGAAGAGAGCAATGGAGCCGAATAAGGAAAATTGTATTACTCGCAATAAGGATTACAAGAGAGCTTACAATAGTATTTGAGTTGCTTTCTCAAATATAGTTTCTGCAAAAACAAATGATTAAACCTCATTTTAAAAAGTAAAATGAATACTTTATATGTACTGTAAAAGGTATCCAAAAATTTTTACTTGAAAGTTAAAAATTGAAGTCAATTTGATTTTTTTTTTAAAAAAAAACTCATCTTTGTTACCTAATTTTCACATCACAAGGTCCAAATACGAGAATCTAAGATTTGATTGTGCTCTCTGTTTTAAGTTTGATGATGAATTGATAATCGTATTTTTGTCTCTACTATTCTTGTTAATGACAATGATTAAATCAAATTCATTTACTGAGCAAATTCCAAAACCTCATGATGTTTGTCGACATCATCTCTGTAAACTCTCATGAGATTATAACTCGTTCACCATGGACACCTAAAGATTTAAAGGCTTATTGAATATGCAAAATGCAATCGAAACTACCAACAAAAGTGGTGCAATTAGATTTTATTTTCAACTTTTTATATTTTGTTTTATTCGAGAACTAGCAAAATTTAGATTTGAGGGCATTTGATGGGCATAATTTATATCATCTTTATTATTCTTAACTTATATTTTTTAGCTAATTAAGTTTAATAATTAATTGTAATAAGTAGTTATTTTATAATAATGCTTAAATGGATAATTATTATAAAATAACGGGGAGTAAAAGGAATTTAGGCGGTAGCACTAAGCGTATGAAATACTTCTTGCATTATCTCACAAAAATTCAATTTGACGCAAGGGTAAGGGCGTCCACCCTTAATAATAGAAGTCTTGAAGTCTTAGGTTCAAGTGCAGTGTGCGGCATTATTACCACATCGCAAGAATTCAAGTGCAGTGTGCAGTATTACCGCATCGGAAAAGCTTAAAATCCACTCACTTTCTCAAGTGGATCATGTCAACTTTGCCTTAGCTTTTGTCAAATGGCCAGCGATCATGTCAACTCTCCTTAGCTTTTTCTTGCAAACAAGTTGATAGCGGCCAACATTTAGATTTTCTTAGCTTTTTCTTGTGAACAAACTGATAATGGCCAAGATTTATATTTTGAAAATGACCAAGTCAAGTCTAGTTTCAAATTTAGAAAAAAAAAAAGGAGAAAGGCGTCGTCTTTGTTTTATGTCTGAACTTGTCCTATTGTCTTTGAATTTACAACTCTCAGAGACAGATGAAGTTCATATAATCATCATTGTTGATGTTAGTGGTACAATAAAACCCGGAAGTAGAGCGTGTAAACTCTATTTAACTACAATTTAATTTGTTTATTACACTAAATAAAAAAGAAAAAAGAAAAGGCTGGGAATAGTCACGGTTCGGCTTTCTTTAAATCATAATAAGATTGAATTAAATAAAAATGCATAACCTATTGGCATCCGTCCGTTTGGATTTTGTGGGCCTTTATTTAGAAGTGACATTTTTTTTTTTTAATTTTCAGTTTCAGATTCGATAAAGTTAAACCAAAAATCGAACTGAAAATTTGAGTTTTATTAAAAATTGAGCAGATCAATTTAGTTTTGTTTTTTATATTTTGAGATCATCAGTTATATTTTACACCAGTAATTTATTCATATGAAGATTATGATTTTTTACACGATGAAGAGAATTTTTTTTTTTTAGCCTTTAGAATCAGTAACTGAAGCTGTAAAATCATAAAACAGACCAGTCTACAACATAGCTGTAAATTTGTAATGTTATAACTCATCAATTTTTTTTTTCTTTTGCTACAATCTCAAATAATTTATAACAAATTTAAATAAATAAGTTAAAAAAAAAAAGGAAGAAGAAAAGAAGAAGTTCTAATCACTGTTGTAGTTTTGGTCTATCTTAATTTTTTCTAGAGGTCACATGGGAAGTTTCTTATAATGGACACTAACTAGAAGAATTTGTCCACCCAAAGAACATCTAGATATGTAATTGGCACATTCCTGAGATGACCGTGAGAGAAACACTTGATCTTTCTGTTCATTTTCAAGGTGTAGGAAAACCGAGTAGGTACATTATTTCTTGAACGCTCGGCATCATGATACTTAATTTGATGATTGCTGATATTTCATCAATCTTTTACGGCAATAACAAATGAATATTTGTTTTTACCTGTGAAGAAATCATGCTGGAATTGATTAAAAGGGAGAAAGAGACAGGAATTATCCCTGATCAAGTTACAGGTACCTACATGAAGGTATGTTTTAACAATTGTGCTTTTGCTTAATTTGATAGCACTGCATCTAAAGTGTAATACTCCAAATTCACTTAAGAATCTGAAGAAGAAATTGGAATGAAACGTCATAACATTAATCTTATTAACATTCCAAAAAATGTCTATATTCTCCACAATCGAAGCATAGTGTTGCGGACCGCCCAATTCGCTAGCCCAATTGCCACAATTTCGGGCTAGAGAGCCAACACAAAGCCAAGAGTGCTAGCTTGGTTCAATTCCGGAAGGTTCTAGGAAACTCTAGCACATGTGAACATGTAAATATTCTAGAATGCTTTATACAATTCCAGCACATGTAAATAGCTAGGAAATTGTAGAATACTCTAGAGTTTGACAAAGTTAGGCCAAGCTAGGCCAAGTTTGGCAAGCCTCCCCTATAAATATGGGAGGGCATTAGGCATTTGTATCCATCAAGAATTGTAATCTCTCTTTGTGCAATACAAGTTCTTTCTTTGGCTCAATTGCTCTCTTCTCTTGTTCGAGAATCTCTAGGCTTACTTAGCAACATTCGGCAAAGTTTTCTAAGTGCCGCACGGGTTAGCTGTGCAAAACACTCATCCCGTGACAAGTGGTATCAGAGCTAAGGTTTGCACGCACTCAAATAGCTCACGAAGCAATGGCCAACCTTTCGAACATAGCACAAGAGGGTGTTGTTGGTGTGGATGTTCCACCGGAACCAAGCCGCGGCCGAGAGGGAGAACGCGCCCAAGGCAAGAATCGTGGCAAGTCCAAGGCCCATCTGTGGAAGCGTTGGAGCCTCGTGTAGGCACTCTCGAAATAGCCTTGTCCGCCACTCAAGATAATCTTGAGGGATTAGAAAGAAGAGTGGACAATCTCGAGGGAGAATACGCCGAGTTCACGGTGGCCACAAAAGCTCTCATGCATGAGCAAGCGAACATTCTCCGAGGTGAGTTTCGTTCTTTCCATGATGAGTTGCTAAAACTTCGTAGTTTTGTTCAGGACGAACTACGTGCTGTCCGTGCGGAAGTGGATGAAGTCCGCTCGGATTGGGCATGGCACAAGCGCACACTCTCCGCAAGTCCAGCTTCCGCAAACTCGAGTGATGCGCGCCGCATTGATGTGCCAAAGCCCGACACTTATGATGGTACACGCAATGCCACAATCGTGGACAACTTCCTATTCGGGCTGGATCAATACTTCGATGCCATGGGCGTACGAGATGAGGCATTGAAAGTGGGCACTGCACCCACCTATCTTAGAGGCACTGCACAACTATGGTGGCGTCGCAAGTATGGCGAGATGGGCAAGGGCATTTGCGCCATCGACACTTGGGCCGACTTCAAGCAAGAACTCCGAAAGCAGTTCGCCCCAAGCAATGCGGAGAAGGAAGCGCGAGCGCGCTTACGTCGCCTCAAGCAAACGGGTAGCATTCGGGACTACATCAATGAGTTCACTACCCTTATGTTGGAGATAAGCGACATGTCCGACAAGGATTCACTCTTCTACTTCCAAGATGAGCTCAAGGATTGGGCCAAGACCGAGCTTGATAGGCGTGGTGTTCAAACACTTGACGACGCCATCGCCATTACGGAATCGTTCACCGAATACTCTACCCAATCCAAGGACAAGAAGCCTAGCCAAGGCAAAGGTGGGGGAGAGAGTCACAAGGACAAGGGCAACTACCGCAAAGATTGGGGGCACAAAAAGCCGCCTAGCAACAAGAGTTGGCAAGGAAAATCGGAGGGCAAGAAGGAGGCGCCAAAGCCGCGGAGCCCATGCTTCATATGCAATGGTCCGCATTGGGTACGCGACTGTCAGGAGAAGCGGTCGCTTAATGTTCTTGCTGCACAACTCAAGAGCAACCCCACAATGTCCACGGAGAAACCCCAACTCAGCATGGGTTCTCTCCAACGCCTTGGCGCACTCAACCGCCAACAGCCCGCACTTGCCAAGAAAGGGCTCATGTATGTCAGCGTAAAGGTAAACGGCCAGTCTGTTCGCGCGCTGCTAGACACAGGAACGACACACAACTTTGTGTCCGTAGACGAGGCCAAGCGCTTAGGCCTCAAGGCCACCAAGGAAGGAGGCACAATGAAGGCAGTAAACTCACCCGCCAAGCCAATTGCGGGAATTGCACAAGGCGTGCACATCACACTCGGTACATGGAGTAGAAAGCTTGATTTCTCCATTGTGCCCATGGATGACTTCAAGATGGTCCTTGGCATGGAATTTTTCGACCAAGTCCATGCCTTCCCGCTACAAACTCCCTAAGCATCCTTGACGGGAGCAAAGCATGCATGGTACCCACGGAGCGAGGCAAGTCCGAGGAGAAGACACTCTCCGCCATGCAATTCAAAAAGGCTTTCAAGAAGGACCCAAGCTTCTTGGTCTCCATTCGGGAACTAAATGAGGAAGGAGATAGCGGAATGTCGCCAAGCCAAGTCCCTCCGCGAATTCAAGCCGTCCTCAATGAGTACAAGGACGTGATGCCTCCAGAACTTCCGAAGAAGCTCCCACCTCGACGAGAGGTAGATCATGTGATAGAGCTGGAACAAGGCGCGAAGCCACCAGCCTTGACGCCCTACCGAATGGCGCCACCCGAATTAGAGGAGTTGCGGAGACAACTCACAGACTTGCTGGACGCATGCTACATTCGGCCCTCGAAGGCCCCATTCGGTGCACCGGTCCTTTTCTAAAAGAAAAAGGATGGATCGCTGCGGATGTGCATCGACTATAGAGCGCTCAACAAGATCACCATCAAGAACAAGTATCCGATTCCCTTGATTGCGGACTTGTTCGACCAGCTTGGCAAAGCGCGGTACTTCACCAAACTTGACTTGCGCTCCGGGTACTACCAAGTGCGCATCGGCAAGGGAGATGAACCAAAGACAGCGTGCACAACAAGGTACGGGTCTTTCGAATTCCTTGTGATGCCTTTTGGCCTTACTAATGCACCCGCCACATTTTGTACACTCATGAACAAGGTGCTCCAACCATTCCTCGACCGCTTTGTGGTCGTGTACTTGAATGACATAGTGGTGTATAGCACCACGCTCGAGGATCATGTCCGACATTTGCAACAAGTCCTCCAAGTACTTCGAGACAACGAGCTCTTCCTCAAACTAGAGAAGTGTTCGTTTGCCCAACAAGAGGTGGAGTTCCTTGGCCACAAGATTGCGGGCGGGAAGATCATGATGGAGAATGACAAAGTAAAGGCCATCCTCGAATGGGAACCTCCCTCAAAAGTGCCCGAGCTTTGCTCATTCCTTGGGCTGGTGAATTACTACCGACGCTTCATTCAGGGCTATTCAGCCAAGGCGGCACCCTTGACGGATATGCTCAAGAAAAACAGAACGTGGCATTGGTCCGAAGAGTGCCAACGCGCATTCGAGAAGTTGAAGAAGGCAATTTCGGAGGAACCAGTCCTCGCCCTTTGGGACCACACAAAGCCCTTCGAAGTGCAAACGGATGCCTCAGATTTCGCTTTAGGAGGAGTCCTCATGCAAGAAGGCCACCCAATAGCGTTCGAGAGTCGAAAGCTAAATGACACGGAACGCCGCTACACGGTGCAAGAGAAGGAGATGACAGCCATCATCCATTGCCTAAGAGTGTTGCGACATTACTTGCTTGGCTCACACTTCACAATTATGACGTACAACGTGGCAACAAGCTACTTTCAGACGCAAAAGAAGTTGAGTCCGAAGCAAGCACGGTGGCAAGATTTTCTAGCAGAATTCGACTATCGGCTCGAGTACAAACCGGGTAAAGCCAATGTCGTTGCGGATGCTCTAAGCCGTAAGGCTGAATTGGCAACACTTAGCATGAGCCAACCGAAGTCCGACCTTGTCTCACGCATCAAGGAAGGTCTCCAACAAGATCCGCTAGCAAAGGATTTGGTGGAGAAGGTGCTCGAGGGAAAGACAAGGCTCTTTTGGCAAGAGGAAGGCATCCTCTACACCAAGGGAGATCGGCTGTTCGTGCCAAGGTGGGGAAACTTGCGGAAGGAAGTTATCAAGGAGTGCCACGACTCCAAGTGGGCTGGTCACCCAGGAATCGAGCGCACCACCGCACTAGTCCAAGCCTCCTATTTTTGGCCACACATGAGGGACGACATCGAGGCATACGTGCGAACTTGCCTTGTGTGCCAACAAGACAATGTGGATCATCAACTCCCAGCGGGATTATTGGAACCGCTGCCGCTAGCAACAAGGCCATGGGAAAGTGTCTCCATTGACTTCATCACATCACTACCGAAGTCCGAAGGTTGCGGAAGCATCATGGTCGTTGTAGACCGATACAGCAAGTATGCTACATTCATTGCTGCACCTGTCGATTGCAAAGCGGACGAGGCAGCCCGCCTATTCGTCAAGCACATTGTGAAGCTTTGGGGAGTTCCGAAGAGCATTGTGAGCGACCGAGACCCTCGGTTCACTGGGCGGTTTTGGACGGAGCTCTTTAAGATGTTGGGGACTGATCTCAAGTTCTCGACAAGCTTCCACCCACAAACGGATGGGCAGACTGAGCGCATCAATGGCCTCCTCGAGATGTACCTGAGGCATTATGTGAGCGCTCACCAGCGGGATTGGGCGAAGCTACTCGACATCGCCCAATTTTCTTATAATTTGCAGCGAAGTGAGGCTACGGGCAAGAGTCCGTTTGAGATCATCATGGGATTCTAGCCCATGACCCCCAATGCCATAGCCTCGACTTACGGAGGGAAAAGTCCCGCGACACACAAGCTCGCCCGCGAATGGCATGAGGAAACGGACATCACGCGAGCCTACCTTGACAAAGCCGCGAGGAAAATGAAGAAGTGGGCGGATACAAGGAGACGGCATGTTGAGTACAAGGAAGGTGATCAAGTCATGATCAAGCTCCTACCCCAACAATTCAAGACTTTGCGGAAAGTTCACAAGGGGTTAGGGAGGCGCTACGAGGGACCCTTCCGAGTTGTTCGACGTGTGGGCAACGTCTCGTATCAACTCCAACTTCCACCAAGACTCAAGATCCATCCGGTCTTCCATGTGAGCCTTCTCAAGCCATATCACGAAGACATGGGAGAGCCAAGTCGCGGAGAATTGAGGCGCGCGCCAACTGCCGTTGTCACCGCATTCAACAAAGATGTGGACTACATCATTACGGACCGCACGGTTTCGAGGAGGGGCGTGCCAGCACATAGCGAGTACTTGGTGAAATGGAAAAACCTCCCCGAGAGCGAAGCCAATTGGGAACGTGAAGATGATTTGTGGCAATTCGCTGAACACATCCAGAGGTTCAAGCACGAAAGCGCGACGAGGACGCCGCGAGCTTAAGTGGGGGAGGATGTTGCGGACCGCCCAATTCGCTAGCCCAATTGCCACAATTTCGGGCTAGAGAGCCAACACAAAGCCAAGAGTGCTAGCTTGGCCCAATTCCGGAAGGTTCTAGGAAACTCTAGCACATGTGAACATGTAAATATTCTAGAATGCTTTATACAATTCCAGCACATGTAAATAGCTAGGAAATTGTAGAATACTCTAGAGTTTGGAAAAGTTAGGCCAAGTTAGGCCAAGTTTGGCAAGCCTCCCCTATAAATATGGGAGGGCATTAGGCATTTGTATCCATCAAGAATTGTAATCTCTCTTTGTGCAATACAAGTTCTTTCTTTGGCTCAATTGCTCTCTTCTCTTGTTCGAGAATCTCTAGGCTTACTTAGCAACATTCGGCAAAGTTGTCTAAGTGCCGCATGGGTTAGCTGCGCAAAACACTCATCCCGTGACAATAGTCTCTAAAATAATAAATTGAACAATAATCCTCCAAAACAAGTTTCAGCTCTAAGTAATAACCAAAGTAGGAACAATTTATTCATCTAGAAAACGTCAAGGTTTTTCATCAAACAAATCCTCTTCTCTAAACCAAAAAGCCTGCATCTCTCTAATCAATTTGCAAAATGTTAAAGATGAGTGGTGAGCTGTCAACTCGGTAAGCAAATTCATACATAAGGTTCTAATAATGATAAAGTATATAATAAACTTTATGAAGAACAATAATTAGAAACTAGTAATCATTTTATAAAAAAATACGTATAAACGGTAAAATTCATAATCAGTTAAGTCATAAAGTAATAATCATTATCAACAAATAATCGTTTAAAAAAGCATTTATCAATAAAACCTTTTTGTCTTCCGTCTATGAATGTTCTAGCCAACATCAAGATGTGATAATATAACAACGTGGTAACAATGCTAAGAATCCAATTTGGACTACCTCTTTGGAAAATTAGTACAAGCTTAATGTAAATCCAGATGTTACTGCTTAAAAGAACTTGGCAGGTGTAGGGGTAGTTGTCACAAATTTTGAGGTGGGTGAATTCATGGCTGTCACAGTAAATAACTCAAGGATTCAATGGTGATGTCGAGCTTGCAGAGGCAGAAGCAATCAGATTTGAAGTCCAAGTTGGTATTGCCTGTGATGATGATAGAGTCGGATGCTATGAAAATGTTGTAAGTTTGATAAAGGGCGATGAAAGCAACTCTAAATTTTAGAAATTCAATAGGAGATGATAATATTTTAATTGTTCAGCTTATATAAAAAATAGCTAAACTATTTTCAATTAAATACATAGTCAGCTATTTGCTGCAATATTCATCTAGGCAATATTGATCCAAAAACATATTTCATCTTCTGAGCTTTCCTATATAATATGCAAAAAAGAAATGCAAGAAACAAGGGATAGATGGTGAAACCCAAAATAATCTTCTCCAAAAGGAAGCCAATGTTCTCGTTTCACCAAATACAATAATTTCCGTGCCAATATCTCCATATTGTGAAGTAATCATACCATTTAGTGCCCAAGAGGTAGGCATCATATAATACAACCAAATCCACCAGTTGGCAATTTTCCGCAGAAAATTAAGTAACAAAGTCGATGTTCAAAACATTTTACTAATTATATATATACTATTGATACACAGAAATGTTAACGTAGTGTCTATGGCCATACAATAAACCAAACAATGCACCAGGTGATATCCAGAACAGATATCCATCAAAGTATTTCTTACCCAATTGTAGTGTTTGTGGGCAATATCTACAAGATAATAAGAACCAAATAGCTTTCTACAAATGTTAATAAATAATAAGTATCATATGGCATGTTAGAGTGCAATTTATGCACTAGTTTTGCATTGTTTACTTCCCTTAATATCGATGTTTTGCACTTAATAATAATGATTTACTTCTGTTTTACTTTTGTAGGTGCAATTCTATTGATTTGTGATAAAATTGAGCTATAAGATGATGTTTAAAGATTATTGTTTTCTTGGAGAAATTTAGAGCGTCAGAAGAACTTTGTTGATAAGGCGTGGGCGCGTGCTGTCAACTACAGACCTGCAGTTTTTAGTTTAACGTGTTTTGTATTTTTGGTTATTTTTATAATTACGAATTTAATATTTCAGATATTAGTGTTTTATTTTAAATAGAACTCTAAAAGAGAAGAGAGAGAGAGTATTTAAGGGATGAATCTATTGTGAAAAGGGGGATTGGACAAAAAGAAAGAAACCCTGATCTAAACTTTTCTCTTCTCTATATGAAGAACTAAACCTATTTTTCTGGTCGAAGGTTAATGAAACTTTGATTCATCATTACTGTGATATCTTTCTTATGC
This sequence comes from Citrus trifoliata, assembly GCA_018350135.1. Taxonomy (NCBI): domain Eukaryota; kingdom Viridiplantae; phylum Streptophyta; class Magnoliopsida; order Sapindales; family Rutaceae; genus Citrus; species Citrus trifoliata. Next base: position 18,682,246 of record CM031389.1, on the reverse strand, counting down.
TTAATTGTTTTATTGCTTTTTGGGTATTTGTTTATTCTTTGAATTATTTTCATGATTATGTTTGTTAATTAGGTAATTGGCCACTATTTAATTATCAACCTAATCTATTGTCAATTAAAGGATTTATCGTATGAAGATTTTAATGTTTGTGACAAATAACATAGCAGAGAGTTGTGTTGTGAGAATAAACAATCTAATTTAAATGAACCATCGTATGTGTTTGTTGATTAGGATTTGGGTCTCTCTGGTTTTTCAGGCTGTTAATTGATTAAATTCTATGATCGTATCTAGGGTTTTCTATTAATTAAGGAAATAACCAACGGTTGTACCTTGGTTATCAACTAGTTAAGGAGAGATTGGCTATTAGAGGGTCTCAGTAGTTATAATCGATCTATTCATAAGTAGTAATAATTTATATTTGAATCAATGATCAGTAGTCGAATCAAACTGAGTTAATTCATTCAACCAGAGCTTTCTCCAATTTGAATTACAACTTTAATTTGCATTCTAGTTATTTTTATTTGATTTCTATTATTGTCAACAATTCCCCCATTTTACGTTTTACATTTTAAAAGGATTTAAATAATTACCGATCTCTGTGAACACGACTCTACTCAATCACTATACATAATTTATTTAGAGTATGTATTTTTTTTTGTTGGCTTCGACAACCATCATGGCCATACAGTAAGCTTTGTCAAAACATGAAGTGTGCTGCACAATGTGGTATAAGACACAGCTCCTTTTGCTACCCAGGAGGAAGATATTCATTCTCAGAGAGTCCTATCTCCCCATATGTAATCGGAGAAATACAAAAATCACACTTCAAACACAGTGGCATCGAGGCTGCAACCAACAATCACCATAAGGTTAACCTTTTTCGGCTGATGATTCCAAAACCAAATTGGTGAAGGTATAAACTGTCTTACGTTTCGAGATAACGAAACCCCCAAAACATTGGGCCCATGGCTTCGCCACCTCGGCACCACATCATCCACGTCAGCATAACATAACTAATTATGTGATATGTCACCACACAAAATTTCAAAATCCAGCCCACACATTCTTCCAGCCCATGAGCACCAACAGCAACACCAATTCTGAAACAAAAGCTTAAAATCCTTTCCACCACTTTCATCCACATCATCATGACATCACTTATAATGTAAGATATCGGCACACAAAGTCACAAACACTTAAAATCCAGCGCACACATTCTTTGACGGTGTGATATGTCATGGCACAAAAACTTAAAATCAAGCCGACATATTCTTTCCGCCACTAAGCATCAATAGCAACGCCATTTTTGACCTTGCAATTTCCGCGAATGCAAACAAATTGAAAAGGTCTACGTCAAGTCTAGTTTAAATTAAGGGTTAAAAAAAAAAAGAGGTGACTTCCTTGTTTTAAGTCTAAACTTGTCCTACTTTCAAAGCTAGGAGAAGCTCACTGATGTACAAAATTTTAATATACTAGTAAGTGCTCGAATCTAGAAATAGAATAGTGATAATGAAGTCGAACCCACAGGAATTGCTATAAATTGAAATGTCTAATTTAAATCTAAAATTAATATTAATCTTAACCTAGTTGAGCAAATTGAGTTTTAAGAGAAATTAAACTAATTAAAGTAAAGGAGAATTCAATAAGACAAAAATTACCAAGGTTTCAGAATTAACTACTATTCAAATAGTAATTATCTAATTATTAATTAATCCCAAATTTTAGAGTGACAACTCGAAATCAATCTATGTCATCTCATGGATATAACAATTAAGCCCAAATAAAATTAATCTTGTATAGGTTCTTTTTTTGTTTAATAGTATAATATCTAAGCATCTCATGTAAACATATTGAATAACAAATAATCAAAGTTTTCCTAAGCACTCTATGTAAATAATTTAATGAAAGACACAGAATCAAAGATAATCATATATAAATTTTATAGATCCAAGCATAAATTTAGTCAAATATTAATCCTACCAATCATTAATGCATGACAGAATTGGTGAATATATTTAATAACATCCAACTAATCATGTGAAACAAAAACCATAATTATCAAAAAATATATATAGGGAATTAATTAAATAAAAATACAATTATTTCATTGAATAGTGTTTCATTCTTAATCTCAGTATAAGAAAATTAACTAAACATACTTGAATTGAGAGAAACAAAATTAATAAAATTAGCCATGGGAATATTGGAGCTCTGTTTCGCGGCTCTTGCTTCATCTGGCGGCTTCTCTTTATAATTGACCGAAATCTCCTTTTATAATGCTAGTTGACAGAATTCTTCTCTAACTTCAATTATAATTGTAGTAAGCCAAGCAGCCGTCTCTATAGTTAAATCTTTTAAGATTTTTATTCCAATTGTTATAAGGCAAAACGGGAAAGCCAGCAAATTGAGTTAAAGTCAATTTCTACATTTATCTCCACGTGATGGCCATAATCTTCTTTGTCTTCATGTGTATGGATGAATTAATTCACTAGCTTCGGTTTCCTTGGCTTCACTTCCACATGCATGTATGTCTAATTGCTTCCAAAATCCATTAATCTTTAATGCTTCCTAAATTGAACTTCTTCATGTCCTTTTTATCCATAATCTTCAATTAATTTCCTATTCAACAATTAATTAAAAATAACTAATAAAAATAACTAACAATTATATAATTAAGGGTAATATATATATATATATATATGCTCATTGCTCACATATAAAGGCAAGCCAAGAAAATTACCTTCTCACTTGTAGAAATGAATACCCACTCTCTTTATTTTCCATCCATGCTTCTTTTTTTCATCACACTGTTGCAAGTTGCAGCCTTTGAAGAGGGAGATCGTGCTGCCTTGCAGGCCTTTAAGTCAATGATTTCTCATGACCCTCAAGGAATCCTCAACTCATGGAATGATTCTCGCCATTTCTGCGAATGGGAGGGCATTACATGTGGTCGCAGGCACAGAAGAGTCACAGCCCTAAACATGAGGTCAAAAGCCTTGAGTGGCTCGTTGTCTCCTCACATTGGCAACCTCAGTTTCCTAAGAGAGATCAACCTTGAGAATAACACAATCCAAGGTGAAATCCCTCGTGAATTTGGGCGTCTGCTCAGGTTAGAAGCTCTGTTTCTTTCAAATAACTCCCTGGTTGGGAAAATTCCAGCCAACTTGTCTTATTGTTCCAGGCTCACAGTACTAGCCTTACCATACAACAAGTTAGTAGGAAGAATTCCATTTGAGTTTGTCTCGCTATACAAACTCAAAAGACTAGCTTTACACAGAAACAGTTTGACAGGAGGAATCCCACCTTTTCTCGGGAATCTATCGTCCCTGGAACTTTTGTCTCTAGGTGCGAATTCTTTTGGAGGAAATATTCCAGATTCATTGGGTCAATTGAAAGAGTTGGAAGCTCTTGGAATTGGCGGAAACAACCTCTCCGGTACAATCCCGCATTCCATTTACAATCTTTCCTTTGTTGAAATATTTTCGGTGCCTCAAAATCAACTTCATGGAAGCCTTCCAACAAGTTTAGGTCTTACTTTTCCGAATCTCAAATACTTCCAAATCGACCAAAACTTCTTCAGCGGATCAATTCCAATATCTCTATCAAATGCTTCAAAACTTTGAAGTTTTTCAAATTGGGAAAAACAATTTTTCCGGAAAACTTTCAGTCAATTTTGGGAGCATGAAGAATCTTTCATTCTTAAATTTATATTCTAGTAATTTAGGAAGTGGGGAAAGTGATGAGATGGGGTTTATGAATTCTTTGGCCAACTGTAGCAAATTGCGAGTTCTCCGTTTAGGTGGAAATCAATTTAGAGGAGCATTGCCTCATTCAATAGCTAATTTGTCAAATCAACTTCAAATTTTGGCCCTTAGTGATAATCAGTTATATGGAAGCATCCCTTCAGGAATAGGGAACCTTGTTGACTTATATTTATTAGAGATGGAGGAAAACCAATTTACAGGCGCAATTCCTAAAGAACTGGGTAAACTTCTAAATTTACAGGGTTTGGATTTTAGTGGCAACCATTTGTCAGGGGAAATTCCTTCCACTCTGGGAAACCTTTCGTCATTATTTCAAATTTTCTTAAATAATAACAATTTATCAGGAGTCATTCCTTCTAGTCTGGGAAATTTGAAACGATTGGCATATTTAGAAATGTTCCAAAATGACCTCAGTGGAACTATCCCAGAAGCCATTTTCAATATATCCTCTCTTTCAGTTTCACTGAATTTAGCCGAAAACCACTTCGTTGGATCTATACCTCCAAGGATCAGTAATTTGAGAGCTTTGAGGAGTTTTGATGTGTCTAATAATGGCTTATCTGGTGAAATTCCAATTGAACTTGGTCTTTGCTCTAGTCTTGAAGATATTTATCTAGGGGGTAACTTCTTCCACGGATCTATTCCTTCATTTTTCCGAACTTCAAGAGGTATTCGAAAGCTTGATCTTTCGCGGAATAATTTGTCTGGCCAAATTCCATTATTCCTCGAGGCTCTTTCGTTGGAATATCTTAACCTATCCTTCAACGATTTCGAGGGGAAAGTACCAACAAAAGGAATTTTCGCAAATACAAGTGCAATATCAGTTGCAGGTTGTCACAGACTTTGTGGGGGCATACCTGAATTGCAGCTACCTAAATGCACTGAGAACAAGTCAAGCAATCAGAGGATCTCTCGAAACCTAAAAATATTAATCTCAATTGTGAGCGTCTTTTCAGGAATAGTGATGGTGTCATTTTTCATTTTCAGTTGGCACAAAAGGAGCAGACCTTCCAGGCAGCCTTCAGAACCAATGATTAGAAAAGCACTTCTAAAGATGTCTTACAAAAGCCTCCTCAAAGCAACTGATGGGTTTTCCTCAACAAACTTGATTGGAGTTGGTAGCTTTGGCTCTGTGTATAAGGGAGTATTTGATGAAGATGGAACTGTTGTTGCAATCAAAGTGATTAACCTCCAACGCCAAGGAGCTTCTAAGAGCTTCATGGCTGAGTGCAAAGCCTTGAAAAATATTCGTCATAAAAATCTTGTCAGGGTCATAACTTCATGCTCAAGTGTTGATTTTCAAGGTAACGACTTTAAAGCTATTGTTTATAAGTACATGCCCAATGGGAGTCTTGAAAAATGGTTGCATCCAGATGCTATTCCGCAAAGAGACAGAGAAATTGAAATTCAGAAGCTTACACTTCTTCAGAGAATAAGCATTGCCATTGATGTGGCTTCAGCACTAGACTATCTTCATCAGCACTGCCAAGAACCAATTCTCCATTGTGATCTAAAGCCAAGTAATATCCTTCTCGATAATGACTTGTCTGCTCACATTGGTGATTTCGGACTATCTAGATTTTATCAAGCAGTCTCAAATCCAACTGTAAGCAGCTCTATTGGAGTAAGAGGAACAATTGGCTATGTAGCCCCAGGTTATAACTTATATTCTAATCCGTAATTTATTTTTTTAGTTTTTTAATTTCTTTTTGCAATTCCTAACTTCTTAATAAATCTTATATTGAAGAGCAGAGTATGGCCTTGGAAGTGAGGTGTCAACAAATGGAGATGTTTATAGCTATGGAATATTGTTGTTGGAAATGGTGACAACAAAAAAACCAACAGATGTTATGTTTGAAGGAGGCTTGAATCTTCATAATTTTGCAAGAATGGCCTTGCCGGATCATGTGATGGACATAGTGGATCCAATGCTTCTGAACGACGATAAAGTTTTGGTTGGTACTGATAACCATAGGCGAAGTCAAACAAGAACCAACAGTACATTAGAATGTCTCATTTCTATGCTCAGAATTGGAGTTGCTTGTTCAATGGAGTCACCGCAAGATCGAATGAACATCACCAATGTTGTCCATGAGTTACAATCAGTCAAGAACATTCTCCTTGAACCTAAAACCATGTTCAACAAGCAAACAGATAACTAGATAATGCAATATTCTGCCATAGTTTTTGTCCGAAGTGATATAAATTTACATTGTATCTCATGAGATAAATAAAAGGCTCATTACTTTGTTTTATGTTTTTTACAGTCCTAGTCTTATGAATCACAAGGCAACAAAGTTAAAAGCTTCATCCAACAGAAGAAAGTGAAATTTGATCTTAGACGACGAAAACAGGGCTGCCAGAGGGAATAACAATTTTATCACAACTGTATAATTCTATAGGTTTATAATTAAAATTTTGGCGGTGTGGAGTATTTCAATTAGAGGCGGCAATATGATGAACTTTTGTTGTTCACGTTGATTTTGAGCTTTACTATTTTATTGTGATATCCGTTTGATCATAGTTCGGTGTAGGGACTGTTGGGAACTAGGCAGACCAAACTACCCTTGCTAGGACCATTGAACAGATTTTGCTGATGGTTGATAAAAGTGAAACTTCTCAAGCCTACTGTTTGATGAAAATCCAAAACTGTTTGGTGAAATGCCTCAATGAATGCATAGTGGGGCAGCTAGAGGCGATATCATTTTATCAACCTATGTACTCTTGTGGGTTTCAATTACATTATGTATTCAATCTATGTCCAAAAAAAAAAAAAAAAAAGTTTCGGATTTTTTATCCTTGGTCTATGAACGTTCTAGCCAACATCAATATGTGATGATATTACAACGTAGAAACAATGAAGCCAATTTGGACTAGCTCTCTAGAAAAATAGTACAATTAATATATGGTCAACTATTTGCTGCAATATTGATTAAGGGTATACATAGATTACAAATGTATAATTTCTAGTTCTAGGAAATATATGTTGCCACAGTACGCCCTCTCTAAAAATATATTTCACCTTCTAAGAAAGTTCAACTTTCCTATACAATATGCAAAAAGAAAAGCAAGAACAAGAGGGTAGATAATAAGAACGGCAGCCGTAATTGGCAAGCGATCATGGTGAAACCCAAAATAATCTTCTAAGAAGGAAGACAATGATTTTGTTTCACCAAATACAATAATTTCCTTGTCAATATCTCCATATTGTGAAGTAATCATACCATTTAGAGCCCAAGAGGTAGGCATCATATAATACAACCAAATCCACCAATTGGGAATTTTCTGCAGAAAATTAAATATCAAAGTTAATATTCAAAACATTTTGCTAATTATATATATACTCATAGATACGCATAAATGTAGTGGCTTACCGGTCCAGGAATTAAAAATCCAGAGAAGAGGTTGAATAATGTATAGAAAACTGTGGATAGAATTGACGCAATCATGAAATTTGGTGTCAATGACACTAGTAGCATTCCCAGATAATTGTAAAACATCATTGTACAAAACATCGCATAGAAATTCCAAAAAACCTTATATGCTGAACCATAATATCCGATCATTGGATAACTGATGATCACATATGCAAGTGCTTGAATAAGTAAATAAGGAATCTCAACTGTCACCTACAAAATCAGTATGCATATCTAAATAAGAAAAATTATCAATAAAAAGAGCACATTACAAGATTCTTTGTGAGTTGAACAAAAAGCCAACATAAAGAATGAAGTACAATTCATATGTACCTGTGCAAGTGCATAAGCCCATGGAGAGTACATCCCAGCAAATCCTTCACGATACATAACAGTTCTCTCCCTCGCAACATTTGGTAAAACTGATGAACAATTGTTTATCCCCAAGAATACCACAGCCAAGTATAATGAACCCACTATATTGAATAAATTTTGCTGGTTATCTCTGGCAGATTTAAGGGAAAATAAATAGATGTTAGATGCTTGCAAACTATACTAATAATTTCATCTTACTAAACGAATGAAACTAGAGCACATGTGCTGATGATCATCAGTCCATCAAAAGTAATTCTAGGTTCATTTTAGAAAACAATGTGATGGGATAGAAACGATACATAAATTTCTGCTACTGATGTGTAGACAAACCATGATAGGTTATCACTAAAGATATCAAGCTAAATGCCCTTCTAACAGAGGAGCAATTGGCAGTCAAAGCATAACCTGTTGATCGAAAGTGCTCAATAAACATTGACGAGGAGCAAGGTCTAATATAAAATATTTAAAAGAACCAAAATGCAGAGAACCCCTGGCACTATTTAACAGAAAATAGTACTTTTTTCCTTGACAAATATATATTTAGCAATGTACTTACATCTTCTGTCCTTGTTCCCAAAAAAGTACACCAAAAAGTAAAGATGATGTAGTCGTGTGCATTATACGCGTTAAATTGTATGAAGGACTTCTCCAATAAGACAAATGGAGCTTCCACAAGCAAGATTTAAATTGTCCCCAACCCTTGCGTGAAAAGCGAGTTGGAAAATGCAGATCTCTTGAACCAGGAGGCGGAGTATTCAATTTCTTTACAAGTTCTTTGTTGTTCCTACAAGCAGTGCAATATCGCCAAATGCAAAAGGCGTAAGTGATTGTCATCCAAGCATACTAACTGCAACACAAGCAAATGAAATTTTACTATTATAGAAATCTGATATTTACCCTCAGTTCTGTGGAAAGGAGATGTTCTCTAACTAAAAGCAAATCTTTCATATCAAAGATTGGCTGCATTATTACTATTGATAAATATATATATACACACTGCCAACTGGTTGTTCAAATCCTCTTTTGCCGTTCATGAGCATAACAATTAAAAAAATCTCCAGAGTAATTATAATTTTGTGGTAGTAACACATTCCAAAACTACAACAAAATCTAAGACCCTTTTTAAATTGAACTTACTCATATAAAGCAGATTCCCTGTATATTTGAGAAAAATCTACACCAAGTTCAGCTTCAGCTGATGTGGAAGTGACTTCTAATATCCATGTTGCTGGGTTATAATTTTTTCTAATCTTTGGCACTCCAGAGATACCCTGTCAGTAAAAGTTGTTTAGTTGTCGGCTTTAAAAAAAAATAAAAAATTTGCAAGAACTAACCTCAAAGTACTCTATGACTTGACTTGAATGCTTTCCTAAATGTCCACAGTAGATGATGCGCCCACCAATTTTCAAAAGGATCAGCTGAAGATCCAGATAAAATGTTTGTATCAATTCATCGAAACGAGAGTAACTAGATTGTTCAAGCATCAACCAGCATAAAAGTATAAAACTTAACCATCGAGTATAAGAGTATTGCCAGAATGAAACCAGCATCAACGTTTGACAATCAAATTCTAGTTTTGTATTTATATAATAAAGCAAGCTAAAATTGTTTTACCTCATCAAATGCTTCAAATATATCAATACTTGGTTGGTGGATAGTGCATACAATTGTTCTTCCTGTATCAACCACATTTTTCACAGCTCGCATGACAATTGCTGCTGCTCGTGCATCAAGACCAGTTGTAGGTTCATCCATAAAAATTATAGAGGGATTGGCTACAAGTTCGACAGCTATAGTAAGCCGCTTACGTTGCTCAGTTGACAGACCATTAACACCAGGTATGCCAACTAAGGAATCCTTAATTCCATCAAGCTCAATGGTCTCAAGGACTTCATTCACAAATTCCTATTGGAACATGTCATAGAAGCATTAAATATCGATCATCTGAAACCTAAAGCAATCAGTGAACATTAGAGCTACAGAATCTTACAGCTTTAGTTTTTGAGTTGATCTCAGGAGCAAGACGTAGCCAGGCAGAAAATATTACAGATTCTTCGACAGTGATTTGAGGAGAATGTATGTCTGTTTGTTCACAATAACCTGAAACTCTAGCAAATGTTTCTTGAACCTTAGGATACCCACCAATTTTTATTTCCCCCTCGATATAGCCAGTTGTCTTTCTTCCTGCGAGAACATCTAGCAGAGTTGTTTTTCCAGCTCCACTAACACCCATTAATGCGGTTAGAACACCTGGCCTCAATGAGCCTGTAACATCATAAAGGAGTCGAAGTTTCTTCTCAGTAAATCCCCGCTCTCTCATTTCCTAATACCAAGGGGGGCAAATTAAAGTCTGTAAAAAGTCTATCTAATGCCTGTAAATGTGCTGCATTGTCCAAGATTATAAACATCACAAGAATGGATAATAAGATTACCAAAGGGGTGTCAATATAGTATTTCAGGTCCTGAAATGCTACTGTCAAGGGCTCAAAAGGTAAGACCATCTTGCCTGTTGATTAAGATAAGGCATTAGTTGAAATTATGAAGAATGTAAAACATTAAAATGGCAAAAAAAATATGGAAATTGCATTAACCTTTATAAGATTCTTTATTAGTCATAGGAGTACTCCTAGAATGCTCTTTCACAATTTTACCAGAAGTGGAATCTTCACTTACTCGCATCTTGGAAAACTTTTCAAGTGAAATTATGGCACGAGATGACCCAGAAGCTGTATTTGTATCAACTTAGGTACACAAACATAATTAATCTCAAGTTGATACAGGATTACTACAAAGAAGAACTTACTCTTCAAGAAAGTTAAGGCCAAGGTAAAGCCAATGTTAAGAAGTAAGGCAAAGCCAAACAATGCACCAAGTGATATCCAGAAAAGATATCCATCAAAGTTTAGTCCACGGCTTTCAAGTATTTCTTGCCCTATTGTAGTGTTTGTGGGCAGCATCTACAACAAAATAAGAAACAAAATTACTTTCTACAAACATTAATAAATAATAAATATCATATGGCAATATGATAAGTTTTGCCAAAACATGAAGTAATAGGAGAAACTTCTCTACCAAGAGTTCTTAGCTTAACCAAAAAACTTCTGCTATAAGACACAATACCTTTTGCCACCGAGGAGCAAGAAATTCATTCAAAGAGAGCCCTATCTCCCCATATGTAACAGGAGAAATCCAAAAGCCCCACTTCAACCACACTGGCATTGAGGCTGCAACCAATAATCACCATAAGTTTAACAGGCTGATCTGATGATTCTAAAATCAAATTAGAGAAGGAATAAATTGATTTACGTTTCGAGATAACGAAACCCCCAAACAATAACACCAACTGTATCGCAAAACTTCCGGCAGTCATAGCAGCAACCACAGTTTGGAAGACTGATGCCACAAATCGGAACATAGATATTGATGTAAAGTGCACAGCAAAAAGTAGAATGAATTGGCGGAAGAACCTAAAAGACATGAACTATTCTTTATGAGAGGTTTGTATAATGGGATTTAGTGCACCAATAAACACAAAGCTTTCCGCCTTCTCAAATGAAACTCACCTCCAGACCTCTGGGCTGTATCCAATGACATAATAAGTAAGACATGTCCAAGCCAGAGCTTCAACTAAAGAAAGAGGAACTTTCAAAATAGTGGCTGGAATCGCATACGCCCAAGCTGGGTAAAAGCACAACTCTTTCTGTTTATAGAAAACAGCAAGTCTTTGAATCGTCATAGACAACTCAGGAATGCCATCAACAAGAAGAATGACGAGTGCAAAGTACAAGGATCCCATGTAGTAATTTGCATCGAAAACATCAATGTCCATCCGAGTCCGCAGAAAAACAGTCATAGCCATTATTGCAACAATAATAAGCTGCAACAAAAAGATTGTCCACATATTTCAATTTTCTCAGGCCCTTCAATCTAAGAAAGAAAAGATAAGCAGAAATCAAAAGAAGGGGAGAAACAGAGAACAACTGGATAAAGGATATAAAACTAAAAATGATAACCTGAGTTGTTTTGAAAATATAGAGAAATGAATTTCTCCTCATGAGAAGAAGTTCCCTTGACATGCAAGCCTTGAATAGCTCCCATCTAGAAAGAGAATATACACTAAAGGAAATTGCATTCTTGTGGCTTTTTGATTTATCAGATGCCACTAAAAGTTCCTCATCAAGCTTTTTAATGAGAGGAGATTCCTTGAATTTCTTAGAGAACATATCTACTGAAAAGTAACTGTAGGGAAGTTCAGTATGGAGCCAGTATTGTGCCTGATCTTTTCTGGACAAAACCTGAAAAATAGCAGATCAAATTATGAAAGTATTAAAATTTCAGCATGAAAATGAGAACATTTTAAGCTGTAATGCACTTACCTCCTGCAGGAAGTCAGCAACCCCTTTCCTTTCAGGACACCTAAAGCCACAATCCTCAAAAAAAGCTAGGACATGATCCCGGGGTCCATGATACACAATCTTTCCTTCAGCCATTAAAATGATGTCATCAAAGAGATCAAAGGCTTCTGGTGCTGGTTGAAGAAGTGAAATCAATGCAGTAGAATCTGTTATATGCACCAGCTGCTGAATACAAGCAATGATCTGATATGCGGTGGAACTATCTAAACCATTTGTTATTTCATCCATAAATAGTGCCTTTGTTGGTCCGACAATCATCTCTCCTACAGATTCAATGGAAAATTGAACCTTATTAGCTCATCAATGCTGATATAGCTCTTTAAGTTAATAGAGAAATTGTATCCCAAGTGGATGATAATCTGTTGAACCTGTAGTAAGCCTCTTCTTCTGACCTCCAGAGATGCCTCTTCTCATGGCATCTCCTACCATTGTGTCAGCACAGACGTCAAGTCCAAGGATCTGAAAAGGCGCAGTGACAATGCACAGACGAACTAATAAAGCATTTGCATAGATACAGATCAATTAGAGCTTGGAAAAAGAGAATTACTTTCAATATATAATCTGTTCGAAGGGTTCTTTTTACTCCTTTGGCAGAAATTGCCTGTTACAAAAAAATGGTTAAGAACACTGTAATGATTACATCAAATGGCACACACAACTATATTGTACAGAAAAAGATCTTTACAACTGATGCATTCAATGCCAGATATAATTTTTATAATTTTGCTATATCAACGGGATTCAAAAAATGGACCAAAAATACACCAAGATGTAAAAGACCTTCATGTAGGTGTCTATATCTGGATCGGGAATAATCCCTGCTTCCTTCTCCCTTCTACTGACCTCCATCATAATCTCTGCATAGGCAAAACATTCATATTAATTTAGTTGTTATTATTTTTAGCGCTGGTAAGATGGCTACAAGTGCAATCACATACCTTCTCGGCTTCCAACACCCTGACAACGGGCAGAAAAGTCAACAGTTTCCCTCACAGTCATTTCAGCTATGTGAAGGTCATTTTGGCTTATATAAGCTGAAGTTTTCTGGGGGACAAACTCTTCTAGCTTGTGTCCATTATAGGAAAGTTCCCCAGTCACCTTTTGGAGAAAAGAAAAAGATATTACGAGCCACAAATAAGACAGAGTGCCATGAACTTACTAAATCCTAATAATCAAAATCTGTTGCAGTATTATCTTAAGTTTTTCTTCTATATTATCGTTTTCTGGAGATTCAAATTTCAAGTTACAAATTCAAGCCTGCTTGCATTTCATTTACTCTAGATTATCAGAGGTAAATAGGCATGACAAAGCATCAAAAAAGTTTGGAACCTTGAGAGATGGATCAAGATTTCCTGAGAGAGCTTTTAAAAGGGAGCTCTTGCCACATCCTGGGGGCCAAGCAGAAGAGTCATCCTGCAAAAAATTCAAGCTTATTTTTACTATTGCCAAAAGGCTTGAAATTTAAATGAAAATTTTCTTCCAGAAAGCAGGCTTTATTTATAACTTTTGAAGTCAAGCCAAAAAAAAAAGGTCTCTGCTATTAGAAAGAATCAGGAAATGTAACTGCTCTAAAGCATACATCAACCTGAATATAGGCAAACAAAAATTGGTGGGCATAACAAATGATTAACCCAGCAAAATCCACAAATTACCACATGACTTCAGGAGAAAAAATTTTGGAGTAATGGATTAGCTACACTGTTAAAATACTGCACAGCCATCAGTTATTATATTGCTTCCATAAGTAGGATATATAAACAAATTCTTACAAGCAAGGTAAATGCATGCGAACACCAAAGCACAAGAAGAATTAGAACTTGAAATACATCAAGAGGATGTAAAATGGTGAAACAATCAGCAAGGTTGACCCTAAAAGGTTTTTGGTTTAATGAATTGAGTTGAGTAGACTGATAAATTCTCTGTGTACCTTCCAGGCTTCAAGATGCCACTAACACGATTAAGAATGTTTATCTTCGCTTCAAGTGACTTGTATCCTGAAAGCTTTGGCAAGACCTGTAAAGCAAGTTTCAACTGGTATCAAATCATTTCTAAGACTAGTGAGCTACAAAAAAAAAAGACCCTTTATGTGGACTCAATACTCTCAGTCTGATTTATATAGCAAAACCAGACCAGAAATATATTATATACAACCCTTAAATAAAGCCCGAAAATTCTGGTAAGTATTTTCTGAAAGATGAAGAAACTTACAGAAATCATGCCTTTAAAAGAATTCCATAGAGTTGGGAGTGGCTTTCCATGAACAACCTCACACTTGGCTTCCACGCACAAATTTTTATATCTCACCTCTATAGTGGGCAATTTAACGTCAACTCTGCAGAATTGAATTCAGGTTATCCAACAAAATGATGCATTTATGCCGTTGCAGACACAAGAAGAGAAATGTAGGCACCAAACCAACTTTGAATTGGAAAGTAAAATGAAGATATATGTGGAGTACTCTCGCTTATGATGTGACTCAGTAATGTAAGATGATTCTTCGAACCTATGTCTCTGCATACTTTTGCAAACTCATGTAGAAAGATTCATACACATAACTAGTTATAAAAGGCTTACTTGTCCATTCTTTTCCTGATTTTCCGCAACAACTGAAGATTGTCATGCTCAATGTGTTTGATAAGCTTCTCAATGAATACATGCCGTTCAAGTGCTCCAAGCTTGGTAACATCAATCACATGTTTTCCTTGATTATCAACCAGGTTTCCATTGCCGTTTACATCAAACAAAGATGCTTTCAACCGGTCATAAGTAGGTAATCTCTCAATTTCAGCCCACTGCAAGGCATTTTCAACATCAGTACCTTCCCTCCTTGAGCTTATTGCAGAGCTACTTCTGAAACTTGATGTCTGAAGCCTGAATGATGATCTTAGGCTTCTTCCTATCTCAGCCAACTCAATTCTCACCGACTCTATCTCATCAGTACCAATCATCTGAGCCATGTTTACAGATTTGGAAGCCTCAAAATTTAAAAACTAAATGGCTGGGGGGAGATTTTTATATATACATTTGTAAGCTTATGCTTAAAACACATTATGAGATTCAGCAAGGCTATGCATTATCCGTATACTTTGTATACAAGGAAGTTGAAAATTTAATTGAAGACAAAAGAATTACGGCTCCACAAGTGACAAGAGAATCTAGGGAGTCTCACACAAATTTGACCATCTAAAGTGAGAGTATGTGTGACAAAAGAAAGTGAGAGTATGTGTGACAATTGTTGATCAATCTCAATCCAAAGATTAAAATAAAGATTCTACAGGTATAATTTCAACTTACAATGCAGATAGTGACTTTATTATTCATTCAATGCATACCTCTAATAAATAAGCTAAGGTCAATGTTCATTATTAAATATATGTCAAGCATTAAGGCCTTTGTTTATTCATGTTTTATATATATATACACCTCTCCATTCTCAAGTCAAACACGCAACTTTTTACTTTCCTGCACAGCAACATACATAGCTGCAGAGTCTCTTTGTTGTTGAAATGGATCAAGATATAAAACATATGAGCACAAATTTTCAGGGACAATCTCCTAGTTCAAAGGAAGAAATTAATGGCAATGAAATAATCATGATACGAGATATGATTCATATAAACACAACCCAGAAGCATGCATAAGTTTAACAATTTATACACATCAATCTACACTATGCTTCAAACTGAAAAAAACCAGGGGCACCATTTTTCAGTTCAGGTAACACTTTGGAAACAGTTCATGATATACACCATTGTTTTGAGTTTTGGACTCAAATCTGATATTCATAGTAGCAATACTTCCAATCTTGCCCATCCCTAGAAGATCAAAGTCAACCATAATCTGCAATAAATAATTCTGTTTCATTGGTCTCAAAAACAGAAATAAAAAAAATAAAAAAATCAAACAAGTAGGATCACAAGCCGAAGTCAGATACAATGTAACAGCAGAAATTGCTCCAACAAACCTGCTACAAATATATTAAAACTAGAGCAGTTGTCGTCATTGCTGATTACAGAATTTGAAGTATGCTTAATTGACACGATTCCTTTGTACATCCATGTCATAACAATATAATTTAATCAAGCATGATAAATGCCTTGACATCCAAGAAATTTACAGACAGAAATGTGAAAGGGAGGGCATAAGAGAATCAGCATGATACAGCGCTGAATTCCCTCGTGGCTTATTTCATATTGCTTTCAGCATGAAGAACACTAACAAATTAGAAATTTCACATAAGCTTCTGTGTCGCAAACTTCTTAAGTCGTCGACACAATGACAGTGAAATCTTATAAGTGCATGAAGGCAATCAAGGTGACAATAACCACATTAACAATCAAGACCGTTTGACAATGACGATGAAATCATATCCATGAACCCAGTTGGCGAACGTGAAAAAATTATGCACTTGTTGTTTAACTAAAATACAAACAATTAAACCAGTAGTTTGTCAAAATTATGAATTACATCATCCCTCATGTGATGTTTCCAAATATCTGCATAGTCCATAGGACACACTGTGACCATCTCAATGTTGGATTAACAATTTTGACTATGATGCATGACATGAACAGAAGAAGAGGAAAAGCTGACTTAGAAATGATGGTAACAATTTTTTGGGTGACATGGAACGCAAGAAACAAGATGCTATTCCAAGGGAAAAGAGAAAACCCCCAGGTGCTTGTTGCCAAAGCTGAAGCCGTAACTGAAGCTTACACAAGAGTTAAACAACCAAGTGATGCACGCAAGGAAAATCAGCAGGTGATGCTTACTCAAACGTGGAGTCTCCCCCAAAATGGATATGCCAAAGTTAATGTGGATGCAGCTACCAACTCCGAATCAAACCTTGCAGGGCTGGGAGCTATTATTAGAGATGAGAACGGGAAGGTGATAGCAGCTGCAATTAAAGTCTCAAAATTCTTTGGAGATGTTTCTTTTCCTGAGGCAGAAGCCATAGAATGGGGCATGCGGATTGCTAGAGATGCACATGTACGCGCTTTGATTGTGGAATCAGAACTTAGTAAACAACAGGTAGAGTAGCAGAACCGAGATTTATTGGGTACTTTCAGAAATCCAAAATGTTTTTTTTTTTTTATAAGGAAAGTTCCCATCCAAACTGCAGGTTCGTCATAATCAAAGGCTGATTTAGTTAAAAGGTGGGCATGGGCATTACAAATCCTTGGGATATACTGAATTCTAATTTTACCAAACTCTTTAGCTAGATCTTGGACCTCCGATATCACCCAGAAAACCTCAGTTCTACTACCTGCCTTGCTGTTGAGAAGGTTTGAAACAGTTTGAGAGTCAGTTTCCACTATAATTGAAGACACCCCCAAAGTTTTAGCTAACTGCAGCCCCCATTCTACAGCCTCAGCCTCTGCAAAAGTTACATCCCCATGAAACTGTGATGTCTTTACTGCAGCTGCTACAAACTTCCCAGTTGAGTCTCTAGCAACAACTCCCAAACCTGCTGATTTCTTCTCCCTATTTGTGGCTCCGTCCACATTGATCTTGAGCCATCCTTGTGGAGGTGGAATCCACTGTTGCTGCTGCTTCTGAACTAAGCTCCTGTGCAGGTGTGATTCACTTGGAGATTTGATTCTTTTATAGGATTCTAGAACAGCCTCAGCTTTTGCTAAAGAGATCAGAGGATCTACTTTCTTTCTTTCAAAAAGGAAATTGTTTCTTGCATGCTAGATTGCCCAAAACACAACCACCAACAATTCGAATTCTGCATGATTCAACATTTCTGTCATTTTTTGCGGCACATCTACCATGCTTTGTTCTGTAAGAGAATAGACTTTATCTGTAAAATGGACCATTCTCCATATCTTTCGAGCTGAATTACAGTCCACCAAAGCATGAGAAATGCTTTCCATCTCCCTTTTACAGAGTTGGCAGATAGGATCTAGAATCACTTTCCTCCTCCATAGATTTTCAGCTGATGGTAACAAGTTTTGGACAGCTCTCCACATAAATATTTTAACTTTTTCAGGCAGAGTACTAGCCCAAATATTTTTCCAAATTCCTGGCTTATTTACAGACGAGCTGGGAAGTTCTTCAAACTTTATCTTCTGAGCAATCTGATATCCACTTTTGACTGAATAATTGCCTTTCTTGTCATAATGCCAGAATATCTGATCGATCTTTGGTCTTCGCGGGAGAGGAATGCTAACTATTTGATCTGCATCTTCCTTTTGAAAATGATGGTACACTTTAGTCAAATTCCAGCTTTGATTATTGTTAATTAATTCAGAAACCACAGCATCACAGGGAAGGGTTGGGATAGAAATTGGTCTGAATGTTGTTGGTCTTGGGATTCAATTGCTACTGTAAATCTGCACTTTATTTCCTGAACTGATCCTCCATCTATATATCCCTTATGGATTACAAGTCTCCCCCACAGAATACTTTTCCAGATGTAAGAAGGATTGGACCCCAGTTTTGCTTGCAAGAAATTAGAATTTTTAAAATATCTTGCTTGCAAAACTCGAGCCATTAATGAATCTGGAAATTGAAGAATCCTCCACCCTTGCTTAGCTACCAATGCATGATTTAAGCACGAGAATTCTTTAAACCCCATTCCTCCTCTGCATTTTACTTTGCTGAGCCTCTCCCACCTTGCCCAATGAATGCCTTTCCGATCATTCTTGGATTCCCACCAAAATTTAGCTATAACTTTCTGGATATCATCACAAAGTTCCTGAGAAATTTTGAATACACTCATGGCATAAGTTGGAACTGCTTGGGCTATGGCTTTGATAAGGACCTCCTTGCCACCTTTGGAGAAATGCTTGTGCTGCCAACTTGAAACTTTGCTTATCACCCTGAGCTTTATATCGTTGAAGAAGTTCATTTTGTTTCTTCCGATCATGGATGGTAGCCCAATGTCACGAGATGAGTGTTTTGCGCAGCTAATCCGTGCAGCACTTAGGCAACTTTGCCGAATGTTGCTAAGTAAGCCTAGAGCTTCTCGAACTAGAGAAGAGAGCAATTAAGCCAAAGAAGAAAACTTGTATTGCACAAAGAGAGAATACAATGCTTGAATTGCTTATAATGTTTGTTGGATCCAAATGCCTAATGTCATCCCATATTTATAGGGGAGGCTTGCCAAGCTCTAGAGATTCTAGAGAATTCTACCCACTATCTAGAATTTACATGTGCTGGAAAGTCATAGAGAATTCTAGAGTATTTACAAGCTCACATGTGCTAGAGTTTCCTAGACTTTCCAGAATTGGGCCAAGCTAGCACTCTTAGCCTTGTGTTGGCTCTTTAGCCCGAAATTGTGGGCAATTGGGCTAGTGAATTGGGCGGTCTGCAACATCCTCCCCCAGCTAAGCTCGCGGCGTCCTCATCGCGCTCTCGTGCTTGAACCTCTGAATGTACTCAGCGAATTGCCACAAATCATCTTCACGTTCCCAAGTGGCTTCGCTTTCGGGGAGGTTTTTTCACTTCACCAAGTACTCGCTATGTGCTGGCACGCCCCTCCTTGAAACCGTGCGGTCCGCAAGGATATAGTCCACATCTTTGTCGAATGCGGTGACAACGGCAGTTGACGCGTGCCTCGATTCTCCACGACTTGGTTCTCCCATGTCTTCGTGATATGACTTAAGAAGGCTCACATGGAAGACCGGATGGATCTTGAGTCTTGGCGGAAGTTGGAGTTGATACGAGACGTTGCCCACACGTCAAACAACTCGGAAGGGTCCCTCGTAGCACCTCACTAACCCCTTGTGAACTTTCCGCAAAGTCTTGAATTGTTAGGGTAGGAGCTTGATCATGACTTGATCACCTTCCTTGTACTCAACATGCCGTCTCCTTGTATCCGCCCATTTCTTCATTTTCCTCACGGCTTTGTTGAGATAGGCTCGCGTGATGTCCGCTTCCTCATGCCATTCGCGGGCGAGCTTGTGTGCTGCGAGGCTTTTCCCTCCGTAAGTCGAGGCTATGGCATTGGGGCTCATGGGCTGGAATCCCATGATGATCTCGAATGGACTCTTGCCCGTAGCCTCACTTCGCTGCAAGTTATAAGAAAATTGGGTGATGTCAAGTAGTTTCGCCCAATCCCGCTGGTGAGTGCTCACATAATGCCTCAGGTACATCACGAGGAGGCCATTAATGCGCTCGGTTTACCCATCCGTTTGTGGGTGGAAGGTCGTCGAGAACTTGAGATCGGTCCCCAACATCTTAAAGAGCTCCGTCCAAAAGCGCCCAGTGAACCGAGGGTCTCGGTCGCTCACAATGCTCTTCGGAACTCGCCAAAGCTTCACAATGTGCTTGACCAATAGGCGAGCTGCCTCATCCGCTTTGCAATCGACGGGCGCGGCAATGAATGTGGCATACTTGCTGTATCGGTCGACAACGACCATGATGCTCCCGCAACCTTCAGACTTGGGCAGCGATGTGATGAAGTCCATGGAGACACTTTCCCATGGCCTTGTTGCGAGTGGCAGCGGCTCCAACAATCTCGCTGGAAGTTGATGATCCACCTTGTCTTGTTGGCACACAAGACAAGTTCGCACATATGCCTCGATGTCGTCTCTCATGTGCGGCCAAAAATACGAGTTTTGAACTAGTGCGGTGGTGCGCTCGATTCCTGGGTTACCAGCCCACTTAGAGTCGTGGCACTCCTTGATTACTTCCTTTCGCAAATTTCCCCACCTTGGCACAAACAGCCGATCTCCCTTGGTGAGGAGGATGTCTTCCTCTTGCCAAAACCGCCTTATCTTTCCCTCGAGCACCTTCTCCAGCAAATCCTTTGCTAGCGGATCTTGTTGGAGGCTTTCCTTGATGCGTGAGACAAGGTCGGACTTCGGTTGGCTCATGCTAAGTGTTGCCAATTTCGCCTTGCGGCTTAGAGCGTCCGCAACGACATTGGCTTTCCCTGGTTTGTACTCTAGCCAATAGTCAAATTCCGCAAGGAAATCTTGCCACCGTGCTTGCTTCGGACTCAACTTCTTTTGAGTTTGGAAGTAACTTGTCGCCACGTTTTCCGTCGTGATCGTGAAGTGTGAGCCAAGCAAGTAATGTCGCCACACTCTTAGACAATGGATGATGGCTGTCATCTCCTTTTCTTGCACCGTGTAGCGGCGTTCCGTGTCATTTAGCTTTCGACTCTCGAACGCTATTGGGTGGTCTTTTTGCATAATGACTCCACCTATGGCGAAATCCGAGGCATCCGTTTGAATTTCGAAGGGCTTTGTGTGGTCTGGAAGGCGAGGACTGGTTCCTCCGAAATTGCCTTCTTCAACTCCTCGAATGCGCGTTGGCACTCTTCGGACCAATGCCACGTTATGTTTTTCTTGAGCATATCCGTCAAGGGTGCTGCCTTAGCTGAATTGCCCTTGATGAAGCGACGGTAGTAATTCACTAACCCAAGGAATGAGCGAAGTTCGGGCACCTTTGAGGGAGGCTCCCACTCAAGGATGGCCTTTACTTTGGCATTCTCCATCATGATCTTCCCGCCCGCAATCTTGTGGCCAAAGAACTCCACTTCTTATTGTGCAAACGAGTATTTCTCTAACTTGAGAAAGAGCTCGTTGTCTCGGAGTACTTGGAGGACTTGTCGCAAATGTTGGGCATGATCCTCGAGCGTGGTGCTATACACCACTATGTCGTCCAAGTACACGACCACAAAGCGGTCGAGGAATGGTCGAGGAATGGTTGGAGCACCTTGTTCATAAGCGTGCAAAATGTGGCGGGTGCATTAGTAAGGCTAAAAGTTATCACAAGGAATTCGAAAGACTCGTACCTTGTTGTGCACGCTGTCTTCGGTTCGTCTCCCTTGGCGATGCGCATTTGGTAGTACCCGGAGCGCAAGTCGAGTTTGGTGAAGTACCGCGCTTTGCCAAGCTGGTCGAACAAGTCCGCAATCAAGGGAATCGGATACTTGTTCTTGATGGTGATCTTGTTGAGCGCTCTATAATTGATGCACATCCGCAGCGATCCATCCTTTTTCTTTTGGAAGAGGACCGGTGCACCGAATGGGGCCTTTGAGGGGGCGGATGTAGCCTGCGTCCAACAAGTCTTTGAGTTGTCTCCGCAACTCCTCTAATTCGGGTGGCGCCATGCGGTAGGGCGCCAAGGCTGGCGGCTTCGCGCCTTATTCCAGCTCGATCTCATGATCTACCTCTCGTCGAGGTGGGAGCTTCTTCGGAAGTTCTAGAGGCATCACGTCCTTGTACTCATCGAGGACGGCTTGAATTCCGGAGGGGCTTGACTTGGCAACGTTCCGCTATTTCCTTCCTCATTTAGTTCCCGAATGGAGATCAAGAAACTTGGGTCCTTCTTGAAAGCCCTTTTGAATTGCATGGCGGAGAGTGTCTTCTCCTCGGACTTACCTCGCTCCGTGGGTACCATGCATGCTTTGCTCCCGTTGAGGATGCTTAGGGAGTTTGTAGCGGGCAGCGGGAAGGCATGGACTTGGTCGAAGAATTCCATACCGAGGACCATCTTGAAGTCGTCCATGGGAACAATGGAGAAATCAAGCTTTCCGCTCCACGTACTGAGTGTGATGTGCACGCCTTGTGCGATTCCTGCAATTGGCTTGGCGGGTGAGTTTACCGCCTTCATTGTGCCTCCTTCCTTAGTGGCCTTGAGGCCTATGCGCTTGGCCTCATCTACGGACACGAAATTGTGCGTTACTCCCGTGTCTAGCAGCGCGCGAACGGACTGGCCGTTTACCTTTGCGCTTATATACATGAGCCCTTTCTTAACGAGTGCGGGCTGTTGGCGATTGAGTGCGCCGAAGAGTTGAAGAGAACCCATGCTGAGTTGGGGTTCCTCCGTGGACATTGTAGGGTTGCTCTTGAGTTGGGCAACAAGAGTGTTAAGCGACCTCTTCTCCGGATAGTCGCGTACCTAATGAGGACCGTTGCATATGAAGCATGGGCTTCGCGGCTTTGGCGCCTCCTTCTTGCCCTCCAATTTTCCTTGCCCGCTCTTGTTGCTAGGCGACTTTTTCTACCCCCAATCTTTGCGGTTGTTGCCCTTGTCCTTGCGACTCTCTCCCCCACCTTTGCCTTGGTTGGCCTTTTTGTCCTTAGATTGGGTAGAGTATTCGGTGAGCGATTCCGCAATGGCGATGGCGTCGTCAAGTGTTTGAACACCACGCCTATCAAGCTCGGTCTTAGCCCAATCGTTGAGGCCATCTTGGAAGTAGAAGAGCAAATCCTTGTCGGACATGTCGTTTATCTCCAACATGAGGGTAGTGAACTCGTTGATGTAGTCCCGAATGCTACCCGATTGCTTGAGGCGACGTAAGCGCGCTCGCGCTTCCTTCTCCGCATTGCTTGGGGCGAACTGCTTTCGGAGTTCTTGCTTGAAGTCGGCCCAAGTGTCGATGGTGCAAATGCCCTTGCCCATCTCGCCATGCTTGCGACGCCACCATAGTTGTGCAGCGCCTCTAAGATAGGTGGGTACAGTGCCCACTTTCGATGTCTCGTCTCGGATACCCATGGCATCGAAGTATTGATCAAGCCCAAAGAGGAAATTGTCTACGACTGTGGCATTGCGAGTGCCATCGTAAGTGTCGGGCTTTGGCACGTCAATGCAGCGCGCATCACTCGAGTTTGCGGAAGCTGGACGTGCGGAGAGTGTGCGCTTGTGCCATACCCAATCCGAGCAGACTTCATCCACTTCCGCACGGACAGCACGTAGTTCGTCCTGAACAAAACTACGAAATTTTAGCAACTCATCATGAAAAGAACGAAACTCACCTCGGAGAGTGTTCACTTGCTCTTGGATGAGAGCTTTTGTCGCCACCGTGAACTCGGCATATTCCCCCTTGAGACCGTCCACTCGTTCCTCTAATCCCTCGAGGCTATCTTGAGCGGTGGACAATGAGATTTCGAGAGTTGTCACACGAGGCTCCAATGCATCCACAGATGGGGCCTTGGACTTGCCGCGAGTCTTGCCTTGGGCACGCTCTCCCTCTCGGCCACGTCTTGGTTCCAGTGGAATATCCACACCAACAACACCCTCTTGTGCTACGTTCGAAGGGTTGGCCATTGCTTCGTGAGCTAACTTGCGTGCGAGCAAACCTTAGCTCTGATACCACTTGTCAAGGGATGAGTGTTTTGCGCAGCTAACCCATGCGGCACTTAGACAACTTTGTCGAATGTTGCTAAGTAAGCCTAGAGCTTCTCGAACTAGAGAAGAGAGCAATTGAGTCAAGAAGAAAACTTGTATTGCACAAAGAGAGAATACAATGCTTGAGTTGCTTACAATGTTTGTTGGATCCAAATGCCTAATGTCATCCCATATTTATAGGGGAGGCTTGCCAAGCTCTAGAGATTCTAGAGAATTCTACCCACTATCTAGAATTTACATGTGCTGGAAAGTCATAGAGAATTCTAAAGTATTTACAAGCTCATATGTGCTAGAGTTTCCTATAACTTTCCGGAATTGGGCCAAGTTAGCACTCTTGGCCTTGTGTTGGCTCTCTAGCCCGAAATTGTGAGCAATTGGGCTAGTGAATTGGGCGGTCCGCAACACCAAGGTACTTCTCATGTCTAGATACAACATTTAGGTGAAAAATTTCTTTAATCGCAACCACTCGGTCAGCCTTGGTATTACCACTGAAAAACATTAAAGATTTATCTAGGTTGAATAACTGGCCAGAAGTAGTATGTAGCGATCAAAGATTATTTTCAGATGCTTGCAGTCAGCAACTGTTGCCTTTGTGAAGATCAAGTT
Organism: Citrus trifoliata; assembly: GCA_018350135.1. NCBI lineage: Eukaryota > Viridiplantae > Streptophyta > Magnoliopsida > Sapindales > Rutaceae > Citrus > Citrus trifoliata. The sequence continues at coordinate 18,657,580 of CM031389.1, read as the reverse complement.
GTCGTCAGCGAATAGCAGATGGGATACTGAGATATTGTTTCCAAACCTCAATCCATATATGAGATTTTGATTTTCAGCCTGCATCAATAATCTAGAAAACACCTCAGCACATAAAATAAAGAGATAAGGGAACAATGGGCATCATTGTCTAAGCCCTCGTTGAGGTTTTATCCACCCTTTAGCAGCCCCATTAATAAGAACAGAGAAAGACGTGGTGGTGATACATCTCATTATTAGATGAACCCAGCATAAAGAAAAGCCTAATCTGCATTGTAGCTTTTACAAAGGATCATTCAACTCGATCATAAGCTTTACTTATATCTAATTTTAGAGCCACAAATCCATTTTTCTTTCCCTTGTTATGCCTAATTTTGTGAAGACACTCATACCCAATGATCACATTGTCCATTATAAGCCTATTAGGGATAATAAATGCACTTTGGGAGGGGGATATAATTTGGTGAAGAATTTCCTTAAGTCTATTTGCAATGGTTTTTGACACAATCCTATAAATTACATTACAAAGACTTATAGGTCTATACTCAGCCACTTTCTTTGGTTCTTCACCTTAGAATAAGAGCAAGATATGTGTGATTTAGTGGAGCAATATTACCTTGCTCGTTGAGAATGTGGAGGCATGTGTTGATAACTCATTCACGGACCAGCTTTCAGTGCTTTTGGATAAAGACTGCCGACAGCCCATCCGGGCTTGGGGCTTTGGTGGGACAGATCTATGATAATGCTGTTGTTATATCCTCTTCAGTGAAAGGTTATTGAAGATCTTCATTCATCTCTTCCGTGACCTTTGGAACCAGATCAGCTAAGGCAGCCTCAATTTGAGCTTGCGAGGGATTTGATGACTTAAAGAGCTTGTTAAAAAAACCACAAAACTCCTTCTCTACTTCTCTTTCCTCCTCAGTCCAGTTGGCTCGTTCAGTTTCAATTCCTCTAATTTTGTTTTTCCTTCTTCTTGATGATGCTTTAAAGTGGAAAAAGTTGGTGTTCTTATCTCCCTCCTTCAGCTAATCTGCTCTCGATCTCTGCTTCCAGTATATCTCCTCATCAACCAAAATTTTATCAATTTGCTTCTCAATCTTTCTTATTTCAGCTCCATCTACATAGGGTAGATTACTCTGTCTAGCCCTCTGTAACTCATTTGTTAATGACTTTAGCTATTTTGTTCTCTCACCAAACTCTTCCCTGCTCCAAATTCTCAGCTGAGCCATTGTCATCTTGGCTAATTTTTTAAACAATTGTACCAGGTTCCCATCAATCCACACCCCTTGCATACTCCACTCATGCTCAATTATTTTCTTACAAGCATCATACGAGCTCCACATATCCTCATAATGAATTCTCTGTATGCTCTTTCTTCTACTGTTTACTTCAATACCCCTCTCATCCGCTTCCATTGTCACTGGGTTATGATATGAGCTCTATGACTCTAAATTAGTAGATGCCAAATCATGAAATCGGTTGCCCCATTCAGAGTTGCACAAAAACCTATCTAATCTCTCCTCTATGAAGTTTGGCCCATATCTTCGGTTTGACCATGTAAAAATTCTTCATTTGCACCCCAGGTCAATTAAACCACATTCTTGGATTGCATCTATAAATTCAAACATCTTATTTGCATCTCTATTATTCCCTTTTTTCTTCTCATGCAAGTGCAATATTTCATTAAAATCACCAAAGCATAGCCACGGTAAGGGAGATAAGTTTGCTAATCGTTTCATCAATGTCCATGTGTGCCTCTTTTGAGTTGTTTCTGAATGCCCGTACACCCTTGTGCATCTCCAATTTTGCTCTCTTTAATTACAAATCTCAGCATCTATATGATGTTGACTGTAAGAGACTATATTTATGGCTATATCAGAACTCCAGAGCATCGCTAATCCCCCTCCTAACCCACTCTTACCAATTGTAAAGCAATTCTCAAATTTCAGCTCAGCACTAACAGCATCCATTTGTACAGGCCGCATCTTAGTCTCACATAAGAAAACAATTTGTGGCCTATGTGTTTGGAGAATATATTTGAGTGACGCTCGGGGATTCCCTAAACCCCGGACGTTCCAGCTAAGGATTTTCATGGATGTTGGCAGGGCTGGCTACCAGCCTCCGTCGTTAACTCATTGATAGTTGTCTTAGTCACCTTCATTTCTTCCATGTCTTGTGTTTCTAACCTTGAGCTAAGCTCTGTTGGGGAGCAATTTTCACTCTGCGTTGCTTTCATCCTCATTTGGCTGTCTATTTTTTATTTTTTAGCTTTTGAACTTAACTTTCCTACTTCTTGCATGGGCTTTTTCTTGGCAATTTGACCCATTTTATTTTCATCTTTAGTGCAATTATCGCTTGCCAAATGCTTTCATCTCCTTAGTTTAAGCCTCTCCATAATTGTTCTCGTTTCCTCTTCTACCCCTTCCCTCATTGAATTTGATTGGACTTTGTTGACTAAGCCCGTTGATCCTAACTTTTGGATGTCTTCTGCATTTTCACCTTCCTGCCAGTTTTCTCCCACTTTTTTGTCCACATTTCTCTACATCTCTTTCTTGCCAGCTGTTGTGATTTGATCTTTACACCCCAAGTGGCTGCTGCATCTATTTTTCCCCTTTTAATGTTAAGGAAAATGATGTTTTCCTCGGGTCAAACCCCGAAAATGAAACGCATTGTTTTGCCAAGCCCCTTTCCTTTATCGATTTAGTGCAGTACAGCCATTCAAAGTCCTCAATCCACCATCCAAAATCCAGAATCCATGCGTACGCAGCCACTGGGATAGCCACCACCGACAACCAACCACCGCCACTACCATCACCACTGCCACCAGTGACAGAGATTAGTAATTGTAAGTAATAAATTGTAATTTTTGACTCAACATATTATATAAAAACTAAATTTGTTTTCAACTACGTAATCATTGTTTTCAAATTATAATGGGATGGAACTGGTAATCCTTTGGGAAGTTTGCCATATGTGGAACTGTCACTTTGGACATCACGCTTTAACTAAATCTGCCAGCCTCCCTTGTTCAATTATTTATTCAATTCTGCAGGTACATGATATTTCTTTCTAGTGTTTTGGCATAACAAGACTGAAAGAGAAAGATGGGTTCTGCAGAAGGAAGATAACATCCTGAGGGGTTTTGCAGTTGAGGTTATGTAGTTGGGTTCTGTGGTGAAGTGAAAAATCGAAAGAGAAAGATGAGTTTTTTTGTTTCTTTATTACAAGAGAAAGATGAGTTTGATATAGAGCTGGAATGCTCAAGCAAAACGACGTTGTTTGAAGAAAAATTAAAACGACCCCAAAAATTAACAAAATGGCGTCGTTTTATTAAAGCTTCGGGGCTTGACCCGGGATTTGACCCAGGGCATCTATCAATGCTCTAATGGTACTTGTTTATCCAACTCTGCCGCCACGTGGCTTTTGCTTATTGGTACTGCGGACTTGCCCATTTTAATATGGATTGCTTCTGACCCGGTTTCTGTTGTTGAGTTGGGTTACCTCTGAGTTTGGTTCTAGTTCCTCAGATCATCTTGTTGCCCATTCTCCGTCATCCTTGTATTATTGCTTCTGTTCCACCTATTTTTAAACTTGTTATGGTTGAGACGTTCGGACACTGTAATAGTCTTCATCCATGGACCAAAAGCAAAGTTTTCCTGTTTCTAAGTTTTGTATTTGACACATTCTCTGAACTGATGGCCGATGATTCCACAACAAAAGCAAAAGTCTGGTAATCTCTCATATGTAACTGACATTGGGATTTTTTCTTCCCCCTCTGATTCAAGAAAGATAATCTTCTTTAAAGGCTTTGTAACGTCCACTCTAATTCGGACTCTAGCAATCTCTCTAATACATTCCCCATCTTCATTTGTCTCTACTTCCTCTACACTACCAATAATAGCTCCCAGTCTTGAAATTACTTTTGTATTCATGGTCATAATTGGTATGTTAAGAATCTGGACCCAAAAGGAAACGTGGGTGAATGCTTGCTTTGTAATGTTTCCTATTCCTTCTGGCTCTATAAGGATTATCAAAGCCTTATTTAAATGTCAGGGTCCGCCGACTAGCACCCTTCTTTTATCAGCTTCTAAAACAAATTTGAACATGAACACATTTTCTCCCAGACTCTCAACTCTCACCCCTCATACTGTTCTCCACACTTGGTGAATCACTAATCTGAGCCCTTCAATATTTACTCCCCTTGTGGTTAGAATTTTTCCAACTAAACATCCTGTAATAATTTCTGCACCTTTTGTCTTCATCTTGCCGACAAAAGACACTTTATCTTCTTCTTCTCCTTCTAAAGAAATGGCACTACACTTTTTTATGAGTTCATTTGTTTCCATAGTGGTTCCCCAAGGAATAAATTTTCTCACCAACCCCTTTAGTGTTTTCTTAGCTTTTTAGACCATCTGCTTAGCTTTAACTAATCAACAAGAAACTTTAAAGAGAACCTTCTACTTTAGACTTTTTAGTACACCAAAAAAACACCCACTCACTTAGCTAGGGATGACAGGATTGAGCCACTCGGACCCCATTACTCTTTCATTCTAAGTTCTCTTTCAAGAGAAAGAGAATCGAAGAAGAAAGACTCTCCCTTGTACATATACTTAATTAAATAGTTCCAGAAATCCAAAACGTAATGAAATAATTTAAACAAGTTAACATCAAGTATATCCATAGATCTTGCAATGTCATTGCCTATTCTCTAGCTAAACTATCTTTAGAAAAATGCAAAATTATTGTATGGATGGGTTCATACTCTTCACATTTGATGTACCTTTTTTCTTCCTTAAATTAATATAATCTTCTTTTTTTAAAAAAAGTTAGATTAACAAATTAATAAAAGACTATTTTACCCTTTATAGTAATAAAAGAACAAATAGCCCATTACCAATCACAACTAACTAAACATAAGGGTAAAGACTTCCTAGCAGTACACTTCCTTCTAAGCTTTCAACAATCTCTTTCTTCTTTCTTTTTTTTTTTTTTTCTCTATCACATAAATTGTCAGAGATTCAATCATCTAAGCGCTTTACTTTTTTCTTTTTTTGGGCAATGGTCCAATTTAATTCATGTATTATAATTAGAATTTAATTAGGACTCACTTATATTAATAATACTACAACATAACTCAGAATTCATTATAAATTTTAAAGGATATTGCAGCTCTACTCACAAAGTAGTGGGAGAGAAATCAACCCTCACCTAATTATGGGCCCCCACAGCGCAGCTGCCCCAAACGCTCGCTATATATATAATTCACCTATAAAGGGGTATTGCAGCTCTACTCACAAAGTAGTTTGGATTTAGAATTTTGCATGGTCTAGGCCGAGTAATCCACCTATAAAGGTTGTTTCAAGAGCCGAAACCTTTCTCTCTTTCGTAATATAAATAATGGTTTTTGTTACCGTTTGCTTACTAGACATGCACATAATTTAATCTCGGGAAATTATCATTCGTATACCTTATCTTTGCTTTATTATCAAAAATACTACAACACTTTGAGGGTGTATCAATCGTCCACCTTTAGTTGACAAAATGTATCAGCCGACCATCAAACTATTAGTTGTCGTTTGAAAGTTAACAGAATTATAGTGAATTGACGATTTTACCCTAGAAAATTATCACTAGTATACCCTTAAATTCTATTTTTATCACTTGTATACTCTTAAATTATCACTTGTATCATATGAAAAGACCAAATTACCCTTCTGACGTCTTCATACTTAAACAGCAACTAACGGTTTGGTGGTCAGCTGATACATTTTGTCAACTTAAGGTGGACGATTGATACACTCTCAAAGTGTTGTAGTATTTTTGATAATGGAGTAAACTAAGGGTATACAAATGATAATTTCCCTTTAATCTCTTAAATTGGAGAAAAACTTACGTAGGGCAAGTACACCACCTACTAAAGTTATTGAAGACCTACCATTTAGCATGTTTGATGGGTCATATAGTGAGGACCCATAAATTAAATAATATATTTTTAAATAAAAAATTTATGAGTCCTACCGCGAGATTCATTGGACCTGTCAAAAGATAGGCTCTTAATGGATAGGTGCACTACCTCAATAGGCTAAGGTGGTATGCTTGCGCCGTAAAACTTTCCCTCCCTATCTCGTTGGTGTCCAGAATCCTAAAAGCTAGATACTTCAAAATGAGTCATTTTTTCATCACAAAATTTGGTTTACAATCTTGGTTTATCTGAAGGAGTTTATTGTACATTTGGCACTTTGGTATTGCAAAAAATTGAATAAGGAAGAGGATTGGTAGAGGTAATAAAGCATTTGCCTATGTTAGCAGCTCGATAGCTTCCTCTTTAAGCCTTCCTTGAACTCAAATGGAAAAGTTTTCATTGATGGTGGTAATTAGCTGTCAGATAAGAACTCTGGAAGTGCTAATAGTTATGCTAACCGTTCATCGTAGTGGAATTATCTTTAGTCAATGAATGTCCTACCTGTTTTTCGAAACTACCACCAAAATAAAAAAAATTATGAAATAAACAATTTGTAAAAAAATTATTGAACCCTACTTTTATTAAAATTTATGAAATAAGCAACTTTTAACATTTAAACTGCATTCTCAAACAGGCCTAAGAAGTCAATTTAGATTACCCCCTCCAGAAAATTAGTAAAAGCTAAATGCACATGCAGCTCTTAGCGAGTGAAACGAACTTGGCAGGTCTAGGGGCAGTTGTTACACTTCCGGCGGGTTGAATACAAGTCTGGCACAATACAATACTCAAGCTCTAATGGTGATGTTGAGCTTGCAGAAGCAGGAGCAATCAGATTTAAAGTTCAAGTTGCTATTGCCTTTGATGATGATAGAGTCGGATGCTGAGAAAATGTTGTAAATTTGACAAAGGGCAATGAAAGCAGCTCTGAAGAGACCTTTTGGACAATTTTAGAAATTCAAGAGGATGATATTCTAATTTGATCGGCTTGAAGAATAGCTAAACTGTGTAGATCAATTATGCAGTCAACTATTAACTACAATATTGATCAAGAGTACATATAGATTGAAAATGTATATACTCTAGTTCTAGGCAGTATACATTGCAACATTACATCCCCACCAAAAATATATTTTACCTTCTGAGAAAGTTCAATCTTTCTATACAAAATGCAAAAAGAAAAGCAAGAACAAGAGGATAGATGATAAGAACAGCAGCCGTAATAGGCAAGCGATCATGGTGAAACCCAAAATAATCTTGTATGAAGGAGGACAATTTCTTTGTTTCACCAAATACAATCATTTCCTTGTCAATATCTCCATATTGTGAAGTAACCATAGCATTTAGTGCCCAAGAGGTAGGCATCATATAATACATCCAAATCCACCATTTAGGAATTTTCTGCAGAAAGTTAAATATCAAAGATTCAAAATTAATATTCAAAACATTTTGTTAATTATATATACACTCATAGATACACATAAATGTTAACATAGTGTCTATGGTAGAGTTTAGAGGCTTACCGGTCCAGGAATCAAAAATCCAGCGAAAAGGTTAAATAATGTGTAGCAAACTGAGGATAGAATTGAAGCAATCATGGAATTTGGTGTCAACGACACTAGTAGCATTCCCAGATAATTGTAAAACATCATTGTACAAAACATCCCATAGAAATTCCAGAAAAGCTTATATGCTGACCAATAATAACCAATCATTGGATAACCGATGATCACATATGAAAGTGCTTGAATAAGTAAATAAGGAATCTCAACTGTCACCTGCAAAATCGGTATGCCTATCTGAATAAGAAACATTTCAATGAAAAGAACACATCACAAGATTCTATTTGTGATTTCTTGAACACAAAGTCAACATAGAACAAAGTTCATATGTACCTGCGCTAGTGCATAAGCCCATGGAGAGTACATTCCTGCAAATCCTTCTCGATACATAACAGTTCTCTCCCTCGCCACATTTGGTATAACTGATGAACAATTGTTTATCCCCAAGAATACCACAGCCAAGTATGATGAACCCACAATATTGAATAAATCTTGCTGGTTATCTCTGGAAGATTTAAGGGAAAATAAATAGATTTTAGGTGCTTGCAAACTAATAATTTCATCCTACAAAAACAAATGAAAGTAGAGCACATGTGTTGATGGTCACTACTCAATAAGTACTTTTAAATTTATTTAGAAACAATGTAATGGGATAGTATCAATTTGTAAATTTGTGAATCAAAAAGCTTCCCAATAAATTTGTGCACCAAAAAACAATGTTATGTTATCACTAAATATATGAGCTAAATGACCTTCTAAAGCCAGATAGAGGAGCTAGAAATACAAAGCATAAATTTTGATTGAAAGTGCCCGATAGACTTTCAGAAGGTGCAAGGTCTACAATAAAATATTTTAAAAAAACCAAAATGCAGATAACCCCTTGCACAATTTAACAGAAAATAATTCTTTTTTCCTTTGGTAAATATATAATTAATAATGCACTTACAATTTCTGCCATGGTCCCAAAAAAGTACGCCAAAAAGTAAAGAAGCGGTAGCCGTGTGCATGATACGCATTAAATTGTATGAAGGACTTCTCCAATAAGACAAATGCAGTTTCCACAAGCAAGATTTAAATTGCCCCCAGAAATTGCGTGAAAAGCGGGTTGGAAAATGCAAATCTTTTGAACCTGGAGGCGGAGTATTCAACTGCTTTACAAGCTCTCTGTTGTTCCTACAAGCAGCGCAACATCATGAAACACAAAAAAAAAGATCATAAGCAATTGTTGTCAAGTATAATATGTTCTCTAATAAAAAGCAACATATTTGATATATATATATATATAGGCCAATTGATCGTTTAAATCCTACTGTGATATTTATGAGCATAACAATTAATTAACTAGTCTATGGCGAGCCTTCTCCAGACTAAATATAAACTTTGAGGCAGTAGCACATTTCAAAACTACAATAACAAAATCTAGACTTTTATAAGTCAACTTACTCATATAAAACAGATTCCCTATATATTTGAGCAAAATCTACACAAAGTTCAGCTTCAGCAGATGTGGAAGTGACCTCTATTACCCATGTTGCTGGGTTATAATTATTTCTAATCTTTGGCACTCCAGAGATACCCTGTCACTAAAAGTTGATTAGTCAATTGTTTTGCAAAATAATTTTTGCAAGAACTGACAAGAAAATGATATTGCAGGTTGTCAGTATTTTGATTGTAAATAAATGTAACTGACCTCAAAATATTCTATGACTTGACTTGAATGCTTTCCTAATGGCCCACAGTAGATGATGCGTCCACCAGTTTTCAAAAGGATCAGCTGAAAATCCAGATAAAAATGTTTGTAACAATTCATCAAAATAATAGTAATTTGATTGTACAAGCTAAGCTATGTCTCTTTACTTATCAATTAGCAAAAGCAACTTGATATGCCAAAGCTTAACCATCGAGTATAAAAGTATTGCCAGAATGAAACCAGCATCAAAGTTTCAGAATCAAATTCTAGTTTTACATTTATATACTAAAACAAAGTTAAAATTGATTTACCTCATCAAATGCTTCAAATATATCAATACTTGGTTGGTGGATAGTGCAAACTATTGTTCTTCCTGTATTAACTATATTCTTCACAGCTCGGATCACAATTGCTGCTGCTCGTGCGTCAAGACCAGTCGTAGGTTCATCCATAAAAATTATAGAAGGATTGGCAACAAGTTCAACGGCTATAGTAAGCCGCTTACGTTGCTCAGTTGATAGACCATTAACACCAGGTATGCCAACTAAGGAATCCTTAATTGCGTCAAGCTCAATGGTCTCAAGTACTTCATTCACAAATTCCTGTCGGAACATGCCATAGAAGTGTTGAGTGTTAATATACAGTTTCTGAAAGCTGGAGTAATCAGTGAATATCAGAACTATAGAATCTTACAGCTTTAGTTTTGAGTTGATCTCAGGAGCAAGACGTAGCCAAGCAGAAAAAATTACAGATTCTTCAACAGTGATATTAGGAGAATGTATGTCTGTTTGCTCACAATAACCTGAAACTCTAGCAAATGTTTCTTGAACCTTAGGATACCCACTAATTTTTATTTCCCCCTCGACATAGCCACTTGTTTTTCTTCCAGCAAGAACATCCATCAGAGTTGTTTTTCCAGCTCCACTGACGCCCATTAATGCTGTTAGAACACCTGGCCTTAATGAACCCGTAACATCATAAAGCAGTCGAAGTTTCTGGTCAGCAAATCCCCGTTCTCTCATTTCCTAAAATTCAAGGAGGCAAATTAAGTTAAGTAAAAATGTATAGAAGTTGTTCGAACGCCCCTAAATATACTGCATTGTCTAAGATTATGATCAAAAGAATGGATAACAAGATTACCAAAGGGGTGTCAACATAGTATTTCAGATCCTGAAATGCTACTGTTAAGGGCTCAAAAGGTAAGACCATCCTGCCTATTGATTAAGATAAGGAATCAGTTCAAATTATGAAGAATTTAAAACATTAAAATGAAAAAGAAAGTACAAAGTAGAAATGGCTTTAACCTTTATAAGATTCTTTATTAGTCATAGGAGTACTCCTAGAATTCTCTTTCACAGGTTCACCATAACTGGAATCTTCACTTTCTTGCATCTTCGATAACTTTTCATGCGAAATCATAACACGAGATGACCCAGAAGCTGTATTTGTATCAAATTAGGTACACAAACGTGATTTATCTAAAGTTGAGACAGGATTACTACAAAGATGAACTTACACTTTAAGAAAGTTAAGGCCAACGTAAAGCCAATGTTAAGAAGTAAGGCAATGCCAAACAACGCACCAAGTGATATCCAGAAAATAAATCCATCAAAGTTTAGTCCACGGCTTTCAAGTATTTCTTGCCCTATTGTAGTGTTTGTGGGCAGCATCTACAACATAATAAGAAGCGCACAGCAAAATAGTTTCAGGAACCAATTACTTCATTCTCGACAAAGTTGTAGTACTAATTAGATTAACTACACAATTATGCTCTAAGACGCACCTTTTGCCACCGAGGAGCAAGAAATTCATTTACAGAGAGACCTATCTCCCCGTATGTAACAGGAGATATCCAAAAACCCCACTTCAACCACGCTGGCATCGAGGCTGCAACCAATAGTCACCATAAGTTTAACCATTTTTTTGGTTGATGATTCTAAAATCAAATTGGAGAAGGTATAAATTGCCTTACGTCGTGAAATTACGAAGCCCCCAAATAAAAACACAAACAGTATCACAACACTTCCAGCTGTCATAGCAGCAAACTCAGTCTGGAAGACTGATGCCATAAATCGGAACATGGATATTGATGTAAAGTGCGAGGCAAAAAGAAGAATGAACTGACGGAAGAACCTAAAAAGCACAGAAATTAAATTTCAGAATCTCAGGTCCCACCCAAAACAAAATGGCAGGCTTGCGCCATCATTTTCAAAGAGTGGATATAAGTAAATCCTATATGAGTAATTACTTTTCTTTTCTTTATGTTACTCACTTTGAGCGTGCCTTTTTGGAAAAAGTTAAGCAAATCCTAAAAGCTCAATATGTAGTAATCAGTGAAAACGAAACTCAACAACTCGTTTCTATTCTATAACATATAACAAGCAGAACGCAGGAACTATTCTTCGTTAAAAGATTTAATGCACCAATACACACAAAGCTTTCTGCCTTCTCAAATGAAACTCACCTCCAGACCTCTGGACTGTATCCAATGACATAATAAGTAAGACATGTCCAGGCCAGAGCTGCAACTAAAGAAAGAGGAACTTTCAAAATAGTGGCTGGAATTGCATACGCCCAAGCTGGGTAAAAGCACAACTCCTGCTGTTTATAGAAAACTTCAAGTCTTTGAATCGTCATAGACAACTCAGGCATGCCATCAACAAGAAGAACAACGAGTGAGAAGTATAAGGAACCCATGTAGTAATTCGCATGAAAAACATCAATCTCCATTCGAGTTCTCAGAAAAACAGTCATTGCCATGGTTGCGAGCATAATAAGCTGTCGCAAAAAGATTCTCCACATATTTCAATTTCATATTCCTTACACAATCTAATTTAAGCATATGAGATAAACTGAAACTTAAAAACATTGCTAACCTGAGTTGTCTTGAATACATAGACAAAAGAATTTCTCCTCATGAGAAGAAGTTCCCTTGACATGCAAGCCTTGAATAGCTCCAATCTAGAAAGAGAATATACACTAAAGGAAATTGCATTCTTGTGGCTTTCTGATTTATCATATGGCACCAAAAGTTCCTCATCAAGCTTTTTAACGAGAGGAGATTCCTTGAATTTCTTAGAGAACATATCTACTGAAAAGTAACTGTAGGGAAGTTCAGTATGGAGCCAGTATTGTGCTTGATCTTTTCTGGACAAAACCTGAAATATAGCAGATCAAATTACGAAGTACTAAAATTTCAGCATGAAAATGAGAACACTCTAAGCTGCAATGGACTTACCTCCTGTAGGAAGTCAGCAACCCCTTTCCTCTCAGGACACCTAAAGCCACAATCCTCAAAAAAGGCTAGGACATGATCCTGGGGTCCATGATACACAATCTTTCCTCCAGCCATTAAAATGATGTCATCAAATAGATCAAAGGTTTCCGGTGCTGGTTGAAGAAGTGAAATCAATGCAGTAGAATCTGTTATATGCACCAGCTGCTGAATACAAGCAATGATCTGATATGCGGTGGAACTATCTAAACCATTTGTTATTTCATCCATAAATAGTGCTTTTGTTGGTCCAACAATCATCTCCCCTACAGATTCAATGGAAAACTGATCCTTAGTAGTCCGTTAAAATATTCATAATAGCTCTTCCGAGTCAATATGTTATCCCAAGTGGATGATAATCTGTTGAACGTATAAACATCTGAATTAAAATTACCTGTAGTAAGTCTCTTTTTCTGACCTCCAGAGATACCTCTTCTCATGGCATTTCCCACCATTGTGTCAGCACAGACATCAAGTCCAAGGATCTGAAAGGTCGCGGAGACAATGGACATATGAACTGATAAAGCATTTGCATAGATACAGATCGACTAAAAGAACTATAGTTTACAGCTCGGAAAAAGAGAATTACTTTTAATATGTAATCCGTTTGAAGGGTTCTTTTTACTCCTTTGACAGAAATTGCCTGTTACAACAAAAATTGTCATTAATACAGTGATCTATATCAACATCAAATGGCACACACAACTATGCAGCACAGAAAAAGATCTTTAGCACCGATTCATTCAATGTCAGGTATAATTCTTATAATTTGGCTCTATCAATTGGATTCAAAAAATAGACAAAATGTATGCCAGGATATAAAAGACCTTCATGTACGTGTCTATATCTGGATCAGGAACAATTCCTGCCTCCTTCTCCCTTCTACTGACCTCCATCATAGTCTCTGCATAGGCAGAACATACATATTAATTTAGTTATCATTTATTTTTTAGCATTGATAAAGTGGCCACAAGTGCAATATCAATGAAATAAGCTCAAGAAACAAATACCTTCTCGGTTTCCAACACCCTGACAACGGGCAGAAAAGTCAACAGTTTCCCTCACAGTCATTTCAGCTATATGAAGGTCATTTTGGCTTATATAAGCTGAGGTTTTCTGGGGGACAAACTCTTCCAGCTTGTATCCATTATAGGAAACTTCCCCAGTGACCTTTTGGAGAAAAAAAAAAAGATATTACCGGATCAATTGGGTCATGCAAATCAATATATCTCTTCAAAGCCAAACATAAGACAGTGCCATTGAACTTCCTAATTATAATCAAAATCTGTCCTACTGTTGTCTTGAGCTTTTCTTCTATACGATAGTTTTCTGGGGATCCAAATTTTAAGTTGCAAATTCAAGCTGGTTTGCATTTCATCTTCAATATATTATCAAAGGTAAATAAGCATGACGGAGCATGAAGAAAGTTTGGAACCTTAAGAGATGGATCAAGATTTCCTGAGAGAGCTTTTAAAAAGGTGCTCTTTCCACATCCAGGAGGGCCAAGCAGAAGAGTCATCCTGTAATAAATTCATGCTTACTTGATTAAGCACATGTTTCTTATCATATTGCCAACAGCCTTCAAATTTCCCTGAAAATTCACTAATGTGCATAACAACTTGAATAAAGTCACAACAAAGATTGATAGGCATTACAAATGACTAGCTGATCAAAATCCACAATCACTGCAAGGCTTTAGAAGGAAAACTTCAGGAGTAATTAATTAGCAATTCTGCTAAATAATGCACAGCCATCAAAGATTATATAGCTTCCATAATTAGGATATAACTTACACACAAGGTAAATGCACGCAAACAGCAAAGCACAAGAAAAAACAGAACTTAAAAAGATATCAAGAGCTATAGTTTGGCAAAATATATCCAGGAGAACGTAGAGTGGTAAAACGATCAGCAAGGTTGACCCTAAAAGGCTTTTCGGTTAATGAATTGAGTTGAGTTGAGTGATATATATTCTCTCGTGTACTGTACCTTCCAGGTTTCAAGATGCCGCTGACATGATTAAGAATGTTTATCTTTGCTTCAAGAGACTTGTAACCTGAAAGCTTTGGTAAGACCTGTAAAGCAAGGATCAACTAGTATCAAACTAGAATCAAATCATTTCTAAGACTAGTAAGCTATAGTAAAAAAGACCTTTAGGCGTTGGTAATGAGATATGGACTCAATATTCTGAGTCTGATTTACATAGCAAATATTTGATTTATCTGATGCTATCTGTATAGGAATTTGGCTAATATATTCAACCCTTAAATAACGACGAAAATTTTGGTAAGTACTTTCTAAAGATGAAGATACTTACGGAAATCATGCCTTTAAAAGAATTCCAAAGGGTCGGGAGTGGCTTTCCATGAACAACCTCACACTTGGCTTCCACGCACAAATTCTTGTATCTCACCTCTATAGTGGGCAACTTTAAGCCAACTCTACAGAATTGAATTCAGGTTATCCAACAAAATGATGCATTTATGTCTTTGCAGACAGAAACAGGAAGAAAAATTTAGGCACCAAAGCACCTTAGAATTGGAAAGTAAAACAAAACTCTAAGTTGAGAAAACTTATGATGTGATTCAATGATGTTAGATGAGAGAAAACTTATGATGTGATTCAATGATGTTAGATGATTCTTCATCATTGCATATATATAGAGTAAATATGTACAGAATGCAGAATTAAATGTCTACAACTATGAAAACAAGTTGACAATATTTCTGGATCTATGTCTCTGCATACTCTTGCAGAAAGATTCATACATGTAGTTAGTTATATAAGGCTTACTTGTCCACTCTTTTTCTGATTTTCCGCAATAGCTGAAGGTTGTCGTGCTCAATGTGTTTGATAAGCTTCTCAATGAACACATGCCGTTCAAGTGCTCCAAGCTTGGTAACATCAATCACCAGTTTTCCTTGATTATCAACCAGGTTTCCATGACCGTTTACATCAAACAAAGATGCTTTCAGCCGGTCATATGTAGGTAATCTCTCGATTTCAGCCCACAGCAAAGCATGTTCAACATCAGTATCCTCCTTCCTTGAGCTTATTGCTGAGCTGCTTCTGTAACTGGAGGTCGGAAGCCGGAATGACGATCTCAGGCTTCTTCCTATCTCTGCCAACTCAATTCTTACAGACTCTATCTCATCAGTACCAATCATCTGAGCCATCCTTAACAGTTTAGGGTGCTTCAAACCTTAAAAACTAAAAGACTGGGGGAGATTTTTATACATATACACATATGCAAGCTCTTGCTTAAAATACATTATGAGATGGAAGTAAGGTAATGTCTCATTCTTGCACCTAAGCATAGGGAAGTTGACAATGCAGTTGAAAATAGAACAACTATGGTGCTGCGAGTGAGAAAGAGAATCTAGAGACTTGCACACAAATTTGAACATATAAAGTGAGAGTATGTTGAACAGAGAAAGAGAGATGTGAAAGTCGTTAATCAATTTCATTCATAAGATTACAATAAAAATTCTACAGCTCTAATTTCAAGATGCAATGCAGGTTGTGACTTCGTTATTCGTTCAATGCTTACCTCCAATAAAATAAACCAAGGTCAATGTTCATTGTTAAACCTACATCAATTTAATTAAGGCCTTTGTTTATTCCCAACAATATCTAGCATTATTTCATTGGACGCAACGATTGATGCTTTTCAAATATATAAGACCTCCATTTCCAGGTCAAGTATGCAACTTTTTACGTTCCTGCACAGCAACCTATATAAGTACAGAATCTCTTGTTTGTTGAAATGGATCAAGACATCAAAAACATAAGGGCACCAGATGTCAGGGACAATCTCCAACTTCAAAGAAAGACACTAACGGCAATAAAATAATCATAATACAAGATATTATTAATATGGACAGAACCCAGAAGCATGCATAAGCTTAATAGATATCAATCTACACAATACTTCAAACAATGTATTAAAACATTGACAATCTGTCTGAGTACAGATCAGCAATTCGTCATGTACGCCAATATTTTGGACTCAAATCTGCTATTCAGAGAAGCAATACTTCCAATCTTGCCCATCTCTATAAGCTCAAAGTCAATGATAATATGCAATAAATAATTCTGTTTCATTGGTCCCAAAAACAGAAATAAAAGCTTAAACAAGTAAGATCACATGCCAAAGTCACATATAACAGCTAAAATTGCTCCAATAAACCTGCTCAAATCCAGTGTACATGCAACAATTAAGAGATAGAGTAATTCCTATGTTACTTATTCCATATGGTTTCACAATGGCCACAAAAAATAATAATAATAATGTTGTGTCTTATTCATTAGATGAAATTCAAATAAGCTTCTGTATCACAAACTTCTTCGTAATCATCAGAACAGGGTGATGGCAACAATTACATGATGGCAAGACAACTGAATCTACGTCCACAGGAAGTCAAGACAATGACACTGAAATTTTTATCGAGTGCACGAAATGCACTCAAGATGACAATAACCACATTAACGGCCAAGATCATATTTGTCAATGACAGTGAAATCACATCCATAAACCCAAATGACAAAATTAACTAAAACACAAATAAACCAGAAGTTTGTCAAAATGATTACTTACATCCCTCATGTAATAATTTGCATTAGTTCTGCATAGTCCATAGGACAAGCTATAAACATCTCAAGTGCTGGATTAACAAATTAATGAAAAGACTATTTTAACCTTACAATAATAAAAGAACAAATTGCCTAATTAAAATAAAAAATGTAAAAATCTTGGATAAAATGGCATCTACCATTCACAACTAACAGAACGTAATGTAAAAACTTCATAGCATTATGATTCGTTCTAAGTTCTCATCATTTCCTTTAGTCACATAAATAGCACTTGCGCCGAGCCATGATTATTTAGACTCATTGTTTCCTTTACACAATAAGAGAGTAAAAAATACAAAAAAAAATGAAAAAATATATTAAAATAAGAAGAAGAAGAACTTATTTAAGAGTGCAGTAAAAGCTGGATCTCCTCATATATTTTCTGCAAAAATTAAATTAAATTAACAAACCCCCATGACTCTAAATATTAAAAAAAAAACTCCGAGAAGAAAAAAATGATTAAACTTTAATTTTTTTAAAGAAAATAACAACTCTCATCTTGATTACCTGACGTTAATAGCAAGACCTTCCTTACAAAATGTTCAAATCCTGAGTGGTTATAAGTAATAGTTCAAATCCTGGAAACATAATGAGTTCAAAAATTTTATTTTATCCAATGGAATGGTGATTATTTAAATTACATGAGATAATTCAAAATTTGTGGGAGAATTCTAAGCAAAATAATTAAGTGAAAACAGTTCAACGTATTTGAGAAATACCAATTAAGATTAATCCTCGTTCATTACAGTATAATCTCGGTAAATTAATTGAGTTATCTTGTAAACTATTTTAAAAAAATAACTTGAATTAAATTATTCTATTTTATAAATTTAAATCTTCCAAGAATTAAATCTAATTTATTGTAATTCAAAAAAGCTCCAAAATTTTAAACGCAGGAAGAAAAATTAGACATGAAATTTAATTAGATTTAAATTTAATTAAAAAATAACAATAAAACTATATTTTATTTAATAAATTTTATATTTAATTACATTTTTAATGTTAGTAAGTTATTAATTTACAATACAAATAGGACTATAAAATTATATTAGAGGATTTCATAAAAATATTATCTGAGAAATTTATTAAATTATTAATTTAACCTTTTAACTCAAGTTGAGACTGTAAAAATTATTATATAATATTGATTATTAAGTTATAAATAAATTATTAGTTTTAAAACAATAATAATGACCACCCAACAATAATAAAGACTTAACCTTAAATTTTGATATGTCTAAAATTTTCCATGTGAAAAAAAAATTCATTTTTCTTTATAAGAGGTTAGATTATTTTATATATCACTTGATACGTGGCAAAAACTTAGGCATAAAATCTCATCTCAATCCTTTTACTTTTAAGCAGATCGAAAAAAATCTTTTTAATTTTAAAATAATGAGGTGTTGGAAGTATAAACTGCCAAACAAAATGAATAAATAAACAAAGAATAGAGAGTGAAGTGCACATTAAAGAAAAAATATTAGCCATTAAGGAAGAGATATTTTATTTCAAATAAAAAATTGAGTTTCAAATCAAAGGAAAGTCAAACACGATGCCGAACATAATTAAGTATATAAAGAAGTTAGTTCACAATTTAATAGCTTAATAGTTAATACCTTGACATCGATTTGCTACAATTTTTTAAAAAGAAAAAATTTCTGACTTGTGAAACTATAGGAATCTGCTCCCATTTATGAATGATTTTTTTCCTCAAATTTTTGTTTACTTGGATGATAAAAAATTATTGCTAAAGAGTTTTATTCTTAGCCTCAATTCAAAACCCACATTTTTTTTATGGTGTGTTTATTAATTAATAATCAAAATGGATTAAAATTAGAATAGACTGAAATTGGAATAAATTAAAATGAAAATTCGAATAAGTTATTTATTTAAACTGTAATAATTGGATCAAAATAAATTGTATTACTATTAATGTGTTTATTTTATATTAGAATGAATTGGTTCAAGTTATTAAAATGTCTTTAGCTAATCATTGTCATTATTATTTATAATAATAATTACAATTATTATTATTATTATTATTCAAAAAATTATTGCTAATAATAATAATAATAACAAAAAGAACAACAACAACAATAATAATAATAATCGGCAATTAACAATAGCAACAAATCATCATCATCATCATCATCATCATCACCACCATTATCATTAGCAGTGACGATATCGATGAGCTGTTGCTATCGGATTCATGTTTGTGATGCAATCGCTGCTGTTGGCTCAACGAGATCGATGAACAGCTAATGAACGTCTTGTGGTGACGACAATGTAATTTCGACAAGTGCTTGCGCACAGCGTGATTGAATGCCACTGCTGCTAGTTCAAATTTGTTGAGACCAATCTCAGATTTGGGTCCGATTTTCGTTGGATTTGATTTTCATTCATTTTTTTTTAATTGTTTAAATCAAGGACGAAATGAGAATTAGAAAATTTAGTTTAAGTGCAAAAATGTCAGTTCTGGAAATACAAACTTAATTCCCAACTTATTAAGAAAATCAAGTTTTCATTCCTTGATCTCATATTGAGGTGGGCCTACTAATTTTAATTCTCATCTTTATTTTAATGGGTAAACAATATCAATAATTTTGATTCCTACAAATAAATACACTATTAATGTAATCAAATGTGGTATTAAATAGTTCTGATTATCCTTTCTTATGTAAAAGATTTAATTGAGTAGTAATTTTTCTTCTCTGGAATCAAGATACTTTTATCCACCTAAATTTAATATACACGGCTGTTCTTTCTCCACCGTGTAGTGATTATTGTCTTTTTTTATTGTTTTATTATGGAAATATCCATTTTCCTCGTAGATCTATCTTGAGTCTCAGAGCTTCATATATGAGAAATTACAGGTTTGGATTGACAATTACAAGATTGGAGAAGCTATACCTAGTGGTAGATAATGCTATGAAAAAAGTTGTTAGCTAGAAAAAATTATATGTGTATATATGATATATCTTTATAAATTCAGCTGTTAAAATAGTTTAACTCAATAATTAAATATATAATTTTTAACTTTAACCCTCAGCAATTTACTTTTATAAAATTGTATTCCCTATAATGTTAATTATGTTGGATCTTTAATCAAATATTATTAAATTCTTAATCTAACGAATGGCTTATACGTAAATAATTATGTACAATGAACTTATCGTTGTCGAAGCCAGCAAAAATAAATACCTATTATAAATAAATTGTGTATAGTAATTGAGTAGGTCGTGTCCACATAGATCGGTAATTATTTAAATTCTTTTAAAATATAAAATACAAAATGAGGGGATTGTTGACAATAATAAAAATCAAATTAAAATAATAAGAATGCAAATTAAAATTGTAATTCAAATTAGGAAAAGCTATGGTTGAATGAATTAACTCAGCTTGATTCGACTACTGATCATTGATTCAAATATAAATCATTACTACTTATGAATAGACCAGTTATAACTACTAAGACCCTCTAATAGTCAACCTATCCTTACTAATCGATAACCAATGTACGATCATCGGTTATTTCCCTAATCAATAGACAACCCTAGATACGATCATAGGATTTAATCAATTGACAGCCTGAAGAACCATAGAGACTCAAATCCTTATCAACAAACGCATACGATAGTTTATTTAAATTAAATTGTTTATTCTCATAACACAACGCACTGCTATGCTATTTGTCACAAACATTAAAATCTTCATACGATGAATCTTTTAATTGACAATGGATTAAGTTGATAATTAAATAGTGGCCAATTATATAATTAACAAACATAATTATGACAATAATTTAGAGAATAAATAAATACCCAAAAAGTAATAAAACAATTAAAGCATAAGAAAAATCTCACAGTAATGTTGAATCAAATCTTTATTAACATTCAACCAGAATAATATGTTTAGTTCTTCATAGAGAAAAGAGAAAAATTTAGATATGTGGTTTCTTTTTCTTTTTTCCTCTTCCAAAAATCTTTTCCCCTTTTGTCTTTCACATCTCCCTCCTCTTCTAGAGTTTTTCCTCAAATGAAATACTAATATCTAAAATATTATCTAAATATTAGATTCAAAATTACAAAAATACCCAAAAAGACAAACACATGTTAAACAAAAGTCGCAAGTCCTTAGTTGACAGCACGCGCCCACGTCTTATCAACGAAGTTCTTCTGAAGCTCATAATTTCTTCAGGAAAACAATCATCCTCAAAAATCATCTTGTATCTCAATTTTAGCACCAATCAAAGAATTTCATCTACAAAAATAAGACACAAGTAAATCACTATTATTATGTGCAAAACATCGATATTAAAGGAAGTAAACAATGCAAAACTAGTGCATAAACTGCACTCTAACATGAACTGTCATATAATGGCATTGGTGGTGTATTTCAATCTTGAGTTATATCAAATGGATGTGAAGACAACATTTCTCAATGGTGACATTGATGAAACGATCTACATATGGTGTAGCCAAAAGAACTTTGTGCTAGGAGACCTAAACAATATGATTTGCAGACTTAACAAATCTATTTATGGGCTTAAGCAAGCATTTCGATAATAGTATTTCAAGTTTCATCAAGTGATCATCTCATTAATTCTTTAGATGAATTTCAACATTGATTGCATATACTATAAGTTTTGTGAGAGTAAGCATATTTTTATAGTTTTATAAGTCAATGATATATTGTTTGCCAACAACAATATAAGCTTATTACACGACATTAAAAGATTTCTAACTAAGAATTTTAAGTTGAAAGATCTTAGTGACACTTTTTTTTTTAATTTTGGCATACAAAGACAACGGGATCAGTTTCGGGGTATTCTTGGATTATCATTAAAAAATTATATTGAAAAGATTCTCAAGAGATATGGTAAGCAAGATCTCAAACTAAGTGATATCCCTGTGGCTACAGGAGACAAGTTTAGTGTCAATTAGTGCCCTTAAAATGATTTTGAGGAGAAAGAAATGCAAAAGATCCTTATGCGTCAGCAGTAGAAAGTTTGATATATGCTCAGGTTTGTACGTGACTAGATATTGCATACATTACAAGGATATTAAGCAGATATTTAAGCAATCCAGAAGTAAACAATTTAAAAGCAACCAAATGGGTCTTGTGATACTTATAGAGAATAAAAAGCTACATGTTAATGTATCGAAGGTCAGCTCAGCTTGAGATCGTTGGATATATTGACTCCAATTTGCTAAGATAGTATGAAGTCCACATCGGGCTACATCTATCAACAAGCTAGGGGTGTTGTCTCCTAAAGAGTGATAAACAGTCTCTTATAATCTCTTCTATGATAGTAACAGAGCTTATGGCATATTATGAGGCATTCAATCACAAAATATGATTGCAAACTTTATCATGGGGCTGCCTATAAAGGATGTTATTAATAGACCACTCAAGTTATTTTGTAATAACAATTGAAGCTCAATGAAGTTGAAGCATATAGATATCAAGTTCCTAGTCGCTAAATAAAAAGTTTAGAATGAACAATTATCTATACCGCACATCGGTACAAATTTCATGATTACGGATCCGCTTACTAAGTCACGCGTTTCATCATTTTATTCTCTACTGATATCCTGTCATCAAAGGGAGAAGTTTAAATGATTCTCTAGGAGAACGTGTTGATTTGAAAGACAAACCATACAATTCTAGAAAGCAATTGCGCATTATAGATTAAAATACACTTACGTATATTCTGTTATTGATTCTTGATGATATAATATAAATATATATGAATTTAGGTAATGATTTTCACTAAAAGTTAGATTCCTTTTTCTAACAAATTATAGCTCCATACAGTCTTAGCTTTATTGGAAGAGGCTCTGTAGTCTTTTTGATTTGTTGTACGTAACTGAAATTCTAGATAGGTGAAGTTGGGTTTGTTGAGAAAATATGCTCTTTAAAAGTATATGTGTTTATTTAATTGTAATAAATAATTTTTCTGATTAATAAAATAAATGAGGTATTTTATTCTAATATCTTAATTGCATTAATATTTGTATTAAAGTCCATTTAATCATATTATATGTATCTATGTGATCACCATGTGAATTCACAGAAGACATAAATACAAGTTATCTTATGATTAAATAAATTTAGTTTGCAGTTGATAAATAAAGTTGGACACTTTATTTAGGTATAGACTGTAATAAATTCATTGAATGATTTGTCTTAATCATGTATGAATTTATTGATGTAGTACGACTACGTTGAACAGGATCACATATGAGATTTAATTAACTTTGTAATAACTGTCAGACTTATTAAATCTCATAGGCGTTGATTTTACTGTAATCTTAATCTTGAGTTAATTGTGATTTCATGATTGTAATTGTTATTCCATTTGAGTTACCAATGGGCACGACATATCCTTGTGGTCAAGATTACCCGGTATCTTAGTGGGAGCAATTATGAGTATTGGAGTTATGGATTAACAATATAGAATTTGTACAACACATCTCTTGATGGGTTTTCAGCACTTGATCATAGAATTCTCCGACCAGAGTGTGTCAACATATTTAGTATGTTGAAAATGATTATTAGAGAAACCAGTAAGGATCAAGGAATAAGATGTTATTAAATTAACTCGACAGTTGAGATATCAATTTAATTAACGATGTGGTACAAAGGATTGTGCAATAAAGAAATCAATGTGGCTTAGGACGAATTATTACTCGAGCAAACAATTATGGAAGTCAGTTCCAATCTTTTAGTGGAGTAGATTTAGAATTAAATAATTGGGCTAGTTTAATTACAGGCCTAATTATTGTAGCCACTATTGTATGTTCTCAAATGATCTCCGGGTTAGCTCATTTAATTGACTGCACCACTATTGGACTAATAAGTAAGATAACTAGCTATTTGGGCCAAAATCCTAAATATATCATTTAGTGGGACGCTCCATTTAATTAACTTTTGTGTAAGAGGCATTACCTTATTTTACAAGGTGGGTCCCCTATAGAAAAAGCAAATAACGTGAGTTTTATTTTTTGATTATTTGGAGCCTAGGGTTTTCACTAAAAGGTGATATAAAAGGCTTATTTTTTCTAAAGAAAAGAGAAGCCACTTGATACAAATCGGAGAATAAGATTTTTCTCTCCATTGTTGAGAGAAAAATTTTCTCGTGCTAGTTGCTTTGGTAGTGATAAAAGCGCTCACACGTCAAGTGCAGATCGAACCTGAATCATAACCTGGAAGATACTCCGCAGTTAATCTTGCTTGGGCGAGAGCAGTATTAAGATGGGTGACCTCTTGGGAAGTCCTCGTGATGCACCCCTCCTTTTATCTATTCAGCCGGTTAATCCTCTTTTAGAGGCCGGCGCCATCACTTTTGCGTGCGTTAGCGGGTTTCGATCGCCGGCGCGTGGTCTCCGGGGCATCTCGTACCCGTCGGGGAGCAGGGAAAGGGCCGCGGAGGGATGAATTGTGCGACGGCCGAGTCGGGGCAGGCGAGGGGGGGCACGGGTTAAGTAGATTTGCAGTGCACATATTGATGGGAGCGACCATTCCAGCACTAATGCAACGGATCCCATCAGAAGTCCGCAGTGAAGCGTGCTTGGGCGAGTGCAGTACTAAAATGGGTGACCTCTTGGGAAGTCCTCGTTTTGCACCCCTCCTTTTATCTTTTCAGCCAGTTAATCCTCTTTTCGGGGCCGGCGCCTTGACTTTTGCGTGCGTTAGCGGGTTTTGATCACCGGCGCGGGGTCTCTGGGGCACCTCGGACCCGCCGGGGAGCGGGAAAATGGTCGCGGAGGGATGAATTGTACGGCGGCCGAGTCGGGGCTGGCGAGGGGGGGCACGGGTTACGTAGATTTGCAGTGCACATGCTAATGGGTGCGACCATACCAGCACTAATGCAGCAGATCCCAATAGAACTCCGCAGTTAAGCGTGCTTGGGCGAGAGCAGTACTAAGATGGTTGACATCTTGGGAAGTCCTCGTGTTACACCCCTCCTTTTATCTTTTCAGTTGGTTAATCCTCTTTTCGTGGCCGACGCCATCACTTTTGCGTGCGTTAGCGGGTTTCGATCGCCGGCGCGTGGTCTCCGGGGCACCTCGGACCCGCCGGCGAGTGGGGAAAGGGCCGCGGAGGGATGAATTGTGCTGCGGTCGAGTCGGAGCAGGCGAGCGGGGGCACGGGTTAAGTAGATTTGCAGTGCACATGCTGATGGGTGCAACCATACAAGCACTAATGCACCGGATCCCATCAGAACTCAGTTCGTGATCTAACAAACGTGGTGGTGACGGATCGTGATCTAACCGGAGTGGTGGTGGCGGATCGTGATCTAGGAGCCTAAATCACTTCAGCGGAAAAAGCCAACTCGGATTTTCAAGATACGATTTCTACATTACAAATTCTTATATATTATATGAGAGCGATCTTGAAAAGTTTTTATAAAAAATTGAAAAACCTAATTTTTCCCTATCAATTGGTATTAGAGCCTCCTCATATTAATATATAACAATTTCGTATGAAATTAATCTTGAAATTTATGTATTAGAGTGGCACAATTTATTCGGATATATATTATTTGTTTAATATATTAATAAAGCATGTTTTGGTTTGGCTTAATTCATGGTTAAATTTTCTATTGTATATTTCGTTTGGATCTGTAACAAGAGGCCCTCTTAATTTAATTTACTGTTATAGAATTTTGTAAGCCAAAATTGGCCTAGGAAATTTGTAAATCAATCACGGATGGCAGACCAAAGCGACGGAGGCCGGAAATTCTAGCAGTGGCAACCAGCAGCAAGCAGCGCGCGGCCAGTAGCACATGGTACCAGCAAGCGCGCACTGTACGCGCAGCGGCAGCAGCACACGGCTCGCAGCGCACGCTGCCAGCAACGCATGTTGTGCGTGCAGCAGCCAGCACACGCAGCAGGCAGCGCGAGCAGGAGCTTTCCGTGCAGAGCGAGCAGGAGCTTTCCGTGCAGCGCGAGGGAGGTGTTTGGTACGTTTCCAATGTGACGGCAGCAGCAAACTCGGCGTCGGAGATGGCTGGAAATTGTGAACAGTGATTGCCTTTTGTGGTGATGGCGGCTGGGAAGAGAAAAATATTGATTTATGGTTTTAATGGTTTTTATCATTACGATCCCTATACTTCCATAGATATTTTCTTTGGGCTGATAAGTTTTAATTTTTTGTATTTAAGTCCAAAAACAGTTTTGGGCTTAAAGAATCCTAGTTTTGGATTAAAATGTATAGATAAAATTGAACATATTAAATTTATTTTTTGTCCAAAAGTTTTATTTTAATAAAAATTTTAATTATTTATTTATTTCCTTCCAAAAATTAAAATTGGACCAATTATAAATTTAAAAGCTCAATTTCCTCTAGTTCATTAACAAAAACAAGATTATGGAAGATGGACATTGACAAGAAGCCCAATGAAGATTAGGCTCAGGGTTAATGTATTTTTCATTATTAGGAAAGCCATGAATTAAGATTATTTAATTGTTTTTCTATATGTTATGTTTTGGATGATAACATGCCATGATAACATGTCATATAGAATACGTAGTGTCACTCTATGCATAATTATACATGTCATTCATTAATTATGAATTTCATTATATTGTTTGAAATTTGCCTATGCTTAATAATATTGGATATCATCTAGATAATATTATAGAAAGCATGCAATTAACAATATGTATGTTTTAAAAAGGAAAAATCAATTTTAAAATATTGAGTGGGAGAGGGAAAATTCAAGATAATTTTTTTCACGGGCTCCATTGTTAGTTCAATAATAAAATTATATATATACCTCGACTTCATGATACGGTGATACTCCCTACGGAGGGTATATATATTAGATATTTTATTTGATGAACTTCTTTAAAGATAAAATTGAAATATTTTTCAATTGATTGTTCGCCCCAACGGTGATTATTGATATGAAAAATATGTATATTGAAATAATGGTTATACACTCAACTAAAATTTGTTATTAACCTTCCCAACGAAGCTCTGTTAACAAATTTAGGCTCAAAAGGATAATGATAATTATTTATCATGTCTCTACATGAAAGTAAATAATCTAATGGATAATTGGGTCTAGTAAGTATAGACATAACTTCCCCAACGGATAGCTTGTCAAAGCGGTACTAGATTATCGTTACAATAAATAAAAATACATTTATGATTTTTTGCATTTTTGTCATTTATTGTGAATATTGTTTCAAAGTATTTATGCATGTTTATTTTATTTTTTTTCAGAAAATGTCTTCCATCAACCCATTATTAATTATCCTTGTTAAAAATGAACTCACTGGTGAAAATTATTTAGATTGGAAACGCAATCTATTTAATATTCTCACTGCTAAGAGAAGCAAATATGTGTTGACCCAGCCTTGCCCTCCTAAACCATCGTTATACGATTATAGAAATCAGAGGGAGTCTTATGAGAAATGGTGCGAAGCTAACAAAATGGCTAAGCGCCATATATTGGCTTCGATTTCTGTGGAACTGCATAAGAAACATCAGAGCATGGAAACAGCCACTAAAATAATGGCTAGTCTTCATCAGATGTTTGGGCAAAATACCCATTTTGCCAGAGAAGCAGCATTAAAACGTATTACGGATACTAAGATGGAAGAGGGCACAAACGTTCGTGATCATGTCCTCAAAATGATGGACTATTTGAATGAGGTAGAGATTCATGGTGTTCAAATCAATGATAAATCAAATATTAACATGGTGATTGAATATTTACCTGATACATTCAAAGAGTTTAAGGTCAGCTATATCTTAAACAATAAAGATATGACCTTAATTGAATTAATGCACGAACTACATGCTATAGAAGAATTTTATCATAGCAGAAAACTTCCTGAAAAAGGATTCTCTTCAAGGCTTAAGTCGAAAGACAAGAATGAGCAAGCAAGAGTTGGGATCGACAAACTGTCCACTAAAAGAAGTGGCAAGCCAAAAGGCAAGTGTTACAAATGTGGACAGAAGGGTCACTGGAAGAAAGATTGTCCTAAGATTATTAAAATCAGGTATAGGAAATCTTTAAGCTTCCTAATTAGTTCAGATTTCTATTGATTTATACAATAATGAATTTTGAGATAACTAATTTTATTTGTAATTTATTTATTTGGTTTTCAGGAAACCAAGAGATTAAGTGAAGAAAGCTACAAACAGCAGTTGAGGACATGTTAGTTTATATCAATTAAAAGACTAGATCAATTTTACAAGACTTTAGTTTTGATATTTGTCTTTATTTTTCCAAATATTAGAGGAATTTAATTTCGGTGGCTTGTTTTAATAAACAGGAGTACACTGTTATTTTTGGATCCTCTGTTTATTACTTATTTTGGTTATTTATAAAGACAATTTATATCATAGAAGTACATTGATCTATTTAAAGTAAGATATAATGATAAAAAATATATGCATTTATCTAAGAAAAGAAATGTTTCTTCTAACCAAATATCACCTCTGATATTTATGCTTAAGTCATATAAACTATAATAAGATTTTAAGAAAATGATTAATGATAGACTTGTTGGCCTATTAAGATTGATCATTGTAACTCTATAAATTTTATTTAGAAAAGTAATATGATAAGGATGCTCTTTTTGAGGTAAAAACATAACATTGTGTTTGATGATTTAGCGCATGCAAATGTATATGGACTAATCAATTTACATGTTATAAGAGGTTATGAGTATTCTATCAATCTTGTTGATGAATATTCATTTTATTTATGTTTGTCTAAATGCGTCATGATTTCATTGCTTTTGAAATTCAAAAGAATACGTGGATAAGACAGAAGCAATTAGACATGAACATAAAAGAACTTCGATAAGATCGAAACAAAGAATATCTCTATGGAGAATTCAAGCACTATTTGGTTGTCAATGAACACTATGATACAATAGTGTAATTAAATGGAGAAACAAGATTCTTTTGGATAAGACAAGATATATACTAACTGGTTTATCATTTACTTTTTTTATTCCAGATACTAGTATTTGAAACTACAAAGTTTTGTTGAACTTAGTTTCATCTATCTCGGTGTCTACTACTCCAAGAAATTATGAAAAAATCACAAACATAGTTTGAGACACATTTGTATTTGGAGTTTACTAGTATTTCTACTAGAATCAGAGATAGAGAAGATGGATTCGTGTTCAGAAGCTTGCATGTTTTAGGTATCTTAAAGGAATAAGGGAAAGTCTGAATTATAGTCCTCAAGATAGGAATCTATTTATAGAAATATTTTTTACTTTCTCTGAGGAAGACTATTTAATGACTTATAACCTAAGAGTAAGGTAAAACTAGAGAAATAAAAGAGATCAGGTTGATGTTCAGCTTTCAACACCTGTTATAGAACAGGAAGAACAGCAACAACCAGCTTATCAGCACAAGATTATCCTTGAACAACCATCACTTTTAGAACCTCGTCGTAATGGGAGGGTAACTAGGTTACCTGCGAGATACATATTTTTGGGAGAAACCTATAGGGCTATCTCATATGAACATGTACAAGATCCCACTAGTTACAACGAAGCTCTAATAGATAGAGATGTTGAATTTTGAAAAAGGCCATGAATCAAGAAATGGAATCTATATATTCCAATAAAGTCTGGGAACTTGTAGAGGCACCAAATGGGGTAAAACCTATAGGGTGCAAGTGGATCTACAAGAGAAAAAGAGGAGTAGACGGAAGGTTGGAAACATTTAAAGCAAGATTAGTAGCCGAAGGGTTTACTCAGAAAGAATGAATCGATTATGAGGAAACCTTTTCTCCAGTTGCTATGCTTAAATCATCAGGATTCGGCTCTCCATTGCTGCAGTGTTAGATTATGAAATTTGGCAAATGGATGTCAAGACTGCCTTTCTTAACGGGCATCTTGAAGAAAACATCTACATGCAGCAACCAGATGGATTTATACAAAAAGGCCAAGAACACATGGTATGTAAGTTGCAGAGATCCATTTATGGATTGAAGCAAGCATCCCGGTCATGGAACATCAGATTTGATCAAGCAATTAAATCGCTTGGATTCATTCAGAACATTGATGAACCATGTGTGTACAAGAAAATTCAGGGAAATTTGTAGCATTCCTAGTTCTTTGTGTAGACAATATTCTCCTGATTGGAAACGATATAGGAGTATTGACTACAATAAAGATTTGGTTAGCAAAATAATTTGATATGAAAGACCTGAGAGAGACAAGTTATATTCTTGGTGTCAAGTTACTAGGAGACCGGAAGAATAAAACTTTAACCTTGTCTCAAGCGGTCTATATCGATAACATATTGGCTAAATTTAGCATGGAAAATTTCAAGACTGGTTTATTACCATTCAGACATGGAATTACATTCTCTAAGGATCAATCACCGAAAACATCTGAAGAGATAGAGAGAATGAGACGAGTTCCCTATGCAGAAGCTGTGGGAAGTCTCATGTATAACATGCTTTGCACTAGGCCAGACATCTGTTTTGCGGTATGGATGGTTAGCAGATATCAATTTAATCTTGGACCTCAATACTGGACTACAGTCAAGCATATTATAAAGTATTTGAAAAGAACTAAAAATTATATGCTTATTTATTTTGGTGAGGAACTCATTCTAGTGGGTTATACTGATTCTGACTTTATGTCAGATAGGGATTTCAGAAAATCTACTTCCGGCTATGTGTTTGCATTGGGAAGTGGAGCTATTAGTTGGAGTGTGAAACAATCTTGTATCACAGACTCAACAACTAAAGCTAAATATGTGGCTACATCTGAAGCTGCAAAAGAAGCTATATGACTCCGCAAGTTCCTACAAAATCTTGAGGTGGTATCTGTTGTAACTGCACCCCTTAAACTATTTTTTAATAATGGTGGTGCGGTAGCTCAATCTAAGGAACCACAAGAAACAAAACATATTGAAAGGAAGTATCATATTATAAGGGAATAGTGTAGAAAAAGTTATATAACAGTGCTCCAAATGGCATTAGATGCTAAATAGCAGATCTTATTACAATGGCCATTAGTGGGAAACCTTTATAACTTGCACTTAGAGCCCTAGAGCATGTGCAATATGCCAGATATGCTTTGAGAGCTAGTGGGAGATTGTTGGGAAAATATGCTCTTTAAAAGCATATGTGTTTATTTAATTGTAATAAACCATTTTTCTAATTAATAAAATAAATGAGGTATTTTATTCTAATATCTTAATTGCATTAATATTTGTATTAAAGTCCATTTAATCATATTATATGTATTTATGTGATCACCATGTGGATTCACAGAAGACATAAATACAAGTTATCTTATGATTAAATAAATTTAGTTCGCAGTTGATAAATAAAGTTGGGCACTTTATTTAGGTATAGACTATAATAAATTCATTGAATGATTTGTCTTAATCATGTATGAATTTATTGATGTAGTACGACTACGTTGAACAGGATCACATATGAGATTTAATTAACTTTGTAATAACTGTCAGACTTATTAAATCTCATAGGCGTTAATTTTACTGTAATCTTAATCTTGAGTTAATTGTGATTTCATGATTGTAATTGTTTTTTCATTTGAGTTACCAATGGGCACGACACATCCTTGTGGTCAAGATTACCCGGTATCTTAGTGGGAGCAATTATGAGTATTGGAGTTATGGATTAACAATATAAAATTTTTACAACACATTTCTTAATGGGTTTTCGGCACTTGATCATAGAATTCTCTGGCCAGAGTGTGTCAACATATTTAGTATGTTAAAAATGATCATTAGAGAAAACCAGTAAGGATCAAGGAATAAGATGTTATTATTGATTGGACAGTTGAGATATCAATTTAATTAACGATGTGGTACAAAGGATTGTGCAGTAAAGAAATCAATGCGGCTTGGGACGAATTATTATTCGAGCATACAATTATGGAAGTCAGTTCCGATCTTTTAGTGGAGTAGATTTAGAATTAAATAATTGGGCTAGTTTAATTACAGGCTTAATTATTGTAGCCACTATTGTATGTTCCCAAATGATCTCCGAGTTAGCTCATTTAATTGACTGCACCACTACTGGACTAATAAGTAAGATAACTAGTTGTTTGGGTCAAAATCCTAAATATATCATTTAGTGGGAGGCTCCATTTAATTAGGTTTTGTGTAATGGGCCTTATGTTATTTTACAAGGTGAGTCCCCAATAGAAAAAGCAAATAACGTGAGTTTTGTTTTTTTATTATTTGGAGCCTAGGGTTTTCACTAAAGGGTGATATAAAAGGTTTATTTTCTCTAAAGAAAAGAGAAGCCACTTTATACAAATCGGAGAATAAGATTTTTCTCTCTATTGTTGAGAGAAAATTTTTCTCGTGCTAGTTACTTTGGTAGTGATAAAGGCGCTCACACGTCAAGTGCAGATCGAACCTGAGTCATAACCTGGAAGATCATTGGCGACAGTTCGTGATCTAACAAACGTGGTGGTGACGGATCGTGATCTAACAGGAGTGATGGTGGCGGATCGTGATCTAGGAGCCTAAATCACTTCAGCGGAAAAAACCAACTCGGATTTTCAAGGTACGATTTTTAAATTACAAATTCTTATATATTATATGAGAGCGATCTTCAAAACTTTTTATAAAAAATTAAAAACCTAATTTTTCCTCATCAGGCTGTAGACTTAGCATTTGAAGGTTATCCTATCCATTATCAATAAAATATCAGCATTTTGAAAAATATTAACTGCGGGTTCAGTTCATTTTTTTATCCACTTGCCAGTTTTTCTAAAGCAGACAAGTTCCAACAACTTTATATACAGAATGATTTAGTGCTAGCTCCATCATGTACATAATCATGATTAGAGGGTAATGAGACGAATTTAATTAGAGTTCATTTTGCTGCATGAAAAACTCATGATTATGGTTGTGGCCTAATCGGGCTTTGATAATGGTTTAATGTAACAAATCTTGGGTTTGACTCTGCGTTAAATAACCAAACTTTTAATTAATTAATTTCTCCTAGCATTAGATAACAATCCAGATGTTGGAAGTAAAAACTCCCATTTCTCAAAATGAATAATAGGGTTTTAACATAGTGGCCTAATAGAGAGTGGAGACATTGAAAAAATAACCACTAATTCCTTCCAAACGAAAATTGAGTTGCTTATATCATGCAGTACTCAAAAACTATGCCCAATATGAATAAATGAAAAAAAAAAAAAAAGAAGTTAGCTGGAAATCTAATAGCTTAATACGTTAGCATTTAAAAAAAATTATTTTTTATTTTTTTATTTTTTTATTTTTTTTATTTTTTTATTTTATTATTATTATTATTATTATTATTATTATTATTATTATTATTTGCTTCAAGGCTGCTTGGCATAGTAATTTGCAAGTGATTTTTTAATTCTTGCTATTGCTCGCAACACCCTTTTTTAGCTTATAGTTAATTTTTGGAATCAATTTCTTAGTTCAAGATCTGTTTTACTAATTGGAATTATAGAATTAGTAGATATATTCTAAACAAAATATGAATGAATTAGAATTATGAAGTTATAATCTATAATTTCATGATTCAGTGGATTCTATGATTATACGTTCATTCTATAACATACCAGACTAGAATAGGGTTATACATATTTTCATTATGAGAGCGAGTCATTCAAGCATATATAAATAGATATTATGTTGATTTATGGATCCGTACATCATTTTATTCCATTTAGGATTAGAAATAAGCGTAATCGGACTTGTTTTTCACATCTTTGAGTTCAAATCCTGAGAGAAATTGAGGCTAAAAATTTAATTGGGCTTACTCACCCTCACATTTTTTAAAAGAAGAATTGTTCAATTTTAAACAAAAATGATTTTTGAATCTACTGAGATCTGCTTAGATCTTATCCATTTATCCATATATTTTTTAACTTTTTTTTACTTGTATGGTAAATTGTATTGGTAAAATATTTTACTCTCACCGAGCTCACCACGTTTTTAGTATAATCAATTAATCAAATGTATTGTATGTTATCATTTCCTATATAAACGTAAACTTTACCACATTCAGTTAGTTATGTGCATAGGTGGTGCCACCGCCCCGGGGGGGGTCAAGTCCCCTCTAACTTTTCAAAATTTATAAATTTAATTTAATATTTATCTCATTTGTCATGAAAATCTCTATTAAAAATAACCAAAATATTAAGTATTTATCTTTAACTTCCAACCTACAAAGAAATTGTTATTTTGAGATTTGTTGCACCCTAACTCTCCTCACAAGAAAAAAAAACAGAAATTAATTTATCTTATTGAGTTTATCAAAATGATTTTTCTTCAATAAATCTTATGACACTTAAAATTCAATTTGATGTTTACATTATATAGGTGGGTTCTAATAACAAATTTTCAAAATTGAAAGAGATTGATGGACTAATAAGAAAAATAGTTTATATTAAAAAAGATAAATTGTATTCATTAATTTATTTATTGATAACATTAGCATTGATTTTACTAGTTGTCATGACTACAGTAGTAAAATGCATTTTCAACTATGAATTTTATGAAAAATCGTCTGTGAAATCAGATTAGAGATTAATAATTGAGTAATATTATTGTTGCACATGTAAAAAAAGATTTATTTTGTATTCTTGATGATAAGTTTAGTTTTTAACGTTTTTAACATATGAAAACACGCCGAAATCAATTATAAATGTATTGAATATATTAATAAATTTTTACTTTTGATACTTGTTACTTATTGACCTTTTTAAATTACATTATTATTTAAATTTAACCCCTACTAAGATAATTTATGGCATTGCCACTGGTTATGTGGTGATTTTTCTACTCTCAAACATAGATTTTTTTTATTTTTTATTTTCTTTTCCATCCAAATCTAGATTTGTAGTGTTAATTGTCTCTTTTGTTGATTTATTATGGCAATAGTGGGTTTCCTCATAGATTTGTAATCCTAAAGCTTCAAATTTAGAAAATTATAGGTTTCGAATCACTAGTTGCAACATACCAATCACTGTATCAACTGGAAAAGCCAGGCCGAACCGAGTAGTGAAGCATGTTAAAAATCTTTATTAGAACTCCATTTGATTATGTTCATATTGAGTAGAGGTATCGATGGATATTTCAGTGCACAAGATCATCCATGTTCGTCAAATTTTATTTTTTTTCACTAATTTATCCAACTATTTGCTGAAACAGATTATTGATTGTCAATTGATTAAAAAGTTTGGTATGACTCGACTGATTTACTTTTATGTTAAAGCAAAAGGTGGTGTTAAAAGAAGTTGATGGTTAGCATTCATATACCCCCACTGTTTTCTTTTTAAACCCCTTTTACAACTACAATTTTGTGGGTGTTTTACTAAATCTTTGGATGTGA
The DNA here is from genome assembly GCA_018350135.1 of Citrus trifoliata. Lineage (NCBI taxonomy): Eukaryota > Viridiplantae > Streptophyta > Magnoliopsida > Sapindales > Rutaceae > Citrus > Citrus trifoliata. Next base: position 18,622,115 of record CM031389.1, on the reverse strand, counting down.
GATGGGCCTAACCTGCAAAAGAGTTAAGAAGGGAGTTCAAAGGCACTTTTTTTAATCAGAATTTCTAATCAGCTTTACACAATCTCTAATCAATGCATCAATAATAATAATAAGGGCAATTTTTAAAAATCTCCCTTGAGATTTGGATTTGTTGTAAGTAGATGATAAGAATCTGTTTATTTATAAAAAATCTCCTACCGTTAGTTACTTTTAACATTGACCGTTAGTTGACTGTGTAAAGACAATATTACCCTTAACAACAGTTTGTAAACGGAATTAACTAAAAAAAACTAAAATTATTAGTTATTTTACCCTCTTTAAATTATTAATATTTTTTTAAAGTTCCTACAATAAAAATAAAATTGAAAAATCATCTTTAAATTATTGATATTTTCTTAAAATTCCTACAAGAAATATAAAATTAAAAACTTGAAAATGAAATAGTCATAATCTTTACCTATGATATTGTAAATCTTTGGAATTGACAAGGATAAAATTATCAAAAAATAAGAATTGTGCTTTTCGCGCCAACAATTTTAATATTTTTTTTTAGTTATGTCAGTCTACAAACTGTTGTTAAGGGTAATATTGTCTTTACACAGTCAACTAACGGTCAATGTTAAAATTAACTGACGGTATGGGGTGTTTTACAAATAAATAAATTCTCGCTATCTACTTGCAACAAGCCCAAACTTCAGGGGAAGTTTTTAAAAATTACCCATAATAATAATAATTAATCACAGAATTATATCCCAAAAATAATTTTATTAAAATAAGAATATTCAAACTAATTTTAGAGTGTAAATAACCCTACCATATAATTAATTTTAGAATGCCTTCAGAAAGGACAAGTTGGTAGTTTTCCTGATGGATTTTTTTTTTTTTTTTTTTGGGTGAAAACAAGTAACTTTCAATTCAAACATTAGTTGAAGCCCCAAATTTCCCTTAAATTATGCTCTATTGTTGGATTTAGGATCCCTTCAACCATTAGATGAGGCCTCACTTAGATGCTAATTGAACTTGTTATTCAAATGAATTTTCTCTTGATTTTCTTGTGTTAGCTTTACAGCTATGCAAACCAATTACCAATATGGTACTTGACAGCTATTTGCTAGCTGGAAACATTAAAGCATAAATGGCCATAAATTTATAAATTTGGAATTTGGTCCCACAAAGTTGGCTTCTCAATTATCATGCCAACTGTCTTCGCAACGCAAGCATGCACCATTCAAAGCATTATGCATGGCTCTTTTGTTTTGTTTTCTTCATCAAACAGTCTTGAAGAGTTAGCTACTTAATACTGTACACACCCCAAATCATATGGGTTCTTTCACAAAACACCATTACTTTCATACACAAACAAATCAGGCTCTCCATCTACAAATTTAAGGAAAATTTAAAAAAAGTAGAAAAAAGAAAAGAATAAAAATAAAGTAGCATATCCCTCTCCGGGTCCCCCATTCCCTAGATATTGACAACTAATATGAAAAGCAAACTCAAGAATTTAAAGAGTAGAAAAAATTTTGTAATTAACCCCCCCCCCCTCCATGTCGAATTTTAAATCCCTCCAATTCTGAAAAATGATTTGTTTGTTCCAGTTATTTCCGCTTGCTCTCCGACCTTGAAGCCGGATAATCACTCCGGTCTGTGTCAGAATTTTCTTTCTGGGATTCAATCTCCATACTGGTGCCTCCCTGAGTTCTTCGGTGTCTTCGATCCTGAAAAAGGATGAGTTTCAAACAAATTCAGCAAAACAAAATCCTCAGCAAAGGCTCAATTGGAAAAAGCTGAATACAAGGAACCATGATTAAGATGAAGAGAATAGAAAAGGTTATGCTTCATAATATTATTGGAGTAAAAAGTAAAAACAACGATTCATTAATATAGTTCTAATCAGCTTATGTAAATTTGAGTTAGAAAAATTGACCTCTCTTACTATAGGATATTCCTCGGACTCAAGCATGCGCACAACTTGGCTCATTTTGGGTCTTTTTTCTGAATCTGGATCAACGCACCGTAATGCTGTCAAAAGGGAACGCTTTAGAGCTCTTGTCGATGGCCTTACCTCAATATTTGGGTCCACCACTTCCTCTGACCTCCTGCTTCCAACCATCATCTTCAGCCAATCGACCAAATTTACCTAAAGATGATTTCATGTTAAATAACTTCTGGAAAATGTTCATAAAAGAGCAACAGATTCCAAATAGATGCAAGAAAATTAAAAAAGAAACAAAAGTTCAAACTACCAAATACATCAATACGTCTGATATATCTTCAAGCTCAAGGCATAATGATGTAATACAGAAGTTGTAATTTAATTGATAATAGACATTTGCTTCTCAATAATGCACTTGAATAAACCAAAAAGAAACTTCAATAGGAATGGAAACATCATGGACCCATGTACTGATTTTGAAACTTTCACGAAAAAGGAAAGAGGTCTTACTTATCTCAATAAAGTGGAGATATTGATTTTCTTATTCATGATGTGAAATCACATAAGTTTATTCACTAATGGAAGCAACAATAAAAAGCATATACACAAATCATAAAAACAGTATGAAAGCTAATAGGGAAGATGCATGAATGCAAAACAATATTTTCCTTACCCTCCAACTGGCGTTCAATAAATAATTGTTTTAGCTAGGAAAATAAACACATTGAAATAAATGACGTCCAGCAATCAAAATCACTAAGGGTACAATTTGAAACAATCTGAAATTGATCAGTTCTTAGTTAATTACTCACAAGAGAACAATGTGTAGCCGTAGGAGACCCAACTCATTGAAATACAGCTTCTTTAGTTTGTTTTTCCTTTGGTGTAGATTTTCAATTATATCTAGTTTGTAAAAATTATCTTATCTGCAGCTAACAAGGCAGAAAATGCATGGCCAATCAATTGAACAAATCTTCCATTTACAATGAAGGCAACTCGGAGCTGGGATAAAAAGTTGGAAAATTGCTACAGTAGAAAAGATTGACTGACTTTATTATTATTTCAAAATAATTCTATTTGGTCGGGATTTCAGCAATTAGGATAACACACAGAGAGAAGGGGAGACACAGTTGCAACATAAAATCAGCCCTGTACTACACACATGCACAACGCATCTTGAAAGGGGCAGGCCCTAGGTAGCAGGCTAGGGGCAATAGGGTAGTGAGTCAAATTGAAGTGGTAAACCTCATGCGTAATTGAAATATATCTCCTTGTAGCAACTGATAGAAGCAAGAAACTATGAAGGGGATAAGATATGGGATAATATACAACGGTACAAGTATCTTAAAAAGTATCGGGGTCTAGATTATATCATTAAAATTAAATTTCATGCATAAAAGATACACCAATCCATCTTGTTAGTTAGAAATCTATTTGGTTTAATTAACTATAAGTTTGATCATACTGTCTAAAGGATAAAATTTTCGAACTCTTTCAATATTATCAGGTAGATCACATCAGGTAGAATTACTGACCTATAAATCTAGCAAACAAGTATATCAGAAGAAATCCCAAGCAATTTCTAAGTGTCAAGTTAATCTACATTGTAAAAGCAAGTTACGGTCATAATAGATGCTACCCAAATCATAAGATACCAACTGAAACTTGAGCAGCATAGAGTAATTAACATATTCAATTTAAGTTGCATTAATTTATTGATTATGGTTGAATGACTGAATTTTGAAAACTAGATTTTCAGAATAATTGATGTATACCTCATGTGCAGGACGACCGTGGTCCACAGGGTCTCTACCAGTTATTGCTTCCAAAAGCAGAACCCCAAAGCTATAAACATCACTTTTCTCATTCAATAGACCAGTATTTGCATACTCCGGAGCCACATATCTGTCAAAGTTTGAGAAGAAAAATAAAGTTATGGGATAATGACTCCTCTATGAACATGTAATAAGAAACATAAAGGTGAGAGGCAAGATAAGCCAAAGAATACCAATGCTGGTTCTGTCCCAAATTTGAAAACATGCTTACCCAAATGTCCCCATAACTCGAGTTGTGACATGACTTTTCCCAGCACCCAGCAACTTAGCCAAGCCAAAATCAGAAACTTTTGCATTGAAGTCATCGTCAATCAATATATTGCTTGATTTAATGTCCCGGTGAACCACTTTAGGCTCAATAGCCTCATGCAGATAGGCAAGACTGCATCAAGTATATCACATCAAAACAAGAACTAGAGAACTGAAAAAAGGTTGTAAACTAATTGACTTACGCCTTAGCTGTGCCAAGAAGAACTTTCATACGGGCCTCCCAAGTAAGATATCCATGATGACGCATAGCTCCATGAAGCCACTGTTCTAAATTTCCATTGTTGACATACTCATAAACCAACATCCTGTTATTATAGTTATAAAAAATGAGAAGATATGGTTTGGTATTTGCAGAGCATTGAAATATCTAAATGATGAAAAAAGACTCTTTTCGGTTTCTCCTATAAAGATCTCAGTCAATTTCTAATTAAAATAGATCATTGAAAGGTAGCAATCCAAAGGCCTAGGAAAACAGAAATTGAAGAAAACAGTACCTGTGAATTCCTTCAATACAATACCCTAGAAGACGAACCAAATTCTTGTGGCGGACATGGCCAATGGCTTCAACTTCCACTCTGAATTCTTTCTCTGCCTGGCCCCTAATGGGATGAACCCAAGAAGTTCAAATTAATGAAAAAGAACAAACTAATTAATAAAGTTATGCAATTAAATGGTATAATCATGAACTCACACGTTATTCAGGATCTTCTTAACTGCCACTGGAGACCCATTGATCAAATTTCCCCGATAAACAACTCCATATCCACCCTCACCAAGGACGTTTTCCTTTGAAAATCGGTTGGTAGCAAGTTCAAGATCCCTTAATGTAAACCAGTGGCCCCATCCCAATTGTGAAAATTCAGGCAGACCAATAAGAGGAGAAGGAGCGGTAATAGGATGTGAAGAAGATGGCTTGTACACAGTTACGCTGCCTGAATCTTCCCCTGATATAGACCCTCCATCTTTATCTGTATGATGAAATGAACCTGAATGACTGCTATTATCTCCCTTCTTCAATTTTCCCATACCCAAATGCACCATAACCTTATCTGACTCTTTGTCACTGGATTTGTCATGAATAGTAAGAAGAATACCATCACGCGGAACAAACTCATTCGTAGATACTTGGTCCACCCTAACTTCCTTAATTTCCTTAGAAACAGTGGGGATTTGACTGAAGGGCAGGTTGTTTCTAGCCCTTCTTGATTTTTTCCTTGATGTTAAGCAAAATGATAATACAGAGAGAATAATAATGATGAATAATGCAACAGAAATTCCAATTACTTCCCAAACCTTAATACCAAAAATAGTTTTCTTGGATAATTCGGCATTAAGATTGTTGCCCATACTTTTCTACTTCCAGATGTCCACAACCTACATAATTTCATAAGAGAAAAAAAACAAAATGCAACTTCAGCAATGTACCATCTGACATTAAGGTTGATACCAGTAATATTATAAGTCAAAATTCCCTAGGCTAAAGTCTTTCCTATATGTACTCATAAATTTTCCACATAGAGCAAACAAAAGTCGGAAGCATAAGCCATAAACATATCAATTTCCAAATAAACAGATCATGCAACAAAATGGAAGAAAGGGCTCAAAGAACAACCACCACAAGAATAAAGCAAATTGTTCAGACACTTACCGTCAAAGTTCAGATCTTTGCAACTCTTTCAACACAGCCACCCAGATCTCATACCAAAAAAACCACCCATGTGAAGTGCCAGAAAAAGAAACCAAAACCAAAGCCAGTTGATGAAAGATAGGAAATTTAAACTACATAGCCAAAAATACTTGATTTTGCAATCTGGGTTGTGAGCGAAAAGGAAAATGTGAGTCTTAAATCTAAGCTGTGAAAGAGCTTTCTTGCACCAAAGACCACAACAGAAGGCGGGTGACTGTGTTGTGTTTGTACCAAAGAGCAAATGGACATATGGAAATATTGAAAATATGTTTTTGTTTTTGTGTTGTTGGTGGTGGTGGTGTTGTAGGTGTTGTGAGTTTATTGAGTGATGGGGGGGATGATAAGAGAGAAAGAGAGAAAGAATGGAAGAAGAAGAGATGGAGTTATCAGCGGTAGGTGATGAGTTTTAGATGCCTTGCAACACATTACATTACATTTTGTACTGAAAGTAAAACACAAGCATAATGCAAGAATTTGTAGAGTTTTTTTCGTTTGATTAATCTACTTTGAAGCCGACTGATTATCAGTCATTTCATTTTCTCAGCTTTCCCTCTGCCTTTTTTGGTGTTTTTTTTTTTTTCTCTTCTTTTTCCTGTAATTTTCTGACATGATGTCGCACATACTTTATCCACAAAATTTTACCGGTCGGATTAATAACATATAAACCCCTATATTCAAATACAACTACAAAGAACATCACCTTTCAATTTATTTTTCATATGAGTGCCCAAGCCCATTGGCACAATTAGATTTTCCCGCAAATAATAATTAAATATTTTCTAGCCAAAACTGGTAAGAGGGAATTTGATCTTTATGCCTCTTGAACCATTCCGAGAGACACAATCAACCTTATTATTTTGCAAGGATAAAATAATTTCGATCAAAATAAAAAGAGTTTATATTAAATTTTTAGATGAAAGGATTCACAGTATTTAACTAAGAATTAAGTAATAATATTATATAAGAAAATTTTCAAACAAACAATCTTGTTTATAAGCTAATTTCAAGAGCATAACAATCAAATATTGGTTTATTAACGAATTCTTGATGGAATATACAGGATGTTTGAAAAAAAAAAAACAAAATATCAATTGTGTCTTTAATTGTAATATTTTTATTTTTTAGGACTTCAGTTGTTATTTCATTTTGGTTAAATTAATTTGCTCTTTCATTTTGATTCAATTTTTTTTACTTATTATCAATTATTAAATTAAATTGCTGTATTTATTGGTCAAACATTACATTTAAGATTAAATTCATGCAAATATTGAAAGTTGTGAACTTATGACGATAGAGAGGCGAATTAATGACTCAATAAATTAGTCGTTTGTCTGGTCAAATGAATAGAAATCGTAAGGAAATACTCTTCTGAGTAAGAGTACAATTAAAATAAAGTCTTGGTGTTATTAATTCAAAATGTCCTTTCAATTTATGAACTGTATTATAAGTGTATCTATTTAAATTCTTAGTAGATTTTAGATTGTTATATGCATGTGAATTGTGATGATTTGACATATACATAACAAGTTTGAAAAGACTTAAATGAAATTGTTTCCGCCATAAATGTAGAATTCAATCTTACAAGTTTGACATATACATAAAATATTTACAATTTGCAATTTTAAATTTAGTTAATTGATGTTCTATGATTGAATGATGGTATTCACAAATTTAAGATATTTTGTAGTATCTTGGTGAAAATGCAAAAACCTTTTAGTTATTGTCATTATATTTTGTATCAACATGACATGAATTTTCTTTGGAACCAAACAACCTTATTATCTTGACAATTAGGAGACAATATTTTGCATATGCTCTTGAAATCCCCAAAATTTATCAAACATAACAATTAAACCAATATATATGTATGTGAACATCAAAATGATATTTAATTTAATTTTTTTATACAAATGTATTAGTAATGACATTTTGAGATTGTTAGATATATTTGTTATCACACAAATGAATTTAAATTAGGAGAAGTTAATATTGTGAGAGGATCATAGTCTATATTTGCTAGTTTAATTTTTAATCTAAAAATAAAAAATAATAGTACAAGTAATTATTTTTACCTTTTTAAATAACAATAATCAGGTATTTGTTCTATACTTTACTTTATGATATGTTAAATATATATTTGTGTGTTTGTGTGTTTGATTAATTTTTTTCCCTCCCTCATAGATAAATAAAAAAAAGGGATGAATGCATTAAATAGTAGTAAATATGTGGGTCTAGTTCCCTAGGGTCATTAATAGACTTAGCTGCATCCAACAAGGTGACCAAACCTTTATTTTGAGCAAGAATTATAGCAGCTGATTGGCAATATTAATACCTTATTGATCTACTTTTATGTAACAAATAATTAAAGAACCCATCTGCCTATTTTAAATGATTCGGTCAATACTCAATTGCTTAGGCCGTAGAAGATTTATAGAAAATAATAATAATTAGTAAATTTTGAGATCCACCCACCCACTTGCCTCATTCATAATTTCATATTTTCATATCATGTTGTGACCTAAATTTCAAAGATGGCAAGAAAGGAATTTTTTTTTTAATTTAACTTTATTGCAATTTATTTTTGGATATTTTCATGTAAAAATAAAAAAGAAGAAATCTAATAACCACAAAATATGCTCCTGGTAGTTTATGTTAAGTTGAATTTTTACTCAGCATAGAATCAATAGTTATTTAGTAAGAGAAATAAAAAATAAAAATACAAAATAAATCTTAACAAATTAGTTCTTTTCTTCGTAAAAAATAAATGGAGCACATTTTGATATGTAACATAATATAATATCACTTTCTATACATATGTTACTTATATAAACTCTATATATGGGGTTTAAAGGATTTAAATGATTACTTAGCAAATTACATAAGGCTATAAAATTTTACACATAGAATTTAAGTTTACACCAAAAATTTGTTATTAACATTGATGTATAGAAATGAGAAATGAAAGTCTTCATTATCCACACCTCATCTCTAAGAAGAGGCAATAGGGTGCATGGCATGTGGTGCCAGCATTATAAGAAAGGTTAATGTTCACAAAGCCAATATTTTATTCTCTTTAGATTAACATGAAGTCTAGATCAATTAATTATTAAATCTTATATGACAATTCATAGGCCAAAAGTTAATAAATTGACAATAATTTGTTTCTCTTTCTAGATGAGGAAAACATGTTGCATAAAAAAGAAAGACTTTGCAAACTTTTCTTAGTCCATGAAACAAATTTTAAGATTTTATATTATGAAAATCTCTATAGCAAACTTTTTATATGAAAGCTAAACTTATAGCATTACATGATAGTTCAAGATTCTTTCTCAATTAAAGTTTTTATCTTGAATTAATGCATACATCATTATTCTATTGTTTAAATAGTTAAATAAGTAGAATATAATGAAGTTCACATCAAGGTGCTTTAAAAAAAATTACCAAAAAAATAGCTTTTGTATCATAGTTCAAATTTTATTAAGTTTTTAATAAATGTGAATCAAATTTTTTTATCCTGCTTTATACGAGGATTTGATCTCAAACTTATTAAACAAATCTATAAAAAATTTTATGAATTGAATCAACTCATTATTTCCTATGGCTATGGATCAAAGTGTCGTTGATAAACATTAAACATTAAGAAATTAACAAAAAATTACCACATATATTAGAGGGAGAAAAAAGAAAATCGGTTATAGTTGGTTAAGGACCCGAATTAATTAAATACAAGTACCTATATTCGAGGGATCCAATGCCCAATGCACATAGGGCAGACAAGCAAGGGTCCTTAAAATCAGTATTAAATAATTCCTCTGACCTTATTTGTTTGGCATGGCTTGCTGCTTTGTAATTTTCTGGCTACAAATTAATTAGATTTGTTCGGATTCTCTGTAGTCTGTATACTTGTTCATAATAAGCCATCATATTAATGACCAAATCAAACAAGACAGTAACTGCTTTAATTAAGAGGCAGCAAGCAAGTACTTAGCAGGCAAAAGCAACTTATTCCCAAAGTGCTTTTCTTTGACAGCCAGGAATGTTTATGTCCTTGCTCATAGAGTGCTTGCTAGTCCCTAATCCAAGGACAATAGGACATTTTGGATCATAAATCCAGTCATCTGTATAGACACTTAGACAGACAAACTCCCTAGGAATGTAATTGAAGGCTTTGACTGCCTCATCTTAGGGGTATTTGTATTCAACCATTTAAGCATATCATTAGATGATCGAATTTTATTCAATTTTATTGATTTTCTGATTATCTAACGGCTTTCGGATCACAAAAAATGATAAAGACGAATATAAAAATATAAATTTGTTTTCAAATATTTTTCATACTGCTTCGGGTTTAGCATAATGTTTGAGACGTTTTTCATAATAAAATTAATACGATAATCTTTTTCTACCAAAAGTCATGTGACTTGGTATGATCTTATTACCAAAATTTTCTCTATCAACTAAGTGATGGTGTAATTAAAATACCTTCGGCATAACAGACTCGCCGATCTACTTCTAAATACTTCTTGTGGGGGGGAATTATGCTGGGCTCAATGAACCCACCTGCTAAAGCAACTCGTGATTAAAGCAAATGAGTGAAAAAGCAAAAATTAAGACCCTAAAATCAAAGAAGACACAGTAAGATTCAGTACAAAGGTCCCTGCGAAAAAGTATGAAACTAAAATATTTGCATGCTAATAAAAAAAGTGACACAATTTACATCAAATTAATCACTTTTTGGATTAGAGCCTGTGAAAACAGATTAGAAAGCAGAAAGTGTGAATAAAGTGCTGCTTGTAAGTAGATTGATTGTTAATTTGTTGGAAAAGAATCTGTAAATTCCAACGATTTTCGAGTGTAATTTCCTAAATGGAAAAGGCGAGTGAAAATAATAGGAGAACTTTAATCTAAGTTAGACATTTGGATAAACCAATGGGATTTTATTGATGTGTAGGAGGAAAATTAGTACACCGATATTTAAAAAAAAAAAAAATCTCTACCAAATGTGCACACAATAGTTTTGAAAATTAATTAACTTACCTAAAGGGATCAAGCACGAGATTAACTTAACTTACAAACTCATGCTATCAAGAACGAGTCTATAATACTCACAGAGGGCAAGACCGATGATTTTTCAAGTAATTTTATTTAATTAACCACCTCAATTTATATTCTAATAAATATAATGTCCGAGATCTTTTTCTTTCATTATTTACTCAATCCAATTAAGCAGCCCGTGATAAAGTAGTTGAAAGAAGAAATTAATTGTATGCATTTGAATCCTATGTCCTATGATTCCGGCGATTATGAACATAATTCATCGTTAATTATGACAATTTGCAATGTAATGATTATCATTAATTTTTCGTTAAGAATAATAATAATAATAATAATACAATGTGAATGGTTATTGAAAGACAAGTCAATGCTCTAATTAAGGGAAGTGGACCCAATAATATACATGCTTGTGAGTTTTTGTTCCTTTATATTTATACAGAAAGTTGAATTGATTCTTTTAACATTGAACTTTTTCTATGCATTAATTCAACTTTAGTTTCTGTTCCCGATTCAAAGAAATTGTTGAACCTTTGTTTCAAAATTGATTGCGATGGACATGTTACCATAGAAAAATATACTCTACAATTGATAAATATAATCATCATTTATAATCCTTACATGGATAAAATCTTTCGCATTATACTAAGTTTAGAAATTGAACCTCGCTCATACTAATTAGTAAGTAATTTGATTTATGTTTATATAATATTTAAATAAATAATTCAATGTCCGTATATAGAGAGAAAAAATTTCATGTGTAGATTTTGTATGAATTTTTGTGTAGATTTAAGGTTTTATAATGGTATAAAAACTAAAAAGTATTGATTACATCATTATAAATCATTTAACAACGTTGTAAAAATCTTCCACATTGTTATACAACTCCAAATTCACATGAAAATTTTTATATATATTACTGTAGAAACTATATATTTATTGAGAGATATCTACTTATCTATATTTATGAAAGGAAAATATTGCATTCACCACAATTCACCACTAGGTTAGAAATAAATTATATGTAAACCGATCCGCTAAGCATGACATAATTTTCTCTTATTACAAAAACAAATCATAATTGTCACACTTTTTCTCATCGAAGGAGAGAAAATTGAATAGGTTGCTTTGTCTTTGTAATGTTTGAAAATATGAAAATGAAATTCTAACAAAAATGTGATAAAATATATCAATCATTTGGTAGAAGAAGCTTATTTTATAACACAAAATAATCAATTTAACTAAAAGAATATAACCACATTCTTCTTGTTAATTTCTCCAATTTTTCTAATGTATTTAATGGGACAATGCGATGAAGGGTGTCAATCATTTGGTAGAAGAAACTTATTGTATGCCACAAAATAAGTCAATTTAACTCAAAGAATATAATCACATTCTTCTTGTTAATTTATCCAATTTTCCTAATGCATTTAATGGGACAATGTGATAAAAGGTGTCAATCATTAGGTAGAAGAAACCTATGGTATAACACAAAATAAGCCAATTTAATTAAAAAGAATATAACCACATTCTTCTTGTCAATTTTTCCAAATTTCATAATGTATTTAATTGGACAATGTGCAAATTGAGTTCCATTTAAAGATTGAAATGAAGGGTTGATACGATCATGATGTTAGTGGGGCACTAAGCCAATAAGGGTTGGTTAGTAGCTCTCACTCAAGTCTTAATCAAAATTCAAATCAAAATAAGTGTGAATTTGTTGATGATATTAAATTTAATTTCATCTACAACTTTTATTAATCACATCAACTGATGGAAAAATTGTTAGAAATTTTATGTTTAGGTTGATACGATCAACCTAAGGATTTAATCAAACCCATAGATCAATGTCGTCAATTTTCCTTTTTTTTTTTTTTTAAGCAAAGATTAAGTATAGTATTTTGTGGATAAAATAGTAATTGGATTGATTGGTTTTTCTTCTCCTAAATTTTAAAGTAGAGAGTTCAAATCTTGGTGCTGCTGTCCAACAACAACTTAGAGGTAATTCATTCATTCATTGCCAACATTAAGCTACCAAAATGGAATCATTTAGTACACAAATTTGTAATCTGTATCCGTATATTTACCTGAGTTCCATTGTTGAACACTAAGCAACTTCAATTTATTTGACTGTTTTTTGAAGCCTCGTGATATTCTATCCCTCTCTTGTCTCTATCTCTCTCTGTTTTTTTTCCTTCTCTATAAACATTTTGAAGCTACAACGACAATCCTGCCATTATAATTCTGAAGTATATGCGATTGTATCTTTGATTTTGTATGTAAATTTTTTACAACTTTATCTTTGGTTCAATGTAAGTATGACAAAATCATTAGGCTAATGGTTGTAACAGAAAATAGTAAAATGATAAACAATAATATTTTTTTATACTCATTTTATATTTTACAATTTTTGAAATAGTAAAATAATAATAACTCTATTATATATAATACAATTTTATGAAAGGAAAATATTGCATTCACCACAATTCACCACTAGGTTAGAAATAAATTATATGTAAACCGATCCGCTAAGCATGACATAATTTTCTCTTATTACAAAAACAAATCATAATTGTCACACTTTTTCTCATCGAAGGAGAGAAAATTGAATAGGTTGCTTTGTCTTTGTAATGTTTGAAAATATGAAAATGAAATTCTAACAAAAATGTGATAAAATATATCAATCATTTGGTAGAAGAAGCTTATTTTATAACACAAAATAATCAATTTAACTAAAAGAATATAACCACATTCTTCTTGTTAATTTCTCCAATTTTTCTAATGTATTTAATGGGACAATGCGATGAAGGGTGTCAATCATTTGGTAGAAGAAACTTATTGTATGCCACAAAATAAGTCAATTTAACTCAAAGAATATAATCACATTCTTCTTGTTAATTTATCCAATTTTCCTAATGCATTTAATGGGACAATGTGATAAAAGGTGTCAATCATTAGGTAGAAGAAACCTATGGTATAACACAAAATAAGCCAATTTAATTAAAAAGAATATAACCACATTCTTCTTGTCAATTTTTCCAAATTTCATAATGTATTTAATTGGACAATGTGCAAATTGAGTTCCATTTAAAGATTGAAATGAAGGGTTGATACGATCATGATGTTAGTGGGGCACTAAGCCAATAAGGGTTGGTTAGTAGCTCTCACTCAAGTCTTAATCAAAATTCAAATCAAAATAAGTGTGAATTTGTTGATGATATTAAATTTAATTTCATCTACAACTTTTATTAATCACATCAACTGATGGAAAAATTGTTAGAAATTTTATGTTTAAAGTTTGATTTTTTTTCAAAAGCTTAAAAGATTCATAATTTATGAATTCATGTCACACGTGATTGCACATCTAACGGTTCAAATAGTTGAAAAAAAAAAGAAAAAGAAAACTAAAATTTGAGAGAGTCTCCATTATTGTAGTATTTCAAATAATTATAATAAAAGGATTATGCTAATGTGGCCCTAACCACAAACATTTTGTGGGTAAAAATCAAAAGGCAATATCTAGAAACAAAATATGCATGCAATTTATAGAGTAGGTATGGCTACAATTCAAATGTCTTATCAAAATGATTGATTATATAATTATTAAATTCCAATTTGCATCAAAATATCTTATCAAAATGATTAATTTTGTAATTGAATTTTTTTTTCTTTTTAACACTGTTAATACAGGGAAAAGAAAGTGCTTAAGAGCTTTGTTGATTGTAGTTGGTGTAGATTGTGGGTCATCAAAATCTTGTTTAAGGATTTTGGCTTTTACAAGATTGACGGTGGATTTGACCAATAAAGTTCGTGTAAGCTGAAATTAAGGTTCATCCCTTTTCATTAATTTTGTGAATCAATTGTAGTCCGTATGGAAATCAACGAAATGTCAAAAATATACTAATGGTTCAATCTTAATTACACCGATGACTATTACATAACTTAAAATTTAAAATTTGATTACTTTTTTATATATATTATTGATACATTGTCCAAAAATTTTGTAATTTTTTAAGTTCGAATATTTTGAAATATCAACCTAAGGATTTAATCAAACCCATAGATCAATGTCGTCAATTTTCCTTTTTTTTTTTTTTAAGCAAAGATTAAGTATAGTATTTTGTGGATAAAATAGTAATTGGATTGATTGGTTTTTCTTCTCCTAAATTTTAAAGTAGAGAGTTCAAATCTTGGTGCTGCTGTCCAACAACAACTTAGAGGTAATTCATTCATTCATTGCCAACATTAAGCTACCAAAATGGAATCATTTAGTACACAAATTTGTAATCTGTATCCGTATATTTACCTGAGTTCCATTGTTGAACACTAAGCAACTTCAATTTATTTGACTGTTTTTTGAAGCCTCGTGATATTCTATCCCTCTCTTGTCTCTATCTCTCTCTGTTTTTTTTCCTTCTCTATAAACATTTTGAAGCTACAACGACAATCCTGCCATTATAATTCTGAAGTATATGCGATTGTATCTTTGATTTTGTATGTAAATTTTTTACAACTTTATCTTTGGTTCAATGTAAGTATGACAAAATCATTAGGCTAATGGTTGTAACAGAAAATAGTAAAATGATAAACAATAATATTTTTTTATACTCATTTTATATTTTACAATTTTTGAAATAGTAAAATAATAATAACTCTATTATATATAATATCTAAAAATTATTTTTTAAAATCAAAGATTAAAAGAGTTTTCTTTGGAAAGGAAAAAAAAAGGATAAATGGAAACAAATGGAGGAGGAAATGAAACATACGCTTGATGTGATATTTAAATAGTAAATTTAAAAAATTATTAAGGAGGTGTGATTTGCACTTATGTGGAATATGGGTTGGAGGAATCGAGTAAAGGCCCACAATAACCACAGACCAATGATTCAAGTTGAGCTGGGCCAATAACTACTACTAATTTAAAAAAAATTGATTAAAATTTAAAATATCAATATGAGGTCTTGGCTAGTATTGGGATACTGTAATTTTTATATCTCGATTATCATAAAAAAATTATAATTATAAAATAAAAATAAATAATGTATAGTAAATATAACTTTTAAATAATAATTTTGACGAAAATAATAAAAGAGATTTTTCATCATATAAATATGTGATCATATTATTTTAGTTTTCAGACCACATAAGTATTTATCAATTACTTTAATATATTAGTTTTTAAACTACAGATGCCTAAACTTAATATCAAATAAGGCATAAAATTATAAGTGTCTTGATCGACTAGTTTAACTTTCTTTATTTAACCACTTTGATTTCAAATTTTAAGGAGATAAGAGGCTAAAAAATTGATTTAATTTTTTACATGTCCTCTTATTTTTTTGAAAAAGGAAAAAGGTATTAGAATATTTGTATATTAAATTTAAAATACTTAAATTAACACATTATTTAAAGAAAAATTATCCACCATCCACCCGTTTTTTTTAACTTTTTCAAAAATACATAATTCATTTTTTTTTTGCTGGAATCCACCTAAAGTTACATTTTATTTCATTTTTCCACTTTCGTTTAGAATCCGTTAAGAAAACTAACGGAAACCTAAAAAAAATAACCATTTTACCCCCCCAAAATGAACATTTCAATTTCACCCTAAAAATTATAAAAAATAATCAAATTAAATTTAATTATTTTCCCCATCGGTCAATAAAGAAATTAATTCCATAACCATCAAATGTATGATTTTTTTAAAAATATGTATGTAATTAGAATGTTAAATTATAACAGTAGTATTAAAAATAACCAAATCTCGCAAGCCATTAATTGAATTTAAGATAAGTAGAGTTTTATTATTCATTGAGTTATAGTTTCTAGTAGTTAAAATTTTTTTATACTTCATTAACATACTAATAATGATATTCATTATTAAATCTGATTATTTTTTACTTTTTTAGAGTGAAATTATAATTTTCGTTTAGGGTAAAATAATCTTTTTTTAAGTTTTCTTAAAAGATTTTAAACAGAAATGAAAAATAAAATAAAATATAATTTTAAGTGGATTCTAATAAAAAAAATTATGTAATTTAAAAAAAATAAAAAAAATAGGTAGGCGGGAATATCTTCTTTTATTTAAATTATTCATTAACATAATGTCATTTAATTGCTATGTCAGCAATTAACAGACGACGTCGCTTCTGTTAATTGCTATGTCAGCAAAAGCGACGTAGTTTTGTTGTTAAATCCCGCCTTCACTTTAATATTTGAAAATTCTTTAATCTCTCTGTGTCTCATCAAATTAACTCCAATATTTTTCTCTCATTTCTCTCTGAGTCTCTGAATTACTGTCAAATCAAATCATGGGTTTGAAATTAAACTCGTTTGCTTTCCAAATTTTGCATTTTATTTCACATTATAATTTTTTTTAAGAAATATGAATTAAAATAATTTTTTTTTTCAGGTGACAGCAGCGTTGATTTGTGGGCACATTTAATAGCATCACAACAGCAACAAAATCAAGAAGAAAACAAAATTGAAGTGATGTATGAGAGAAGAAGAAAGCCTCACCAACAACACACCCATAAAGATGCAACCTTGTAAGAGTTTCAAAAAGTTTCAGCACGCCCAGTTGATTTGTTTTTGTTTTTGTTTTTTGGAAACATGGGGCTTCGTTTCGTTTTTGTTTTTTGTGTTTCATAATTTCATACTTTTGAGATGAAGAAGGGTCTTGCTTGTTCCATCAACTTAGTATTCATACACACTTATATATGTATATAATAAAGTTTTGATTTTTCATGCAATAGGTGTGGATAATAAATGAAATTGCGCGTGGGTTTTGTATCTTGTATTTTTTGCAAACATGGGTTTGGTTTCGTGTGTTTTTCAGAAATGGGATGAGCTTTGCTGCTGCTGCTGCTGCTGCTGGTGGTACCAACAATACTAATAAGAACCGTGTCAGTTGGAACCGTTCACTTTCCACCAGGTAGTTTTTTTTTTCTTTTTTTGGGTGTTTCTGTTTATTATTTTCATTTTTATTGCTAATTTATTAGTTGTGTTTAACTTTGTGTCGTGGAGAGGAAATATTAGGAATCAACTTTTAAATTTGTTTGTTTTATAAGCCTTATTCTGGTTGCATTAGGAAGAACGCAATGAATAGGATTCTTTTCTGTTTCTATGAAAGTGAGCTTCGATAATGTTTTTCATTATTTTCCCTTTGTTTTTTTCTTTCCTATTTAGATTTGAGGAGAGGGCTTTCCCTAGCTGGTAGGGTGCGTTTTTGATCGGTTTTCTAAATTATGCTTTGTTTTATTTCTCTAGTGATCTGAGTTTAGGGGTTGAATGCTTCAGTATAGCAGCTAAAAATAGTAAGATGGCTTGGCCTCTTGCAAAGGGGATGAATTTGACAATTTCAGAGGAGATTAGTCTAATTTGCAGTGGAATAAGGGGGAAAAAAAGGAAAAAAAATAATAATTCATGAAGGTGAACAGAAAACCAATGTGATGTGTATTGAAAACTCTGATCAACTTGGGTCAATGAAGGAGAACGATAAATATGTTAAATGCAATAGAAGTAATTAGGTTTTGGCATGATATGTTTGTCTCTGTGGTCCCAAAAGAGAGTTGACAAAAAGGTCGAGACATTACTCCTTTTGTGGTTACTCTGCTTGACTGTTGTGTTATCCAAATTAATCACATTTTCCTTCGGCGATGTGATCATTTGTTACGGATCAAGTTTGGTGGCACCCGAATCATTTAACTGAATTGATCAGTCTAAAACTTAGTCTTATCATCTCAGCCTCGGTTATTAGGCGCTGGGTTTTGGGATACTTTTAGATACATAACAGATTTCCTTCTATTGGTTTAGTTATCCTTTGCGGTAGTTTAGGCATATGAGAGAGATTATCTAATTCAATTGTCTCAATTTTGTGATTTACCTCATTGATTTTTACATATGTTAGTATAAAATAGGGTGCAAGACCTAACTACATGTTTACACCACGTGGATAACTTAGTTCTTTCCTTTGTGTAATTTTTGGAAATTACCTTGTGGTTGGTGCATTAGAACTATTGAAGAGCATTTCACATCTTTTGAGATGAATTTGATTTGTTGATTATTTTTTTGGCTCAAACTGTGAAAGATACCATTTGGTTGTTATTTCGTTGGCTTTGATAATGCTGAGGTTAACTCTGGATTTTGTTCTTGACATAGAGGGAGGACAAGTATTGCAGTTGGTTCTTGTCTGGATGTCCGGCCTCAGGGAAAGCAGGCAAGAAGAAAAGGAAAACCAGCTCTTCCAAAGGTTGGACCAGTGTATCTGCTTTGTCTTGACTGCATATTGTAGAGGCCTTGTTTTTTATTTGTTAAACAGTATATTAATATTCATAATAGTTAGCTTTTTTTTTTACAAGATAATAAGTCGTGCTGTTTTCCGTTGTTGTGTTTTACAGAGCAAAGGTGTGCAACCTGTTAGCTTTGAGAAGGAGCGGGAGTACTTTCAAGAAGTTGATGCCTTTGAGTTGCTTGAAGAAAGCCCCTCACCAAAGCACTTTAGTACATGGGCCATGGGCAACCAAAATGATACTGTTCCTGTTCCACATTTGTGTTCAAGATTAGAGAAGTGGTTACTTTCCAAAAAATTTAACTACAGTTGTGGACCGTCTAGCACACTGTCCAAGATATTAGAAACTCCATATAGAAACTTGGAATCTCTCCAAGGGGAAGTTAATTTTTCAATTTTGAGTACACCTAAAAAATCTTCTTTCAAAGTTACTTCTGGTTTCCCTTCTATCCAGAGCAGATTTAATGAAGAGTTTATTACTAAAGATGTTCATGAAAGAGATATAAATTCTCGAAAGAGCAATGCTGTATCTGAAAGTGTGAAAAATGAGAGCTGTGAAGATATAGAAGTTGCTGTAAAGAAACTCTCTTTGGCATCAACGTCAGCTTCATCAGTTGTTGATCACGTGAATCCATTTTCTACACTTTTAGCTGTTTGTGGACAGTCAGCTCCTACAAAGCTATTGGATTTATTCTCCAAATATAGGTTTGTTCGTTATAACCAACAAACATGTGAATTTTTTGCCAGATGAGTAGACAATATCTTTCTTATGTGTTATTTGGAATGCCTTATTGTGTTTGGGCATTTTGCTTATTTGCACATTTATCATAATCATTACTGCACTGGTCGTATTTTAGATTGCTGATGTTTCTTTTCTTCTCCTTTCATGCAATTGTGGTATGGGAGTGTGGCTCCTGTTTTCTGAACTAATCACATGGAACTTCCTTCTCTTAGTGACCCAGAAAATATTGTCAAAGTTGGTGAAGGTACTTTTGGGGAAGCATTCCTGGCAGGCAACACTGTTTGCAAAGTAGTTCCAATTGATGGAGACTTAAAAGTTAATGGGGAAGCTCAAAAGGTACTCATTTTGATCTCATCAGCTGTTTTCGTTACAAGTCGTTTAGGCAAGCGAACCTATTTGTCAGGAGGTAGGTCAAGGATTATATATCTGGTCAAACTGGTATCTTGAAAGAGATTAAGTTGGCAGGTTACTAAATGATGGGCTTTTAACTTTTTAAAACTTTCTAGTTTCTAGACAATGGGAGCCTGTTGTTTAAAGATGAAAATCCTTTATTTATGTTTAAATACGAGTTTTTATTTACTGGGTTGTGGTTTATTAAAACACTTGTGATGTAAGTGCAAGAGAGGTTAATTGTCCAAAGTTTACTTTTTTGCCTCTTACTAAATTTTGGATGAAGTTTATCGGTCTGATTTCATTGCTTAACTGTGTACTTTCTTGGGCTTCAGAAATCAGAAGAATTGCTTGAAGAGGTTGTACTGTCTTGGACTCTAAACCATTTGAGACGAAATGAGGGTGACACTCTTAATGCTTGCACTACATTTGTTGAAACGTTTGAGTATGTATTCCACTTCATGTGTTCAAAGTTATGAGTTGCAACCACTTCAGATCTCATAGAAACAAATAGCTTCAATAAATTCCAGTTACTGTTTAAGCAGTTCACTATGGCCAATTTGTAGGTAAAGAAAACCAATGTCATGACCGGGTATTCACTCAATTATGCCTGCATGATCGTACTAGTTTTTAGCTTGGGCCAATTCAGATCCTTGTCTAATCTGAATTTTGTGCCTCTCAGACCAATGATTTTGTGTGGTCGTTGGCTTGGTCTTTGTCAATTCCAAATTCGAAGGCATGAGATTGATTGATTTTATGCTGGATAAAGACTAGGATTTGCCACAGATGCATGTAACTGATACCAAAATAATCCAAGCATGCATCTTTGCAACTCTGTAAATCATGTGTTAACAAATGAAAGTTTTCCATTTATGCTTTTTTTTTTTTGGTAGGATCAAAGTATGCCAAGGTCCTTATGATGCTGCATTAATCCAAGCATGGGAAGACTGGGATGATAAGCATTGTTCAGAAAATGATAACCCCGAGGAGTTTCCAGAGAATCAGGTTACTTGTCCATCTTATTGGTGTTTGCATGTGAATCAAATTATGTTTCACTTGTTCAGATTTTTAACTCCCTCTTTTTCAGTACCCGCAGCACATAGCTGTTGCCTTTTACATAAATCAATCATCTTCACTCACATGCCAAGTTGAAAACATGTACTCTTTTTAATGTATTTTATTTTTCTTTCTCTCTCTTCTGTTGTTTACTTTCAAGGGTTGGGAAGGTTCTTTTGAGATATGATGATTGTCCTTTTTATGATCGATGTACATTTATTAAGCTAAAAAGGGGTTTATTTAGGTTCTTAACTATATTCAATGAATTTGCATTCAGCGTTACATTGTGTTTGTTTTACAACATGGGGGAAAGGATCTTGAAAGCTTTGTGCTCTTGAACATCAATGAAGCGCGGAGTCTGTTGGTTCAGGTATACTAGAGATTTCTTTTCTTGTTATTTTCCATCGTTTTTGTGAATCCTTGATAAGTTATTTATCCCAGTGTCCCTTATGCTCTGTAGGTTACAGCTGGCCTGGCTGTGGCTGAAGCTGCATATGAGTTTGAGCACCGGGACTTGCATTGGTTTAGTTACAAACTCAATTCTTTGATTGCATTTTCACATTCTTTTCCTGATACCTGAGTTAGGAAACTTTGCATGTTGCAGGGGAAACGTACTTTTGGGTCGAAATGATTCTGTTACAATGAATTTTCTTCTTGACGGGAAGCAAATATTTGTTCGAACATTTGGATTGTCTGTAACAATAATTGATTTCACTCTTTCAAGAATTAATACAGGTGAAAATTCTATTTTCCTCTTATACATTTGTCACATTGAATGTTAAATTAGCTGGTTCAGTAGGGCTAATGAACATTCTGTGAACTCAGGTGAAGATATTTTCTTTTTGGACCTTTCTCAAGACCCTGAGCTCTTTAACGGTCCAAAAGGAGATAAACAAGTAAGGAATATTACTAAATGTTTTAGTTTCATTGTAGTACTTTGATTTTATTATGCATCAAAGTGATGTTTACTGTGTTCTGCAGTTTGATACTTATCGAAAAATGAAAAAGGTAACGGAAGATCAATGGGAAGGAAGGTATGAGTTATCAGATTGGCCATATTGATTCACTGGTTATAATTTAAAACTCTGCAGTCAGTTGTACAATTAGATCGTTTTGCTGATTCTCTCTATTCATAATATCTCATTTTACACCATGAAAATTTTCCCAACAATTTCCTTGCTCTTTCTTTTCTGCATTTTAGTGAGTATTCTTGATCTTACTCAGGTCTTAAGTTTCGTAGGAACATATGATGATTTAATAATTAAGTTCTTGTTAAATAGGGCGCTAGGAGAATTATTTATGATAAATCTGATAACCAATTGCACACCAGAAAAGAGTTTGATAAGCTAGCTTATTTTGGGAAATTGTATCTGCAGTCTTAACTAATAAACCTTTTTCCAGTGTGCATTTAAGGGTGTTAGCATTCTTTTAGTGTCGTTGGATTATGATGGATGGGATAATGTTTATTGACTTTCCATTTCATTAAACTAATCATTTCATTGTTTCTTAAGCTGAGCTTGTTGATTTTATTTTTATGCAGTTTTCCCAAAACAAATGTGTTATGGTTGGTATATTTGGTGGACATGTTACTCCTGAAGAAAACATTTGTAAGTATCTTTCCCCGTTGCTGATCACTGGTACTTAATGTTAGTTTCTCAGTTCAACTTCGTACAAACCGGAAAACAATTGTAATCGTTGAATGTACGACTAATCAAAACAATGTACCAGGATCGTTCTTCGAAAGATGAGAGAGATTTACGATCATTGAAGAAACGTCTGGACAAGTATAATTCAGCCAAAGAAGCAATTTTTGATCCTTTCTTCAGTGACTTGATAGTGGCTAGACCTTTGTGAAAGGAAAATGATCAGAAGGAAAGTAGGTGGAGTTTTTATTTAAGAAAAAGTAAGCAAGTTCTCTCATGTACAGTTTTAGCTACAACACTTGACATCGTGTATGTATTGAATCAACAAATTCAAACTTATCTTACAAAGTTTTATTTTGCCAAGATGTGATGTAATGTAATGTTTTTGGTTGTTAAAATTTAATTAAAAAAAAAAAGAGGAAGAAACTTGGGACATAATGAGCTTTACCTCTTGATAAGGTGAATAGCACTAATAAAAAAAAATAATAATAATTTTGAGTGATGACATATAACTAAATAGAAATCAATTAATAAAAACGATATTTTAAAAGAACCATTTGCAACTTGAAACAAGAAAAATAAATCATGAATCTCCTTATCAAAAAAAAGAAATCATGAATCTCTTGAGGATCCTGTGGACACAGTCTTGCCACCTATTAAAGACTAAGCAAAAGTATGCCCAAGTTTGCAAGCCAATCTGCAACACTATTGTATTCTCCAATACAAGGGTGGAGCACAACAAAATTTCATGAAAGGAAGCTTCCGTTAACAATTCAACCATTGAGTGTGAAGCAATTTATGATCATATAAGACAAATTGTTAACTATTCTCATAAAGATAAATACAATCCACAAAATGGATTAAGGGCATATGATATTAAAACTGAAAAGTGAAGAAACAACTAAAATTAAAAAAAAAAAAAAGAATCAATGTAAAATATTACAGAAGAAGAGTAAGAATGGAACCAATTATCTGGCTTTGTTTGAGGATATATAATAGGAAATACAGATACATTAAAACCAAACTCAGATAAGAAATTGCCTAAATTGAAAACACATAAATTTGCTAGGTAATTTCAATTTTCTAGGGCTATCAATACATAGAAGATTAGAAATAAGGCAGAGCAACAAGCCAACAACAGCTAATATATAGCAGATTCAATTGAAGTCAAAAAGATTAAAAAAAAAAAAATTCTTACAATCAACTAGCAAAGAGACAAGTTAGAAAATTAACTCTTGCTCAGCCAAGTTGGTGGAGAATCTCAGAATACGCTGGGAACCTGAGGATCTCCCACCACCATTATTTATCCATGATAAAAAAATTGATCATGGACATAAATACAACTCTCATAAAGACTATTGAGCTGAGACCTAAAAAAAAGAACAATCAAAAGCAACAAAACAACACCCTATCCTCCAAGTCATCCACCTGTTGAAAAGACCTTCATTGATCACAGCAAATAATTTTTTATCATTATGATCACAAAAATGAGTGGCTTTCTAAAATTAATAGAATGTTGTAAACAAGTTCTACAGTATTGTAAATAATAAATTGTTTTACAATATGTAAAACTCGTTTACAGAAGAAGATTGGTAAGCGCCTTAAGTTGAGGATAGTGTAATGGGCTCTGTAAAATCTCATCCATCCTTTGATCCTACTCCCCATCTGGAACTTGGCTAAAATACATGCCAAGAATCTCATCACTTTGTGATACAACGCCACGTACTTATGTTGATTATTAAAATCTGACCAACTGCGTTCCAAAGCACAACCATTAATTTATTTCAGTTTTATAATATGTAAAACTCGTTTATAGCATTGTAAAAGTTCATCTCGTACTTAAATAAAGTGCAAGGTTTCTTACTTGATAATTTCTACATAAGCAACACCCACAAACATCTTTTTTAAATTTATCATAAAAATTGATTGAGTAATTGGTTCAAATTATAAGAACTAAAGAGACATTTAACTATTATTATTTTTAAAAAAAGATTGTCTAAATGTCATGTTTAAAGGAGGGGCCACGATGCATGCAGTATGCAACATGAAGCTTTGATTCTTCACAAAAATGAAGCTTCATTTTGTTTGTCATCTTAAAGCAACTTGGATAGAATTTGGGAAAAAATAAATAACAAAAAGGTGAGAGATGAATAGATGATAGTAGACTACTTTCTATCTTGTTACCAGAAATCAGCACGACATGTTCCAAAAGTTTCCATGCACATGCATTGTGATTTCTTGTCACTTACATCCTTTTCAAAATCTTTAATTGTTCATGACGTGTATTTGTACTAAATTGGTGCTCGATTGTCGACGTTAAGTCTATGAAGTTCTTTTGCATATTACAATAACGGGACCTGTCTATGTTACAGATTCTGTAACAAACATCTCCCGTCATCCCACCATCCGATTTTCTTTTGTTTAGCTTCTCACTCCACATCCAACCACATCCAACGGCTGATGCTGCAGTCTGTACCTTACAGAATCTGTAACGTAGTTTTGTCCTACAATAACGAGGTGTTGTTTAACAAATGTGAGTGTGATTGGTGTTGGTAGAAAGTTAATCTTTCGTTTGCTGGAAGGAAAATTGATTCCTTAATCTCTTTCACTACTGAAAGTAATTAATATGCAGTTTTTAAGCAACAAGAACTCAAAAAGCAGACATAAAAGCTGGGTAAATGCTCCTTTACTATCTATAATTTGAATCCACTATCCAGTTATTCAACGAACCCAATGTGATTGGTATTGCTAGAAGTGCATCTTTCGGTACCGAGGGAGAATTGATTTCTAATATTTCCCTAGTGTTAAGTAATATACAAGTTCTTCTCAAAAAAATCGTACTACTTTATAATCCAATCGACAAATTTTGAGGGTCAAGAGGGGTTAAAATAATATAGATTTTGGGCTTTGTCCTCCCTCGTATTTTATGTGTACTTACCAAAAAAAAAAAAAGTCAAATTGCGAAAATAAAAAATTTAATGTGATATGCGGTACCATAATTAAAACTTAGATTTTTAGACATATTGCATGCTTTAGTGTAAAAGATTTGACTAATTGGAATATCTTTTTTGAAATGAATTAAAATATTTATTAACGCGAGCATACCTCATGTTTGAAGATTTTCTTAAAATATGTGTGATTAATATTTATTTATTTTTATGTTTAAATTATTAACAACCAGTCACCAACCTGAGTCTTTACTCTGATAATACTCGAAACGAAAAAAAAAAAAAAATTCAAACCCTTTTTTTAATATTGAATGTATTAACAAGTAATCACCCACCTAAGACTTTACTTAAATAATACCAAAAAAGGAAAATCAGAAATTCACTATAGTGTCCATGCCCATATCTCTGTTGTCTTATATTTTATGCCTTCTTTTATTTATTTATTTATTTTTTTTATTTTAAGGATTCAAAAGAGAACACCAAGCATCTTACAATTAAATTTCACAACCTTATCAATTAATGTAAAGAGTATGTGACCATTCTTTCTCTTTTTCTATACATATCTTCTTGGTTGCTTTCGGCTGTGACTGAGTCAGACAATTGCTTTTGATTCATAAAATTTGAGAGGCAAAAAATCAAAACAAAGAAATACACTGAGATTATTCCACATGGGTTTAGACCCCACATCATATTAGTATTGTAAGCATATAAACAAAGTGATATTACAGTAATTAATATGTGTGAAGATCACTCTGAAAAAGGCTTTAAAAGTTTGTAGATTTTCTGCTACTTAATCATGTATTATGATTGTGTAGAATTGCATAATCATAATGCATGATTGTCTACAACATTAGTGTTTAATGAATTTCGGTATCAAAATAGATAAATTAACACTAAATTGTACCATTAACAAAGAGATTTGTATCACATATAGAATGTAAAGTCCCTGATGTTGAACTCCAAACTAATTACATTATAAACCGATCTTAATCATAGTATATGTACGTATATTGACAATTACAAATCTAAAATTCTAGTGATACATAACATACTTATGATGTCAAATAAGTGTTTAATGATATATTGGAGTAAAGAAAGATATGACCCGTTTATTAAATGTGTGAAAAATCTCAAATATTAACCCGAAATGTTTATTAAATGTGTCATTAACATATTCTTAGTATATTGGGATATATTTTACATAATATTTATAGTTTTAGCTACTCAAACTCAAATCAATTTTAGTATAATATTATAATTTTATGATTAAACACTAGTTAAAATAAAGTAATATATGCCATAGTTTGCACTCCAAGGTTACTCAATTAGTTAATCATGTCATAAACCATTTTTTGCATGTTAAGAACTCTAAATTTAAATTAAACACGATTCTTTAACGTAAATAATCAAATCATTTTAGAGCAATTTGAAATCCTAATTTTGATTTATTTTCATGTGTCATATATAACAGTGGAAACACATTGTTTTATGGATGAAAGTATAACTTCAAATAAAAAATAAATAAATAAATAATATCTTTTATAGCATAAAATATAAGTAGGGGCGGGCATCAACCCGCCCAACCCATGAACCCGACCCAACCCGTGTATTTTTTGCGGGTTGGGTTGGGTTGATAAAATAAACGGATTGGGTTGAGTTGTTAAATTCCCAACCGGCACTATTTACGGGTTAGGTTGGGTTAAAATATAAATTATTAGATGAATTTTGTTATTTTATGTAAAAATTAAAAAAAATATAAATATAAAAACTTTGAAATATTGGATTTGTTTTAAGGATTTTAATATTTATATATATTTTTTGTTTATCTAATTTATTTATTTATTTTGTTCACTATTTAATTAGACTATAACAATAATTTTTTCAAAAACTCAATCCAATCAACCTAACCCAACCGGTCAACTCGTATGTATATAAAAATTATTATATAAATTTTGATATTTCATATAAAAATTTAAAAATATAAATATAAAAACTTTGAAATGTTGGATTTGTTCTAAAATTTTTAATATTTGCATTTTTTAGTTTTTTAATTAATTAATTTATTTTTGTTCACTATTTAATTATACAATAAAAATGAATTTTTTTAAAAGTCTAACCCAATCAACCCAATCCGCAAAACTACGGGTTGGGTCGGGTTAAGTTGAGATATGTAATGAGTTGGGTTGGGTTGAAAATTTTCAATCCGTTCTACATGCATCTTAACCCGACCCGTGTCCACCCCTAAATATAAGTCTACCGAATATTACTTCAAAAATCTATTTTCACTGATATTTAGAGAAATATATATCCATATTAAAAAGAAATGAAACCTATGTAGCTCTGTCATGCCCTCAAATACATTGAGAGTATGAATACCACTAGGATTACAAGTCCACAAATTAATTTTTTTTATTTCTACATGATCACTATGTATAATTAAAGACAATATATGGTAAGAGCCTACTGGCCCTATGCCAAAGATTTTACGGTGGTTGAGGTCTTATTAAAAAAAGCTGCCATAAACTTTGGACAGAAATTTCCAGCCCCAAATCCAAAAAGTTTTTATTTTATTTTATTTATTTATTGCCTCTTTAACTTTTTCCTTATCTTTAATTTGTGATAATTATTAATTAATTATTGTAATGGTTTTTGCAGATCTAAGCCAAGTTGACAATTGATCCTCTCTTTTCACATTGTCCAAACAAGTTCATGTATCTTTGAGATCATCTTTGTGAATCAACTAGTAATGGGTGCTGAACACATAATACTTTTTCTAATTAATCTTTTTCGAATTCTATTAATCTTTTACTGCAATTTGTCACACTGATGATATGTTAAAAAAATAAAAAAGCTGCACTTTTGAAAATGATCTCTAATTAATTTTCATTTTTGCTATGAAAAGGTAATTATTCCCCAAAATCTTTATCCTCATGTCCCCATAAAATTAACCCTTAAATTGTTGTTACCTTTTGTTATATTTGATGCAAGAATAATTTAGCAACTAGAATTTCCATATATAATTTATTTTAATAATTTCCTAAATTGTTTTTATTTATACTTCGAGGAGCTGTATTTCTTGCATTTGTTGTTACTTTTGGTTTTTCTTTTTTCCTACTACGAATAGACTTGTTTTTTCTGACAAGTTTTGAATAATATATGCTTCAAATCATTCTCATTAAAATTATTTTGGCTGTGGAATTCTTGCGGCCACCGTCAATCCTCCACTAATCTAGCTCAAGTAATTAGCATCTTTCTTTCGTTCATTGTATTTTCTTTTTTCATTAATCGATGAATGTTTTTCTTTAAAATATCTAAGCACTTATGAGTTTTTCTTTATTTGTATTGCATTTTTTTAATATTAATATGATATGCACAATTAAAATTATACTAATATTTTTAATTAAAATTTCGTTCGACTATGAATCTAGGTCAATTAATATTACAATAAAAATGCTTCTCGTGTATACCGACGCACCATAGTTTATGTGACGGGCGCACACTAAATCAAACACGATGCATGTTCTGTCCACATTTAACAAGGAGATATCGACCTTGGACATTATTTATATTGCTTTGTTTATTTCTTATTTTGTCGTTTAGAAAAGGAAAAAAAATTACATGCTTTTTTTTTTTTTTAATCTTTCGTGAGGCTATTATGTCGGCGAACTAGTTATTATTTTTATTAATAAACATTATGTCATCATTCTGCCTGGATCAAATAAATTATTTTCTTATTAACTCACTGTATATGTAGGGTGATGAAACATCATAAGGTCACATGCTTAGTTGGAATTTTTTTGGACGTATTTTACTAATTTATAATTTAAATTTTGAAACCAATAAATAAATTAAAGGGTTGCTTTTTCAAATCAAATCACCCCTCTTTAATGCAGGAATCCTTCGTAAGAATTCCCTTTTCTAAAGTTGACACGAGACAAACCCAACAAATTATTGACTACGACATATGCAGGACCA
This sequence comes from Citrus trifoliata, assembly GCA_018350135.1. Taxonomy (NCBI): domain Eukaryota; kingdom Viridiplantae; phylum Streptophyta; class Magnoliopsida; order Sapindales; family Rutaceae; genus Citrus; species Citrus trifoliata. The sequence goes on along the minus strand of CM031389.1, from coordinate 18,592,288 downwards.
TACCATCTCATTTAAAATGTTCCCAGTGTGAAAAAAAAAAACCCAAATAACATGTCACTTTCTTGATCTCTCCATTTTGGACAATTCATTATATTATCCTTATGAATCATGACCTACATTGGTTCCAATTCCTTTTTTTAATTCCATTCTGTAGCATATTGATATTGATATACTTTTTTTTATTGGTCCAAATGTTACTCGCATGATTTATGGAGAGTTTAGTTTGCATTGATTCACTATTTTAGAAAATAAAACATAGAAATATAACTTATTAAGCAATTTTTTAAGTAAGTACTAATTAGTTTGATTTGTATGAATTATCATCGATCAGAAAGCCTTTAAATATAACATGGTTACAAGAACCAAGTTAAGAGTCATATAAAACCCACTAAATTTTGTAAATAGTTTTATTTCTCAAGTTCTTTATTGCTAGTAAAGGCCTTGACTTATTAGTGAACTTAGAGCATCTCCAAAAGGCTCTATAAATTTTACTCTTCAAATATTCATTTGCTTACTTATGTGGTAAATAGATGAGTGAAAAAAGATATTGTTCTCCAAAAGACTCTTCAAATAGAAATGAATTAATATTATTTTAATTAAATAACTAATTTTTTAAAGGAAAAGTCAACAGTAATTAAAGTACATTTCTCTTTTTCTTCAACAAAAAGTAATAAAATATAAATTGAAGAAGGAGAAAGTAACTCTTCAAATTTGAAGAGAGAGGTTTATTTCTTATTTGAAGAATCTTAATTAGAGTGTCTTTTGGAGCCTTAAATGTTGATATAGCTCTTCAAATAAGTAATAAAATCTTATTTGAAGAGTTTTTTGGTGATGCTCTAATTCGAATTTTCTCATAAATAGAGATAAATATATCATTTTAAATAATAGTATAAGATCTAATATATTTCTCTCCGTATAAGGTCGAAAGATCTCGCCACTAATTAATATAAATTTATGAATTATACTCAATAAACCTATAAACTATACTATAATATATGAATGCAGACTTCAATTAATAAACTCATATTATTTATATATTGTGGCAAAACTTTATTCTGTTAATCTAATGAAAAAAAAATTAGTGGGTTGTATATAAATAATGTGTTATCTATAAATTAGCTTCACATGTATGTTGTCCTTAAATTTCTATAAAAAAAAAAAAATGGAAGCAATTTTCCTAGTCATAGATGCTGCTTTATAATGTCATTGAAAAAGGGGAAGCAGCAGAAAGAAAAAAGGCAATGGCTTCGATACTTTGATTCTTTCCACAGTACAATTCCAACACAACCCCCCACCATATCATATTCTTCTCCACAAAGAAACCTGCAACTTGAACTTCATCTTACTCATCTTTATCCACTTTTTCTCCCCTCTTCTTATCTTCTTTACTTTCTCTCCATCTCTCATCACTACAGCCTTTATATTCCTGAATTTATCTGCATATTTCTTTTAAGCTCTTCCCGTTGCACTTGCTTGAATCACTGAATCTCACTAAATATCCATTTGTCTTCCTTACTTACTCAACCTTATTTCAAGCAGAGGAAAAAAAAAGCACTTCTGATTTTAATGGCTAAAGCAGCTTCTAAGTACTTCTTCCTCTTCCTCTTCAACATTCTCAGTATCTCCTCTTCTGGTAAGCAATTACGTTACTTTACTTATTATGATCATAATCTTGAGTTTTTCTTATTCTTAATTTTTTTCCCCTTATCTTGGTCTTTCAGCAACTCTAGTTGGTTTTGCTTTTAATGGAAGAGAAAAAACTTCTGCAGCTTCATCAACAAGTGAAGTAACATCATTTGATTCATTAGGCCTCAAGCTAGACAATGTCCCTTCGCAGCGAATTCGTGTTTATGTAGCTGATCACAGGGTTCTAAATTTCAGTTCTTTGTTAAATTCTAATGCATCCTCATCAGTTAATTTGTACTTAAATTTGAGCCTAGTTGTGGACTTGATGCAATCTGAATTATCAGCTATTTCATGGCTAGAAACCAATGTGCTGACCACTCACCCTCATGTGAACATCAAGAGCATCATATTAAGTTGTAGCAGTGAAGAATTTGAGGGAAAAAATGTGTTGCCGTTGATTTTGTCTGCATTGAAATCATTCCATTCAGCACTCAATAGGATTCATCTTGACATGAAAGTTAAAGTCTCAGTAGCATTTCCATTACCATTGTTAGAGAATTTGAATACATCCCATGAAGGAGAAATCGGCTTGATCTTTGGCTATATCAAGAAAACAGGATCAGTTGTTATCATAGAGGCCGGTATTGATGGAAAATTGAGCATGGCAGAGGTTTTGGTTCAGTCACTGCTCAAGAAAGCAATCAAGGCTACTGCTATTCTTCCTGATAGTGACATTCTTTTTGATTTGGTTATCAAGAGTCCTCTTGTGCCTGATGCTAAACAAGTAGCTGAATTCACTGAAATTGTTTCGAAATTCTTCGAAAACAACAGTCAGATTGATGAATTATATGCAGATGTAGCTTCTTCCATGGGAGAATTTGTGCAGAAAGGACTGAAGATTGTAAGAAGACTTCAAAACAGCCTGAAGACAAGCATACATGACACAACAATATTTCCGACAACTCCAGTTCCTCCAGATAATAAGCCTACACCAACAATTGTCACTGTCCCTGCTACTAATCCTGTGACTGTAAGTCCAGCGAATCCTAGCGGTACTCCTTTGCCAATTCCATCCACAACTCCTGTAAACATTCCTCCAGCAACTCCCGTGAATCCTGCAGCACCAGTCACAAATCCTGCCACAATTCCAGCACCAGTCACGGTGCCGGGAGGAGCTCAGCCTGTGACTAATCCCGCGGCAGCATATCCACCACCAGCAGGAGGGAATGTTCCTGTTCCCGTGACGCCACCTGCAACGACAAATGCTCCAGCAATTCCAGGACAAAGCTGGTGTGTTGCCAAGAATGGAGTCTCAGAGACAGCAATCCAGCAAGCATTGGACTATGCTTGTGGAATTGGGGGAGCAGATTGTTCATTGATTCAGCAAGGTGCCAGTTGTTACAATCCTAATACTCTTCAAAACCATGCTTCTTTTGCATTTAATAGTTATTATCAGAAGAATCCATCACCAACTAGCTGTGATTTTGGAGGGACTGCTATGATAGTTAACACCAACCCAAGTAAGAAACTCAATTGCTTGTTGCTATTTGTTTCTTTACTTTTACAATTAGCTTTTAAATCCATTTGAAATGATTGCTTGTACCAACTCTATATCTTTTAAGGCACTGGTTCTTGTGTTTTTCCATCGTCATCTTCTTCTTCATCATCATCAGCACCACCATCACCACCAACATCAGCATTAACACCGCCAGCTCAGCCATCTTCTACTACACCTCCAGCTACCACAACTGCACCACCAGCTACCACAACTTCACCACCAGGTACCACAACTTCACCACCAGTGACAACGTCTCCAGCGCCAGGGACGTCAGGGTAAAGTGCTTTTCCTCATGGCTAATTAGAATTCCTTTAAGTGTATGTTTGGGATTGAGATGTTGCGAGTTGTATCACTAGCTGTCCAAGTATAGGTGTGTGGGATGCCGGTAACATTAGCTGCTGTCATTTCAAAGTTAAGCAAACGCACAGCAATTCCAAACATACCCATGGTAGGGATAATTATTTGACTTGGAGAAGTAATGAAGTTTTATGTTTCTGTTACTGACAGCTCTGTTGCTCCACCTGGAGTGTTAAATTCAAGCAACCCTGCATCAGGTTTCGGGTCCGATAGCCCTCCAGTTGTTAACACATCAACATCAGCTGGGTCACAACTCATTCTTAGTTCCCTCACTTTGGTAACATCCTTTGTCATTGGATTAATTATCCAACAAATATAGAAACAAAAGCACTTGTCCATGTACATGAACCGGTCAGAAGCACCAGCTTCGGTTAAAGGATCAAAGTTGCAGCAGCAGCAGTAGCAGTTCGCTTCAAGCAGTGTACAGAAGCACTTTTGCAGGAAACAAACAAGGCTGAATGATAGCTAGCACCACACCAAAGATGTTAAATTAGATGCTAACTGGCCTGCTTGAGATTGTTCCAGATGTAGGGATGTTTAGTACTTAAGGTAGAAACTAAACATATAATGCTCTATGTTTAATACTAGGCTACTTTTTGAATAGATTCTATTTCTAGCATGAGATATTGGATGGTAAAATTGCTGTAAATCTTTGAAATTCTGTAGAATTAGTGGGTTCTTTGAGCAGTCTGCTTGCTAATTAAGTGATCAAGTTTTTTTATATTTTATTTTTTCAAACTGGTGGCCAAGCATCGTATTCGATCAAACTAAATTTACCTTTAATATGAACTTATAGTTTCATTAAGTACTGAAATTTAAACTCCATCAAAACAAAACAAAATAGAATATTGTTTATACTTCAATATTATTGTAGTACATAAAAGAATAACATTATGTTCATACTACAGTATTATTATTTCTGTGATAGTGATATCTTGTTGGTAATCAAATATTATTTTTGTTCCTCTATAAGTAATGTTAATTATGAGCCTTAAACTTGCATCTGCTTACATTCATCCAAGTGGGTAAATAAGTATGGAGTCTCAGTCATGACTCAAACGGTAAAAATCTCGGAAGAAAAGTCAAAAGTGGTTCAACTGCACAAAAGAGTACATAGCATGTGCAGGCTGTCTTTAACGTTTTAAATTTTTTTTTAAAAATAAATAAACACACAATCAGCCAATGTAGTATTGCCATCTTGTCATCTTGTCATCTTGATTCTTGTGTTCTGTCAAATCACATCCTAAATTTATTGGACAACGTTCACAACACCCATTCAAAACTGCAAGAAAATGTGCCGCTCATTTATGCCGCTCGTTTCATTTTCATTGTGTTTTGTGAAAATAGAAAATGGCCAAATGTAGAATGACACAGTGAAATACAAGAGTCAAAAAGTTTAACCCAATTTCATGATGATTTGGAGAAAACGAGAAAAGATTGTTGTCTTTTATATGTAGGAGGATTCTGTGTCTCCATTATTTGAGGCCACTTATGAGACCCGAGGCCAATGCTTTGGATGCTAATTATAGAAATAGTTGAATTTAACTTAAGGGGGTCCCTTGTACCAGATATTATGGCTTCAATTATGGCTTTGGAATTGGCAAGAAATTATGAGTAGCTGTCATATGATTTTTTTTGGAATGAAGAGATCACACGAGCTTGCATTGCTAACCGAACGAATGATTTGCCACTGAAGAAGTAACATTTGTTGGTCCGGGTAATTTTTAAAAATTTTCCCTGAAATTTGGGTTTATTATAAATAGATGGTGAGAATTTATTTATTTGTAAAAAATTTTTTACCGTTAGTTATTTTTAACATTGACCGTTAGTTGACTGTGTAAAGATAATATTACCCTTAACAACAGTTTGTAGATAGAATTAATTAAAAAATAATTAAAATTGTTGGCTATTTTACCCTCTTTATATTATTAATATTTTTTTAAAGTTCTTACAAGAAAGATCAAATTAAAAACTTAAAAAATTCTCTTTAAATTATTGATATTTCCTTAAAATTCCTACAAGAAAGATAAAATTAAAAACTTGAAAATGAAATAGTCATAATCTTTACCTATAATATTATAAATATTTGGAATTGATAAGGATAAAATTATCAAAAAATAGAGATTGTGCTTTTCGCGCCAATAATTTTAATTTTTTTTTAGTTATGTCAGTGTACAAACTGTTGTTAAAGGCAATATTGTCTTTACACAGTCAACTAACGGTCAATGTTAAAATTAACTGACGGTAGGGGGTATTTTACAAATAAATAAATTCTCGCCATCTACTTGCAACAAGCCCAAATCTCAGGGGAGTTTTTTAAAAATTACCCGTGAAATATTACATAATGCCTCATTGACATCAAATCATTTAAATTTGTTTTCTTTAAAATAACAATAACTGAGTGGACGAGCCTTCTATTTCAACAGAAAAAATTATAAACGGTCCATCCTTAGTTTATTTTATTATTAAAAATATTATAAAATTTTAAATGTGTTTAATTTTATATTCAATGTATGTAATTTGTATCAACCATCACTAAAAATATATAATTATTCTTACAAAATGACAAAATAAAGCAAATATAAATTATTAATAGTTGTTATTTTGTAAAGATAATTCGTTTATTGGTAGACAATCGATAGACATTGTAAATAATAAGTGAAAAATCCAAAAAATTTAAATGTTTGTACGTTTCTGATAACATGATAATTTTTGGGTGAATAACTAATAAGTTACCTTTCAATAAACTCCTAAAAACTAAATACAAGATAAGGCTACAACATAAGTCCTCAAAAACGATGATTCTCTACATAAAACAGGACGTTTTGTTTTGATCAAATGGTTATGCATGGAAGGTTTACACAAGGTAATTCTATTCCCTTAACACAACTTATGTACATCAATACATTTGTAAATCCAATCTGGAGGATTCTTCTTCAATCTATAATACTAATAACAATAATAGCAGCAGCGGTGGTGATGACGGTGGCGGTGGTGGTGACGGTGACGGTGGCGGTGGTAATAATAATAATAATAATAATAACAACAACAACCAGCACACAGGTTATGGATGACACATAATTTATTGTTTTGTTTATAGATTACATGTAATTCATTAAACAATCAAACTGATGACATGTCATCTGTGACGTTCATTCGACTGACATTCATAAATACTATGCACTAGCGCATACTCTAGATCACAGATTGCTTATATTATGGTTGGTAACGACATGTTGTATAATATATAAATTTATCTTGACTTGACCTCTTTCTTCTTAGATAGTGTTTGTTTGAAATATAAATAAACTTGAATTAGTCTGAATTCTAAATAGAGCTGACTGTTTGAATCTGAATGATATGTTTATTTTATTTTTTTGTCTGAATCACTAAAAATAAATATTACGTTGTTTATTTAGCTTAAAAAATCTGAAAACTAATATTTTTACATTTATACCCTTACAAATTATAAATGTTAGCAAATAATAAACATTTCAAAGAATATAAATAAGATAATAAATTATCATAATATAAATCATATTCAATTGAATACAACTTTTTAATATTCTATATTATATATGTTAATCAATTTCATTATAGTTTATGATGTTTTTATATGAAAAATATTCATAAATAATTATGAAGATAAATAATGCTAATCTGAAGAAAATAAAAAAAAAGATAAAAATAATTGTAGTCTACCACTATATATTATCACAAGTTATACGGAGATGGGTAATAATGCTAATTATTAAATTTAATTCACGTAAGGGTAAAAAATTAATTAATTAAATAAAGATATTTTGGAAAATATTTTTTAACAATATTATTCAGACTTTTTAGATTAAGTAGAAAGATAAAAAAATTAGTTTAATAACTTAATGACTTAATGGTTGAAAATTTTCATTAAGTTGAAAAAAAAAACAGACTTAATGACTTATCTGATTAAAATTAAGTCAATTAAGTAAAAAAAAAAAACAAATGGCCCCTTAATTAATAAACAACGTATCATCTAAAAAGTTGAATTCCAAATGATTTTAATAAAAATAAAAGATTTTTTTTAACAAAGACATGGAATAATGATCATTACATTTATAATTGTACCAAAAAAAAAAGACAAAAATAAGTGTGATCACAACATTGAAGTTCCAATTTAAAACCCAACCATTATAGGTAACTCATCTATTAGAAGATTAATTTTATAATTATTAAAATTACTTATTTATCATCCAATAGATGGATTATCTAATTTTAATATTAATTATAATAACAATTCCAATTATAATTGCAACTATTAATTACAATTAAATTATAATTATGATTATAGTAAAATGACAAGATAATAAACTCCGTCCATATAAATACATCATTTTACTATAATTTTGTAGACTTAAAATCCATAAACTTTATTTTATTTTTATATTTGTTATATATAGAATTCTTCAAGAATACTCCGTATTTAAGAGAAAATTAATTCATGAGACATATTCTTTCTGAATATTATTATTTAAAAAATGCTTATCAATTAACTAGGGATAGTTTTCGGCACGAAATGAAAAAAAAAATGTATGAAATCTTTTTGAAAGCCAAATATTATAAAGAAGAAAGATATGATTAGCCTTACGATTAGGTAGAATCGAAATTTGTTTCGAAAAAGTTGGTTTGGTTGGATTTTCTGGTTTCAGTTTGACTTTTTTTCTCCTTACAATTATAATAGTGCTAGGTAGCATGACTTAAGAGGACATAAGAAAATTAAAAAAAAAAGGTTACACTTTATAAGAAAATTGAAAAAAATATATAAATATTTGAAGGAATTGACCGAAAATTTTGATTCAAGTTTGATTTTATTCTTGGTGCTATTCTTATTGTTTCTTTAAAATTCAGTATGGAACCAAACCAACTTGTTGCCACGCCTAACTAGCATTTAATAGCCAACATTATAAAAAAAAAAATCATTGTAAAATTTTACTTCAGAGATGAGAAGTCCTCTATATTTCAAGAACATTACTTTCAATAATTTAACAATGCGTTTATCAATTAGTAATCAGAATTGAGTAGAATTTAAAAAGATTGGAATTGAAATGGATCAAAATCATAATTAAAATACATTGTTAACTTAAGTTGCAGAAATCATAATTGGTTGGAATTGAAGTGGAGTACAATCATAATTAAAATTGTTATTCCCTAAATCTTCATAAGAATTCAGATTAAAATTATTGAGTACTATAATTTTGGAAGCATACCTGAATCCATTGTTGTTGTGTAGAGATTCTTGATTCTTGATGATGGACTTCCAAACTAATCTCTATCCTTTGTTAAAGAAATCTCACTTAGAGGATTTTGAGAATAAAAGAAGACTGAGATAGGATGGGGACCATAACCACAGTATATAAGAAAACTAACGAATGAGTTTAATTAAAACCTTCTAGCAGTTATTTTGTATTAACTATCACTTCTGCCCCTCATAGAAGTAATAATTAAAACTCTAGTATCTATGTATTTAACCCACAATAATTATACCCTTAGCCATTTAATTAACATTAAATAGATCACTTAATTATTGGCTAATTAAATAATAGCATACACATTTTTTTTTGTTTCATGTGTGACCCCAAATATTAGATTAATTAAAATTAATTTAACACAAATAAGTTATTGACTTGTAGAGATCAGAATTGGAATATGTTGTATTTCTATTTGTGCATTTATTTATTTTTTCTAGAAATCAAAATAAACTGTTACTAGTGCCAAAATATCTTTAGTTAATTATTGTTGTAGTATTATCATTATCTATAACAACAATAACAACAACAACAACAATAATAATAATAGCAGCGACTAGTACAATACTATTATTACTAATAATAATAAAAATAATAATAAAATATTAAAATGTTAAAAGTACTTTAATAGGTGCACAACTTTTAAATGAGTTGTTGTTTATCATTTTGTAGATGACACGTCATTAACAAATTAATCGTAAAGACAAAATGTCATCCTTGAAATTCACAACATTTATAAATAGTATGCACCACGCTTACTCTGGATGATGTGTCATTTATATTTTTACCCTCAACTACAAGTCATAAGTTTGTAAATCTATTGACGATGTGATGTTATTCTTGCTTGATAAATGATTCTTCATCTAGAAACTGAATTACAAATGTCTTTAATAAAAGTAAGAAATTGTTAGGAATCAAGTAATTGTAAAAAAAAAAAAAAAAGAACACACAAAAATATTATATGATAAAATTTGTAATTATTAAAATTACCTATTTATCATCCAATAGATTGGTTATTGGTTACTCAATTTTAATAATAATTTCAATTACAACTACAACTATTAATTACAATTAAATTTATAATTAATTAATTATGACTATAGTAAAATAACAAGGTAATAAAGTTTGGGCATATAAATATGCTATTGTACATACCATAATATTATAGGCTTGAAATCCACAAACTTCATCTTTTTCTCATAATTTTTATGTCAAAATTCTTCAAGAATACTCTATGTTTACGAAGAAACTGATACAATTTTAAAGGGGTTGAGCTAGCAATTGACTTGGGTCTAACTGTCTTAATTATGAAACTCGATTCAGTAAATGTTGTTAGTCCAATTGATGGGAGTTTGTCTAGCAAGAAAGAGATTGATTGGCTAGAATACGAGATCAAGGGACTTATGGTTAATAGAGCTTACATGATCCTTAAACATGCACCTAGATCTTGTAACGTGGTGGCTCGTAATTTACCCAAAGCTGACTTTTCCTTTTCCAGAAGGGTAAATTTAAATTAAAAATTCTCCTGTAGAAATTGCCAGCCTCTTCTAATGTTTTTATTCGGTTATTATTGACCGGTATTTTCTCCTAAAAGAAGTTCTAACTTCGAGAGTGGATTCTAGACATTTTCCCCGGAGGTTTAGTACTCATTCTAGAAATTATGAAACAGGAATAAGCATGTCATCATCCACCAAAGATGAAGCAATTTTGTAATTTGTAGCTTTCTAGAAAATTCCTTGGATAATATATCAAGGGTATCTGTGGACTCTAGAATATTCCTAGGTTGTCGGCCATCTTTCAGTAAATAAACCTGAGAATTTCATCATATTATATAGCAGGTTGGTAAGTTTGTTTTGGAATGCTTTGATAATTTTGGTAGAATATGAATAGTGATGGCCGTGATGCTAAAGAAAAAAGAATAGTCCCTCAAAACAACGAATAAGATCAGGGGGTAGGAAATCTTTCACAAAGCTTGAATAGTTTTTTTTTTTTTTAATAACATTGATCGTGCTCCGGTCTTGACTGTACAGTGTGCCAAATTTTTTTATGTGTGTGTAAATTGTGAACTGTGAAGTAGAGAAAACACGCATTTAGGTGAAGATTTTTTTATTTTTATTTTTTAAAGAAAAAAAGGTTCCCAAATTATTGAAGATATTTTTCCCCAATTTTCAGATAAAGTCTTAATCTGATAGATCCCAGATCTTTTCTAAAATATAGTAGCCTCAAAGGCATGAGGCATAAACAAGCATATCATATATAAGCTGTTGGAGCGTCGTTCTAAATGTAAGATAATTAAGAAAAATATATTCTCCATTGTCAAAAAGCACAAAAACAGATACACTACAGCTATAGCATTTTCTACAAGCAAAATGGCCCTACAGCTTTTCTCTAACCTCTCCACATTTAAGTTACTACATTCCTTATTCACAGGGGTAACTATATAACATAATGCTTCAACGCTTGGAGAATACCACCAAGATCAGCATTGACATGGAAACTACAACCTTGAAACCTGAGGTCTCCCAGAAATTCTGTTTCTCGGTACCCACATGTGCGTCTTGTTGCTTTGCGGCTAATTGATCTCTGAGTTCTTTAATAGCTTTGTCCCTTCGTTCTCCCATCTGTTGTGTGACATATAACATCAATTAAACATAACAGAAACATGTAATAGATGTTGAATTTGGTACCAGTAAGAACGGTGGATTGGTGTAAGGTCCCGAAAATGGATGAGTGGAAATGATCTTCCAAGCTCAAGCAAGTTACACGGGCTGATGAGTGCTACGTGTTCTTGACTACTAGGAAAAGAAAGGAATTTGTAGAATAAGACCATGGGAACTTGCACCAGGTCTAGGGGCCACCACAAGGTATTAGTGGGTGGACCACTAATCAGTTGATGCATGAATGCATAGTTCAGTGAAATGAAATGGACCACTTACTATATTATTTATAAATGTGGTCCATCCAGCTTTATGAAAAGCAGTAATTTTTTAATAAACTGCACTAAAAGAAATCTTATTCACTGCAAACCATCGCATCATCCCACTGTGATATGAAATATTTAAAGACATTAACATTACCCTTTGAAGCTTTCTTGTTTGAGCACGTGCTTCCTGGAGGCAGAATTCCAACTTCAACACCCTCTTCTTTAGTTCCTGATCTGCTCGCCGTTGCTTCTCTAACTGTTACAGAAAACAATTGTAAGATTATAATTGGATGAGTCACAGATAGTGACAAAAATGAAATAATGAAATGATACCATTCTCAAAAAGGCAATAATTAACAGAGCATGAAGTACCTGTGATTCCAATTCTTTAGTTTTTAGCTTCCAGTGGGCAGACATAATCTTTATTTCATCTTTCAGCTTGTGTATTTCTTCATCCTTAACAACCAGAAGTTTATTAATTCTCTCGAAATTCTTTGGAGAAACCTCATCCAACAATTTCCTCAGTTCACAATCCTTGTTTACTCCAGCTTTGGCAATGGTTTGCATGATATCTTGCTCGATTCTGAAAACTTCATCTTTCAATTGCTTCTGGGAAGATTCTCTTGCTTGAAGATCCTTTTGCAAATTATCTAACTGCTGTCCTAGTCTAGTTACACGATCCTCGTGCTCCTTTAATGAACTATTCTTCTCATCTAATTCTTTCACCAATGCTAAGCACTGAAGCTGTGCTGATTGAGCTGATGCAGCACTTGCATCTGCAGTTGCTTTAGTGGCAGCAAGCTGTGATCCAAGTCCATCCAGCTGCATCAGGTACTGCTTCCCCAAAAATTAAGATCAGACTCACCAAAGGTACAGCACAATAGTACAGTTTGAAATAACTAACATATATGAAAAGTGCGCAATAAAAAATGATCATACTGCAAACCAAAAACAAATCAAGTAGTGACACAAGGAATATGGCCCTTGGATATCCTCAATTATACCACATAACCATATCAACAAAAACAATTGGCAATCTTTTCCCCCCTGATTCTACTAAATACAGCCTAGTTAAGTTAATTATGATCTTTTTGTTTTTGGGTCTTTGTTTCTTTTATTTTTGGTGGGGTGGGTTGAGTGGAGATGGGAATGTTTAAGAAACTAATAGCTAATGTCCCAAGATGGGAATGGAGATGGGAATGTTTAATTTCTTGGAATGTTGAGTGGAGATGGGAGTCAATGTCCCAAGATGCAATTAAATCATCAGAGCATTGGCAACATAATATGAGCATATGGATAACTTGTTCAAATCCCATGGAAAATTGGGAAGCATTAGCTATTGCAATTATGGATCTATGATTTCCACCAAAAACAAAAAAATAAATATGTAATTAACTTCTAATAATTGATACCTAAAAGGGTGAACAAGAAGCTAAAGCTCCTTTTGTTTGTCTAATCAGGTTGCTTTTTACCCACGTGTGCAAGATACAGATTTATGCAAATAAAAATTGATATTGCTTATTTAATGTGCTATGATAAAAATACAACCTACTTTGGATTCTGTAAGTATAACAGTTTGTTAAAGATGTGAGAGGTGCTAGTATAACAGTTTGTTCCGATTATGACCTCCAATACACACACACACTCGAGGACAAGGCACAAAAGTAAATTTTAACTAATCTTTTTTTTTTTATCATCAATAAGAAATTGACTAGAATTTTTGGATGTTCTAATAATTTATGATTACAAGAGTTCATGCTAGTACCAGACTAAAGTTGCTAAGCAAGAGAAATGAGGGAATCTGATCACTTGTATAAAATAATTTATAATCTCACTGGAAACCACAATTTGTAGTGGATGCAGCATTAACCGAGCTAATGAGTGGCCATGAAGGTTATGGGAAATTAAAATAGCAGGCAGAACTCCCTACCATCTTTATCACGCACCATTCATTATGTACCATCTTGAAGGAAATGGTATCAATGCATTACACGAAGCATGAGAAACAGAAGAGAAAGAACAAAGAAAAAAGATACCCAATCATAAGACCAGGAAAATCGTGCATCTACCATATAAATTCAATCTAGGAAGATAGAAGCTATTTTATGTCTAAAACTGGCTCAATTTATGAACTTAATCTCCAAGCTAAAAAGACAAATTTATGGAATCAGTCAAGGCACAAATAAAGGTAAGACAATAATATAATATCTGAAACACATGGTCACCTTTCCCTCACTGGGCTGCCCATCCAAATTAACAAAGAAAATTCCAAAAGGCATCTTAAAAAGATGAGGACAAGATTCATGGATTATACGATAGCTTCAAGCAGCAATCCAAAAAAAAAAAAAAAAACCTACCATAATCCAAGATCAAGAAAATAAACTTGTTTTAAGTGAATCATGTTCCCAAATTTCATTGAAATCATAAATCAAAAGCAAAACATCAGATAGCAGCTAAAACAAGAAAATTAAAAATTAAAAAAAAATTAATCACCTTCTCAGCTGTACAAGCTGAAGCCTGTAGCTGACCATTTCTCTCCTCTAATGTCTTCTGCAATTTGCAAATCTCATCCTCCATGTTCTTTGCCTTCATCTCTGCTTCCTGTGAAAAGCAAAAACCAAACTCAATATAATAATATTAACAAACAAACCCACCACATGACCCCACGCGCAGAAAGGCTTTCAGCTTCCCAAAAGACAAAATGATTGAAGCCAAGATTTGAACCACAAAAAAAAAAAAAAACAACATATGAATTAATCATCAAAACTACACAAAAACAAAACTCAAAATCAAGATTCAAGTACCTGTCTTGTTAGGGTTTCTTTAACAAAACACTGTTCTTGCGAAGCCAAACGGGTCCTTACTTCCTTTAACTCTGCTGCTAAAGACACAACATTCTTTCTAAAACTTTGCTTCTTCTCGTTCAAATCCTTCAACAAAGGATCAATCTCTCTAGCAGGAACAGAAGAAGATGAGGAGGAGGAAGATGTTGACATGGATGATCTATGGCCAGAAGCTGACATAAAAAATCAAAACTTTTGATCCAACGGTAGCCGTTGAAAGATCTAAAAACCAAGTGTCCACACACTGAATCAAAGCCTTGAAATCGAGTGATCAGTGATTCACGGCCCTTAGAGCGAAAGCTATTATCTTCTCCATATCTGCATGCGAAGAAGGGTAGTTGTGCATTAAATTTAAAGCATCTCCCAATAAACCCCAAAAAAATAAAAAATAAAAAATAAAGAATAAAGAATAATAACTTTAAAAATACTAAAAGGGGATGCAAATTTTCAACTTGAAAGTTCAAAATCTACGTCAAATTAACATAACTTACACATGTAATCAATCATTTGTTTGGGAAAATCTGGTTCGTGTAAAATAAATAAAATTATTTCAAAAAATAAAAACAAAATTTTTTTTTTTATGGCAGAAAATAGACCATACTGGACCAAACTAGACTATTATGAAGAGAGAGAATTAAAACAACACGTAAAGGGTCTGTCCATTTCAGCTAATAAATATATGTGAAGACTCCTCGTGGAGAGAGAATAACAATTAAAAAAAAAAAACACTCAGAAGATCAACGGAACTCAAAAAAATTCAAACTTTTGAAGTGATTTGAGTTGCTTGAAGCGAACCCTCTTACCTCTTTAATTTTCTCGAGAAAATACGCTCGAATCAAAATCATTCAACAGCAAGAAACCAAACCATTACTTGACCAGCTGCCTGCAATTGCATGTGACCAAAAATGACTGTAACATCGCCTCCTTGGCAATGAGCAGGCAAAGTGATCTGACGGCTGTAATCTGATGGGCTGATGGAATCAGAGGGCTATGAAAGGGAAAAAATTTGAACGAAAATGGTAAGAAGTAAGCACTGGTGGAATTTTTTAGGGATTTTTTGGGAATTTTGAGACCTTTTTTTTTGTCTTATATGGGATGAGTTGTTGCGTTTGAGAGACAGACAGAGGAGAGAGAAAGTGTTAGGTTCGGGAGTTCAATGTTTATACGTCAGTGGGGAACCCGAAGCTCGGTCCAAACCTCGGGCTTAGAAAATGACAGAATCCGAACCTTTGGTTTTGGTAAAATTAGATTCGTCCATCGTTTGACTTCGAGTTTGAGCGCGGCAATTCAAAATTTTGAGGAGGCAAATGAGTTTCTGCCACGTAAGAGTTCTTTTGATAAAAGGCCAAAAAAAAAAAAAAACAATGATAGGATTATGAATTTTGGATATGAAGGTCATATTCTAATTGACATGGTTTATTGTAGAGAGTGATGTGATGATTAGTTATTAACTTTTATCAGTTTCTATCTAAACAATAAATTTATGCACTTAAATTGTGAGTCATTAACCTTTTTCTTATTTAGTAGTTATCATAACACTCATAATTTATAAGAAATTATCTTCAATTTTTTTATTTTTTTTATGTATTTTAATATTTTGTTTTGATTAATGTGTTTCGACAACTATTCTCAAACAAGACCTTTATTTGAGCCATTAATTACATCAAACATGTAGCTTATGAATTTCTTTTTCAAGTCAATTTACAAAGCATAAGGTTGAGAAGACAATGTAGCCCATCGACGACAAATTTGCACCCTCAATTTTAAGGTTCAGGTTCGAGAATTATAAATATTTGTAGACTTTGATTGGAATAACAATGTTAAAAAAAAACAGTTATGGAAATAATCGTTATATTTTGAAAGTACAATAGACCTACGTCTGTATATTGTACATTTTAATTAATTTTTTTTAAAAAAAGAGTTATGCTTGGGGATGGCAAAATTATCCGGATCTGGAAGATCTAGATCTTAAAATATCAGGATTCGTGCATATCCGAATGCAAATGCATCTAGAAAATTGGATATTTGGATTTGTATTATTTTTTAATTAAATTATTTATTAAAATAAAATTAAATGAAAAAATATATAAGTAAAATAAAAAACATAACATGACTAATTAAAAAATGTAGAAGTTAAATTAAATTAAAAAATATATTGTGATTCGCATTATTTTTTAATTAAATTATTTATTACATTAAAATTAAATGAAAAATATATAAGTTAAATAAAAAAACATAATAGGATTAATTAAAAAATATAGAAGTTAAATTAAATTAAAAAATTATTGGGATCTACTTTATTTTGTAAATAAATTATTTATTAAGTTAAAATTAAATAAAAGATATATAAGTTAAATGAAAAAACATAATTGGATTAATTAAAAAATATAGAAGTTAAATTAAATTAAATTAAGAAATATATTGGGATCCACATTATTTTATATGGATTTGTGGTCTTTTTATAATTTTATTTGTGAATTTGTGGTGATGCTAGACTTGAATTTATGTTATTCTTGATGTTTGATTTATATTGTGGTATTTTTATTTGTGACTTTATGGTGTTGTATGTTATTCTCAGTATTAAATTGTTGATTGTAGAATTATGATTAGATTTTATTTAATATTATTAGGTAAACTGTTGAATTTTAAATTATATTTTAAATTATTGAATTTTAATTTTTACGAATCCGAATATCCGAAATGTCTGCCCGCAATCCGTGCGGATTTTACCCGCATCCGGATGCAAGAATATCAATCCATATCTGGATCCAAATTTTACCATCCCTTACTCATGCCCTTTTGCTAATTACTATGACAAAATTACATGGAAAAATGACGAGAAGGATTAGCTGGTAAATTCATACCACTGAATTGAATATTAAGGGAATCACAACCTTACGTAATGGGTTAAGTTCATTTAACTTTAAATTTTAATTTTTCATTTATTGATAATCTAATTCAATGACATATGGATGAGGAATTCTTGCTTTATTCTTTTTGAAAATGTGGAAGGTGGATGATAAAGTGTACATTAATGTGTTTCTCTGTCTTCTTTAAAATTTAATCTCAGATATCCAAACAAAGAACACTAATTGAAACCTACCTGATTAACCTTTTGTAAGTTACAGGATGAAGGCATAACAGCTAACCTTTAACTTGAAAATTCACACCATTTAATTGAATAGATCGAACAAATGAAGTTTAAGTTATTAATTTAAGTCGGATTTTAAGTCTAGAGAATTCCCCTATTGCATTTGGTTGGGCTTTTACGGTCGAAGTAATGGTTTAATTCTAGAGTATAGCTACTGCCAATTGGCACCTCATTTACAATCTTAATTATAGCCCCCTAAATTATTGATTCTAAATTACAATTATTTCATCGGAATTACCAAACGACAAATGATCTTCTCTCGCGTCCTCTCTTACACCCTATTGCATTTTAAGCCCTTGTTTATTTACTTGTACAACTTAAAATTTTTGTTTGTTTTTTTTTTATTTGACAAATATATATTAATATCTTGGAATCATAGTGAAAAAAATCATAGAACCAAGAGGATCCATCCCAGAAAAAAATTAATTTCATCATTTTTCTTAATTTTAGCTGGAATCTGGTTTTGAAAAAAAAATTGGATTAATATCTACAATTCATAGAAAAATGTCAGATATAAATATTATTGTGATGGTTCTACAAGCGTTTTAGATAGGATTTTTTTTTAATATGAAATTTGAATGAATCTAAATTTTTCTTAAGTCTGAATGAATTTGAATACAAATGTCTGAATTATATGTTGGTTTTTCATTGTTTAATATCTAAATATAAGCGATATATGTTTTTTTATTTTTATAAATAAAAAGCATTTTAAACATAATTATTTGACATTTATATCCTTATCAATAAAAAAATTAGATTTTATAATTTAGAAAACAAATATATTTCATAGAGATAGTTTTGGAATAAAACATTTACTTATGAAAATTGAAAAGTTAATTTTATAATTAGGTTTTATCATTTAAATAAAGTCAAAAAAGTTTTTTTTGTTAAGATTAAATGTCTAAAAATTAGACTTACGTTACACAAAAAAAAATAAAAAATATCTAATATTAATAAAATTTTAGAATTCAGACGGTTAGTAAACAAGCCCTTACACTATATATGAAATTAATCATTAATGGCTAATTGGTAACATAAAGTGATGAGGTTTTTTTTTTCAACTAAAATGGGGTTTATTAGAATTTATTGATGGCATATTTTAGTGGTGTCCTTGGTGATGAGATTTATAATTATAAGATACGAAACTGAGTGCCAGTAGCACAACTCATAATTCTGAATGGATTACAAAACTAAATTCATAAACTGTCATAATTAATCTAAGTGATATGAAACTTCAATTAATTTTATTATTCACATAGTCACGAAACTCATAATAAATCTCACCTCACGATATACCATTTTCAAGAAAATGGGGCAAATAACTAGTCAAACTATCAAAATAACCTTAAAATTAAAAATAGTAAATCTAGTTTTCTGAACAAAATTCAATTAAAAATAAATTGAAATTATTCCAACTCAAAGCTATTTTTAATAACCTTATTTTCAGGATTGGTTGCAAGCCAAAGTATAAAAAAAAATTCCCGCAATATTTGTAAAAATGTGAGGTGGAAGTGTCCTATAAATACATAGCATCGTTGCTCAAAAAAATATCAATCAATCATTAAACAAATAAATAAACAAAAAAATGTCGTTGTCGTCTTCTCTTAGGGTTGCCGCTGCATTATTGTTCATTTGTAATTGTTTGGTGGCAGTCTCAATTGCTACTGATTTTGTGAAAGACGTCGACATTGATGAATGGGGAAAAGAACACGTTAAAGTCCTCGAGGATGGCGCATCCCTATCCCTTTCCCTTGACAAAGACTCAGGTTCAGGCTTCCAAACCAAGGAAGAGTACCTATTCTCGAGATTCGACGTGGAACTAAAGTTAAGCCCAGGTTATTCCGCTGGTGTTGTGACAACATTTTACTTATCGTCTCTTGGGACAAAACACGACGAGATAGATTTTGAGTTCTTAGGAAATGTTACCGGAGAACCAATCACACTCCACACCAACATTTACTCCCAAGGCGAAGGCCGGAAGGAGAAAACCTACAACCTTTGGTACGATCCCTCGGAAGAGTATCACCTTTACTCGGTCGTGTGGAATCCTGAGCGGATTGTGTTCATGGTCGATGACAAGCCCATAAGAGTGCACAACAACCACGAGAAGGACCTAAACCTCCCATATCCGACAAAGCAACCAATGAGGGTATATGCCAGCATTTGGAATGGCGATGACTGGGCAACGAAGGGTGGCTCCGTCAAGATTAACTGGCAATATGCACCTTACGTAGCCCACTATAGGAATCTCAATATAACTGAGTACGAGCAAGGGGAGGATCATCCTCTTACACAGGAGGATAAGGACTACATTGAAATGGTTGAAGAAGAGCACATGATCTACAACTATTGCGATGCTCATGAAAAAGAGCTTGTGCGGGAATGTGACGTGCCAATATATTGATTTTTGGGGTGTAGGAAGGCAAGAGCCAATATAATTGAGGGCATCTATCTACGCCTAATCGAATCACATCCCTAAAGAAGAAGATTAATTATGTTTTAATAAATAATTTTTTTTATTGATTTTGATTTAATTTATGATTCTTTGAAATGTAGTGCTTCACTACGGGGGGAAGGCCATCTATGGCTAGGCAAATGAGCAATAATTAATATGACCCGAATAGACAAATGAGTTTCAACCTCAACCCTTAGCCATTCCTTGCAAACAAGAGACAATGAGTTTCTGTAGTTTGAATCGTTGATCCAGTGAAAGATTAAACTTAATTCATTATCACCTAGCGTTGACATAGCGATTTTTTCCTTTTTTTTCATTCTAATCTTTGCATATTGAAGTTGTTTGATAAAATAATAATGGGGGAAAGCCGTATAGAGAAACCAGGGGACTCTGTGATTGGATGTGTGATGTGGGAAATACTTCAGATTGAAGAAATGCTTACCTTGTGAGTTTGTTTGTACTTGTACTTAGCTTTCTTCTTCTTCTCACTCAAAAGTCAGCTGTGATTTATAGTTTTGTATCAATCTTCTCAAGTGAAATCTTATTCGCAAAACTTTTTTAAGATGTTTAAACAAAATATTCCTTATTGAGGTGCTCATGATGTAAAATGATGAAGAAAATACAATTATTAAACACACTTAAGCAAGAAACATCACACCGCATATCATTCAAGACAGTCAAACAATTCAAATGGTAAAACAACAGTGAAAAGTTAAAACACTCACTAAAAACTTAATCAAGATTTGGTGAGTCACTCAAATTTATTTCGGTGTTTGGTTCACATGGTTGGTATTTCAAATAGGGCTTTATTCTTTGATCATTAACTTTAAATGTGACAATGATTTTTGGATTATGATGCAGCGGAAGTTTAAAATTCAAATATTCCGTTGATTCTAGAGAATACTGGAATAAACGAACAATTAAACTCACGTTGATAAAAAGAATGTTGTGAATTTAGGGGTTAAGACGCGTTGATTCCGTAGAATACCGAGAATTAACTGAACTCAAATACTTACAAAGAGATTTGAAAATTGAAAATATTATTAAAATCGAATATCTGCCTGTAAAAGGTACAAAAGACACTTATTTATACTAACTAAGACTTATCCTAATATAATTAGAAAACATATTTTAATAAGACTTATACTTAAATTAGGAATATTACCTAAATAAGCACTACTTAAATAGTAAGACTCTAAATAGGAAACCAAATTAAACTAGAATACAAATTAATTAAAATATTCATAAATATTATATGTTTAAATCTAATTAGGATTTCTTCAATTTCTTGTTCTGCATCAGATTCTCAATTTCTACAGCCCCATGTGGATATACATTTGTTACAATAAATGAGCCACTCCACTTTGACTTTAACTTTCCTGAAAACAAATGAAGACGAGAATTATAAAACAACACTTTTTGACCGATTTAAATATTTTTCGAAAAATTCTTTTATCATGAAAAATGTTTGTTCTTGCCTTAATAATTCTTGAATTTTCATATGTATCATTTCTTAATTCCTCAAGTTCATTCAATTGCAATTTTCCCACATTACCAGCATTATCCAAATTTGAATTAAAAGATTTAATAGCCCAAAATAATTTATGCTCAAATTCAACAGGTAAGTGACAAGGTTTACCATAAACTAGCCGATAGGGTGACATTCCTAAAGACGTTTTAAATGTAGTACGATATGCCCAAAGTGCATCAGTCAATCGAAGAGACCAATCTTTGTGGTTTGGGTTTACTTTTTTTTTTTTTTACATTTGTTTTATCTCCCTATTTGCTAATTCAACTTGACCATTTATTTGAGGATGATAAGGGGTAGAAATTTTATGTGTAATTTCATATTTTTTTATTAAAGACTCAAATGACTTATTACAAAAATACCTACCTCCATCACTAATAATGGCTCGAGGGATTCCAAATCGACTTAAAATATTTTCTCTTAAAAATTTAACGACAATTTTACTATCACTATTTCGATAAGACATTACTTCAATCCATTTTGAGATATAATCAACTGCAACTAATATGTACACAAATCCAAAAGATGGTGGAAATAGACTCATGAAATCAATTCCCCAACAGTGAAATATTTTCAAGTATGAGATTTAAGGATATCATGTTTCTTTTAGTAATTGATCCTAATTTTTGATAGTTTTCACAATTTTTGCAAAATTCATATGTGTTTTTGAATATTGTAGACCAATAAAATCCACATCATAAAATTTTAGCTGTAATTTTTCTTGAAGAAAAATGTCCACCACATGCTTCAGAATGAAAAAAAAAAATTAATGACACTACTTACCTCATTATCAGGAATGCATCATCGAAAAATCTGATCATGGCAATATTTGAATAAGTAAGGATCATCCCAATAAAATTTCTTTACTTCAACAAAGAATACCTTATTCTCCTGAGTATTCCATTGCGAAAATATTTAACCTGTAACAAGGAAATTAACAATGTTAGCATACCATGGTATTGAAGTAATAGATAATAAAAATTCATCAGGAAATGAATTATTGATGGGTGTTATATCAGTGCAGATTTTAGATGTGAGTCTTGATAAATGATCAGTAACAACATTTTCGGCACCCTTTTTATCTTTGATGGTGATGTCAAATTCTTGAAGTAACAAAATTCAATGAATTAGTCTTGGTTTGGCATCCTATTTAGTCATCAAATATCTCACAACAGCGTGATCAGTAAAAACAACAGTTTTAAAACCAAGCAAATATGAACGAAATTTGTTTAATGCAAATACGATAGCAAGTAATTCTTTTTCAGTTGTCGAATAATTCATTTGAGTACTATCCAAAATCTTACTCGCATAATAAATCACAAACGGCTTAGCATCATTTCTTTGTCCTAAAACAGCGCCAACAGTAAAGTCACTTGCATCGTACATTAATTCAAAAGGTAAAGACCAATCAGGAGATTGCATAATAGTTGCAGATGTCAAAAGGCAAATTATTTTCTCAAAAGATTTTTGGCAATCACCAGTCAATTCAAATGATGCATCTTTTAATAAGAGCTTACAAAGTGGTTCAGATATGATACTAAAATTTTTTATAAACCTCCTATAAAATCCTACATTCCTAAAAAGGATCGCACATCTCTAACTGTTTTTTGGTTATGGCAATTTAGATATGACTTCAATGTTTGCTTTGTCAACTTCAATTCCTTTAACAGATACAACATGACCCAAAATAATTTCAGAAGTAACCATGTAATGACATTTTTTTCCAATTTAAAATGAGTTCTTTTTTAACACATCTTTTTAAAATCTTTTCCAAATTATCAAGGCAATCATCAAAAGAATTCTCAAACACAGTCAAATCATCCATAAAGACCTCTAAATAATGTTCAATCATATAATTGAAAATACCTATCATGCATCTTTGAAATGTTGCAAGAGCATTATAAAGTTCAAATGACATTCTTTTCAATGAAAATGTTCCAAAGAGACATGTAAATGTAGTTTTTTCTTTGTCTTCAAGTGCTATAGGAATTTGATAATAACCTGAATATCCATATAAAAATCAGTAGTAGGGATGTCTAGCTACTCTTTCTAAGATTTGTGCAAGAAATGATAATAGAAAATGATATTTTCTAGTGGCTTCATTTAATTTCCTATAATCAATGCACATGCGTCAACTAAATGTAATTCGTGTTGGAATTAATTCACCTTTTTCATTTTTAACAACAGTGATTTTAGATTTTTTAGGCACTACTTGTGTAGAACTTACCCACTTACTATTAGAGATAAGGTAGATAATTCATGCATCAAGTAACTTAAGAACTTATATTTTTACTACTTCTTTTATGTGTGGGTTTAATCTTCTTTGAGGTTGTTGACATATTTTAGCATTTTCTTCCAAATTGATTCTATGTGTGCAAATTAAAGGATTAATACCTTTAATGTCATTTAAAATCCATCAAATTGCGTTTTTATGCTTTTTAAGAATAGATAGTAACTTACCTTCTTGGGCGCTTGATAAGGCCGAAGAAATCAGAACAGGATAAATTTGTTCTTCTCCAAGATAAGCATACTTTAATCCCTTTGGCAAAGGTTTCAATTCCAATTTAGGTTCTTCTTGTTGTTCAGTCTTTTTAATGATTCCAAGCTCCTCAATTTTTGGTTTCCCATCATCATTTTGTAAAGTTTGACAAGAATCAAACAACAAATTTATATTATAAGTATCATGTTCAAGTTGTTTATTTGATTCAATTCAATTAACCAAACAAATATCACTAAGCTCAGAAAAACTCCATTTTTGAATATTCTCCTCTATACAAGATTCAAGCAATTAATCTTGTAAATCACGATCTTCCCTAAGGTTGTAGATTCTTCCACTAGATAAATATGGTTGTGGTTTATTAGTCAATTCAAAAGTTCCAACAGTATTCCAATATTGTGCATTTTCAGCTAATTGGTCAAGGTAATTTAGTGCATCTTCATGATTTTTATTCATAAATTCATCATTACACATCATTTCTACAACTTGTCTACTTTGTGGTGTTAAACTCTCATAGAAATAAGTAAACAATCGCCAAGTTTCAAAACTATGGTGTGGACATATGTTAAACAATTCTTTAAATCTATCCCAATATTGATATAATATTTCTCCATTTTTTTGAGTGAAAGAAGTGATCTGCCTTTCGAAAGAATTTGTTCTATGAGGTGGAAATAATTTTTTCAAAAACTGTACTTGCATGTTATCCCAAGTTCTTATTGATCCAGATCTAAGGTTTTGTAACCAAGTTTTAACTTTATCTTTTAATGAAAAAGAAAAAAGCTTTAATCTAATTATGTTCGTGCTACAATTTTGGTCTGTATATGTATTACAAACTTCCTCAAAATCTCTTAGATGCAAGTATGGATTCTCAGATTCTAAACTATGAAATGTTGGTAAAAGTTGGAAAATACCTGGTTTGAAGTTGAATTGAGATGCTTCTGGAGAAAATACTATACACAACGGTGCTCCGGTTCTTGTTGGATTCATGTAGTCTCTCAAAGTTCTCAGTTGATTCTGATAATGTTGAGATTGGTTGTCTCCTTGATCAATTGGAGGATTAAGTTAGCCCAAATTGTTTTCGTCTTCGATCTCGTCCATGATTGGTGGTGATGATTGAGATTTACGAATTAACCTACCACTTGAAGTGCGAGACCAATGTCTCATGCAATGATGATGTGTGAGTATAAAATTATGTTGTAAAATTGATATAAAAAAAAGACTGAAAATTACACAAATTAAAGACAAAAGGAAAATTAAATAAACAAGATAAATGTAAAAAAAAATACAAGACAAAAATAAATAAACTAAAAATTAATTAACTAAAATTAAAATAACTAAATAGGCAATAAATCAAACATATAAACAAAGTAAAAGCCAAAAAGAAAAATAAAATAAATGCAAAAATTAAATTGCACAAATAAATAAAAAAAAGAAAAAATTAAAGTATAGGCTCTTTTTTTTTTAATTTTAAAAATTAACAACCAATTAAGTGATTTATTCAAATTAATGGGCCTTGTAATTTTTAAAGTCAATATTCTTTTTATTGAGTCCAAATCAAGTCCAAAGAAGTTTAAATTGTAGGTCCGAATTTGAGATTTATGGGAAATTTTAGCTAGGGACCTATGTGAAAGGTTTTGTGATTTGGTGGTCCAACTGTAATTATGAGAAACATGAGCCAGAAACGATATTTTTTTAGGTACAACTGCAGTTACGAAAGATTTGGGGACAGAAGAGAATGTAAGAAAAGAAAAAGGGGATAATGAAAAATTTACACAAAAGAAAAAAAAAGAAAGGAAAAATAAAACAAAATAAATACCTTTCTCCGGTAACGGCGCAAAAAATTTGACACGACTTAAAAGTATTTGATTTTCTCTCAAGTATAAGAGTGTCTAGTTATAAGATATCTCGGTGAGTATGAGGTTGATCCACAGAGAAATGATTTAATTTATTTTTTAAGTTTATCCAAATAAAAATAAAATTTATAAATATGTAATTTATTTGAGAAAAAGTATAAAATTGAATTAGTTAGGGTTATGAATCCACTTTTAGTAATAAATACAATTTAACAAATTCTTTTTATTTTTATTTTATTTCCCAAAAGATTAATTGTATAAATTAAAATCATTTTCCCATTTATTTTATTGTAGATTAAGAATTTAATGTGCCAAAACTTAATTTGTCTACATTAAATCAAAATACCATTTTTTTCATATTTTATACTAAGATATTAAGAATTTATTGTGCCAAATTCCTATTTTTGTCTACACTAAATCAAAATTTTAAAATATAAAATATGGATAAAATTAAATAGAAAACAATTTAATTTATAAAATTAAAATAGAATTTAATTAAACCATATTTTTTTACTAAGAGTTTCACCTTCCCCTAACTATGAATATTTAGTTAAACATTTTTGAAATAAAGAAAATTGTTACAATTGAAAAACACATAATTAAAAAAGGAATTTGAAAATTGAAATAAAACTAATTTTATTGATTGAAAATATATTATAAAGAGAGATGAGAAGAAGAATTTGGGGGAAAAGAAGAGAAGAGAAGGTGTGTTCACCCCGCTCTCTATTTATACTAGTACATGGTAAATCCACACCACACAAATAAAAAAATCTAATTATATCTTAACCTTATATTTGTCTCACTAATAATCCCACTAATAAAACATAAACCTAACTTATTCACTCAAGTATATCCAACACATTCCACTAAAAATTACTATACCTAACATGATAAAAACTTATAATTTTATAATTACCACATTTATCGTGGTAAAAACGTAAAAATTTACAACAAAAGTCTCGGCTCCTCCTTGACAATGACATAATTTCTCGAACTTCCGGAATTCAAATTTAACATCCATACATTTGTTTGCAGTCTCAAATTGCATGAAATTATTATTTTTACCTAATGAACACACAAAAATACACAAAATCAAATATTTAGAAAAATAATTAGAAATTCACAATATGTTAGACAATTACAAATATAAATTATATTAATAGCACAAAATAATATTTTTATCCCTTAATAAACATTTTAACACTAATCATGGATATTTCCACCCCACTATTTTTATAAATCCACCCCACCTTCATAAAATAATTACAATAAGTTCACATTGTTTTATAGAATTACAAATTAATAATAAGTTTGAACAATTAATTAATTAAATCATTCTTATAATATTTTTTTTTCTTTCTTTGTCTTTAAACAATGTTTAACAATTTAAGGTTGCTTTAAGATAAGTTTAATTTAACTAATTTACCCTTATAATATAAAATAACCAAATTACCCTAAGAAATATATTATTGTAACTAATTGTTTAGGCATTTAGTTTTATGTTTTATAATCTAATATGTTTTTAAAAAAATTTAATAATTTTCAATACTCCAGATGTCCTAATTACACCTCGTTAGTTTAGTAGAATATTAATAATCATACTAAAAAAGTACTACTTATACATCATTAAAATATAATTTTTTGTATATAAATTTATTAAAGTTAAAGTAAATTTTTAGATATTTTTGCTACTTTTACCTTATGAGGTTAGAATAATTATATTAATTTATGTTAAAACAACCTTATTGATCAAATATAAAAAAAAATAGTCTCATAAAAAATTAGTTAATGAATATGGATTTAATTGGTTAAATTTTAAATTTCTTCTTAATTTGAATTTTTTAAAAATATGTGCACTTGTTGTAATAATTTTTTTAAAATTGGGGTGGGTTAATAAAAATTATGGGGTGGAAATATCACCACCCCAACTTAAAATGATGAGGCTATTTTTCAACTAAAATGGGGTTTATTAGAGTTTATGATATTGATGGCATATTTTAGTGTAGTGTCTTTAGAGATGAGATTTATAAGATAAGAAATGGGGTGCCAATAACACATCTCTTAATTATGAATAGATTCGTCGCTTATTTTGGATTTAGCCGAATAATAATAATAATAATAATAAGTTTATGATTTATCGTACAAAATTCTAAAAGAAAAAAAATACTAATTTTTTGGAAAATAAACAAGTTTTAGAAGTTTAAATCATACGGTAACTAGCAAATTAGAAGGGATTAAAAGAAATATGCTAAGTTTTACATATCGTTAGGTACCCAACTTATATAAAAACAAAGTGATGCTAAGTACAAGGGGTTTTTTTATTTAAATATCCCCCATTTGTACTAATATAGCAAATTTATACTCCATTATATATATATATCTCATAAAAGTGTAAAAAGTCAAAAATACCATAAAAAACCATTCATCTACATTTTCTTCCTCTCTCATGTCTTCTACATAATAATATAATCAAAGTTTAGTATACTCGACTTTTTACCGGACTTAATTAGAAGGAAAATTTTCATTTCAATTTAAGTCGAGTATTCTCGACCAATTACCGAACTTCCATGAAAAATTGAGAATTTTTACTGAATGAATATTGGGTAAGGTTAAATTAAGATAAAGTATTCTTGACTCTTTACTTGACTTATTTGAAAAGTCGAGAATTTTCTAAATAATTTTTTATTTCAATTGAAATCGATTATTCTCGACTATTTACCCGACTGACATGGAAAAGTCAAAAATTTATACTAAATTACTAATTGTGCATGGTTTGATTGAAAGTCGAGTATTCTCGACTATTTACCCAATTTTAAGGATATGGGTTCAATTTTATGAGAATTTAGTTATGATTATTTTTGTACTTTCTCTAATTTTTTAAAGTTTATATGTGTAAAACTTAAGACTGTTATAATTTAAAGTATTTATTGGGTATTTTGGAAGAAATGGGGGATATCCCACGCAATTCTCTCAAGTACAAGACCAAATTCATAAACTCATAATTAATCTAAGTGATATGAAACTTCAATTAATTTTATTACTCACATAGTCACGACACTCATAATAAATCTCACCTCACGATATACCATTTTCAAGAAAATGGGGGCAAATAACTAGTCAAACTATCAAAATAACCTTAAAATTAAAAATAGTAAATCTAGTTTTCTGAACAAAATTCAATTAAAAATAAATTGAAATTATTCCAACTCAAAGCTATTTTTAATAACCTTATTTTCAGGATTGGTTGCAAGCCAAAGTATAAAAAAAAATTCCCGCAATATTTGTAAAAATGTGAGGTGGAAGTGTCCTATAAATACATAGCATCGTTGCTCAAAAAAATATCAATCAATCAATAAACAAATAAAAAAAAAAATGTCGTTGTCGTCTTCTCTTAGGGTTGCCGCTGCATTATTGTTCATTTGTAATTGTTTGGTGGCAGTCTCAATTGCTACTGATTTTGTGAAAGACGTCGACATTGATGAATGGGGAAAAGAACACGTTAAAGTCCTCGAGGATGGCGCATCCCTATCCCTTTCCCTTGACAAAGACTCAGGTTCAGGCTTCCAAACCAAGGAAGAGTACCTATTCTCGAGATTCGACGTGGAACTAAAGTTAAGCCCAGGTTATTCCGCTGGTGTTGTGACAACATTTTACTTATCGTCTCTTGGGACAAAACACGATGAGATAGATTTTGAGTTCTTGGGAAATGTTACCGGAGAACCAATCACACTCCACACCAACATTTACTCCCAAGGCGAAGGCCGAAAGGAGAAAACCTACAACCTTTGGTACGATCCCTCGGAAGAGTATCACCTTTACTCGGTCGTGTGGAATCCTGAGCGGATTGTGTTCATGGTCGATGACAAGCCCATAAGAGTGCACAACAACCACGAGAAGGACCTAAACCTCCCATATCCGACAAAGCAACCAATGAGGGTATATGCCAGCATTTGGAATGGCGATGACTGGGCAACGAAGGGTGGCTCCGTCAAGATTAACTGGCAATATGCACCTTACGTAGCCCACTATAGGAATCTCAATATAACTGAGTACGAGCAAGGGGAGGATCATCCTCTTACACAGGAGGATAAGGACTACATTGAAATGGTTGAAGAAGAGCACATGATCTACAACTATTGCGATGCTCATGAAAATGAGCTTGTGCGGGAATGTGACGTGCCAATATATTGATTTTTGGGGTGTAGGAAGGCAAGAGCCAATATAATTGAGGGCATCTATCTACGCCTAATCGAATCACATCCCTAAAGAAGAAGATTAATTATGTTTTAATAAATGATTTTTTTTATTGATTTTGATTTAATTTATGATTCTTTGAAATGTAGTGCTTCACTACGGGGGGAAGGCCATCTATGGCTAGGCAAATGAGCAATAATTAATATGACCCGAATAGACAAATGAGTTTCAACCTCAACCCTTAGCCATTCCTTGCAAACAAGAGACAATGAGTTTCTGTAGTTTGAATCGTTGATCCAGTGAAAGATTAAACTTAATTCATTATCACCTAGCATTGACATAGCGATTTTTTCCTTTTTTTTTTCATTCTAATCTTTGCATATTGAAGTTGTTTGATAAAATAATAATGGGGGAAAGCCGTATAGAGAAACCAGGGGACTCTGTGATTGGATGTGTGATGTGGGAAATACTTCAGATTGAAGAAATGCTTACCTTGTGAGTTTGTTTGTACTTGTACTTAGCTTTCTTCTTCTTCTCACTCAAAAGTCAGCTGTGATTTATAGTTTTGTATCAATCTTCTCAAGTGAAATCTTATTCGCAAAACTTTTTTAAGATGTTTAAACAAAATATTCCTTATTGAGGTGCTCATGATGTAAAATGATGAAGAAAATACAATTATTAAACACACTTAAGCAAGAAACATCACACCGCATATCATTCAAGACAGTCAAACAATTCAAATGGTAAAACAACAGTGAAAAGTTAAAACACTCACTAAAAACTTAATTAAGATTTGGTGAGTCACTCAAATTTATTTCGGTGCTTGGTTCACATGGTTGGTATTTCAAATAGGGCTTTATTCTTTGATCATTAACTTTAAATGTGACACTGATTTTTGGATTCTGATGCAGCGGAAGTTTAAAATTCAAATATTCCGTTGATTCTAGAGAATACTGGAATAAAAGAACAACTAAACTCACGTTGATAAAAAGAATGTTGTGAATTTAGGGGTTAAGACGCGTTGATTCCGTAGAATACCGAGAATTAACTGAACTCAAATACTTACAAAGAGATTTGAAAATTGAAAATGTTATTAAAATCGAATATCTGCCTGTAAAAGGTACAAAAGACACTTATTTATACTAACTAAGACTTATTCTAATATAATTAGAAAACATATTTTAATAAGACTTATACTTAAATTAGGAATATTACCTAAATAAGCACTACTTAAATAGTAAGACTCTAAATAGGAAACCAAATTAAATTAGAATACAAATTAATTAAAATATTCATAAATATTATATGTTTAAATCTAATTAGGATTTCTTCAATTTCTTGTTCTGCATCAGATTCTCAATTTCTACAGCCCCATGTGGATATACATTTGTTACAATAAATGAGCCACTCCACTTTGACTTTAACTTTCCTGAAAACAAATGAAGACGAGAATTATAAAACAACACTTTTTGACCGATTTAAATATTTTTCGAAAAATTCTTTTATCATGAAAAATGTTTGTTCTTGCCTTAATAATTCTTGAATTTTCATATGTATCATTTCTTAATTCCTCAAGTTCATTCAATTGCAATTTTCCCACATTACCAGCATTATCCAAATTTGAATTAAAAGATTTAATAGCCCAAAATAATTTATGCTCAAATTCAACAGGTAAGTGACAAGGTTTACCATAAACTAGCCGATAAGGTGACATTCCTAAAGACGTTTTAAATGTAGTACGATATGCCCAAAGTGCATTAGTCAATCGAAGAGACCAATCTTTGTGGTTTGGGTTTACTTTTTTTTTTTTTCATTTGTTTTATCTCCCTATTTGCTAATTCAACTTGACCATTTATTTGAGGATGATAAGGGGTAGAAATTTTATGTGTAATTTCATATTTTTTTATTAAAGACTCAAATGACTTATTACAAAAATACCTACCTCCATCACTAATAATGGCTCGAGGGATTCCAAATCGACTTAAAATATTTTCTCTTAAAAAATTAACGACAATTTTACTATCACTATTTCGATAAGACATTACTTCAATCTATTTTGAGATATAGTCAACTGCAACTAATATGTACACAAATCCAAAAGATGGTGGAAATGGACTCATGAAATCAATTCCCCAACAGTGAAATATTTTCAAGTATGAGATTTAAGGATATCATGTTTCTTTTAGTAATTGATCCTAATTTTTGATAGTTTTCACAATTTTTGCAAAATTCATATGTGTTTTTGAATATTGTAGACCAATAAAATCCACATCGTAAAATTTTAGCTGTAATTTTTCTTGAAGAAAAATGTCCACCACATGCTTCAGAATGAAAAAAAAAAAATTAATGACACTACTTACCTCATTATCAGGAATGCATCATCGAAAAATCTGATCATGGCAATATTTGAATAAGTAAGGATCATCCCAATAAAATTTCTTTACTTCAACAAAGAATACCTTATTCTCCTGAGTATTCCATTGCGAAAATATTTAACCTGTAACAAGGAAATTAACAATGTTAGCATACCATGGTATTGAAGTAATAGATAATAAAAATTCATCAGGAAATGAATTATTGATGGGTGTTATATCAGTGCAGATTTTAGATGTGAGTCTTGATAAATGATCAGTAACAACATTTTCGGCACCCTTTTTATCTTTGATGGTGATGTCAAATTCTTGAAGTAACAAAATTCAATGAATTAGTCTTGGTTTGGCATCCTATTTAGTCATCAAATATCTCACAACAGCGTGATCAGTAAAAACAACAGTTTTAAAACCAAGCAAATATGAATGAAATTTGTTTAATGCAAATACGATAGCAAGTAATTCTTTTTCAGTTGTCGAATAATTCATTTGAGTACTATCCAAAATCTTACTCGCATAATAAATCACAAACGGCTTAGCATCATTTCTTTGTCCTAAAACAGCGCCAACAGTAAAGTCACTTGCATCGCACATTAATTCAAAAGGTAAAGACCAATCAGGAGATTGCATAATAGTTGCAGATGTCAAAAGGCAAATTATTTTCTCAAAAGATTTTTGGCAATCACCAGTTAATTCAAATGATGCATCTTTTAATAAGAGCTTACAAAGTGGTTCAGATATGATACTAAAATTTTTTATAAACCTCCTATAAAATCCTACATTCCTAAAAAGGATCGCACATCTCTAACTGTTTTTTGGTTATGGCAATTTAGATATGACTTCAATGTTTGCTTTGTCAACTTCAATTCCTTTAACAGATACAACATGACCCAAAATAATTTCAGAAGTAACCATGTAATGACATTTTTTTCCAATTTAAAATGAGTTCTTTTTCAACACATCTTTTTAAAATCTTTTCCAAATTATCAAGGCAATCATCAAAAGAATTCTCAAACACAGTCAAATCATCCATAAAGACCTCTAAATAATGTTCAATCATATAATTGAAAATACCTATCATGCATCTTTGAAATGTTGCAAGAGCATTATAAAGTTCAAATGACATTCTTTTCAATGAAAATGTTCCAAAGAGACATGTAAATGTAGTTTTTTCTTTGTCTTCAAGTGCTATAGGAATTTGATAATAACCTGAATATCCATATAAAAATCAGTAGTAGGGATGTCTAGCTACTCTTTCTAAGATTTGTGCAAGAAATGATAATAGAAAATGATATTTTCTAGTGGCTTCATTTAATTTCCTATAATCAATGCACATGCGTCAACTAAATGTAATTCGTGTTGGAAGTAATTCACCTTTTTCGTTTTTAACAACAGTGATTTTAGATTTTTTAGGCACTACTTGTGTAGAACTTACCCACTTACTATTAGAGATAAGGTAGATAATTCATGCATCAAGTAACTTAAGAACTTATATTTTTACTACTTCTTTTATGTGTGGGTTTAATCTTCTTTGAGGTTGTTGACATATTTTAGCATTTTCTTCCAAATTGATTCTATGTGTGCAAATTAAAGGATTAATACCTTTAATGTCATTTAAAATCCATCAAATTGCGTTTTTATGCTTTTTAAGAATAGATAGTAACTTACCTTCTTGGGCGCTTGATAAGGCCGAAGAAATCAGAACAGGATAAATTTGTTCTTCTCCAAGATAAGCATACTTTAATCCCTTTGGCAAAGGTTTCAATTCCAATTTAGGTTCTTCTTGTTGTTTAGTCTTTTTAATGATTCCAAGCTCCTCAATTTTTGGTTTCCCATCATCATTTTGTAAAGTTTGACAAGAATCAAACAACAAATTTATATTATAAGTATCATGTTCAAGTTGTTTATTTGATTCAATTCAATTAACCAAACAAATATCACTAAGCTCAGAAAAACTCCATTTTTGAATATTCTCCTCTATACAAGATTCAAGCAATTAATCTTGTAAATCACGATCTTCCCTAAGGTTGTAGATTCTTCCACTAGATAAATATGGTTGTGGTTTATTAGTCAATTCAAAAGTTCCAACAGTATTCCAATATTGTGCATTTTCAGCTAATTGGTCAAGGTAATTTAGTGCATTTTCATGATTTTTATTCATAAATTCATCATTACACATCATTTCTACAACTTGTCTACTTTGTGGTGTTAAACTCTCATAGAAATAAGTAAACAATCGCCAAGTTTCAAAACTATGGTGTGGACATATGTTAAACAATTCTTTAAATCTATCCCAATATTGATATAATATTTCTCCATTTTTTTGAGTGAAAGAAGTGATCTGCCTTTCGAAAGAATTTGTTCTATGAGGTGGAAATAATTTTTTCAAAAACTGTACTTGCATGTTATCCCAAGTTCTTATTGATCCAGATCTAAGGTTTTGTAACCAAGTTTTAACTTTATCTTTTAATGAAAAAGAAAAAAGCTTTAATCTAATTATGTTCGTGCTACAATTTTGGTCTGTATATGTATTACAAACTTCCTCAAAATCTCTTAGATGCAAGTATGGATTCTCAGATTCTAAACTATGAAATGTTGGTAAAAGTTGGAAAATACCTGGTTTGAAGTTGAATTGAGATGCTTCTGGAGAAAATACTATACACAACGGTGCTCCGGTTCTTGTTGGATTCATGTAGTCTCTCAAAGTTCTCAGTTGATTCTGATAATGTTGAGATTGGTTGTCTCCTTGATCAATTGGAGGATTAAGTTAGCCCAAATTGTTTTCGTCTTCGATCTCGTCCATGATTGGTGGTGATGATTGAGATTTACGAATTAACCTACCACTTGAAGTGCGAGACCAATGTCTCATGCAATGATGATGTGTGAGTATAAAATTATGTTGTAAAATTGATATAAAAAAAAGACTGAAAATTACACAAATTAAAGACAAAAGGAAAATTAAATAAACAAGATAAATGTAAAAAAAAATACAAGACAAAAATAAATAAACTAAAAATTAATTAACTAAAATTAAAATAACTAAATAGGCAATAAATCAAACATATAAACAAAGTAAAAGCCAAAAAGAAAAATAAAATAAATGCAAAAATTAAATTGCACAAATAAATAAAAAAAAGAAAAAATTAAAGTATAGGCTCTTTTTTTTTAATTTTAAAAATTAACAACCAATTAAGTGATTTATTCAAATTAATGGGCCTTGTAATTTTTAAAGTCAATATTCTTTTTATTGAGTCCAAATCAAGTCCAAAGAAGTTTAAATTGTAGGTCCGAATTTGAGATTTATGGGAAATTTTGGCTAGGGACCTATGTGAAAGGTTTTGTGATTTGGTGGTCCAACTGTAATTATGAGAAACATGAGCCAGAAACGATATTTTTTTAGGTACAACTGCAGTTACAAAAGATTTGGGGACAGAAGAGAATGTAAGAAAAGAAAAAGGGGATAATGAAAAATTTACACAAAAGAAAAAAAAAGAAAGGAAAAATAAAACAAAATAAATACCTTTCTCCGGTAACGGCGCAAAAAATTTGACACGACTTAAAAGTATTTGATTTTCTCTCAAGTATAAGAGTGTCTAGTTATAAGATATCTCGGTGAGTATGAGGTTGATCCACAGAGAAATGATTTAATTTATTTTTTAAGTTTATCCAAATAAAAATAAAATTTATAAATATGTAATTTATT
Source organism: Citrus trifoliata (assembly GCA_018350135.1). Taxonomy (NCBI): domain Eukaryota; kingdom Viridiplantae; phylum Streptophyta; class Magnoliopsida; order Sapindales; family Rutaceae; genus Citrus; species Citrus trifoliata. The sequence continues at coordinate 18,555,949 of CM031389.1, read as the reverse complement.
TGAGAAAAAGTATAAAATTGAATTAGTTAGGGTTATGAATCCACTTTTAGTAATAAATACAATTTAACAAATTCTTTTTATTTTTATTTTATTTCCCAAAAGATTAATTGTATAAATTAAAATCATTTTCCCATTTATTTTATTGTAGATTAAGAATTTAATGTGCCAAAACTTAATTTGTCTACATTAAATCAAAATACCATTTTTTTCATATTTTATACTAAGATATTAAGAATTTATTGTGCCAAATTCCTATTTTTGTCTACACTAAATCAAAATTTTAAAATATAAAATATGGATAAAATTAAATAGAAAACAATTTAATTTATAAAATTAAAATAGAATTTAATTAAACCATATTTTTTTACTAAGAGTTTCACCTTCCCCTAACTATGAATATTTAGTTAAACATTTTTGAAATAAAGAAAATTGTTACAATTGAAAAACACATAATTAAAAAAGGAATTTGAAAATTGAAATAAAACTAATTTTATTGATTGAAAATATATTATAAAGAGAGATGAGAAGAAGAATTTGGGGGAAAAGAAGAGAAGAGAAGGTGTGTTCACCCCGCTCTCTATTTATACTAATACATGTAAATCCACACCACACAAATAAAAAAATCTAATTATATCTTAACCTTATATTTGTCTCACTAATAATCCCACTAATAAAACATGAACCTAACTTATTCACTCAAGTATATCCAACACATTCCACTAAAAATTACTATACCTAACATGATAAAAACTTATAATTTTATAATTACCACATTTATCGTGGTAAAAACGTAAAAATTTACAACAAAAGTCTCGGCTCCTCCTTGACAATGACATAATTTCTCGAACTTCCGGAATTCAAATTTAACATCCATACATTTGTTTGCAGTCTCAAATTGCATGAAATTATTATTTTTACCTAATGAACACACAAAAATACACAAAATCAAATATTTAGAAAAATAATTAGAAATTCACAATATGTTAGACAATTACAAATATAAATTATATTAATAGCACAAAATAACATTTTTATCCCTTAATAAACATTTTAACACTAATCATGGATATTTCCACCCCACTATTTTTATAAATCCACCCCACCTTCATAAAATAATTACAATAAGTTCACATTATTTTATAGAATTACAAATTAATAATAAGTTTGAACAATTAATTAATTAAATCATTCTTATAATATTTTTTTTTCTTTCTTTGTCTTTAAACAATGTTTAACAATTTAAGGTTGCTTTAAGATAAGTTTAATTTAACTAATTTACCCTTATAATATAAAATAACCAAATTACCCTAAGAAATATATTATTGTAACTAATTGTTTAGGCATTTAGTTTTATGTTTTATAATCTAATATGTTTTAAAAAAAATTTAATAATTTTCAATACTCCAGATGTCCTAATTACACCTCGTTAGTTTAGTAGAATATTAATAATCATACTAAAAAAGTACTACTTATACATCATTAAAATATAATTTTTTGTATATAAATTTATTAAAGTTAAAGTAAATTTTTAGATATTTTTGCTACTTTTACCTTATGAGGTTAGAATAATTATATTAATTTATGTTAAAACAACCTTATTGATCAAATATAAAAAAAAATAGTCTCATAAAAAATTAGTTAATGAATATGGATTTAATTGGTTAAATTTTAAATTTCTTCTTAATTTGAATTTTTTAAAAATATGTGCACTTGTTGTAATAATTTTTTTAAAATTGGGGTGGGTTAATAAAAATTATGGGGTGGAAATATCACCACCCCAACTTAAAATGATGAGGCTATTTTTCAACTAAAATGGGGTTTATTAGAGTTTATGATATTGATGGCATATTTTAGTGTAGTGTCTTTAGAGATGAGATTTATAAGATAAGAAATGGGGTGCCAATAACACATCTCTTAATTATGAATAGATTCGTCGCTTATTTTGGATTTAGCCGAATAATAATAATAATAATAATAAGTTTATGATTTATCGTACAAAATTCTAAAAGAAAAAAATACTAATGTTTTGGAAAATAAACAAGTTTTAGAAGTTTAAATCATACGGTAACTAGCAAATTAGAAGGGATTAAAAGAAATATGCTAAGTTTTACAGATCGTTAGGTACCCAACTTATATAAAAACAAAGTGATGCTAAGTACAAGGGGTTTTTTTATTTAAATATCCCCCATTTGTACTAATATAGCAAATTTATACTCCATTATATATATATACCTCATAAAAGTGTAAAAAGTCAAAAATACCATAAAAAACCATTCATCTACATTTTCTTCCTCTCTCATGTCTTCTACATAATAATATAATCAAAGTTTAGTATACTCGACTTTTTACCGGACTTAATTAGAAGGAAAATTTTCATTTCAATTTAAGTCGAGTATTCTCGACCAATTACCGAACTTCCATGAAAAATTGAGAATTTTTACTGAATGAATATTGGGTAAGGTTAAATTAAGATAAAGTATTCTTGACTCTTTACTTGACTTATTTGAAAAGTCGAGAATTTTCTAAATAATTTTTTATTTCAATTGAAATCGATTATTCTCGACTATTTACCCGACTGACATGGAAAAGTCAAAAATTTATACTAAATTACTAATTGTGCATGGTTTGATTGAAAGTCGAGTATTCTCGACTATTTACCCAATTTTAAGGATATGGGTTCAATTTTATGAGAATTTAGTTATGATTATTTTTGTACTTTCTCTAATTTTTTAAAGTATATATGTGTAAAACTTAAGACTGTTATAATTTAAAGTATTTATTGGGTATTTTGGAAGAAATGGGGGATATCCCACGCAATTCTCTCAAGTACAAGACCAAATTCATAAACTCATAATCAATCTAAGTGATATGAAACTTCAATTAATTTTATTACTCACATAGTCACGACACTCATAATAAATCTCACCTCATGATATACCATTTTCAAGAAAATGGGGCAAATAACTAGTCAAACTATCAAAATAACCTTAAAATTAAAAATAGTAAATCTAGTTTTCTGAACAAAATTCAATTAAAAATAAATTGAAATTATTCCAACTCAAAGCTATTTTTAATAACCTTATTTTCAGGATTGGTTGCAAGCCAAAGTATAAAAAAAAATTCCCGCAATATTTGTAAAAATGTGAGGTGGAAGTGTCCTATAAATACATTGCATCGTTGCTCAAAAAAATATCAATCAATCAATAAACAAATAAATAAACAAAAAAAAATGTCGTTGTCGTCTTCTCTTAGGGTTGCCGCTGCATTATTGTTCATTTGTAATTGTTTGGTGGCAGTCTCAATTGCTACTGATTTTGTGAAAGACGTCGACATTGATGAATGGGGAAAAGAACACGTTAAAGTCTCCGAGGATGGTGCATCCCTATCCGTTTCCCTCGACAAAGACTCAGGTTCAGGCTTCCAAACCAAGGAAGAGTACCTATTCTCGAGATTTGACGTGGAACTAAAGTTAAGCCCAGGTTATTCCGCTGGTGTTGTGACAACATTTTACTTATCGTCTCTCGGGACAAAACACGACGAAATAGATTTTGAGTTCTTGGGAAATGTTACTGGAGAACCAATCACACTCCACACCAACATTTATTCCCAAGGTGAAGGCCGGAAGGAGAAAACCTACAACCTTTGGTACGATCCCTCGAAAGAGTATCACCTTTACTCAGTCGTGTGGAATCCTGAGCGGATTGTGTTCATGGTCGATGACAAGCCCATAAGAGTGCACAACAACCACGAGAAGGACCTAAACCTCCCATATCCAACAAAGCAACCAATGAGGGTATATGCCAGCATTTGGAATGGCGATGACTGGGCAACGAAGGGTGGCTCCGTCAAGATTAATTGGCAATATGCACCTTACGTAGCCCACTACAGGAATCTTAATATAACCGAGTACGAGCAAGGGGAGGATCATCCTCTTACACAGGAGGATAAGGACTACATTGAAATGGTTGAAACAGAGCACATGATTTACAACTATTGCGATGCTTATGACAGAAAGCTCGTGCGGAATGTGACGTGCCAATATATTGATTTTTGGGATCAAGGAAGCCAAGAGAGCCAATGCAATTGAGGGCATCTATCTACACCTAATCTAATCACATCTCTAAGGATGAAGATTAATTAGGTTTTAATAAATTATTATTTTTTTAGTTTTTGATTTAATTTATAATTCTTTGAAATGTAGTACTTCACTATGGGGGGAAGGGCATCTATGGCTGGGGGAATGTGCAATAATTAATGTTGTCCAAGGCCCCCTTGTGATTTCACAATATTACATTTCTTATTATTATGTCATAATTAATTTATGGAATGTGATTCTCCTGCTAAAATTGTTGTTGTTTATTATTGTTATTGATTGTTTTTTAAAATTTATCTCAAGCACATTTCGTTTTCTTTGCTAATTTAATTGTTAAATTCTCTCCATATATGGTTCAAAACTAAAATGTTGAAAATGCTTTCACGACTTTATTGATCCTGTGTTTCTAATTGAAAAAAAAACCCCTAAAATTAAATTGTGGATTAAGCCTCCAAATCTCCTTGAATATAATTCATTTTTGAGGTGATACTATCTTTTCAAACTCATTAATTCTCAATCCTTTCTATTTAAATACGTTTTCTTTTTTCTTTTTCACAAGCATAACGAGAAATAAAAAAATGGAAGATAAATCTTCTTTTCACCTACGTGAGGAGAATTCGACCGAAACAGACCCTGATCATCACACTAAAATCAATTGACATCCACAAAATTTTGATTACGTGATCCTTGCAAATACATATAATCAAAATCATTTCATTCACATCTGCCTTTTCATAACCCAAAACATATACATTATGATAGTTCCACGTATAAAATGTTCTTATAAGTACGAACCTCCATTCAAAAGAATTGCACCTAATACTTCACCATGGTATCATCAATATTCTATGAGATTCATGTCCGTTGAATCATACTGTAGCATTAAGCTTAGTTACCGTGCAGATTAAAATTCACAAATTAAAGTCACTTATTTAACACAATTTATTTATTTTTAATAAAAAACCACATTAGTTCTTAACATGTTTTGATAGATCTTCTAAAATTTTTGGAAACTCTAATCTACTTGTATTAAATAAAAAGAAGATTTTCAAAATATGTAACACATCGTATTAGAGACTTTAATAGAATAATCATGTCATGAACATGTTATCATATTAGAGACTCTAAACCCTAACTCAACTAGATTATTAATCGAGATAACATGAATATGGCCTGTTTAGTAATTATGCCACATGTAATCACCTAAACTCATTTATTTGTATCTTATTTACTTCGGGATGATACAGCATGTCAAATTTTACCAGCCCTACAACTAATGGGTGGGGGGGAAGCATTCGCATAAAGGAAATTCCATTTGATGAAAATAGTATTTTCCAAAGAGCCTGAGGCTGGGCCTGGCCGAGGCCGGATCGGCTTAGTTCGACTGAGCTATAGGCATGAAGCCCAGCCCCGATACCCAAAAAAACGCACCAGCAACAAAATAAAACGGCAATTCAGTTCAGCAACAAATTTCACACGGAGAATTTGCTTCATTACACTTTCAGCTATCTACTGAATTTTCAGGTCAGTGATTAATAATCTTCCTTTGTACTGTTTTTGTGTCATGTAAAGTTCTCTTAATTATTCATGAATTCATTCAATGGCCATAAAGCTTTCATCTTTAACGATTTCAAACAAAATCATCAAGTGGGTGAATTTAACTTCATGCATTTCTTCACTTTCTTGTGCCAATACGATCCCACTTAGCTCTGAAACTGATATGATAAAGTCACACCAAACCACTGATTATGAAGCAAAGATTCAGTCTTTAAGACATAACCTTTCACCGGATCACTTAATCCGGGTTTTGGGTAACACTAATGATTTAAGCTCTGCTTTTAAGATTTTCAAATGGGTATCAATCCAGAAAAGGTTTCAACACACTGCTGATACATATTGTAAGATGATTTTGAAGCTGGGTTTGGCTGGAAATGTTGAAGAAATGGAGGGGCTTTGTCAAAATATGGTAAAAGAAAGGTATCCAAATGTGAGAGAAGCTCTTATTTCATTAGTTTATTCATTTGTTAATCATTATAGGGTAAATGAAGCAATGAGGGTTCTTGTGAATATGAATTCGGGTGGTTTTAAGCTTTCGGTTGATGTTTTTAATGTCGTGTTGGGTGCTATTGTGGAAGAGAAGAGAGGTTTTGCAGATTTTATGTTTGTCTATAAGGAGATGGTGAAAGCAGGAATTGTGCCGAATGTTGATACTTTGAACTATTTGTTGGAAGTTTTGTTTGAAACTAATAGAATTGAGTCTGCTTTGGATCAGTTTCGGAGAATGCATAAGAAAGGGTGTTGTCCGAACAGTAGGACTTTTGAGATAGTAATTAAAGGTCTTATTGCGAACAGCCAAGTGGATGATTCAGTTTCAATTTTGGGCGAGATGTTTGATCTTGGGATTCAGGTGGAGTTGAGTTTCTATACCTGTATAATTCCTATGTTATGTAGAGAAAATAAACTAGAGGAGGCAATCCGATTGTTTAAAATGATGAGAGCTGTGGATCTCATGCCGGATGAGTTGACTTATGAGGAGCTGATTAGTTGCTTATGTGAAAACCTTAGATTAGATGATGCAAATGATATTCTTGAAGAGATGATTGTAATTGGTTTAACTCCCACTGATGATGTGTTTGTGGATATAGTAAGAGGGCTCTGTGAAGTAGGAAAATTTGATGAGTCTGTGAATTTCCTGGAAGACAAATGTGGTTATGTAACTTCTCCACACAATGCTTTGCTTGAATGTTGCTGCAATGCTGGTAAATTTTTCCTGGCTAAATGTATTCTGGAGAAAATGGCCGACCGAAAAATAGCTGATTGTGATTCTTGGAATATTCCAATCAGATGGCTTTGTGAGAATGAGGAGATCAGGAAAGCATATGAACTACTTGGTAGAATGGTTGTGTCTTCAGTTGTTCCTGACTGTGCCACGTACTTGGCTCTTGTTCTAGGAAAATGCAAATTATGCAATTATGAGGATGCTCTACGGGTGTTTCGTCAAGTTTCCGCCCAGTCTTTGGTTTTGGATTCTATATCTTACTCAAAGCTGGTGGAAGGCCTTTGCCAGGTAGAAAAGATTACGGAGGCTGTTGAAGTATTTTGCTGCATGTCTAAGAATGGATGCTCCCTTTCTTCTTCCTCATTCAATATCCTGATATATGGTTTATGTGTCATGAGAAAAGTTGATAAAGCAATCAGGCTACGGTCTTTGGCTTACAGTTCTGGTACTTCTTATACTACTTCAACTTACACCAAGATCATGCTTGGATTGGTTAAATTACAAAGAGCTAAAGATCTTTTGGTAGTGCTTGCACAAATGCTGGTGGAGGGTTGTGCTCTTGATGTGGAAGCATATTGCATCCTGATACAAAGCATGAGTGAACAAAACAAAATGAAGGATTGTGCTTTGTATTTCAATGTGATGGTAAAAGCAGGTTTGGTGCCTGACCGAGAAACCATGCTTAGTTTGCTGCATGGCTTGGCTGACGGCTCTCAGTTACACCTGGTTTCATCTGGGATTAATAAGCTTGTATCTGACTGTGAAGTTTTGGATTCATCAATGTACAACATACTGATCAATGGCCTCTGGAAAGAGGGTCTGACAAGTGAGGCCTCTTATTTATTGGACCTGATGTTGGAAAAAGGTTGGGTACCAGATGCTACAACTCATGGCTTATTGGTTGGGTCATCAGTTGGAGAAGAAATAGATAGTCGAAGATTTGCTTTTGACACTTCTTCCTTCCCAGACAGTGTTAGTGACATACTTGCTGAGGGATTGGGAAATACATGACAAGTTACCATTGTTAACTACAAACTTCAGTTGGTGAACTGCCTAAATTCTCTGGCGGAAAGTTCCCTGCCCCAAGTGTAGCAGTTTAGCCTCACTCCTAATGAGGGGATCAGTGCTCTTCTCAGCCTAATTTTATGAGAGATCAGTCTCTGGCATTTCATTGTCTATAGGTCTGGTTAGTAAATTCATTTCTTTCATGTTATAATCTGTAACTTTTTTGTGGATGCTAGATGGCTCATTGGGTAAAACCTTCTAGGTGGTACAAGAGGTTTTGTGGTTTGAACCTTTCTAACTACACTGACGTCCCCCAAGTGCAAGCAGGCCGTAGCACCAGTAATTGAGCAACTGGCGAGAATTATCCACCCCTTTTCATGTGATATTAGTCCCGCACAACCCACCCATGAACTCATGCGGCCACCACCCTCATGCTACCACACTGCTGCTCAAAACCAAGCCACTGCCTGCTCCATAACAGGTATACACAATCTGGTTTGTTGTATTAGAATTTCCTCAAAAAATTCAGGACAATTTGGATTGTAAAACGGGATCGATTTTTGATCGGTCAGGATTTGGGAAACATTTTTATTCCCGTTAGAAAAATGGTATGAGATTGGGTACGGCAACGTGTCCCTTTAACATGATCAGGACTGAAGTGGGATTTGCCAATTCCGAACCGAATTGTCCCATTGCCATTCCTAATTTTACCAGCTTTTATATTACTCTGCACATTCACTTTAGCCAAATCTTTCTAAATATTTAAATTTCTCCCGCGTAATTTGTCTAGGTTCTGCTTTAGTAATTTGTCTGACTCTGAAAAGGAGTCAGGCACCTCCTACTGGTCATGGGACTTGAAGTCTTGAATTACAAAGATCAAAACCAGATCTGTCATTTCATTGGCTTGAGAAAATAACCATTTGCAATAATCTTTTGGAATATTTAATCGTTCACACTCGCGCAAGTAGCTGATTTTTTTGCCTGCTAACGATAAAGAGGCTTATGAGTCAGTTCATTTCACCATATATATCCAAGATTTGTCATTAATCAATTCGGCACTATTGTTATGTATTTTTATTTATTTATTTATTTTTTGAAATTAGCAATGTGCATTAAAAGAGCCAAAAGGTTAATAACACACCACCATAGGCTACAGTGGGCTCAAATATAATACACGGGATAACTGGGGACTCGAGCTTTGTTCATTAGAGATTCTCTCTTTATTATTAAAAGGGGAGAAAGAGTTTTACACATTAAGGTTTCATTGTTAATTTATTTTGCCAGAAAATAAGTCTCTTGTTCATTAGCTGCACATACTCAGTTAAAAACAGTTCCCTTCTTTTCCAAATGATTTTTTTATCTCCCTAACTCCTTAGTATTTGAAATCCTACATCCCCGAAATTTGAACTTAGGTTGTTAATCAAATCAAGATACTTGAAAAGCAAAAACCCTTCAGCGAGGCCCTTACAGGAGCGGGAAAAAAAGTTTCCTTATATTTGGAGACAGACAAAATTTGTTTAAGCTCCACACGAACTAAAAATTGGTTGCATGATGAAAGACGCGAAGGAAATGCAAGATGGTAAATACAAGGTGGTCTTAATATATTTGATTGACTCAGACAAAAGAGTCGCTTACCACTTCACCTCGTACTAATGCACAGTAAGATAATTAAATTACAAAGATCGAAACCAGATGTGTCATTGCATTATTAGTTGGCCTTGATCATTTTATTTTACCAACAAATCATTTTTAAACATTGTTGGTTTGGTAATCGAAATCACGTTCTCTATACTTTAGCCATCAACTCTTTGCGTTCATTCACTTATTTTTCTTATCTTTTAATCTCAACAACTCTTTGCTACTGTATCTTCTGTTCATTGTTCTTGTTCTGTTACTTAGTTTTGCTAGTTTTGCTCACTCCTCAGTCGCGTAGCTCCCCCGTTATCTCAATCATTTCTCATTCTGTACTTATCCGTCCTTGATCTTAAAACCCTTTTCTTGTTTTGCACCTGTTTGTTTTTTATTTGCTTTTTGTACTTAAGTGCTTGTCCTGTTGTTGTGACTTCGTTTTTACTGTCCTTTGGTCTTCTTGATCACTTCTAAGTTGAGTGTCCATAAGTTCATTTGCTGTCAGGATTGAAAACTATAAGGTGGTGGAAATGATTGTTACTCTTGTTTTGGAGGTTGTAAAATGCTTTGGCTCACTCTTGTTTTTTAATTAATTACAAAAAAAAAATTACATTAAAAAATGTAGATAATTGTTGGCGACAACTAGTCCATCGCCGGTAATAAGATTATTGATCAAAGGGGGCCATAAATGGTACCATTAGTCTCAAAATTGGATGATGTAGGCTTTCTTAGGGGTGGGCATCAACCCGCCCAATTCGTAAACCCAACCCAACCCGTGTGATTTTTTACAGGTTGGGTTGGGTTGATAAAATAAACGAGTTGGATTGCACACGCCTTCCAAAAATGACTGCCGCCGTAACTACACCACAAAACCACAACGAGTTACATTACATTGCCACCTTTCTCCAATTTAGAGATTGCCAATCTGGTTGTAAAAGTGTGAACCTTGAAACACTACCTAATCATGGAGGTCTTACTATTATTGTTCGCATTGGAAAGTGCCTCCACTGCTAATACATCCATTTATCTGGCAATGTTGCTACCATTAAATAGATCGAAGAATTTTAAATCTATTGATAATATTTGTGTTTCTTTTCATTCACTTTCTATTTTTCAGTGACAATGCCGATATTGTTGTCATCGACAGTGCAATAATTTTTGGCAATGTAATTTTGATTTTTCATTTAATTTACAAAAATTAAATATTAATATAATATTCAATTTTAGTCTCATACATTTAAATATTAATAAGATTCAAGTCCATGGATGAATATAAGATAAATCAAATTTAGAGTATTTGGATGGATATTATCCAATGTATTTGGATCAAATACTTGAATATCCAACTTGAATAAGTTTGCTTCCTCTCCCTAACTGTCAATAGGATTGATAACTATATTGGGTTCAATTTTAGAATTCCTAATGTAATAATCCATTTATGACACAATTAATTATTCAAGTAATTAAACTAATTGACTTAAATTTTAATCAATAAATATGTGTTGAATTTTCATATTTTTAAAAATTATTAATTTGTATTTAAAACAAAATTGATTGGAATTTAAGGAGATAGAACTCCAAAAATATGAAAACATATTAAAAATATATATTTTTATTATTTTATTAAACAAGTAACATGATTATGACATGATAATAAATGGGTTAGTAGGGTTGAAATTCTTTACACAATTAATAAATGAGTTGGAGCTGGGTGGTTAGCTTAATTTTGATAATACAAAATGCACATGATCCACTAACGCGAATGCCACCTCTGTTGTTCTCCATGTGCAATGTTAGCAAGAGAGATGAAAGAATAGAAAATATTTATTTTTAGTTTATTTTAATAAAATTATTTTTAAATTATTTTTAAATAAAATAATTATTTATATATATTACCATTCTTTTAGTTAAGTTAATGAAAGATCCTAACCATATGCATGTGTACTAATAAATATCTAAAATGTCTGGATGAAGTAACAAATGTCAATTTATTTAAGGGTGCAATTAAATTTATTCTTTTTATTTAAGGACAAAAACTCAACCAAATAAATAAAAGTTTTTGTCCAAACAAACAAAAATGATTTTACGAATCCATAAACTAACACTTTATTATTATTAGTAAATTAGTATATTTTTATTGCATAATTAAATAATTGACATATGTTAAATAAATTTTATGTTACAAAAAGTAATAAAACATTAAATATATAGAATATAAATAAAATTCATTTTCATATTTTGAACAATACATCTACTTGAAATAGTAAAATCTCTTGTGTCGAAAAAAAAGACATAAGGTTTGAACACTGATAACATATGTGAGAAGAAATTAGTTGCTGTTATGTTAAATTAAAAAAACAATATTTATATTTATCATCAATTATGTTTAGTAAATAATATAAATAGTCTAACTATATATTAAATTAGTAAATTTATTAATTAAGAAAGAAAATGTATTAATTTAATTATATATTAATATATGTAAGAATAAATCATTTAATTGGAAATCTAGTTCAATAGTGTTAAAAAAAATATTATGGACTTTTATGCCAAAATTTTAAACCTTTTGATTTTTCTTATTTTACATAAACAATGGATACTTTAATGTTAATAACCTAAAAAATACATCTAAGCCATTATACTAATGGATAATTTTAAAGGACCTCCTTTATGGTTTGCCTTATTAACATTTAAATAGAATGTATTGATTGAATTACAAACACCTCCCCTACTGTTAGTTACTACTTATTAGTTAAGTTGACAGTTAATACGGCAAACCTCAGAGGAGGTCCTTAAAAAATTACCCTTATTTTGCATAAACAATAGAGACTTTAACGTTAATAACCTAATAAACACATCTAAGTCATTATGGTTGTATTTATTTGCTAGAGTAAGAGTGAAAGTGTGGATTCCTCCCATTCCAGCGTTTACTTCCTTAAAATAGCCACGGATTGGGAATCCCACTCCGTGGGCCCCACTTATTTTTGGAGTGGGGAGTGGGAGTGGGACTCCCCTTGGGAGAGGTGGGAGTGGGAATCCACTCCCACCTCTCTTCATTTTACCCTTTTATTTTTAATTTAATTTAATTTAATATTTTATAATTAATGAAATAAATAATATTTATTTGAATAATAATATTATATTTAATTAAATAAAAATTTATATTGATTTTAAGTTAAAATTATTTTTAAATAATATTATTATATTAATAGAGAATTAATAAATATAATATTATTATATTTATTTTAAAAATAATAGTACTATATTTATTTAATATTAATAATAATAAATAGTTTATTCTAAGAACATATTAATTTTGTATTAAATAATATTATATTATTATTTTATATAATAATAAATTTAATATAATTATATTAAATAAAATAAAATAAGGTTTCATTTTATATTAAAATTAAAATTAATAATTTATTGTTCATAATTAAGAATATTAATAATTATAATAAATTTACAAATATAATAAAATAAATATTATTCATTAAATATATTTTTTTATTAGTTTTATAATTAAAAATTATAATTCTTTAAATAAGGATAAAATTGTAATTTGAAACTATTTACTCCCAATCCAAGACAAAGTAAATACATAAATTGGATTCTGATCTCCATTTCATGCTTCCATTCCAGTGTAAGTAAACAACCTACTCCCACTCCCACTCCACACTCCCAATCCTAGGATTCCCACTCCTCAGGATTCTCAATTCAATCCAAAAAGTAAACGCTACCTATATGAATTCTAACCGTGGTCTCAAAAAGACAAAAAATGGGATACTAAAACTTGTGGGTAACATAGTTGGGCCCAATATTCAAACACTACCTCATGTTGTTTAGTAATAAATGTTGGTTATGGTGGACAATATTTAATGTTATGATGAAGAGTTAATTTTTTTTGAATTTAATTTTAAGTACCAATTATTTTTTAATCCTTATGTTGGATTTTATAATTTTTAAATTTATTCAATCTGATCTACCCAACCTAATCCAATCTGATAATCTAAGAGTTGTATTGGACATGTTTCTTCAATTGGGTTTATTTGATTTTTTTTAATACAATCAATAGTGGGTTGGATTTAATCTTCATAAATCCGATCTAACCCAACACATGTCTACCCAACTTTTTTTTTTAGTTGATGCTGTTAATCTTAAAATGTATTTAAAAGAAAAAAATGTTCACACCTAAAGAAAAAGTTATTTTCTACTTTAATGCGTAAATTGTTGTAATAATATTTTGCCTACAAATTTATGATAAAATCAAGTAATAAAATATATTTTTTAAAAATTTTTAAAAAAAATTTAGATGAGTATGAGAAATTTCACCTATTAAACACTAACACTCACTCTTTATTGTTATCCTAACTTATATGACACGTCAGAAAACACATTCAAAGTCGTCCGAATTATTCTTATATGACACGTCAGAAAGCACATTTAAAGTCGTCCGAATTGTGCTCTCAACAGACAAGTGGTAAAACAATATGTTTAAACTTTAAAGAGATGAAAGCGTCATTCTCCTCAATTATTTTAAAACTTAACGAAAGTTTCTTTAATGTTTTTAATTCATAAACATATCTTCTTCATCCTTAAGTCTTTCCACTTCTTTAATCTATACACAAGTTGCATGGATCTTTCATGATATTAAATTTTGCTAGGAAATTGTGTGGTGACGGAAACACACAACTAAGGTAAAATTAAAGAAAATCAAAATGAAATATTACGCATAAAAAAAATATAAATATACATGATTGAGCTTTTAATCTACATACATAAATGGAGATGGAAAATAAAAGAATAATATTTAACTAGTAAAACAGAGAATACTTGATTATAGTGTAAAGTACGTTCACCGTCAGCTAAGCTAAGTTACGGTCACAAGGCAAGAATATGTTTAAGCTCGGAACTCTGAAAGGATGAAAGTATCATTGCTCTCAATTTTTACAAAATTAACCAAAAAAAAAAATTTATAAAGGAGATTGCGCGCACATCCCTTGCTTCCGAAAAAAGAAAAGGAGAGATTAAATTGATTAAGAAGCACTTTATTCATCTTTTGACCTCAATGATCACTTCTTATTCTGTAGCACTCATCTATGTGATCTTCATTATCTCTTCGCATAATTTGTGATCTTGATCTACAAACCCTTTTCTGGATCGTTTGTTTCCATCTTCGAATCTTAAAACCCTGAGCTTAATCTCTAAATCACTTAGCTGTCTTCTTCACAATAGAATTGAACAACAAGATGGCGGAAATGATTGTTACTCTGGTCTTAGAAGTTGTAAAATGCTTGGCTCCTCCAACAGAACGCAGACTTAGTTATTTGCGTAACTACAATGCCAACTTTGAGAATCTCAAGGCAGAAATCGAGAAGCTCAAGGAAGAAAGCACGAGCATTCAGGGCAGAGTTTCTGAAGCTGAAAGAAATGGCGAAAATATTGAAGAGAAGGTTGAGAAATGGCTGGTTAGTGTGAACAAGATCATTGATGAGGTAGCCAAATTCATTCAAGATGAAGAGACAGCAACAAACAAGCGCTGTCTCAAGGGGTTGTGTCCTAATTTCAAGACCCGTTATCAGCTCAGCAAGAAAGCAGAGACAGAGGTGAAAGCGGCCATTGTTGAGCTCCGGGGAGAAGCTGGGAGATTTGATAGGATTTCCTACCGTACCGTTCCGGAGGAGATATGGCTTAAGTCTCGCAAAGGCTACGAGGCCTTCGAATCAAGGCTTTGTGCTCTGAAGTCTGTACAAAATGCATTGACTGATGCTAACGTCAGCATCATTGGGGTGTACGGCATGGGCGGCATTGGAAAGACGACACTGGTGAAGGAGGTCGCAAGGCAAGCAAGGGAAGACAAGCTCTTTGATCGAGTGGCTTTTTCCGAGGTTTCCCAGACACTGGACATTAAAAAAATTCAGCAAGAAATTGCTGAGAACTTGGGTCTAGTGCTACAGGAGGAAACTGAATCAAGAAGAGCAAGTAGGCTATATGAACGATTGAAGAAGGAGGAGAAGATCCTTATAATTTTAGATAATATCTGGAAATGTGTTGATTTGGAGGCCGTTGGAATTCCTTTTGGTGATGATCACAAAGGATGTAAATTGTTGCTGACAGCAAGAGATCGTAATGCACTCTTCAGTATGGGTTCCCAAAAAAACTTCTCGATTGACATTTTAAATGAAGAAGAAGCTTGGAGATTGTTCAAGCTAATGGCTGATGATCATGTCGAAAATCGTGAATTTAAATCAACGGCAACAGAAGTAGCCCAGGCATGTAAAGGTTTGCCCATTGCCTTAACTACAATAGCAAGGGCACTGAGAAACAAGAGTGTGCATGAATGGAAGAGTGCCTTGCAAGAACTCCGAATGCCTTCAGAGGTGAACTTCGAAGGGGTGCCGGCAGAGGCGTATTCAACTATTGAGCTGAGTTTCAAGAATTTAAAAGGTGAGCAACTCAAGAAAATTTTTATGCTCTGTAGTCTACTGGGGAATTCTATTTGCACTTCATACTTGTTCCAATGCTGCATGGGCTTGGGCATACTTCAAAAGGCAAATAAGTTGGAGGATGCACGAAACAAATTATATGCATTGGTCCATGAACTTAGAGACTCTTGTTTGTTGCTTGAGGGTGACAGCAATCAACAATTGTCTATGCATGATGTCATTCGTGATGTTGCCATATCAATTGCATGCCGTGACCAAAATGCGGTTTTAGTGAGAAATGAGGATGTGTGGGAATGGCCAGATGACATTGCGCTAAAAGAGTGCTATGCAATTTCTTTAAGAGGCTGTAGTATTCATGAACTTCCTGAAGGCTTGGAATGTCCGCGGCTTGAATTTTTACACATCAATCCTAAGGATTCTCTTTTTGACATCAATAATCCATGTAACTTTTTCACAGGGATGAGAAAGCTTAGAGTTGTAGATTTCACTAGAATGCAGTTACTTTTGTTGCCATCTTCCATTGATCTCCTTGTAAATCTTCAGACACTATGTCTAGTTGAATGCATGTTGGATGACATAGCCATCATTGGAAAGCTGAAGAATCTAGAAATCCTTAGCTTTTGGGGGTCTGGTATTGTAAAGTTGCCGGAAGAACTGGGTCACTTGACTAAGCTAAGGCAGTTAGATTTATCCAACTGTTTCAAATTAAAAGTTATTGCACCTAATGTTATATCAAGGTTGGTTCGTTTAGAAGAATTATATATGAGCAATTGCTTTGTTGAGTGGGATGATGAAGGACCCAATAGTGAAAGAATTAATGCCAGGCTTGATGAGTTGATGCATTTGCCTCAGTTGGCTACTTTAGAAGTACATGCTAAAAATGACAATGTTTTACCGGAAGGCTTTTTTGCCAGAAAGCTGGAAAGGTTTAAAATATCAGTAGGAGGTTCATCATTCCTGCCTCTTGCAGCAACCAACAATGATTATTGCTTTAGATTGAGCTGGGAACTATTTACGATCGATTATCATGAGACCATGAGGACGTTGAAGCTCAAGCTTAATTCTGCGTCCATTTGCTCGAAGAAATTGCACGGCATCAAGAATGTTGAATACTTATGTCTGGACAAGTTGCAAGATGTAAAGAATGTTCTTTTCGATTTGGACACGGAGGGTTTTTCGCAGTTGAAGCATTTGCATGTGCAAAATAATCCTGACTTCATGTGTATCGTTGACTCGAAGGAAAGGGTACCTCTGGATGATGCCTTTCCAATTTTGGAGTCGCTTAATCTCTACAATTTAATTAAGTTGGAGAGGATATGTCAGGATCGACTCAGCGTACAATCTTTTAATGAATTAAAAACCATAAGAGTTGAACATTGTGACCAGTTGAGTAATATCTTCTTGCTGTCTGCAGCGAAATGCCTTCCAAGACTGGAAAGGATTGCAGTTATTAATTGCAGGAATATTCAACAAATATTTGCTGTTGATGGAGAATATGATGCTATCGATCATCAGCGGATAGAGTTCGGTCAATTAAGGACTTTGTGTTTGGGAAGTCTTCCGGAGCTTACAAGCTTTTGCTGTGGAGTGAAAAAGAATAGACAAGCACAAGGGATGCATGAGACGTGTTCCAATGAAATCAGCAGTTTGGAAGACAAGCTTGATACTTCTTCAGCACTTTTCAACGAGAAGGTACGCAGAAGTTTAGCAATTTATTTTATTTTGGTTTTTAAGGTATACAGAACGTACACATAATGATAAATGCAAGAGATAGTATCATCATATTCATTCATCAAATAAAGAAAAAGGATTCGACACATTCACATGCTCTCATCAGATCTAACTAGAAGATTGACATTCTTAGGCGCTTCCTCATATATGCATGATGTTGGATCTAACGATTAATGAGAAATAATTTTATGTAACTTTCAGGTTGCGTTGTCCAATTTGGAGGTTTTGGAGATGAATAAAGTTAATAGCGAAAAGATTTGGCACAATCAACTTCCTTTTGCCACGTTTCTTTGCTTTCAAAATCTAACACGATTGATCTTGAGGAAATGTCCGAAATTAAAATACATATTTTCAGCATCTATGCTCGGAAGTTTTGAGCATCTCCAACACCTGGAGATTCGCCACTGCAAGGGTTTGCAGGAGATCATTTCCAAGGAAGGAGCTGATGATCATGTTCCCCCTAATTTTGTCTTTCTGCAGGTGACCACTCTGATACTCTTAGGCCTACCTGAACTTAAATGCTTATATCCTGGAATGCATACTTCAGAATGGCCGGCATTAAAATTATTGGATGTGTCAGCTTGTGACCAAGTAACTGTATTTGATTCGGAATTATTTAGCTTTTGCAAGAGTAATCAGGAGGACAAACCTGATATCGCAGCACGACAGCCCCTTTTCTTTCTCGAAAAGGTATGAAATCAGTTTTATATTTTTTAATATTAAATCAAAATTTTTCATATTATGCATGTGACAGTTTTTTTAAAGGTTGAGGATTTATTAAACTATAGTCTATGTTGCCATGTATGCATTTTATAACGTGAAAGAAAAAAAAAAAAGTTATTTTTTCTACTGTAAAAGAAAAAAAAAACCTGTTGCTTGAGTGAACAACATAACTTAATTAGTTTAAATTATCTGATTCATATGATGATCAGGTCTTTCCCAACTTGGAGGAAGTGGGATTAGATGGAAAAGACATCAGAATGATTTGCAACGGCGATTTCCCACAACATCTTTTTGGTGGTCTTAAAGTTCTTCAACTGGGATTTGATGCTTCCCCTGCTGGTTTTCCACTTGGTTTACTTGAGAGATTTCATAATCTGGAAAAGCTCAGATTGGATCGATGTTCATACAAGGAGATACTCTCAAATGATGGACACTTGGATCAACATGTAGGGAAGCTCGCACAGATAAAATATTTACGGCTGTACAGACTTGATGATCTGAATCAACTGTGGAAGCAAGATTCCAAAATGGACTTCATTTTTCAATCTGTTGAGGATCTAATCCTAGAATATTGTGACGGTCTGTTAATTCTATTGCCATCATCATCTGTATCTTTTCGGAATCTAACAATGCTGGAAGTTTCCGGTTGCAAGAAGTTGATAAGCTTAATGACATCCTCTGCAGCAAAATGTCTAGTGGCAATTGTAAGGATGCAGGTATTTGGATGCAGAGCAATGACACAAGTTGTAATAAGTGAAGGAAATGAGTTAGCAAAAGAGGAGATTGTTTTCAACAAATTGAAGACATTGTCCCTGGCTGACTTAGATAGTCTCACAAGCTTCTGCTCTGGCAATTACATCGTCAACTTTCCATCTTTAGAAGATTTATTTGCGATTGGTTGTCCCAAGATGAATATTTTCACTACAGGAGAATTAAGCACACGGCCCAGAGTAGACGTGAGGTACAGAGAGACAGGTGCTCCATGTTGGGATGGTGACCTTAACACAACTATACAACAATTACATAAAGTAAAGGTACGTGTATATATATAATCAGAAAACGGATACAAAAGTAGTTGTAATTATAATTAGTTTAAATAAATTAATGAGATTTTTTTTTTTCCTTTTTCTTTTTCTAGCTGTTGGAGGGGTCATCATCTTACGCGAACACCTACTAATCTAATAGGCCTTTCAGTCCTTGGAGGTGTTAATGAAGAACGAAGTCCCAGGTAATTAATTTTAATTTAATTTATTTTTCATATTGCTTGTTTTATTTATTTATTTTTGGGACAAGAAAATGGTTTCAGATGTCTTCCTGATCAGGGTTATTTTTTTAAATCTTTTTCTGATTTGCATTTCAACCTTTTCTTTCCTAACATCAATTTTATTTTTCTGTGATGATATGCCCTCAACCACATCATTGGATAATAGAATGTGATTCAATGCTTTCTGTCCTTCACCTTAAAAACAGGAGGATTGGATTATAGAATTGCGCATCCCATCTAGATGTGATGATGGTTAGATTTACGCATGCTTTTCATGAACGCAATTTTGCTGCGGACAAACTCGCCAACTTGGGTGCGGAAGCTGCTGGTTTTTTCTGGTGGAGTGACTCTCCTTCTGACCTTTTGTCCTAGAAGTTCTGTTAAAGCTCTACTTTTGTTTACATCTAGTAAGTGAAGGATGTTTATTTTCTTAGTTTGTGCGTCTGCTGCGTTCATGCGTGGCTTTTTTTAAGCCGTTATTTTCATTTGGCTTGTTCAAGAAGATATATCAGGTCATTCTTTTGAGAAGCTCTCTCTGCGAAATTTGTGTTTCCTACATTTGTTCTTATGCTGACGGACAATTTGTATCCTTAAACTAAAGATGTGTTAATTTACCATTTCTCAGTGTACTCCTTGAATTATATGCTATAAATTTATGCTGAATGTATCAAATATTGATCCATGGGTAGTGTCTATTTCCAATGGTGCTTGGGAAAGTTATTCTTTTGGTTCCTCTGAGTCCTGAAACTATGCTTCATCTCCTGCTTCTGGGTATTCCTCATTCGAATCCAAGTCAAAGATAGAGCCATGGATCAGGTTTATTGCTTCAGGCTTCTTGGAAGTTTCTTCTGAATCTGAAGATTTTTCATCAGCCTCCGGAGCTAGCTGTGAGTTGGGATTAGGGGCAGCTGCCAACATATATTTCTGAAGCATGCTTTTGTACATCATCATTTTAAATCTGTACAGGAGGGAGCAGCATTCTTCAATATTGTGCACTTTATCATTGGAAAAGAAAAATAGCATAAGCAATGAAGAATTAAGGTCTAAAAGAACACAAGCATGCGAATTTTTCACCCGTCTCCTGACCGTAGTTTATCTACTCGCTGGCAAGACAGTAGCTGACCGTAATTTATCTACTCGCTGGCAAGATAGTAGCTGCGATTTTGTTTTGTTTCGGATGGGAGATTGCCTGCAGATCCAGCTGCTATCAACTTTTGCCTTCTCCCTCGAAAGTGATAAAAGGAGAGAGCTCTGCTGCGTACATGGACAAGAAGGGTGGAGCAGCCTTGATGATAAAATGCTTGGGAGCTGTAGCCTTTGTCTATACAGAGGCCTCTAACCGATAAATGTATGACAGGTTACATTTTAATCTACTTGAACCTGCTAGAAATATCACCTTGGTTGAAAATTATGCAGGTGGAGTGGATAAACAAAGTGATATTTGAATAACAACAATGTTGAAAAAAGCAAACAAGCAGCACTACCAATTGTTGTTTAGTTATTTCAATATGAGAAATTCTTTTAAACACTCAATTACTATCGAATCTGTAACACCCCAAGATTATCACGTGCGGAATACGTGGTAATAGGAGATTACTAACAAATAAAAAATCCTTAAACAAATTCTCAAACTGAAATACCTCAAATTTTATTAAACAGATCAATCATTCCACAAATTAAATACTTGACATTTTCTTCCAAGTCATAAAAGTTACAAATGTCTCAAAACTCTCCAAATACAAATTCAAAAGACCAACAAACTTAAAGGCTAAAGAAATTCATCCTTCTTTCATTCAATTTAGTAAGTAAATAAATCTCTAACTCTAAAGATAATCACACTTCTGAACAAATCACTTAATCTGCAAAAAGTAATGACGAGGGGTGAACCGTCAACTCGGTAAGTAAAACCATTCCCAACACACAAGACCTATCGATACTAAAAATATTTGCAAGCCTTCGTTTTAGTAAAACATATATCATAATTCATAAATTTCATAAAACGACATATCCCGATAAAATAACACAAATTCATAGTAATTCAGAATATCAAAAACATAGATAACTTTCGAAAGAAAATCATATAACACATTCACAAAAACAAAAAGTTAGCTCTTGTCACATAGTGTCACCTATAGTCCCGGTGACCCGACTAGAATCAGAATATCGTGTGCACACTCAGAGCAGAAACCCAGTACTGATACATAACATAAATATCTCTATATCGTATAATACGATTAGAATCGAAATGACTACAGACAATAAGCCAAAATATTTAAATTCATTTTTCATTTGTTGCAATTTACACGTGGCACTTTGTACTATATGTGGCACTTCGTGGCATTTTAGCCCGTGAAAGGTGGCCCCTATACAATCTCAAGAGGTGGCCTTGGCATGATTTTCATGGATAATCTTAATCAAATGCGAATAAAAACATTCATATTGAATTCATAAAAGATCATAATAATGATTTAGGCTTGCAGAATAATTTCCATTCCAACATTTTATAGACAATTTCAAAGATATAATTATTTAGTAAAAATAAATTACACATTTAAAATCATTTATAATATTTTTCAAAACCATAAAAATAATATAATTTTCAGATTTGAAGACATTACATAAATTAATTTGGTTACAAAGAACAAAGAAAAATATGTACTTGTAATACTATTAAAATATAAAAATTATTATACGTATTCAGTAACTAGGAATAGAGTTACTTACCTCGATAAGATAATAATTGAAACACACCTCTAAGCGTTTAACAACCTTAAATATCTCCAACACCTTAAAAAGATACAAAACTTAATTAATAATAACTTATTCCAAGAACCCGATTTTCTAATTCATGCCGGTCCAAGTCTGATTCTCTTGATTTTAACTCTTAATCTAATAATCAAAACGATACGATATCATACAGATCTGCTCTAGACATCCATAGGTATCTCCTATAAAATTTTCAGGAGGACCAAATACCAATAACATTTTTAAAACTATTTATTTCATGATAGACTCAAAACTGTCTCACAGTCCTTTAACAGAACAGTATTGGTTCCGAGATTTTTATAAAATTACACATTAATCAAAAAATTATGAAATTAAAACTGGCAATACTAGACAGATATATTAACTTCGTTTTAAAAAATTCAAAATTTTTCGAGTTCATTTTATGGTATAAATAATTTTGTGAATTCAATAATTCTGTTGGAACAATAGTTTTCAAGTGCAACAGTGTCAGGTTCAAAAATCTATATAAAATCGAAAATAAAGGCAAATCTTATGAAACAAAATTTATTCAATAAGTCCTGGATGTCTAGTTTATAGAAAGATAAATTTATTCTCAAAAATCATTTTCGATAGCCATGATTTAATACAAAATATACATGCTGTCCAGTGAATTCTGTTAGGAAATTGATGGGTGAAGCAGGGCCGCAGGTAAAATAAAATTGGAAGAAAATAAAGAACAAGTACAAAGTGGACACCAAGAAATTACGTGGTTAGGCTATTAACCTACGTCCACGGGCGAAGACAGAAGGAAAATATTATACTAGTGAAAAGGAGTTATAAGTATTGTAGTATTTTAGCTCACTACCCAAAACCCCCAATACACCCAAACTCTCAAATCACTAAACACATAAAACTCTCTGCTCTGCAAGAATTACTTCTCACAACTCCCGACTCTCTCTACAAAATTGGATGATTAATGTTGTGCAAATTTTAATGTACTCGCAAGCGCACGAATCTATTGTAGTATAGACTAATGGTGACGAGTGTCGATCCCATGAGGAGGTGGATTTTAATTGTGTCTAGAATTAATTTTGTAAATGGATGGTTGGATTTGTGGTGGAAGTGATTTAAATTATCCTAAAATTGAAATTGAAATTGCGATAATAAATTCTAAAATTGGAATTTCAATGGCGAGAATAAGTTGAGAGAAATCTATTAAAATGACGTACTTGGGTATCTGGATCCGTATCAACATGCATCATGGGCTAAATAATCCGTATTAATGCCAATTAAATCATGAAGGGGGAATCCACACCTCATGAACCACGCTCTAATCAATATGGTGCTAAGGGCTTATCGCGCCAAATAATAATAACCGTGTACTAGAGGACCGGTGAAACCAATGCAGTACTAGACAAGATTAGTATTATTTGTCGACGAGAAGTCAAAACATCCACAAAAACTAGAGGGGAAGAGAAAATAAATTTACCAAATAAAGCCCATGACACATGTTGAGACTTCACCTTCAACCCAAGGTTGAAAGGAAATTAGCTACTCATAATTGAACTAAGGGCAAAATGGGAATTTATTAAAATACGAAGAAAATACAAGATGAAGAAGGAATGACAGAAAATGGATCCAAAAAATGGATTTAGAGATATCAAATTAGGGGGGGGAGGCCCCCTTTTTATAGATACATGGAGTAAATCATGGCCATTGGATTAAAAATAGTTTGGACGCTCATGATTGCGCCACGTCATCAGTCAACAGTCCACGGTTTGACCACGCGGATGAACAGTAACACGGTTTGACCCGAATGAACAGTAACGCGGTTTGTTTGAAAATAATCTTGTGTGATGCATGCACCGTACGCGAGATTTTTCGTCCACTGATATGCTGCCATGTCACCATCAACAGTATATAAGAATTTTAGTCCAACAGGATCGTGACACCTCATCAGTCAATGCCACGTCATCGGTCAATGCCACGTCATCGATCCGTCTATGTGAACAGTGTCATGAACAGTAACGTAGACAGTACCGTACTCGTGAATAGTACCGTATATGTGAATAATGCTATTTTTCCTTTTATACTCCTTCTAAGGTTTTCGACCGTCCTGAGTTCAAAAGTGATGTTCGTTTTGCCGTCTAATCTCTCATTTATTGTGAAATGACTATAATGCCCATAAAATACATAAATTACTTAATTAACATAAAACACACGTAATTAAACCACAAGAATGTTAAATACATAAAAGTAAGGGTTGTTAGTAAGACTTGAAATGTAAAATGATGGTTTTCTCCTTTATAAATATACATTTTCTAACACTCAACAATTAAAACCAAATGAAGAGCTCCCTTTATATAGCCAAAATTGGCTATTAAAATATTATTATATTTTTAAACCGCTTTTGATTTTTCTTCATTCTTCTTCTTTTTTTTTTCTTGTCAAAACCGTGTGCCTTTTTTTTTTTCAAACTTGCTGCCAAATTCTTCTTCAAACAAAGTTGTTGCAGACCATCTAGGTGGCCACTTTATACTATCTAGATGGCCACTTTGTTTGACATTTCTCCCACTTGGAAATTAGATTGAAAATCATTCAATCTCCACACCATCCTTTCTGCTTCGCCATTGTCATGTTGCCTACGTTTCTGCTAGACCATAAGAGGATCTACTCCAGATAAACTTGTCAGCATTTATTGGCTTGGTCAAAACATCTGCTAGGTTCTCCTTCGTATGGATTTTCTGTAAATCCACATTTCCATCTTCCACTACTTCTCGAACGAAGTGATACTGAACTCCTATGTGCTTTGTCCTGCAATGAAAGGCTGGAATCCTTGCAATGTGCAAGGCACTCTGACTGTCACAAAACACAGAAATTTTATCTTGTTTGTGTCCGAGCTCCTCCAATAACCTTTGTATCTAAATAGCTTCCTTGCAAGCTTGTGTAGCTGTCATGTACTCTGCTTTCTGTTGTAAATAAAGCCACAACGGTCTGCAGTTTCAAAACCCAGCTTACAGCTGCTCTCGTAAGTGTAAACACATAACCAGTAGTGGATTTTCTTTTATCTCGATCTCCTGCAAAATCTAAATCCACATAGCATCTGACAGTAAACTCTGATCCTCCATAACATAATGCAACATCTGAGGTTCCTTTGATATATCTCAGAATCCTCTTCACAGCTATCCAATGCTCTCCACCGGGATTCGCCATGTATCGACTGACTGCTCCTACTGCTTGTGCAATGTCCAGTCTAGTATATATCATAGCGAACATCAAACTTCCCACTGCTGATACATATGGTACTCGAGACATCTCATTCCTCTCTGCTTCATTGCTAGGACACATACTTGAGGATAATTTGAAATTAACAGAAGTGGGGTAGAAATTGACTTACAATCTTACATGTTGAAGCGCCACAATATTTTCTTTAAGTAATTCTTCAGCGAAAGTCAAATCTTCCTGTTATTTCTGTCTCGGTGAATTTGCATCCCTAGAATCTTATTTGCTGGTCCCAAGTCCTTTATTTCAAACTCCCTAGTCAATTGTGCCTTTAATTCTTGGACTCGATCTTTGTTGGGGCCTGCTACTAACATGCCATCCACATACAACAGTAAAATAATGAAATCATTATCTTTAAACCTTTTGTAATATGCACAATGGTCTGAACTGAGTCTGTTGTATCCAAGGCTTATGATGAAGGAATCAAATCTTTTATACCAACACCTCGGCGCCTGTTTGAGATCGTATAGAGATTTGTTCAACCTGCAAACCAAGTTTTCCTTTCCTATTTCTGCAAAACCTTCTGGTTGGAGCATATAAATTTCTTCTTCAAGTTCTCCATGAAGAAATGCAGTTTTCACATCCAACTGCTCAAGATGTAAGTCAAATGTAGCACACATCGCCAAGACTACTCTGACTGTCGTGAGTCGAACCATCGTAGAAAATATCTCGTTGAAGTCAATACCTTCTTTCTGAGCATATCCTTTCACCACCAATCTCGCACGATACCGCTCTACTTGGTCATTGCCATCACGTTTGATCTTGTAGACCCATTTGTTTCCAATGACTTTTCTTCCACGTGGTAGTGGTACAAGTTCCCATGTCTTGTTCTTGTGTAGAGCTTCAATTTCTTCCTGCATTGCTGTCATCCACAAAAATCAATCTGAGCTTTCTAAAGTTTCATGGAAAGTTGATAGCTCTCCATCCTCTGTTAGAACATAGTACGTAATTGAAATACAAGTATGCAACCCAAGAGGGGGGGGTGAATTGGGATTTTAAAAATTATGCCATACAATTTGCTCAATAATTTAATCTATTGCCTTAATCAAATTGAAAACAATAAATTCAATAATGCACAATATTAAAAGAGTAAGGGAAGAGAAAACAAACACAATGATTTTTACGTGGTTCGGCAATCCCCGCCTACGTCCACGCCTCCAAGCTCACCGGGCTTGAGGATTTCACTAAGCTAGCCTCCCAAGGCTTCAAACGCTTACAATTGACTTCCAAGGTGTCAATGGACCTTTACAACAAGAGATTATCCCCAATCTCTTAATCCCAAGTGTATCCCAACACTTACAATCACTCAAAGTAAAAGATTACAAATTGTTTTTCTTTCACACAATATTTAAGATTATAAATCAATGCCCAATGTGTGAATAGATGAAGAGAGAATGTGTTTAAAGCTTTATGAAGATTGTATTCTCGAATATAAGCTCAATGGTTGTGTTGTGATCAACTTTTGTTTGGATTTGAATGAGCTTATTTATAGTTGCAGCTAAAAACTAGCCGTTATAGACTGTCTGCACACTGTCGGATCGCCGTTAGCTAGATATCGGATCGCCGTTTGACTGGTCAATATGACCGTTGGGGCTGATTTTCAAAATATCGGATCGCCGTTATCTAGATGTCGGATCGCCGTTAGTGTCCAGAGACTAATCTTCAATTCTCTTCGAAGTCGGCGAGCCGTTAGCAAGAATTCGGATCGCCGTTAGTGTCCAGAGACTAATCTTCAATTCTCTTCAAAGTCGGCGAGCCGTTAGCAAGAATTCGGATCGCCGTTAGTGTCCAGAGGCTGATCTTTAATTCTGCTCGATATCGGCGAGCCGTTAACCAAACATATCGGTGTGTCGTTTACATCCAGAGACTGATCTCCATTTCTGCTTGAAGTCGGCGAGCCGTTTATTGCAAATGTCGGTTCGCCGTTTTCCATAAAAACTGCTGCAGTGAGCTATTTTTGCAAGAAAACTGTTTTGACTCCAAATCTTTACTATTCATTATGAGGCTTGTTTAAAGATAGAGAAAGTCATGTTGAACACTTAAAAGATTAACTAACACTTAATCATGTTTGTTATCATCAAAATCAATGAAGAATTATTTAGGTTAACAATCTCCCCCTTTTTGATGATGACAAACTTTTCAAAAATAATACTAGTGTAATTTTGCTCCCCCTAAATATGTGCTCCCCCTAAGTGAAAATTTTGAAAGATTTGTTAACTCCTTAAAAAAAAATCATTTAACAGTTAATCTCAAAACTTTAAAAACAAGACAGATAGATTAAAAAAATATTGACAATACTATTTTACCAAAAACAGTTATGCCAATTACCAATTACCAAAAACAGTTATGCCAATTACCAATAAACTCATTTCTCTCCCCCTTCATCATAAAAAAGAAGGAGGCGCGATGAAAGACTTATGGTTTAAAAAAATTTGGCAGAATCTCCCCTGAAATGTGAGAATATCCTCAATAATACATAGAGTCAAAGCGAAAAGCACTTCCATATAAGTATACCACCATATCAACCAACCGCCATACCAACAGATTCATACTTCCAGAATGAGCAAGGTAATTAATATAATACTAAAAACAACCCAAACATGAATTATCATCATTAATTTATCAAAAACATAAGCACAAAAACACAAAACACAAAACACAAAACACAAAACACATAAACACAAAACACATAATATTATACACATGCAGCAAATGAAATGAGAAAATGTCTGTGCGAAAGACATAGGGGCAGAGAAATCTAAGATGGAGGCTGTGAAGACGAGCTGCCTGGGTCATATCCAAAGTAGCCGAGAATGCGACGCTGGCCCGCAATGAGCTCCATCTGCTGATCTGAAATTTGCTCCCGAAAGGTTGCAAAGTCAGATCGAAGCTGCTGCTGCTGCTGGGACAAGGCATCCACTCGGTCGAGAAGCTGCTGGAAGCGGTCCTCAGGAATAGCTGATGCCGCAGGAGGTACGGCAGTCTCGGTAGGCTCGTCATCCTGAGGTGCATCTGCTGCTGGTGCTGCTGGTGAAGCAGGAGCTGCTGGTGCTGCCGCTCGGTGAGGAACACGCGGTCTAGCCCCAAGACAGAAATCAGGCAGCTCATCATCGGAGTAGACATCATTCAGCATGCGATCATCCTCGGGTGCAATCAGTGTGGCTTCGTTTTTGGAGGACGAGGTCTTTTCCCATTTCCCACGCTTCTTAAAGAATCCGATGGCAGAAATAATATCTCGTCCGAGCTTACGAGTCTCGAGAAAAACAGGCTCGACGATAGGAACATGAAAGTGGTTTAGGATCCTAGTGATGATGCTGCCATAAGGAAGGGATCGGTTGGAGACTTTAGGGGTGGACAACATATGGCACAAAATAGTGTAGGATAGGCTCACATGGCGTCGACGAATAAGAGAATCTAATAGACCAATATCAAGCCTAGTGACCTCATCAGTGTGACCCTGTCTAGGAGTGACCATGTGTTGAAGAATAATGTGAAGTATTCGAATCTGAAAAGGGAGGAGTTGAGACCTAAAGGACAAAGAACAGATGTCATCGGAAAGATCCCGACGACGACAAATGTTCCGTACACCATCCACATGACGGAAACTACTAAAAGATAATTCTTTCCTAGTGGTGTACAGATCTAATCCTCCATAAGCGATTCCTAGAATACTACATAAAACATGTTCATCAAGTTCAATGCGAATTCCTTCGACAAAAGTATGAAGCTCTTTACGACCAGTAGAGGAGAAATCTATGTTAGAATAAAAAACACGAACAAGATTTTCATAAATAGGTTCGTCAATGCTAAAAGCTTGCTTCCAATGACTAAGCATTTGAGTAATTGAGTGACCACAAACAGAAATATCCGAGAACTCCGAAATGTTAAGAGAAAAAGAGGGAGTTACGGGTTTACCCATGAACTTCTCACGAAAACGCTGAGAAGAGATAGCATCGGAAAAATGAAGACTCTCGAAGTCTTGAGGAGGAGACCTGGGTGGACTTGAACGGCGTTGAGCAGTGTGCTTGGTTCGAGCACGCCTTTGTGGTCGTTCCGCCATGGATATGTTAAAAAAAAATTTGTGGAAATGAAGTTTGAAAGATGAGATAGTGATTGTAGGTGAAAATGTGATTGAAAAAGAAAGAGATTTGGGTTAATTTAAGTAAGGAAGGCTCGGCTGGTTCTAGGGTTTCAAAAAGGGATTATTCAATTTTAGATGAAAGAGAAGGATTTGAATCGGTTAAAAAGGTTCTAGAGAAGATAAGATGGTTTGTAATGCTTCAATTTGATGAAAAATAACAAGAAAAATGATGGATTTGAGAGTAGAGAACTGGTGCAGTCGCGGGCTGAAGAGAGAGAAAGAGAGAAGGGGAAGTCGAAATGAGGAGGAAGACAAAGGACTATTCAAGTAACGCGTGATAACGGCGAGCCGTTATAAAGAAAACGGCGAGCCGATAGAGTCCAGAGAGCACTCAAAACAAATTAAAGAAAACGGTGAGCCGTTTATATCAATAACAGCAAGCCGATAGGATCCAGGGTGTCCACACAAAAAAAATTGTATCAGGACGGCGAGCCGATAGACAGTTATCGGCGAACCGATAGCTTCCAGAAAGCGTTCCATTGTTTCTGCCCAAAACGGTTAGCCGTTTATTGAAATAACGGCAATCCGTTTTCTACAACTTATGATTTCGCACATGTATTTTGATATTTGGCTACTTATTAATACATTCCAAGATCATTTTATTTGATCCAAAATGATTTGAGTGCCAGTTCAATGCATGATTCATGAATATATATATGTATTGCAACACATAATTCATACATTTTCAAATATACATACACATTACATGTATATTACGATTGTGCATTCCATAGAAATTAAAGCATCAAGCCATAGATCAATCAATAATAATAGACTTAATAGCATGAATGAAGATGTTAATGTGAAAATTTTATCATCCCAAGTTCATGCCGAATTTTGGAGAATTGTTCTTCACAAAGAGGTTTTGTAAAAATATCGGCAAGTTGTTTTTCCGTAGAAATAAACTCTAATGCAATGTCTCTCTTTTGAACATGATCTCTCAAGAAGTGATGTCCTATTTCTGTATGCTTGGTTCGAGAGTGTTGAATGGGATTCTTTGAAAGATTTATAGCACTAGTATTATCACATTTAATAGGAATTTGTTCAAGATTAATGCCATAATCTCTAAGTGTTTGTTTCATCCAAAGTGCTTGTGCACAACAACTTCCGGCAGCTATATATTCAGCCTCGGTAGTTGAAAGTGCGACAGAATTTTGTTTCTTGCTAAACCATGAAACAAGAGAGTGTCCTAGAATATAGCAAGTACCACTAGTGCTCTTCCTATCCACTTTATAACCGGCAAAGTCCGCATCCGAAAAACATGTTAAATCTATATGAGTTCCCCTAGGATACCAAAGACCAATATCTATGGTTCCACTCAGATAACGGAAAATTCTTTTAACAGCAAGCAAATGAGATTCCTTGGGACAAGATTGAAATCTTGCACACAAACATACACTAAACATGATATCGGGTCTACTTGCAGTCAAATAAAGTAGGGATCCAATCATACCTCGATACATTTTGATATCCACTTCTTTGCCTTTTTCATCTTTGTCCAGCTTGGTTGTTGTGCTCATTGGTGTATTTTTGGTCTTCGAGTCATCAATGCCGAATCGTTTGAGTAGATCTTTTACGTACTTGGCTTGATTTATGAAGATTCCTTCCTCGTTTTGTTTGATTTGAAG
The DNA here is from genome assembly GCA_018350135.1 of Citrus trifoliata. NCBI lineage: Eukaryota > Viridiplantae > Streptophyta > Magnoliopsida > Sapindales > Rutaceae > Citrus > Citrus trifoliata. Next base: position 18,524,498 of record CM031389.1, on the reverse strand, counting down.
TCCAAGAAAGTATTTCAACTCTCCCATCATACTCATCTCAAATTCATTGCTCATACACGATGAAAATTCTCTACACAACAACTCATTAGTAGAGCCAAAAATGATATCATCAACATATATTTGAACAATAAGTATGTCTTGGTTCTTGTGCTTAACAAATAGAGTAGTATCCGCTTTGCCCATTGAAAAGTTATTTTCCAACAGAAAATTCTTAAGTCTATCATACCATGCCCTAGGTGCTTGTTTTAAACCATACAAGGCTTTAAGCAACTTATAGACATGATTTGGAAATTTTTCATTTTCAAAACCTGGGGGTTGTTTTACATACACTTCTTCCGTAATATACCCATTTAGGAAAGCACTTTTCACATACATTTGAAATAAAATAAAATCTTTATGACATGCATATGCTAACAACATCCTAATGGATTCTAACCTTGCTACAGGAGCAAAGGTTTCATCAAAATCAATTCCTTCTTCTTGGTTGTAACCTTGAGCCACTAATCTAGCTTTATTTCTTACAACCACACCGGATTCATCCATCTTATTTCTAAACACCCATTTAGTACCTATTATAGATTGATGTACTGGTTTAGGAACTAATTCCCACACATTGTTTCTTTCAAATTGATTTAACTCCTCTTGCATTGCTATAATCCAAGATACATCATTTTCTGCATCCTCAAAGGATTTTGGTTCAATTTGAGAGATGAATGCATTATGCTCACAAGTATTTCTAAGTGATGATCTAGTTGTAATACCTCGTGAGGGATCTCCTAAAATTACATCTTTAGGGTGAGAAGAGACATACCTCCACTCCTTGGGGAGTGTTTGAGAAGTACCTTCATTTTGCTTCGCATTTGGTTCTTCATGATGTTCCTCTTGAATTCCAAGTGGTGCATCCTCTTGATTGTCATTTGATGTTTCTTCTTCTTGTTCTTCTTCTCCTGCATCATCATCAACAACTGCTTTCTCCGTAGAGGAGGGGTTAGACTCATCAAATGTGACATGCATAGATTCCTCCACAACTAAAGTTCTTTTGTTATAAACTCTATAAGCTTTGCTTGAATTTGAATAACCAAGAAAAATACCAACATCGGATTTTGGATCAAATTTACCAAGATTATCTTTTGTGTTCAAAACGAAACATTTGCTTCCAAAAACTTTAAAATAGCCAATGTTGGGTTTTCTATCTTTCCAAAGCTCATATGGAGTTTTATTAAGATTAGGTCTAATCAACACCCGATTTAAAACATAACAAGCGGTGTTGACGGCTTCGGCCCAAAAATATTTTGGTAATGCATTTTCATTTAACATGGTTCTAGCCATTTCTTGAATGGACCTATTCTTTCTCTCAACAACTCCATTTTGTTGTGGAGTTCTAGGTGATGAAAATTGATGCTCAATGCCTAGATTATTGCAAAAACTCTCAAATGCATGATTTTCAAATTCTCCTCCATGATCACTCCTAATGCATACAATACCATGCCCTTTTTCATTTTGTAATTTCTTACAAAGCACTTTAAAAGCATCAAGAGTATCATCCTTATTGGCTAAGAATAATACCCATGTATATCTAGAATAATCATCCACTATCACAAAAGCATAATATTTGCCATTTAGACTTGCATATCTAGATGGCCCAAAAAGATTTATGTGAAGAAGTTCAAGTGGTTTTGAAGTAGAAATATGGTTTTTATTTTTAAAAGAAGTTTTAATTTGTTTTCCAAATTGACAAGCTTCACAAATCTTATTCTTTTGAAAACCAATTTTCGGAAGACCTTTAACTAAATCATCTCTCGAAATTTTTGAAATCAAATTCATACTTGCATGTCCTAACCTTCTATGCCACAACCAACAATCATCATGCAATGCCGAGAAACATTTATCAAGAGTGGATGCACATTCTATGTCAATGATATAAACATTACCACATCTATTCTCGACAAATAAGGTTTTGCCATCACATGAGTTCTCAATAACACAACTAAATTTATCAAAGATAACTTTGTAACCTTTGTCACATAATTGACTAATACTAATTAAGTTGTGCTTCAAATTCTCAACCAAACATACATTCTCAATTAGAGTTGAAGAGACTTTACCAACATTTCCAATTCCAAGAATTTTTCCTTTTGAGTTGTCTCCAAAAGACACGTCTCCACCATTTTCAATTTTGGTGAAGCTTGAGAACCATGCATAGTTTCCGGTCATGTGTCTTGAACAACCGCTGTCCAAGAACCATTTATTTTTCTTCTTCTTCAAGCCCTACAAAAACAAAACAACTTAAGTTTTAGGTACCCAAAGCTTTTTGGGTCCTTGAGAGTTAGCAACGGTTCCTTTTGGAACCCAAATACATTTGACACCATAATATGCATTACTTTTCACGGGACATCGATATTTCATGTGACCATTTTGATTACAATAATGACATACAATCTTATGATCATTTTTGGAGGTAACTTTAACAAAATAGTTCTTATAATACTTTTGCTTCAAGTTAGGCTTATATCCAAGCCCTCCTTTATCAAAAACACATTTTTGTGAGTTAAGCATATTGTCCAACATCTTTTGCCCATTTGTAAATTTCAAAACAATTTCATTCAATTCATTATTCTTTTTCTTGAGCAATTCGTTCTCATTTTTTAACTCATCTATGTGTGATTTCAAATGCTCATGTAAGATGCTAGGTTTCTCATTTGATAATGCAATTTCATCATGCAATGTTTTGTTTCCTACTTCTAGGCATACAATTCTTGCATTTAGAGATTCATTTTCATTTTTAAGCTTTGCCATTTCCTTTTTAAGACATACATTCTTTTTACCAATTTTCATCAACTCATTATGCAAATCTTGAAAAGCATCATACAATTCATCATAGGTAGGATCTCTTACCTCATTGAGATCATCATCCTCTCCTATTGCCATGAGTGCTAGGTTTGATACTTCTTGCGATCCTTCTTCATCATTTGACTCTTCCTCACTATCATCCCAAGTTGCAACCATTGCTTTCTTCTTGAGTTTGTTGATAAGTGGGCACTCCGATCTTATATGTCCCGGCTTCTTGCATTCATAGCAAGTGATTGCCTCTTTCTTCTCCCTATGATTCTTGAAGTTTCTGAAATTTCTTCGCTCTCCGGTTTTCTTGAAGAATTTTCTGAACCTCCTTGCTAGCATGGCTAGCTCTTCATCATCCGGTTCACTCTCCCCATCACTCTCATATTTTGAAGCTTTGAGAGCTATGCTTTTCTTCTTCTCCTCATGTCATTTTTCTGCAGCTAAATCCTCTTCATACGAAATAAGAGAACCAATTAAATCATCAAGAGGTAAGGTATTTAAATCTTTGGCCTCTTCAATGGCGGTTCTTTTAGGTCTCCATTCTTTTAGAAGTGACCTAATGATTTTCTTAACTTTCTCACTATTTGAAAAGGTTTTCCCTAAGGCACTTAGGGTGTTCACTATGTCCGTGAATCTAGTGTACATAGAATACACATTTTCATTTTGTTCCATTTGGAACAACTCATATTGACGAGTGTATCTACTGATTTTAGACTTTTTCACTTGATTTGTCCCTTCATAGACAACTTCAAGTTTGTTCCATATTTCTTGTGCACTTTCACAACTAGATACTCTATGGAATTCTTTCTTATCAAGGGCACAAAACAAAGCATTCATAGCCTTGGAGTTTAGGGACATCTTTCTCTTTTCTAACTCACTCCATTGACTCGATGGTTTAGGAAGATCATCTCCTACTTCATCTTTGAACGTAGGCATGAATGGACCATCACAGACAACTTCCCAAATTTCATAATCTAAGGCTTGCAAATAGATTCTCATTCTAGTTTTCCAATAAGCATAATCATTACCATCGAAAAATGGTGGTCTAGTTGTGGATTGCCCTTCTCTAAAGGTTGAGTCATTTAGGGTTGCCATGGATCTTTTACTCTAGACGATTAAGTCTTAACAAGAGAACGAGGCTCTGATACCAATTGAAATACAAGTATGCAACCCAAGAGGGGGGGGTGAATTGGGATTTTAAAAATTATGCAATACAATTTGCTCAACAATTTAATCTATTGCCTTAATCAAATTGAAAACAATAAATTCAATCATGCACAATATTAAAAGAGTAAGGGAAGAGAAAAAAAACACAATGATTTTTACGTGGTTCGGCAATCCCCGCCTACGTCCACGCCTCCAAGCTCACCGGGCTTGAGGATTTCACTAAGCTAGCCTCCCAAGGCTTCAAACGCTTACAATTGACTTCCAAGGTGTCAATGGACCTTTACAACAAGAGATTATCCTCAATCTCTTAATCCCAAGTGTATCCCAACACTTACAATCACTCAAAGTAAAAGATTACAAATTGTTTTTCTTTCACACAATATTTAAGATTATAAATCAATGCCCAATGTGTGAATAGATGAAGAGAGAATGTGTTTAAAGCTCTATGAAGATTGTATTCTCGAATATAAGCTCAATGGTTGTGTTGTGATCAACCTTTGTTTGGATTTGAATGAGCTTATTTATAGTTGCAGCTAAAAACTAGCCGTTATAGACTGTCTGCACATTGTCGGATCGCCGTTTGACTGGTCAATATGACCGTTGGGGTTGATTTTCAAAATATCGGATCGCCGTTATCTAGATGTCGGATCGCCGTTAGTGTCCAGAGACTAATCTTCAATTCTCTTCGAAGTCGGCGAGCCGTTAGCAAGAATTCGGATCGCCGTTAGTGTCCAGAGACTAATCTTTAATTCTCTTCAAAGTCGGCGAGCCGTTAGCAAGAATTCGGATCGCCGTTAGTGTCCAGAGGCTGATCTTTAATTCTGCTCGATATCGGCGAGCCGTTAACCAAACATATCGGTGTGCCGTTTACGTCCAGAGACTGCTCTCCATTTCTGCTTGAAGTCGGCGAGCCGTTTATTGCAAATGTCGGTTCGCCGTTTTCCATAAAAACTGCTGCAGTGAGCTATTTTTGCAAGAAAACTGTTTTGACTCCAAATCTTTACTATTCATTATGAGGCTTGTTTAAAGATAGAGAAAGTCATGTTGAACACTTAAAAGATTAACTAACACTTAATCATGTTTGTTATCATCAAAATCAATGAAGAATTATTTAGGTTAACAGTAACATTGATCTCTGTGACATACTCTGAGTGCCACACTGGCGGTCGTCTCTCATGAGTTGACCGACGAACTTCTGGAGACTCAGACTCAGACTCGACTGGTTCTTGTTCTTCGTGCTCTGGTGCTGCTTCCGAAGAATCTGAATCTTCTAGATTATTTTCCACATATACCGGCACAGTCTCTGACTTTTCTTTTGCAATGCTATTATCTCCATCTTTCTTTTGCAGTTGATTTTCTATAAAAATAACATCTCTGCTGATGACGATCTTGTGGGTAGTGGAGTCCCACATACGTTACCCTTTTACTCCATCAACATATCCTAAGAAAATACATTTTCTAGATTTTGGATCCAGCTTTGTTCTTTCTTGGGCATTGTACATCACGTACACAGGACATCCAAATGCATGTAGGTACAAATAATTAGCTGGCTTTCCAGTCCACATCTCCATCGCTGTCTTCAACCCAATAGCTGTAGATGGCGATCGATTTACTATATAACAGGCAGTTTTGGCTGCTTTTGCCTAGAATGAATTGGGTAGACCAACAGTCCTCAACATAGCTCTTATCCGTTCTGTAAGAGTTTTATTCATCCGCTTTGCCACTCCATTTTGTTGAGGAGTGTATGCCATTGTGAACTGCCTCTGAATGTCTTCTTACTTACAGAAAGCAAGAAACTCGCCGTTTGTCTACTCTCCATCATTATCTGTCCTCAAACACTTGATCTTTTTACCAGATTCAAGTTCAATCCGCGCTTTGTATTCTTTAAACACTGGAAATACATCTGAATTTTTCTTAATTGGATACACCCAACATCTTCTAGAATAATTATCAATGAAAGTCACCATGTACTTTGCACCTCCCATGGATATATCCGGTGATTCCCAAACATCAGAATGAATCAAGTCTATAATACATTTACTTCTAACAATAGATCTACTAAATTTTAATCTATGCTGCTTACTTGTAACACAATGCTCGTAAAATGGTAAACTTACCAATTTGAGCCCCGGAAGTAATTTTCGCTTAGAGAAAATCTTCAAACCTTGTTCTGACATGTGACCAAGTTTGAGATACCACATCATCGTTGACCCTTCTCCATTTGACGCGACACACGCATCAGCCTCTTGTAGTGTTTCTCCTTGAAGTATGAATAAATTAGCGCCGATATTTTCTGCCTTCATCAATACAATGGTGCCTTTAACGATCTTCATTATTCTATTCTCCACATGAGTTTTGTACCCATGACTATCCATTTGTCCCAAAGACAATAGATTTTTCTTCAGGCCGTTGACATGTCGTACCTCCCCAATTGTGCGAATTGTACCATCAAACATTTTTATTTTGATAGTACCAATACCAGTGATCTCCAAGGCATGGTCATTACCTATATATACAAATCCTCCTGAGATAGGTTTATATGTGTGGAACCATTCTCTCCGAGAGGTTATGTGTCAGGTAGCTCCTAAGTCTATATGCCAGACATCAGATAGTCATTTTCTGCCTTCTGAAATAGTTGTTGCCTCGCTGTAGAGAATTTTCCCATCATTCGAGGTACTTGCTACACACCCTTAAGCACTTGATGACTTAGGTTCTTTGTCCTCTCTTCTCTTCTGGTTACTTCAACACTCTTTTTTGACGTGCCCTTTCTTGCCACAGTTGTAGCATTTAACATTCTTATTACTTCTGGATTTTGATCTACTATGATTATGACTCCCACTGGGGCCACGTTCTGTTGATCTCCATTTCGTCACCGATAGCGCCTCCGCTTGCTGCGAACTTGCTTGTCTGTTTTTCTTATTTTTCCGCATGCTTTCCTTATTTAATACGGAGGTTGTAACATCGTCGAAAACTAGACTATCCATTGGATTGTTGTTCGTTAGGTTGATAATGAGTTGATCATACGAATCTGGTAGACTTTGAAGTAGAAGTACTATTCACAAGTAGAAGTACACGTTCATTCTCCTCTATATTATGACCCAATGTTGTGAGTTGTGAAAATAGAGTCTTCAAGGTGTTGATGTGGTCGGCCACCATTGTAGATTCAGCCATTTGAAGAGTATAAAGTCTCTTCTTCAAGAAGATTTTGTTGTGTAGTGATTTGGCCTCTTACAATTTTGTAAGGGTATCTCATATTTCCTTCACTGTATTTTTCTCTGCCACACTGGATAATACTCCGTTTGCAAGTGCCAAGTGTAGATCAGAAATGGCATTTCCATCTATCTCATTCCACTTGTCATCAGTTATCTCTATGGGCATTTCTCCAATTGCTGCCAAGCAATTATTTTTCCTCAATACAACTTTCATCTTCATTTTCCACAATGAAAAATTATTTCCGTTAAATTTCTCAATTTCATACTTTGTTACCATTTTGTTGATAAATACTGCACACAAGCTAGTATACCACCTTGAATAGTTGTGAGTATGTGTGAGAATGCACACCAGGAAAGTTCTCAGGAAAGACTGGAGGGGTCACAATGGTCCTACTTAAAATCCAGACTCCTTAAGTTCTTATCGCCTTTGTGACAGAACTTTCTTAAACATGTACAAAACCACACAGTTTCTTTACTCACACTAATATTCCCTGCTTTGCACCGCAAAATTCTTGGATCCCTCCCACTGTTTCTTGTGAATAGTACAGTATATGTGAACAGTACCATATACGTGAATAATACCACCTTACGTGAACAATACCCGACTCTAAAAATACAACCAATAGCTCTGATACCAATGTTAGGAAATTGATGGGTGAAGAAGGACCGCAACTAAAATAAAATTGGAAGAAAATAAATAACAAGCACAAAGTGGACACCAAGAAATTACGTGATTCGGCTTTTGGCCTACGTCCACGGACGAAAACAAAAGAAAAATATTATACTAGTGAAAAGGAGTTACATGTATTGTAGTATTTTAGCTCACTACCCAAAACCCCAATACACCCAAACTCTCAAATCACTAAACACATAAAACTCTCTGCTCTGCAAGAATTACTTCTCACAACTCTCGACTCTCTCTACAAAATTGGATTATTAAAACCAAATGAATAACTCCCTTTATATAGCCAAAATTGGGTATTAAAATATTATTATATTTTTAAACAAAGTTGTTGCCGACCATCTAGATGGCCACTTTGTTTGACAGATTCTATAACATGTTTCATGCAACTATAGTTTCAAATTAAGCATGTATTCAAAATAATAAAACATAAGCAATAATGACTCACCAAATCAAGAAGCTTCCAAATTAACTAAGATCTCTAACTCTATTGAAGATTTGGAGAAGGTTGCTATGAGAGATTTAGAATTTAGATTTTTTTTTTGGAGTTGAGAGAGAAGGAAGATGAATAATGAAAGAAATTGAATAATTATGCTTCCTTCTCCAAGTCCACGTTTTTAAAATTCAACAAACTCAAAGTAAGCAAATAATGAATGCAATTATGCATGTGAAGCAAACTTTAACAAAGCAATTTTAATAAAACAACAATAAATATAAAGCAATTTTAATAAGTGTAATAATAAGCTTTATCAAAGAAACAATAATCAATATAAAGTAAATTTTTAGTAGGTCTAATCAAAGCAAACTTTAATAAGTGTAATAATAAATTAAAATAAACTTTATTAAAGAAACTTTAATAAAACAATAATAAATATAAAGTAAATCTTTAATAAGTGTAATCATATATATATATAAAGCAAATTTAATAAATTAAAGTAAAGTTGAATAAAGAAATTTTAGTAAAGCAATGATATAAAAAGCTTAAATAATTAATGTAATTATGAATGTTTATAATTGCATAAATATAGGCTTTTATGAAAAATATAAATAATAAATGCATAACTAATGCAAGTAATAATGTAGGTACACATGTCTTGTGTAATTACAAAATGTAATACTAGAAAAATTTTAAATAATTCTAGTAAATTAGAAAACCCTAGAATCCTTCTCTAAAATCCTTGAATAAACCAATTAAAAGAAACAACAAATATTATTATCTATCCATCTAAGAACTACCATAACAATTAATAAAGAGAAAAAAATTCCAAGGTATTACAGCATCGAGCCAGCTATTCAATTAGATTGTTGAAAACAATCTTTCTACAGTAATAGCAAAGTCTGCAAACCATATAAACAATTTGGCCAATTACTTCAAGGAAATGCTGTTACTTATAAGAAAATTGATCTACGTACAAAGTTCTTCCACAATGGGGAAGGATCTGAGATGTTTAAACCACAAACAAACAAAGAGAAACAGGCTACATTCTAGATATGATGTAATCGAATTTCATGGTATTTGATTACTTCTCTGAAAAGAAGTTAGTGGAGGAGAAATTTGTACAGAAAATAAAAAGTCCAAAGCAACAAAAGCCAGAATTATGAACAATTTATTAAGAAAATGTTCAAAACCGTTGTATGATTTCAAATAGCTTCAACTGAAGGTCACGACATAAATCAACAAACCTTACTACTGACAATACATAGTGAATAGACTTCATGGAAGACTCGAAGAAGTAATCAAAAGAACTCACAGTTTTCCTTATGACACCAAAAATTAAAGGACAAAGCTTGACAATGCAAGATACAGCATCCAAATCTCAACCTTGACAACCAAGCATTAAAGTGTGAGCTATGAACTTGAAAAGATAGAAGAAGCTAGACAACAAACTTAATCCGAGACACGGACATCATACATCACAATGCAAGCAAGATCATTCATCACCGAACAGTAAAGCATATATAAAACATTTTATGGTAATATTGTTCCAAAATGAGGGTTTCTTAACAAATCCACGCCATTGACTCAAATTATGTTCCATCGACCATGAGTTACGGGCATATAACAGAAATGCTACAAATAACTGAAGGTGAAACCAAACACTGATTATATAGTGACAGACTTTTTTTTCTTAATAACTGAAAACCATATTTTGTTCACGGCAAGCCGATATCTGCATTCATCCTCACAATTGGGGGGGGGGGACGATATCTACATTCATCCTCGCAATTGAAGGGAAAAAAGGAAAAAGGGAAAAAGAAATTAACTGTTATATCTATATTTGTACAAAAAAAAAAGGGGCAGAACCTACATAAATTATCTTTTCTTTTGATAATCTACAGAACAATAAAATGTACATTTAGATAAAGTGTCCATGTCTTCACTCAGAGTATTTGCGTATACGCCGTTGTACTTCTACTTGATTTTGAAAGCACAATTGATAAACACCACAACTAATGCCTAGGAACAACCATTCACTCACCCAATTATACTTTACAACTAATTGATTCCATTCCACTCAGGTTTCACCTCATTCGCAAACAGACCCTATAACAAATTCACAACACAAAAGACTAAGGAAAAAAAGTACAAAAATTTATAATTCAACCTAGTATCTATCTATACCAAAAATTTTGAAAAAAAAAATAAAAAAAGGAAAAAGAAATTATACTTTTTTGTTAGTAGTTTGGGAAGTGTTAATGAAATCCTGAGATAAACTTTCTTTTTTGGCAACAACATTGAAGAAACTCTCAGACCGAGAAGCCTGAACATCAAAGCCGTCATCTTTGTAATTATTATTATTATTATTGTTATTATTTTGATTACTATATTTAGTAATCAAAATGGCAACGCGTTCGAAGGCCTCACGAGCTTTCTTCCTAGCCAAGGCAGCGTCTTTGACCTTCTTCTCCACCTCGTTCCTGGCCATGGTCACGACCTTTGCCATAGATGATGACGTAATCTTCGCGGCGCAGAGAACCATGGCGGCTGACTTGTTGTCGATCCTCTTGAGGGACGAGGATGACATGTCGTTCATTAGGGTTTTGGAAGAGGAGCCGAGGAGGAGAGGGATTAGAGGTGGCAGAGATAGGGGGAGGGTAGTGACGCGACATAGTGAGAGTGGGTGAAGGAAAAGCACTAGGAGCAGGCTTGCCGCTTGGAAGGGTGAGGAGGGTTAGATTGGCTCTTCATAAACCTGAACTAACCCAACACATGCCTACCACACTTTTTTTTTTAAGTTGATGCCGTTTATCTTAAAATGTATTTTAAAGAAAAACTTGTTCACACTTAAAGAAAAAGTTATTTTATACTTTAACGGGTAAATTGTTGTAATAATGTTTTGCCTACTGTTTGCGTATTAAAAAGGCATCAGTTGGACATGTCCCCATTCCTAGTCGGGGATGAATCTCCTCGGCTAAATGATATGAGCAGATTCCTAGTGGTGTATTCTTCGTGGAGCACGTGACGCCCGACCAGAATCGCGTTCTGACGAAAAACATGTACTGACGAAAAACGTGTACTGACCAGAAACACGTACGGACCAAAAACTTGTCATTCAGAGAGAGGGCACGATCTTATGACAGTGAGGTAGTTTCACCGCGCCCCAAACCATTGGGGAGAACACGACGCCCCATGTTTGCCTACGTTTGATTGTTGAGACCCATAATGACCCTTGATCATCCGATTATGACGGGGTGTGAGATATATTCCAAGGACACGAAGTGATTGCCTATAAAACCTGGAAAATCAATTAAGAAGATGATATATAAAAAAAAGAGTGGGAAATTCTGTCAAATTGGCATCAGAATTTAACTTCATAGAAGCATCAAAGACACATTTTCTTTAATTAAATTGTTGTTAATTTGCACAAACCTTCATCACACAATTTTTCTGAAAACCTTGCATAATGACTTAAGCATCGGAGGGTTTTCGCCTGGAAAACCACCGACACCTCTGATCTATTTCTATGAGCGCAGGTCAAGAAGGAGGAAGAAGGGTGAAGTATCAGAAGTTTGTGAAATTGCAGAAGCTTGTGGAGTGCAGTGTTTTCATCATTGTCAGTACAACCGTTGGTGAGCCAATCTGGTCAGGCAAAGGACGACTAGATTTCAGCATCAATATTTTGGCGTCGTTTGTGGGGGATCTGAGTAAAAAGTTACCATCGAGAGAGTAACCATTTATGGAACAGTGAAAGAGCAGTTATAGATGTGACAAGGGGTGGCGCCCTAAGGGGCGATAATGAAGCCAATGAGGCAATCACTCTTTGGGAAATAGCAAACGAGGCTAGAGAGAAAGTAATGCAAGAATGAATGGAAAGAATAGAAAAGCAGATGGAAACCCTTGCCGCAATACTGCACGAGATGAGGAATGATCGGAGTAGAGACTATACTGCCGTAACAGGAGATGAGGCCGCTGCGGAACCTAGTCATCGAAGGCATAGGAACGAGGAGATTCCTTCAATGGGGGGACGGCCCGAAGGGGTACATGCATATAGAGATGCAATTCAGACTTTGGGAGAGCATGAAAATGAATAGAGAGACCAATTCCGCAGTGGGCGAGTCCTGGGAAGTGATAGCTGAGGAGCGAACGCTCAAGAGAATGATCTTAGACAGTGGCTGCATACCATTGAACAGGAGCGCGACCAAGTTGCTGCGCGCGATCCTGGTTGGGCTTTGGAATTAGAGGGAGAAGTGCGGCGGCTGGCACATATAATAGACGAAATACAGGGAAGAAGAAGACCTCATAGCTGGAGGATAATGTTGGACGACGAATCTCCTCTCTCGGTGGAGATCATGGGAACGATAATACCAAGGGATTTCTGTTTCCCAGACCTCAAATATTCTGAGAGAAGTGACTCGCTGGTGTGCAGCAGTTAACACCAACACAAAGGTGTAAAGTATTCCCATTAACGTTGGAGGGACGAGCTTGAGAATGGTACCGTAAGTTGCCGCGTGGAAGCATAAGGGGCTACGAGCAAATGTGGCCGAGTAGTTCCACGGAGCAGTAGCCCTAGAGGATGATATGATGGAGTTAATGGGGATGAAACAAGAGGAACACGAATCTCTTCGAAATTTTGTGAAAAGATATCATCGGGCCATACTTGACTTGGGGGCTTTCAATCATCCTCAAGTATTGAAAGAATTAAAAGAAGGGGTGAAGATAGGTCGAATGTGGTACAACCTAAGAAACCCTGTTATTCAGAGTTATTCAACAGAGTATGAGTAGGCGAAAAGGGATATAGAAATTGAGGAGGAGAAAGCGGCGAGAATAAAGAGTGAACAGTTGGAAGAGCTGAGGCGAAATGAGAAGAAAGTATTGAGTGGGAGCGGGTCAGGAAAGTGAATTAGGGAATCATCAATAGTTCGGAGAGCATCGGCTCAGTCTTGTCCCTATAAGATGGTTCAAAGATTGCAACAATTCTAGCATGGCCGAGTTCAGCATCAACGCTCCCCATTCCTGGAACGATAATGAGAATTCTAGCAGATGGTTGCCCATCCTTATCACAATACTCCGAGGACATTGAATGCAGTTAGCCTTAAGGTTGGCCGACTAAACCAGCCACCCCCAATGCCAGCCCGAGAAGATTTTCACGATAGTCGAGTAGTCTAACTGATTGACTAGAGCCTAGCGTACAAGCAATACAACCCATTGAAGATTTCTATAGAAGAGCTATATGAAAGATTGAAGGGCGGGGCCTTCTGTACCCCCTACCCTAGTAACCAAACCTGTTCACAAATGGGATAAAGGCAGGTTCTGCAAGTTTCACGGCACTCATGGGCACACTATTAGTCAGTGTCGTGATCTCAAAACCCATGTGGAAGATTTGGTAAGGAACCGGTATTTTGATGAGTATGTCGACGGTGCATTTCCTGTCATGGATTCACAATACACATTGGGAGTTGAAACTGAGAGGGACCTAGAGCGTGAACAACCAACCATCCGCGTAATAGCAGGAGGGCCAACACTTGCTGGTGATTCGAATAGAGTAAGGAAGGATTATGAAAAATATGCTCTGACTAGCAAATAGGTGATTTTCAACTTGTCGGCAGCCAAGAGGGCGAAGGTGAGGCAAGTTCCCATCATGTGGACGGATGATGATGAAGAAGGCGTCTTATACCCCCACAAGGACGTACTAGTAATCAACGCGAGTGTGGCGGGTAAGGAGTTCCAACGAATACTGGTGGACACAGGCAACTTTGTCGGCATACTCTTTAAGTCGACCTTGGATGAAATAAGGATTATAAACCTAAAGTTGGAACACACGAGCACATCTTTGAAGGGATTTGGAGGTGGACGATTGACCCCACTGGGGATTGTTGTGCTGCACGTGACCATGGGCGTGAAGCCGTCTGAAAAGATAATGATGCTAGACTTTGTTGTTGTGGATGAAAGCAGTCCATACCAGATGATACTTGGGCGACCATTCATGAGGGTAAGCCAATGCGTGATGTCCACACATTACTTGGCGTTGAAATATGTGGTGAACGGGGTGGTAGGCATAGTGAAGGGTGACCAGAGGATAATAAAGAGTTGTTACGCTTTGGCTGCTGATAACTCTAGAAAATGAGAGTTATTACATCTGTTCTAGACTTGAATAAAGGTCATTTAGAGAGCAATTAATGTGTTTTGATTACATTTTGGTGATCTTGTGCATAAACATTCATTTTAGTTGAGATGTAACAAGTTTTGCTTTTGTCATAGTAATTTGTGCTAAAAACATGTTTTAAATTGTAGGTTTTGAATTCATGAGAGAATGCAGAGACAACAGATGGACAAGGGGAGGAAAGAAGATAGTCACAAAAGACAGAAAGCACAATCGGAAATAATACAAGAGCTGTTGCGGATGTTAGAGCAACCAGTGCTACAGCAAGTTGGGAGTAACGCGGGAGAGAATATAGGCGCGGTTAGCAGTTAAATCACGATCTGCATGTTTCCTAATTTAAACACATGCACGCTCATAGGTTTCGATTTTTAACCTAATTTGCGATATAAAAAGGAGGCACGCACAACACAGCAGAACACACAGATTGATTATCATCCTATAACAATTAAAAGGGAGAAGAAGAGGAAGATTGGAGAGGGCTGCGCAACATCGTTGACAACCCGAGAAGGAGCCTTGGACTCCCATCATGCTCACTTTATATTATCTTTTTTTTCCTTTGATTGATTGGATGTATTCTGTGCTCAGTATATTGATGTTTGTTTTCCGCATTCTGATATGAACTAAATTTAAGTGTAGTTGAGTGACAAATAATCCAATGGGTTCTTGACTGTTCTTATATGTTGCTGTGATAATGTTGTAGCATTATACTCTAATAGTTTTTATGTTCATAATTGTTATTTCAGTTGACCACCCATTTAATGATTTCAGTTAAGATAGAGCAGCAAAAGGGCATGTCTTAGCGGACATTATTGGAGTATTACTTGTTCTTAAGTTGAGTTTCCTGTATTAGGTCATCTTGAATCCCATAAGGGCAATACTTGAATGAAGATTTGTGATATCTTAGATATAGGTATTTACCTTGTAGGGTAGAGAGATTAAATGTCATAAAGCCATTCATTAAATTTTTGAGCAACTGGTCATTGTTAGTAGATTTAATAGTATGAGATTTCCAACATGCGATAGCTGCTGAAGCAGATTTGTTCTACCCAGTGCTGCAGCACTTACGACAACAACTGGTGCTAATTCGGTAATCAACAGTCACTCTAATTAGGAGAGTTTGATCATTCAACTACTACATTCTCAATTGAATTTTAAACGTAATTAACTTAGTTTATTTCGTATAAGTATTAGTTTATTTCTATCTCGCATAATTAGTGGTTACGGAAGAACAATTTGACAAGTGTTTATTTCGATCTTTAGTTGGTTGCATTATTGTGATTGCTTTGGCACTTTGAGTAACATCAATCCCTGTGGAGACGATCTTAAATACTCATCACTTTACTACTTGTTGTGTATACTTGCACTTTGGCATTGGTAATAATTATTTATAGATATTAACCAACAAGTTTTTGGCGCCGTTGCCAGGGATTGATTGTTTATTTTAAAGTACAAAGTAAATCGTGATAGCACTAAAACTAAATTTGATTCATTTTATTGATTGGCAGATCAGTACGTGCATGCACAAGGACGGATCTGTGTTATTCCAATTCGATCTTGAGATTGAACGGACTATCAGGAGATTGTGAAGAGAACAAAAAAATTCGAGGACTGTTTCAGACATTGATAATTTGCAAGTTGAGGGAAATTTGAATCCTAACGGGCCTTTACAACCAGCCAACATTCAAGAAGAGCAGAATGAACATGCTAACAGGAGACAGCCAGGCAACAACAATATTATTTACATGGCTAATAACAGAGACGTATCTATACGAGATTATGCCGTGCTAACTCCTCAAGTTGTCCATCTTAGTATCATCAGACCTGAAGTAGATGCTGCTAACTTTGAGTTAAAACCAGTGATTTTTCAAATGTTGCAAACAGTTGGGCAATTCAATGGATTGCCAAATGATGATCCTCATCTCCATTTTAAATTATTCTTGGAAGTAAGTGATGCCTTCAAGATTGCTAGAGCAACACATGATGCCTTAAGGCTGAGGCTCTTTCCTTATTCCTTAAGGGATCGAGCAAGAGCATAGTTAAATTCATTGCTATCTGATTGCATCACTACATGGAATGAACTGGCCGATAAATTCCTAATGAAATATTTCCCACCAACAAAGAATGTGAAATTACAGAATGAAATTACCTCCTTCCATCAAATTGAAGATGAGAGTCTCTACGAGGCTTGGGAAAGGTTCAAGGAATTGCTCAGAAGATGTCCTCATCATGGTATTCCCTGTTGCATTCAATTGGAAACTGTCTACAATGGGTTAAACTCGAGCACAAGGTTAATGGTGGATGCTTCAGTAAATAAGGCTTTGTTATCCAAATTCTACACTGAAACTTATGAAATTCTGGAGAGAATTGCCAATAATAATTACCAATGGCCTTCAGCTAGGCAACCAGTAGCCAAAGGATCAGTAGGGGTACACAGCATTGATGCAATTACAGCCCTATCAGCTCAAGTAACTTCATTGACTAACATGGTAAAAACCATAGCAGCTGCTCCAGCAACAGTAAAGCAAGTTATTGAACTTTCTTGTGTCTACTGTGGTGAAGATCATGATTTTGATAATTGCCTGGAAATCCAGCATCAGTAAATTATGTGGGTAACTTCAATCGACAACCTCAGAACAACCCATATTCAAATACTTACAACCCAGGCTGGAAACAACACCCAAATTTCTCATGGAGCAATTAGAATCGAAGTGCTCCAGCATTGCATGGACTAAGTAGAAACACATAGCCACAACCACCTGGTTTTCATCAACAGAGTCAAGGGCAGAAGTATATCAATCAGGATCCAATCACTTCATTGGAAGTATTAATCAAGAAGTACATTGCAAAAAATGAAGCAATTGTGCAGAGCCAAGCTGTGTCCTTGAGGAACCTTGAAAATCAAATGGGACAATTTCCTACAGCAATAAGCAGCAGAACTCAAGGAAGCTTACCTAGCAACACAGAAGACCCTATGAGAGAGAGCAAAGAACACTGCAAAGTGATTAGTATGAGATCTGGAAAACATGTAAATACCCCAGTTGAGGTGACAAAAAATGGGATGGAATGCACTTCAGCCCAAAAACCAGCTCAAAAGGGAAGCTTGTTACAGTAGATTCCAGAGCAAGACTCTGATGCCAGGGATCCAACTACAGCAACTGCAACAGACATTCAACCAGAACTTGCTGAAAAAGAAGTTACAACACCAATAAACACAACCTACACCAACTTAAACAACCATAGGTGGGTAACCCCTGAATCTAACCAGCAGTTTAGACATCCACCACCCTTCCTTCAGAGGTTCCAGAAGCAAAAATAAGACAAGCAGTTCAATAAATTTCTAGAAGTACTGAAGCAATTGCACATAAGCATACCTTTTGTGGAAGCTTTGGAGCAAATGCCAAATTATGTGAAATTTCTAAAATATATCTTGTCGCACAAGAGAAGGTTGGGAGAATTTGAAACTGTTGCTCTAACACAAAAAAACAGCCATATGCTTCAGAGTAAAATTCCCACAAAATTGAAAGATCCAGGGAGTTTTACAATACCCTGCTCTATAGGGAATAAGTATGCTGGTAGAGCACTTTGTGATCTGAGAGCTAGTATTAACTTGATGCCATTATCTGTGTTTAAGCAGCTTGGAGTGAGAGAGTGCAAACCAACAACTGTCACTCTGCAGTTGGCTGACAGATCTTATGCATATCCTGAAGGAAAGATAGAAGATGTACTGGTGAAAGTTGACAAATTCATTTTTCTAGTGGATTTCAATGTGCTGGACTTTGAAGCTAACAAAGAGGTGCTCATTATACTTGGAAGACCCTTTTTAGCAACTGGAAAAACTCTGATAGATGTGCAGAAAAGATAGCTAACCATGAGAGTGAATGATCAACAAGTCACATTTAATGTACTAGAGGCTATGCGAAACCCTGATGAAATAGAAGATTGCAATTTCTTAAGTGTAGTGGATCTTGTTGTAGCAGACAGAATGGACAAATGCTGCAGTAATGTACTTAACAAAGTCACCACCTTTGAGGAGGTTGAAGAGGAAGATGTTGCAGCAAGTCAAACATATTGGAGGGACAAACAACAATCTAATAAGCACACCAAAGTCATTGAGCACCTGAATCTTTCAGACAGGGAAGTAAAACCAACTTTATCATCTATTGAATCACCCCCTAGTCTTGAATTAAAAGTATTACTTTCACATTTAAAGTATGTTTATCTTGGTCAAAACAATACACTCCCTATAATCATTTCGTCTACTTTAGATGCAGGTCAAGAACAAAGCCTAGTGGATTTGCTGGGAAAATACAGAAGAGCAATTGGATGGACCATGGCAGATATAAAAGGTATCAGCCCATCAATATGTATGCATAAGATTCTTTTAGAAGACTGTTCCAGCAATTCGGTGGAACACCAAAGAAGGCTGAATCCTATTATGAAAGAAGTGGTGAAAAAGGAAATCATCAAATGGTTAGATGCTGGAATCATATACCCAATATTAGATAGCTCATGGGTAAGTCCAGTTCAGTGTGCTCTAAAGAAAGGAGGGATACCAGTAATGGCTAATGAGAAGAATGAATTTATTCCTACAAGGACAGTGGCTGGATGGAGAGTGTGTATGGATTACAAGAATCTCAACAAAGCCACAAGAAAAGACTATTTCCCACTACCATTCATTGATCAGATGCTGGCTAGGCTTTCTGGAAAACAATATTACTGTTTCTTAGATGGGTATTCAGGCTACAACCAAATTGCTATAACACCAGAGGATCAAAAGAAGACTATATTTACTTGTCCTTATGGAACATTTGCCTTCAGAAGAATGCCTTTTGGGTTATGCAATGCTCCAGCAATTTTTCAGAGATGCATGATGTCTATATTTTCTGATATGGTGGAGCAGACTTTGGAAGTTTTCATGGATGATTTCTCAGTTTTTGGAGAAACATACATCAATTATTTACATCACTTGGACGAAGTTCTTAAAAGATGTGAGCTGACCAACTTAGTACTTAATTGGGAGAAATGTCATTTCATGGTGCAAGAAGGAATAATATTGGGTCGCAAGATATCCAAGGATGGTATTGAGATAGACAAAGCCAAGATAGAAGTAATCGATAAACTGCCACCTCCAAATTCAGTAAAAAGGATTAGGAGTTTTCTGGGTTATGCTGGATTCTACAGAAGATTCATTAATGATTTTTCCAAAGTAGCCAAGCCTCTGTGTTCATTGCTGGAGCATGACAAACCATTTCACTTTGACAAAGAATGCCTTCAAGCATTTGGAGAATTAAAGAAAGCCCTCATTACTGCTCCAATAGTTATATCTCCAGATTGAAATTTATCATTTGAATTGATGTGTGATGCTAGTGATCATTCTGTGGGAGCAGTATTAGGGCAAATGAAGAATAAGGTTTTTCATTCCATATACTATGCAAGCAAAACTTTCACTCCAATACAAATCAACTACACCACTACAGAGAAAGAGTTGTTGGAGGTAGTTTTTGCTTTTGACAAATTCAGAGCTTACCTGGTAGGTACTAAGGTAACTGTTTACACAGATCATGTAGCCATCAAATATTTAATTTCAAAGAAAGATGTCAAAGCAAGACTAATTAGATGGATCTTATTGCTTCAAGAATTTGATCTGAAAATTAAAGATAGAAAGGGGACTGAAAATCAAGTGGCAGATCATTTGTCACGGTTGGAAGCAGACACTGGTACACTGACAAGGAAGAACATCACTGAAACTTTTCTTGATGAACAATTGATGGTAGTACAACAAGCACAGATACTGCAGCAGTCAGAATCTCCTTGGTATGCAGATTTTGCTAATTATTTAGTCAGTGGGTTGCTACCCCCTGAGTTGAGAAATTCAAGAGAAAAAGAAATTCCTTCATGATGTTAAAAGCTACCAGTGGGATGACCCACATCTATATAAGCTATGCTCAGATCAAGTAATTAGAAGGTGTGTTGCAGCAGAAGAAATACCTCATATACTGGAATCATGTCATGCTGCAACATATAGAGGACATTTTGGGGGTCATAGAACAACTGCCAAAATTGGGTGTGACAAATGTCAACGAACAGGGAACATAACTAGTAGACATGAGATGCCATTGACCAACATACTGGAAGTGGAAGTCTTTGATGTTTGGGGAATAGATTTCATGGGACCCTTTCCCCCATCATTTGGGAACTTATATATCCTGGTTGCTGTAGATTATGTCTTCAAGTGGGTGGAATCTACAACATTACCTACCAATGATGTTAAAATCATGGTAATTTTTCTTCAAAAAAATGTTTTCTCTAGGTTTGGCACTCCTAGAGCAATTATTAGTGACGAAGGTGCACATTTTTGTAACAAAATCTTTGCGGCAGCAATGATGAAATATGGAGTCAAACACAAGATAGCAACAACATATCACCCACAATCAAATGGTCAGGCTGAAGTGTCCAACAGAGAAATTAAGAAGATCTTAGAAAAAGTGGTGAACCCAATAAGGAAGGATTGGTCTTTACATTTGCATTATTCTTTATGGGCCTATAGAACAGCATACAAAACCCCAATTGGCATGTCTCCTTACCGAATTATTTATAGTAAGGCTTGTCATTTCCCCCTAGAGTTAGAGCATAAAGCACATTGGGCACTGAAGAAACTAAATTGGGACATGCATGCTGCAACAGAGCAAAGGAAGCTTCAACTGTGTGAGCTTGATGAATTAAGGTTATTTTCCTATGAAAATGCTAGAATTTATAAAGAAATAACAAAACACTGGCATGACAAGCATATTCAACACAGGCAGTTCACCCCTGGTCAATTAGTGTTGCTCCACAATACAAGACTAAGATTATTTCCGGGAAAGCTCAAGTCATGATGGTCTGGCCCATTTAAGTTGTTAAAATCTTACCCTCATGGAGCTGTTTATCTTTTGGATGAACAAATAGGCCACAAATTCAAGGTTAATGGGCACAGGGTTAAGCATTACATACATCCAGCAGTCGAAGGTTCAAAGGAGGTGTTACTCCTTCAAGAACCCAGCTATTAAGCAAAGACAGAAGGTCATCCTAAAAGACCTTAAATCAAGCGCTTCATGGGAGGCAGCCCATTGAGGAACCAACCACTTTAAACCAATTTTGATATCCTTTGGTTTATGAACAACCATTCCTCTTTACTATTTTCGCTAATCGTGTTTTTTTTTATCATTTTTACATTATTGCAGTTTTTATTGTCATTTAATTTGTTTATTTTCATAATTTTAAAACTTAATTTGAAATAAAAGGGGAAATTGCATTTCACATTGACAAATGCAAACATCTAGTGACAGAACTCAGGGGACATCAACCACGTGTCGGATGCTTTGGTATGACTCTGTAAACAGCATTAGAATGAGAAAAGGGGAGGGCTGCAGCAATAATTTTTCCCGTTACAGTAAATTAAAGGATGGAGCCTTCACTTACCGTTGGAAATAAAATCATGACAGATGGACGCTTGGATATGGATAGAAATTGCGGAAACAAATCTCTGAAATCACAGCTTTCATTTCTATGACCGATAATTTTGGGATATGCACATTTAATTCAAATACTTTATTCCCTCAATTATCTCTCAGTTATCGTAGTTATCTCCACATTACAGTCCACTATAAATAGGAGTCAATGTGCTTAGCGTCCACGCCACTATTCTCCATCTCTTTCGCAAGTCCAACTCTCATAAGTCTTAACCACTTTTTCTCTTTTTATTCTCAGAAATAGTAGCTTCAATCTGTTCATGCTGCAGCAATGCTGAAATACAAGAAAACAACCAATCGCCTCAAAGATCCATCACGATTCCAGAGTTACCACGTTGAGGAAAAATACGAAGAATTCATAGAGCCACATCAGATTCTGGAAGAAAAAGGGTTTAACTTTCCAGACCAACTCACTGGAATAGTGAAAACAATTCATAATACTGCAGCAAAGAGAAGATGATTAAAGTTTTGCAACCATCCTCGGAATCCTGTACTGCTGGTGGTAAAAGAATTTTATGCCAATTTGGTAAACCCTGATCAGCACAACATTTGGGTAAGAAATACTCTTGTTCCATTACACACCCGTGTTATCAATACTTTTTATAACTTACCTGCTTAAATTACTTGTGAGTATGCTAAATTGCGTGATAAGTTAACCTCAAAAAAGTGGAATACCATCTTTACAACTCTAACCATCGAAGGGGCATCATGAGTTAATGAGGAATGACGTGTGGTTAACAGAATAGATTTGAAACCTATTGCTAAGGTGTGGGTGAAATTTTTAAAATCTAAGCTTATGCCCACCACTCACACTACAACGATTTCACAAGAAAGATTGGTTTTGCTATATGTCCTTGTTAGAGGGCTGCCCATAGATGTGGGTAGCATCATTGAAAAAGAAATCCGAGAGTGTGCAGCCAAAACTCATCGAACTGCTGCTTTGTTATTTCCTTCACTTGTCACCAGCATTTGTGTAGCTTCAGGTGTTCGTCTTGAAGCCAGTGATGTGCATGTAAAAAATGATGGTGCCTTTACGACACGAACAATTGAAAGAGTTGCTGGCAAGAGTGCTGGAACAACAACTGAACCAGCTACTGTAACAGGAGTACGACGAACTCTTGGCTTAGAACAAGCCATCCAGGCACTCAGCACTAGTATCCATCAGGGTATCGAAGCTCAGCAGAGGGAAAATGGTAGGTTTTGGAGCTATCTACAGAACATGGATGGACAACTACACCAATTCACTGAATACATGAAATGCAATCATCAGAACTTCCTTACCTCCCTGGTCCAACAATACAATTTTGACACTAGCACCACAGGTGCTCCAGCAGAGACCAGTGAAGAAGCCACTGCTTCAGATGAACCAGCAGAGCAAGCTGCAAATGAACCTCTAGCAGTTGACTTAGAAGATGCTGAACCATCTGACCCACCTGAGGATGAAGGTGACCAATCTGAGACTGATAGCTCACCCTCAGAGGCAGAAGAGAATTCAGAGCAAGAACGTGAGGAACCACCCATCCCATCCCAGTCCAAAACCAAGAAGCATCACATTATTCAAGAAGAGGAGGATGAAGACCTTGACATGGAGCCACTTATTCCAGTCTTTGTAGGCAAAGGAAAGGCCAAGGGTAAAGAAAAAATGGCAACACCTCCAGCCTCCGATGATGAGATGGCGCAAATCGATGCTGACCTGGCTGATGCAGCAACCAGAGCCATGCCTACATCTGAGCAAGCCAAGTAACTACTTGATGCATTGACCCCTACACCTCCACAACAAACCCCTAACCAGCCTATCCGTACCAGTCTAAGGCAACCAAGCAAACGAAAAGGCAGTACATCTGCGGATACTGCTACAACAACCCCTGCCACAACTCCTCTCATTAGCCCTGCAGCGAAAAGGACAAAGCCATTGCCAACCACCTTCCCAAAGGCTTCACCAAAGGATAAGCTGCGCAGTGCATCCAAGAAGCGTTGACAGCATCAACATCATGGGCTGCAGTCCCCACCACAGGGGAGTACTTTTATCTCACTTGTTACCTTTTGTTCTTATAAAAAAAAGAAAAAAAGACAAAGAGTTGTTTGTCCATTTGTGTGTTTTTATTTTTGTTTGCCTGTGAGGACACAGCCTCTCTCAAGTTTGGGGGGGATTGTTTCCAAATGCATGTGTGTGTTTTAAGTATGTGTTTATGTTTGTATTGTGTGAAGCTCTATTATCTATTATTTGTGTATGGATTTAAAAACCTAATGAAGATAACTTGAGTGCTATTAAGTATTTATGAGAATGCCAAGTAGAGATAGTTATAGACAGAAGTGAAATTATGTCCCAACACTTAGCCCGTGATTAAATTGTATGAGACTGCTAGAGCAAAACCAAAAGAATAGAAAAAGTCTTAAGTTTTAAAGGGAGAAGCATGTTGAGTGACTGTGATATTGATGCAATAAAACCTTGCTCCAATGGCTTAAGTTGCTAAGTAACCAGATCTGAGTTTCCACCCCATTGGTGGAGCTGGAGCTGTTGGTCCATTCTGTTGGAATCCTTGAGACCATGAAAAATTGGGGTGGTCTCTCCATCCAGGATTATATGTGTTGGAGTATGGGTTGTAATTTGAAGGTTTTCTCATTACACCTATAGCATTGGCTTCATCTGGGTATGAGTCATGGTCATGTGGTTCTGTTGATTTAGCAGTCGATAACGATGCTATTTGTCGAGCAAGACCTTCAACCATCTCCTTGACTTCTTTGATTCCCGAAGTTAATTCGCCAATTTGAACCTCATTTACTCCCTTAATCCTTCTAGTATTCCTGAGTGATCGACTCCGTTGTTGGGAATTATATGCTAGTCGCTGGAAGAATTCCCAAATCTCTGATGCACTTTTTGACATTAGCTCTCCTCCACTTGTCGCCATTAGCCATTCTTGCACGTTCGGTAATAATCCTTCCAAAAAGTATTGGCATTGGTGCCATTTCTCGTACCCATGATGTGGACACTTCAAGAGTAGCCCATTGAATCTCTCCCACGTTTCGAAAAATTGCTCGTCCTCTCTCTAGGTAAACTCCGAGATTTCCCTGCGAATAGCATTGGTTTTATGGACTGGGAAATATTTATTCAAAAATTTTGTAACCATTTGTTCCCATGATGAAATGCTATTGGCAGGTAATGTATTTAACCATGAATGAGCTCTATCTTTTAAAGAAAATGGGAATAGTCTAAGTTTAACATCATCATCTGAAAAATTCTCATATTTAAATGTTTGACAAATGGCATGAAAATCATTCAAATGATTATAAGGGTCCTCATTTTCTAGGCCATAAAATGTGGGGAGACAATTTAGCACACTAGGTTTTAATTCAAAACTCCTAGCAGCTACATTTGGGTATCTTATACATGATGTGCTCAAATTAGCTAAGGGACTAAAATAGTCCTTAAATGGCCTCTCCTGTGGTTGCAAATCCATTTTGTTTTTAACTTGTTTGTGTGTGCGAAGTGTTTTCTCAAGTTCAAGGTCTATAGGTTCAAGATTAGGTAATAATGACCTACGACCATGCATGCAAAACAAATAAAATAAAAATAAAGATGGAAACAAAACAAATAAAAATAAAGAAGAGGGAGCGATTACGATACTAACCTTATCGCGCTATTACAACCTTACTATAAAAATACACAAAACAAATACGTGAAATAAATTAACTAAAAATTAAATTAATAAAATAAACAAAAAATTACAAAGAGAAAAAAATAATAAATTGAAAATTAAATTACAGAATTTTAAAGAAAAGAAAAGAAATACTAACCTTTAAATGTATATTCACTTTTTTTTTCTTTTTTTTTAATAAAATAAAAAAAATTACAAGAAAACAATTAAAAGAAATTATTCACAAAAATTAATTCTAAGAATTAAAATTACTTACCTTCCCCGGCAACGGTGCCAAAAACTTGTTGTGCAAATTTTAATGTACCCGCAAGCGCACGAATCTATTGTAGTGTAGATCAATGGTGACGAGTGTCGATCCCACGAGGAGGTGGATTTTAATTATATGTAGAATTAATTTTGTAAAGGGGTGGTTGGAATTGTGGTGGAAGTGATTTAAATTATCCTAAAATTGGAATTGAAATGGCAATAATAAATTCTAAAATTGGAATTGCAATGGCGAGAATAAATTGAAGATAATTCTATTGAATTGACGTACTTGGGTATCTGGATCCGTATCAACATGCATCATGAGCTAAATAATCCGTATTAATACCAATTAAATCATGAGGGGGGAATCCACACCTCATGAACCACGCTCTAATCAATATGGTGCTAAGGGCTTATCGTGCCAAATAATAATAACCTTATACTAGAGGGCCGGTGAAACCAAGGCGGTACTAGACAAGATTAGTATTATTTGTCGACGATAAGTCAAAACATCCACAAAATCTAGAGGGGAAGAGAAAATAAATTTACCAAATAAAGCCCATGACACATGTTGAGACTTCACATTCAACCCAAGTTTGAAAGGAAATTAGCTACTCATAATTGAACTAGGGGCAAAATGAGAATTTATTAAAATACGAAGAAAGTACAAGATAGAGAGGGAATTACAGAAAATAGATCCCAAAAATGGATTCAGAGATATCAAATTAGGGGGGGGAGGCCCCCTTTTTATAGATACATGGAGTAAATCATGGCCATCGGATTAAAAACAGTTTGGACGCTCAGGATTGCGCCACGTCATCAGTCAACAGTCCATGGTTTGACCACGTGGATGAACAGTAACACGGTTTGACCCGGATGAATAGTAACGCGGTTTGGTTGAAAATAATCCTGTGTGATGCATGCACCGTACGCGAGATTTTTCGTCCACTGATATGCTGCCACGTCACCATGAACAATATATAAGAATTTTAGTCCAACAGGATCGTGACACCTCATCAGTCAATGCCACATCATCGGTCAATGCCACGTCATCGGTCCGTCTATGTGAATAGTGTCGTGAACAGTAACGTAGACAGTACCGTACCCGTGAATAGTACCGTACATGTGAATAGTGCCATTTTTCCTTTTATACTCCTCCTAAGGTTTTCGACCGTCCTGAGTTCAAAAGTGATGTCCGTTTTGCCGTCTGATCTCTCCTTTATTGTGAAATGACTATAATGCCCCTAAAATACATAAATTACTTAATTAAAATAAAACACGTGTAATTAAATCACAAGAAGATTAAATACATAAAAATAAGGGTTGTTAGTAAGATTTGAAATGTAAAATGACGGTTTTCTCCTTTATAAATATGCATTTTCTAACACTCAACACACCCCCCAACCAGCTTATTGCTAGTCTCTAGCAAATAAAGCGAAAACAAAATTCAAATTCAAAATGATTTTTTTTTTTTTTAGAAACACTCGTGTTTATTCAATCAGATTAATGATAGCAATCAAATAAAAGTATAAGCATTATCTCCAGTCTAAAGAAACATCACATCTACATCAACCATCCACATGAATCAGCCCAGTAAACTTTATTATAGCTACTTTCAAGAATGACATGTTAAACCCCAAATTTTCACTGGAAGTAGTGACACTCTCACAAAGAAATTAAACCCAATAAAAATAGTCACTCCAATGAATGGTACTTGATAGAGAAAATAATAAAGAAGTGATATCACATGCTCTCACCAAAATGAAAGAAATATGCCCTCAGCTTAGAAATAATACGATCTTAAGTCAAATAAAAATGTTAGTCAACCCAATTTATTTAACTTTTTTTTATGCATTACTACATCTTTTTAGCCCATATAACTAGCTTCTACTTCAGACTATAGTTCCCTAAAATCAAGAAGGACTTTTATTAGGACGTAACGTAGGCTAAGGACAAGGCTAACAAAAAAGGGAAATAAGGAAAACAAAGTGTATGTTTGAGAATAAATGCAGAGATTTTTTTTTTTTTTACAGAAAATGCAAGGTGGATTTCACCTTTTATTGTTATTTTTTTATTTTTCTTTTGAAACAACAACTTTTGTTTTGTTGTTTTATTGTTTTTTTTTTGTATAACTTCACTGAAAAATAAAATACTTATTTACATTTTTCTCAAACATAAATAGGTGATAGAACTTATAAGAAATTCGGTAATACTCCAAATCGGAGTGGGTCAAGATGATAAGTTGACAAAGAAATTTTTTGTTTTTGTTTTTTTTTTTAAGGCTCAAAAGGGTTAACAATGGATATTTAATAAAAGGGATGGCTAGAAAGGCTCAAACGGATCAAAGACGGCCTTTCCATCGTCTTTTAGGGTTCTAAATAATCGTCCATATCTACTAGTTAGATGGGCCTCTAAATGTAGCAACACACATTTTTTTTTCTTTTTTTTATTTTTATTTTACAACAATATTTTTTTTTAAGGGTTAACTCAAAAGAAAACTAGAGATCGTGTATAAAATAATAAACTGCTAAGCTGTTTAGAGAATGGGCAAAAGGGTTACTCTCCAAGAAAATGATAGGCTCAACAACTCATTTGACACTTATTTATGACATGTTCATTCCTTCAAGCAACTCATATTCGTCTCCGACATCAACATGTAAAGTAGCAAACATAGCGTAACATCACTTAAGACCAAAGATAATACAAATACTAAAATTTGAAATTAATCATGTCATCCAATGTTAAAACAAATCATAAATTTTTTTTTTTTAAAACAACATTCTATCCCCCAACCTATTCTAAACATGAAATGAAAATATGCATGCAAAAATGTGAAAATGATGCAGAAAGTTTAATTAGAAAAGTTACACTTAAAATGATGAAAAAAGAATTTTTTTTTTTAAGAAGATGCGTTTCTAGAGGTACTACACTCCATATTCAGCCATCTTCGACTCAAAAGTTGGAAAATATATATTTATAGAGGAGAAAATAAAAAGAAGAAGAAAAATGAACATCAAAACTTAATAAAGAAAAAGAAATTTTTTGTTTTTCATTTATTTATTTTTTATTTTGATTTTTTGGTTTTTTTTTTATTTTTTTTTTATTTTTTTTTAACAATGAAGATGCGTTTCTAGAGTAACTACACTCCATATTCAGCCATCTTCAACACAAAAAGTTAGCAACAGTTAGTTTCTACAACAAAAAATTAGTAAAAACTTAACCAAGATTCTACATTTGTCGACTATTCCCTCCCCCCAACCAGAACGAAACATTGTCCTTAATGTTTGAAAGGAAGAAGTAAAGTTTAGAAGACATCACCTGGGTGGTGCAACACATAAGAAAATATTTACAAGCGGAGAGTTAAATCTAATTTGTACTTCTTACTGCCGCTACTGTTACCATCATTATTTGGACGCTCCAACATAAAGGTCCAGGGGTTTGGCTCTGGTTTATAAGCTTGTAACATATCAAGTAGTTCATTAGCAGTGTGAGCACAAATAAAGAGTTTTTTCGCATTAGAGGGAATGAAAAAGTTTTTTATTGCATGGTTAAGAAATGCGATAAAGCCATCATAAAAATTATTGACATTTAACAAACCGATGGGTTTCTGGTGGATATGCAGATGGGCCCAAGATGCTAGTGTGATAAGTGCCTCTAGTGTTGCAAGATCTCCTGGAAGGAAAATAAAAGCATCAGCATAATTAAGCATTTCAGTTATTCTTTCTTGCATACCTAAGACGACTAACTCTTCTCCAGTTGATGAGTTAGACGAACTGCCCAATGGTTTTAGGACTCTTGGGATGATGCCTAACACTTGACTTCCTCTGATAAAAGCTGCTTCTGAGACCATTTTTGATAACCCTCGATTACCTCCTCCATACACCAAGTGTAATTTTCTCGCTGCTATATTTCGACCAAGATCTATGGCTGCCTCAACGAACTCTTTATGCTTGCCATAGGTAAATCCAGAAAGCACACAAATGTTCTTGAATTGTCTATTGGGAGTAGCTGCCATTGTGATACTTCTCAAAAATAATTTGTGAGTGCTTGACAAAAGAAATCATATTTAAGAGTCTTGGTGATAATGGGTCACAGTTGTGTATGAGGTAATATGTCAGTATCAAATAACGCGTAAAGCACGTGGCTCGCGAGTTAAAAAGGAAACAGTAAAAAAAGAAAAAGTAAACAGTAATTAAATTATTAAAGACAATAATGCAAATAATAAAACAACAGTGAAATGAAATAAAATAACAATAAAGTAAAAGGATATTTACAGGTAGTTGCGACTGTGGCTCACATCTTCCTCTGGTTTTACGTCCAGAAACGGCTTGAACGCCCTCTATGGGTCGAGGATAGGATTCCTATCCAGTTTTCTTATAAACTGGCAAACAAGGTCGTTTATAGTCAGATTCCCGAGACTATATCGTGCATGATCTTTCTGGAATAATGGCCATAACTGGAGAATCGCTCCTTGCACATATCCACTGGGATGCGTTTCAAGAGACAAAAGGATATCGTCTAATGACTCCTTATTCAAGCCATCCCTAATGAATTGAATCTTATCTTCCCTGTTATCAGACAACATTCCTAAAGAACATGGGTTTCTACCGCAACTCATTCTGGCACACTTATGACAAGCAACAGAAATTCTTCGAGCTCGTCGTTTTCTTGCATAATTTCCTTTACCACAACCAGGCATGTAGGCAATAAATTTTTTAGGTAACTCACCTACCAATCGTACTTTCGCCTCGATTAACCAACGGATGTCAGCAGGTATGTTATTCTTTATGAGTAATCGCATGCGTTCGGACCGAGCTTTGTAGATCGTAAGGAGGGCATTCTGAGGAAGTGAAGGGAATCGCTTGTGAAGCTTCGCTAAGATCTCGTTTCTATCCATACCTTCGCCTCAGAATGTCAGTTATTATGGGAAACTGAAGTAACCGACTTGATTGTCACGGAGTACCGTTATCCGCCACTTCACCGGGGTAACAAACTAAAGCACACAAACAGAAAAAACAAATTAAAACACACAACAAAAATTAAAATCGTCCTCTTATTGAATTTACCTCAAGATCCAACTGGATGTCGTAAACACTTCTCTCAATGTCTCTGAGTTGGCGTTCTAAACCCTCAACATAGGCTACTAACTCTGGTGGTTGTAGAGCCCAAATGCGTTGTGTTTTACAAAATTGAATCTGCCTTTTGAGATGAGTTTTGACACGTTGAAGTGGTTTAAGAATGTTCAGGAGGAACGGTCTAAGTAAGGTACTCATGATTAAAAATGATAAGAGAAAACGTAATAGTTAAACAAACACGCTTATGCAAAAATAATTTCAATTAGCAAAAGAATAATATAAAGAAAGAAAACAAAATCAAATTAATGAAAAGAAAAAAAAATCAATTCAACTCTGGTGGGTCACTCAAATTTATTTCGGTGTCTTCTCCATGTGGTTGGTACTCTAGATATGGCTTTAATCTTTGACCGTTAACTTTAAACGTGACACCGTTCTTTGGGTCCTTAATTTCAATTGCCCCATGTGAAAAAACAGTATGAACAATAAAGGGACCAGACCATCGAGAGCGTAACTTACCTGGGAATAGGTGCAAGCGAGAATTGAATAAAAGCACTTTCTGACCTGAAGTGAAAGATTTTCTCATAACGTGCTTGTCGTGGAAGACTTTCATTCGCTGCTTGTAAATTTTGGCATTTTCGTATGCATCATTGCTAATTTCCTTAAGTTCTGCCAGTTGTAATCTTCTTTCTGAGCTGGCTTGCTGCATGTCAAAGTTGAATTTCTTGATGGCCCAATATGCACGATGCTCGAGTTCTACAGGTAGGTGGCAAGCTTTTCCATACACTAGCCTGTAGGGTGACATCCCAATCGGGGTCTTGAAAGCCGTTCTATATGCCCATAATGCATCATCAAGTCGTAATGACCAATCTTTCCTGTCTGGCCTCACCGTCTTTTCTAGTATGTGCTTTATTTCTCGATTGGATATCTCAACTTGGCCACTGGTTTGCGGATGATACGGAGTCGCCACTTTGTGTGTGATTGAATACTTTGTCAAAAGAGATTTAAATGCTTTGTTACAAAAGTGGGCACCACCATCACTGATTATCGCTCGAGGGAATCCAAAGCGTGAAACAATGTTGCTTTTCAAAAATCCTATCACCACCTTGTGATCATTGGTTCGACATGCAATTGCTTCTACCCATTTTGATACATAGTCAACAGCAACCAATATGTATTGATGGCCAAAAGAAGAGGGAAAGGGTCCCATGAAGTCGATACCCCATACGTCAAAAATCTCAACCACTAAAATTGGATTTAGTGGCATCAAGTTCCTTCGCGTAATGCTCCCCATTCGTTGACACCTATCACATGAAGAACATAAAATGTAAGCATCTCGAGATATAGTTGGCCAATAAAAACCACATTGTAAAATTTTAGTCGCTGTTTTCTTAGCACTGAAATGGCCTCCACAAGCTTGTTCATGGCAGAATGAAAGGATATTCTGAATTTCACTTTCTGGGACACATCATCTAACAATTTGGTCTGCACAATACTTGAACAAATATGGGTCATCCCAAAAGAAATTCTTTATCTCTGCAAAGAATTTAGCCTTGTCTTGCTTGGTCCAATGCTCTGGAAGTTTACCTGTAACAAGATAATTAACTATATCAGCATACCAAGGTAATACTTCCACATTCATTAATTGTTCATCTAGAAATGACTCATTCAATGGTAATGGCTCTGTAATTGTGTCAAAATGTAGACGAGAGAGATGGTTCGCCACAACATTTTCTGTCCTTTTTTTATCTTTGAATTCCAAGTCAAATTCCTGCAAAAGTAACACCCAACGAATTAGTCTAGCTTTTGCATCTTTCTTTGTGAGAAGATATTTCAGAGCAGCATGATCTGTGAATACAATTATTTTACAACCAATGAGATAAGATCGAAATTTTTCCAATGCAAACACTACTGCTAGCATTTCTTTTTCAGTAGTTGAATAGTTCAACTGTGCATCATTCAATGTCATACTAGCATAGTAAATAACGTGGGGAATTCGATCAACTCTTTGTCCTAATACTGCTCCTACTGCATAATCAGATGCATCACACATGAGCTCAAATGGTAAGCTCCAGTTTGGGGGCTGAATGATGGGTGATGATGTCAACAAATGCTTTAATTTTTCAAACGCAACAAGACATGAATCATCAAAGACAAAAGATACATCCTTAGCAAGTAAATTGCATAAGGGTCTAGAAACTTTGCTAAAATCTTTAATGAAAAGTCTATAAAAACCAGCATGCCCAAGGAAAGATCTTACTTCTCTGACTGTTTTAGGTGGAGGAAGATTAGAAATGAGATCCACCTTGGCTTTGTCAACCTCAATACCTTTGCTCGAAATGATGTGACCGAGAACAATACCTTGTTTTACCATAAAATGGCACTTCTCCCAATTTAAGACTAAGTTCTTCTCGATACATCTCTACAGAACTAGTGTTAGATGATGTAAACATTGATTAAACGAGTCACCAAAAACAGAAAAATCATCCATAAAGACTTCAAGGAAACGTTCAACCATATCAGAAAAAATGTTCAACATGCATCGTTGAAATGTAGCAGGTGCATTACATAATCCAAATGGCATCCTCATATATGCAAAAGTGCCAAAAGGGCAAGTGAAAGTGGTTTTCTCTTGATCTTTTGGTGTTATGGGAATCTGATTATATCCTGAGTAGCCATCTAGAAAGCAATAAAATTTATGGCCTGCTAATTTATCAAGCATTTGATTGATAAATGGTAAAGGAAAATGGTCTTTACGTGTGACATAATTCAACTTTCTATAATCAATGCATACACGCCATCCTGTAGTCACTCTAGTGGTTATCAATTCATTATCAGCATTTGTAACTACTGTGACTCTTGACTTTTTGGGGACAACTTGTACAGGACTGACCCATGAACTATCAGAAATTGGGTAAATGATACCTGCGTCTAATAGCTTAAGGACTTCAGTTCTTACAACTTCTTTCATGTTAGGATTTAACCGACGTTGCATTTCCCTAGTAGATTTAGCATTTTCATCAAGGTGAATGTAATGCATGCAATCTGCAGGGTTTATACCTTTTATGTCTGCTATGGTCCATCCTAATGCTCCTTTATGCTCTTTTAAAACATCCAACAACTTACTTTTTTGTTCGTCATTGAGGGATGAAGAGATGATTACCGGCAGAGAACTTTCTTCCCCCAAAAATGCGTATTCCAATGTGTTGGGCAATGGTTTGAGTTCAAGTTTTGGTGGTGATTCTGATGATGGGATGAGTTTCTTCTCTGATGGTGCTAGTTGTTCAACTCTTGACTTCCATTGATTAGTGTCCATAGATGGTGCTGAGTCAAGTAGGGCATTGACCTCTTCAACCGATCTGTCAATATCAAAATCCAAACCAAAGTGAGTTAAACATGTTTGTAAAGGATCATCACTGAGGTTTGAAATAAAAGCGTCATCAACTAATGCTTCAATTAAATCCACATCAACAATTCCATCATCTGCACTGTGAGGTTGTTTGGCAATGTTGAAGATGTTCAGTTCCATAGTCATATTGTCGAAAGACAATTGCATATTTCCAGTTCTGCATTGAATGTGAGCATCCGCAGTTGCCAAGAATGGTCGGCCTAGGATAATGGGGATGTGCTTCCTTGAATCCTGTATTGGTTGAGTGTCAATGACAATGAAATCAACAGGAAAATAAAATTTGTCTACCTGGATAAGCACGTCCTCCACAATACCACGAGGTATTTTCGTGGACCGATCTGCAAGTTGTAACACCACTGGAGTTGGGTGTAATTCGCCAAGTCCAAGTTTCACAAACACTGAATAAGGCAACAAATTTACACTAGCTCCTAAATCCAACAAAGCATTCTCAATTGTGTGGTTCCCTATGCTACAAGAGATAGTAGGGGAGCCTGGGTCTTTGCATTTTAGAGGAATTTTATGTTGGAGTATAGAACTAACGTTTTCTGTTAAAAATGCCTTCTTTTGAACATGCATATTTCTCTTTTTAGTACAAAGGTCTTTAAGAAACTTGGCATAAGATGAAACTTGTTTAATAGCATCAAGCAAAGGGATATTAACACTTACCTGTTTGAAGATTTCGAGAATCTCACCTATGGATTTTCCCTTCTTGCCTTTAGCTAACCTCTGGGGGAATGAAGCTTTGGGAACGTATTCTTGTGGGTTAGTTTCTTCTTTCTCCTCCAGTGATGAGTCCTCAACATTCACAAGTACAATTTGATTTTCTTTGGTCACCGGCATCTCCACTTTGTTGTCAACTTCTTTTCCTTTTCGCAAGGTCATGACTGCTTTGACCTCTCTATGCTGCTGTGGTGAACTGGTACTTGCTTCATGTACTCCTTTAGGATTAGGCACTGGTTGACTTGGAAATTTACCCTTCTCAACAGTCATTGCCAAGGTCTGAACCGAAGAAGCAAGTTGTCCCACCATTTTCTTGAGGCTTGAAACTGATTGAGCTTGTGAGTTGAAGCCCGCTCTCAACTCATTTTGTAGTCCATCAATGGTGCGGTTCTGTTGCTCAATCGTGGAGTGAGTAAGATTCTTGAGATTCTGGAATGAATCTTCCCATGGTCTGGGTTGAGTGTAGTTCTGGTTTTGATTGTATGGTCTGAATGGGGGCTGAGAGGCTTGAGGAACTTGAGGAATTTGTTGCATTGGTGGAGCTGGAGCTGTTGGTCCATTCTGTTGGAATCCTTGAGACCATGAAAAATTGGGGTGGTCTCTCCATCCAGGGTTATATGTGTTGGAGTATGGGTTGTAATTTGAAGGTTTTCTCATTACACCTATGGAATTGGTTTCATCTGGGTATGAGTCATGGTCATGTGGTTCTGTTGATTTAGCAGTCGATAACGATGCTATTTGTCGAGCAAGACCTTCAATCATCTCCTTGACTTCTTTGATTCCCGAAGTTAATTCGCCAATTTGAACCTCATTTACTCCCTTAATCCTTCTAGTATTCCTGAGTGATCGACTCCGTTGTTGGGAATTATCCGCTTGTCGCTGGAAGAATTCCCAAATCTCTGATGCACTTTTTAACATTAGCTCTCCTCCACTTGTCGCCATTAGCCATTTTTGCACGTTCGGTAATAATCCTTCCAAAAAGTATTGGCATTGGTGCCATTTCTCGTACCCATGATGTGGACACTTCAAGAGTAGCCCATTGAATCTCTCCCACGTTTCGAAAAATTGCTCGTCCTCTCTCTGGGTAAACTCCGAGATTTCCCTGCGAATAGCGTTTGTTTTATGCACTGGGAAATATTTATTCAAAAATTTTGTAACCATTTGTTCCCATGATGAAATGCTATTGGCAGGTAATGTATTTAACCATGAACGAGCTCTATCTTTTAAAGAAAATGGGAATAGTCTAAGTTTAACATCATCATCTGAAAAATTCTCATATTTAAATGTTTGACAAATGGCATGAAAATCATTCAAATGATTATAAGGGTCCTCATTTTCTAGGCCATAAAATGTGGGGAGACAATTTAGCACACTAGGTTTTATCTCAAAACTCCTAGCAGCTACATTTGGGTATCTTATACATGATGTGCTCAAATTAGCTAAGGGACTAAAATAGTCCTTAAATGACCTCTCCTGTGGTTGCAAATCCATTTTGTTTTTAACTTGTTTGTGTGTGCGAAGTGTTTTCTCAAGTTCAAGGTCTATAGGTTCAAGATTAGGTAATAATGACCTACGACCATGCATGCAAAACAAATAAAATAAAAATAAAGATGGAAACAAAACAAATAAAAATAAAGAAGAGGGAGAGATTACGATACTAACCTTATCGCGCTATTACAACCTTACTATAAGAATACACAAAACAAATACGTGAAATAAATTAACTAAAAATTAAATTAATAAAATAAACAAAAAATTACAAAGAGAAAAAAATAATAAATTGAAAATTAAATTACAGAATTTTAAAGAAAAGAAAAGAAATACTAACCTTTAAATGTATATTCACTTTTTTTTCTTTTTTTTAATAAAATAAAAAAAAATTACAAGAAAACAATTAAAAGAAATTATTCACAAAAATTAATTCTAAGAATTAAAATTACTTACCTTCCCCGGCAACGGCGCCAAAAACTTGTTGTACAAATTTTAATGTTCTCGCAAGCGCACGAATCTATTGTAGTGTAGATCAATGGTGACGAGTGTCGATCCCACGAGGAGGTGGATTTTAATTATATGTAAAATTAATTTTGTAAACGGGTGGTTGGAATTGTGGTGGAAGTGATTTAAATTATCCTAAAATTGAAATTGAAATGGCAATAATAAATTCTAAAATTGGAA
Source organism: Citrus trifoliata (assembly GCA_018350135.1). Lineage (NCBI taxonomy): Eukaryota > Viridiplantae > Streptophyta > Magnoliopsida > Sapindales > Rutaceae > Citrus > Citrus trifoliata. The sequence goes on along the minus strand of CM031389.1, from coordinate 18,487,211 downwards.
TTGCAATGGCGAGAATAAATTGAAGATAATTCTATTGAATTGACGTACTTGGGTATATGGATCCGTATCAACATGCATCATGGGCTAAATAATCCGTATTAATACCAATTAAATCATGAGGGGGGAATCCACACCTCATGAACCACGCTCTAATCAATATGGTGCTAAGGGCTTATCGTGCCAAATAATAATAACCTTATACTAGAGGGCCGGTGAAACCAAGGCGGTACTAGACAAGATTAATATTATTTGTCGACGATAAGTCAAAACATCCACAAAAACTAGTGGGGAAGAGAAAATAAATTTACCAAATAAAGCCCATGACACAAGTTGAGACTTCACCTTCAACCCAAGCTTGAAAGGAAATTAGCTACTCATAATTGAACTAGGGGCAAAATGGGAATTTATTAAAATATGAAGAAAATACAAGATAGAGAGGGAATTACAGAAAATGGATCCCAAAAATGGATTCAGAGATATCAAATTAGGGGGGGAGGCCCCCTTTTTATAGATACATGGAGTAAATCATGGCCATCGGATTAAAAACAGTTTGGACGCTCAGGATTGCGCCACGTCATCAGTCAACAGTCCACGGTTTGACCACGCGGATGAACAGTAACACGGTTTGACCCGGATGAATAGTAATGCGGTTTGGTTGAAAATAATCCTGTGTGATGCATGCACCGTACGCGAGATTTTTCGTCCACTGATATGCTGCCACGTCACCATGAACAATATATAAGAATTTTAGTCCAACAGGATCGTGACACCTCATCAGTCAATGCCACATCATCGGTCAATGCCACGTCATCGGTCCGTCTATGTGAACAGTGTCGTGAACAGTAACGTAGACAGTACCGTACCCATGAATAGTACCGTACATGTGAATAGTGCCATTTTTCCTTTTATACTCCTCGTAAGGTTTTCGACCGTCCTGAGTTCAAAAGTGATGTCCGTTTTGCCGTCTGATCTCTCCTTTATTGTGAAATGACTATAATGCCCCTAAAATACATAAATTACTTAATTAAAATAAAACACTTGTAATTAAATCACAAGAAGATTAAATACATAAAAATAAGGGTTGTTAGTAAGACTTGAAATGTAAAATGTCGGTTTTCTCCTTTATAAATATGCATTTTCTAACACTCAACACAAGGCAACTTTACAAGTTACCACACTTGACAGCCGGGGAGACTCTAGGAAAGGCCGGCAGGAGCCAGTTGAGGCTTTAGAGGAGGTGGAGGTGAGTCAAAACGATCCGAGCATAACTGTAAAGATCGGATCCAGCCTGAGCCAGGCAATAAGGGACAGGCTGGTAAAGTACTTGTAGTCTCATGTTGACACATTTGCTTGGTCACACGAAGATATGCCAAGAATCGACCTAGGGGTTGCTTGTCATAAGTTAGAAATCAGAAATGGGGCTAGACCGATGAGTTAAAAAAGAGGCGTTTCAACTAAAAGAGGTACGAGGCTATAAGTGCAGAGGTGGAAAAATTATTGTGAGCAGGGTTCATAAGGGAAGCCAGTTTTTTAGAGTGGATTTCTAACGTAATGCTAGTAAAAAAGGCAAATGGAAAGTGGAGAATGTGTGTGGATTTTACAGACCTCAACAAGGCATGCCCAAAATATAGTTTTCCCTTGCCAAAGATAGACCAGTTGGTTGACTCAACGGCAGGCCACAGCTTGCTCAGTTTTATGGATGCCTTCTCTAGATACAACCAAATACCTATGGATAAGCAAGATGAGGAGAGCACCACGTTTATAACTAATATGTGTTTGTTTTGTTACAGGGTAATGCCATTCAGTTTGAAGAATGTAGGAGCCACTTACCAGAGATTGGTAAATAAAATTTTTAAACTGCTGATTAGACGCACAATGAAGGTGTATGTAGATGACATCATCACAAAATCCAAGAAGTCAGTGGATCACGTGCAGTACTTGGAAGAGACCTTTGAGTTGCTGAGAGAGTATAAAATGAAACTAAATCTCGAAAAGTGCACATTTGGGGTTAGCTCAGGTAAGTTCTTGGGATTCCTGGTGAGCCATTAAGGAATTGAGGCCTACCCAAAGACACTACGAGCAGTAGTAGAGATGAAGTCTTCTCGAACAGTCAAGGAGGTGCAAAGCTTCACGAGGAAGCTGACAGCATTGAACCGATTCATTTCAAGGGCCACAAATAAATGCCACCCTTTCTTTCAAATTATAAGGAAAGAAAGAAAACTAGAGTGAACAGGAGAATGTGAGGAGGCATTTGGGCAGCTGAAGGAGTATCTCACTCGTGCCCCATTGTTATCAACTCCAAGGGAGGGCGACGAGTTGTACTTGTATTTAGTTGTCTCCAAGTGGGCTACCAGTTTGGTGTTGGTTAGAGAAGATGAAGGAAAACAACATCCAGTTTACTACACCAGTAGAGCCTTGGTGGACGTGGAGACTAGGTATTCTGCGATGGAGAAATAGGCACTGGCCTTGTTAACAACGGCGTGTAAGCTCAGACTATACTTCTAAGCCCACCCGATAATTGTAATGACTGATCAACCTCTTCGACAAACACTCTTGAAACCGGATGCATATGGTTGCTTAGTTAAATAGTCAGTGGGGCTGAGCGAGTTTGACATAACCTACCGACCCCGAGGAGCCATCAAAGCATAAGCCTTGGCCGACTTTGTGGCGGACTGTACAGGGCTTGATGAAGGGGTTAATGAGGAGCAACCAACTGGAAAAGAAAGGTCAGAAGGGGTGTGGTTAATAATGGTTGATGCGTCACGCAATGAGCAAGGATCTGGAGCAAAGGTGGTGATACGGAGTCCAGAGGGGGCCGAGGTCTCCTACGCAGTGAAGTTTGAGTTTCAACTCATGAATAACCAGGCGCAGTACGTGAAATATAAGTGTGCAACCCAAGAGGGGGGGTGAATTGGAATTTTAAAAATTATCCTAGGCAAACCACACAACAATTCAATCTAATACCTTAATCAATTCGAAAACAATAAATTCAAATAAACACAATATTAAAAGAGTAAGGGAAGAGAAAACGAACACAAGAATTTTTACGTGGTTCAGCTATCCCCGCCTACGTCCACGCCTCCAAGCTCACCCGCTTGAGGATTTCACTATCCAAGCCTTCCCAAGGCTTCAACGATTACAATTGACTTCGAGGTATCAATAAACCTTTACAACAAAGAGATTATCTCCCAATCTCTTTACTCAAGTGTCTCACACACTCAAACTCTTACAAATGAAATGAAGAAATGAAAGTTACAATCAAACTCACTCAATGAGTAGATATTCAAAGATAAAGAATAATGAATGATTTAATGATTTGTGTTTTGCAAGTTGTAAGCTCAAGATATCATGTGTGCCTTTGGTTTTTGCTTGTTGGAGAGCTTCAAAATGAGTTGGATTTGAGTTCTTATAGTTTGAGCTCGAAAACTAGCCGTTACTCACATTCTGGGAAATCCGGTTTGCCGTTTTCTGGAATTCGGTAAGCCGGATTCGTTCTAGGTGCATTCTGCCCAGTTTTCTGTTTGCCGGATTTGGAATCCGGTAAGCCGGATTCGAATTGGAAACATTCTGCCCCGTAACTGGTTTTCTGGATTTTGAATCAAGTAAGTTTGACCCCAAAACTTTACAAAACTATATTATGGCCCAAAACGTTATAAAAGTTTGCAAATAGGTCCAATTTCAGAATTTCTAAATAATACTTTGTTAATCCCAAAACATTCTGAAATTATGGTATAGCCCAAAACGCTATGACACTTTGCAAATAGGTCCTTTATCAAAATTTCAAGCAATACTTGTTTATTTCAAAGTTTTCAAAATTCTTTCAATTAAACCATAAACTTTGAAAAACAACCAATTTCATAAAATCATTTTTCCATTAAATATGAAGCATTTATAATGTGAAAATAATGATTTATTTAAAAAGAATAAAAACAATCAATTTCATAAAATCATTTTTCCATTAAATATAAAAAATTGATAATGTGAAAATAATAATTTATTTAAAAAGAATATTAAATAATTTGAGCTTAAAACATTAATAATTCTTAATCTTGTTTGTTATCATCAAAATCAATATTATAGAAACATATATGTTAACAATCTCCCCCTTTTTGATGATGACAAACATTTCATGTATTTAAAGAATGATTCCATAAATTGCTCCTCCTAAATATAATCTTCTCTTACAATTTGCCAATTAGCTAAATTGATGATTTAAATACATGGATTTTTCTCCCCCTCATCATCAAAAAGAAAAACTGAATTGGCAAAGACAAAAGTAGCAAATTTTTAAAAATTTGAAAACATGTATTCTTCTCCCCCTTCATCATAAAAAAAAAGAAAATGAAAAGGAAAATAATAAGAGTAGGAAATTTGTTACCCATGTTGTTCGAATAGAAATTTCGACAAAATCTCCCCCTAACAACAAGCATCACCTCAAATATAAAATTAGTAATATCACATCCAAATTATCATCATCATATAATCCATCAACCATAAAATGATCATGAATTATTATTGCATTAATTATCAAATCAACAACTCAAAACATAAAATCATCATATAAAACACCCATGTAATCAAATTATCATCATATCTCAAAATCATCAAAATCATCATCATAATCAAATATCAATTATCAAAACAATTACTCAAAATGCATATTATTCTCCTTCTTTTGATAACATCGAAATGATATATTATTTTGTCTCCCCCTTTGGACAGCAAAAAAGTTCAAAATGCATATTATTCAAAATTTATTATATGCTCCCCTAAATATATGGCCAATTTAATAATTTAACCAAAATGATTTTATCCAAAAATATATCATATTTGTCTCCCCCTATCAATCATCAAGACTTCAAATCAAGCACATATAATCATCAATTACCAAAATCATCAAGAAATCAAATCATTCCAAGTTTATGCCGAATTTTTGAAAATTCTTCTTCGCAAAAAGGTTTTGATTTCTTTACCAAATTGGCATGCCTATTATCAAATATTCAAGGTCCATAATTTCGAAGTATATGAATTTCATATGCTTAAAAATCTCGAAGTATATGAATTTCTCCCTTTTTCGATATCATTTAAAACAAGTAAGACATATTCAACAATACATCGATAAAGTACAAAAAAAATGCATTTATTCACTAATCATAGATTGCATAAGATCAAAATTTCATCAAATACAATGTAATCATTAATGCACATTCTTTATCTCAAATATTAAGCAAAACATAAGAGTATAATTGCAATATAAGATCATCAAAATCAACATAGCTATTAAGATAAGCCATCATTATGAGTTAAGAACAAGTGATCAAATATATTATTATAAATGCTCACATATATTTTTAAGTGATGATCTACTAATTACATCTTGTGATGGATCTCCTAAAAATAAGTCCTTAAGGTGAGAAGAAACATACCTCCACTCTTTAGGGAGTGTTTGAGAAGTACCTTCATTTTACTCCACATTTGTTTCTTCATGTTGCTCCTCTTGATTTTCAAGTGGTGCATTCTTTTGGCTATCATTTGATAATCTTCTTGTAGCTTTTCATCTACATTATCATCAACAACAACTTTCTCCATAGAGGAAGAATTAGACTCATCAAATATAACATGTATAAATTCTTCCACAATCAAAGTTCTTTTGATATACACTCCATAACTTTTGCTTGCGGTTGAATAGCCAAGAAAAATACCAACATCAAATTTTGGATCAAATTTGCCAAGATTATCTTTTGTGCTCAAAATAAAACATTTGCATTCAAATATCAAACAATAATCATCATCAATCCACAATGAAAGCAACAATGCATATGAAAAAGTAAGTGCATAATATAATAGAAAACTATGGCAAAATCCATAAGGAGAGCACACTATGAAAGTGGTAATTTGAAATACTCAAAATGCACAAATTCGGATTTTCAAGATATTGAGTAAAAAGAGTAAGTTTGAATCAATTAAAATGATTTTAGAGATGATTCAAGGCGATGAATGGTGTTGATTAAAAACAAATGGTGGATTTTAAAGAGAGAGAGAAATAGAAACGGAAAGCCGAATGAGAGGAAGAGGAAGAACAAAGCTAAAAGCTCATGAATCCGGCTTGCCGGATTTCCTAACCGGCTGGCCGGTTATTGGGCAGAAACGTGAAGCCCATAAACGGCTTGCTGGGTGCCTTTAACCGGAAATCCGGTTGTGTTTCAACAAAGCATGCATGCAAATTCGGTTTTCCGGTTTTGCTAACCGTTAGACCGGTTGTGAGGCAGTGAGTTGCCTTCCAAATTTGGGTTGCCGGATTGAAGAACCGGTAGACCGGTTATGAAGCAGAGAGGAGGCTTAGCAAATCCGGTTTTCCGGATTGAAAATCCGGTTATCCGAATTTCAACCCGAGAGCTCCAAAATGAAAAAATAGCTTTCCGGTTGATTAGAAGTGGTATACCGGTTAAGCGTTGGAAAATATTTTTGAAATTTTGTAAGTTCTTAGACTTGTATTATAAACACAAATTTATTTTTGGCTTAGAAATTGATCAATGTTAAAAATCATTTAACTTTTCAATAAGCCAATTAGTGTATGAAACATATGTACATACAAGACTAAACATATGAAATCGTATCAAAGAATGATGTCAATTTTATAAGTGAATGATGATATAACACAATTAACGACATATGAATTCATACATATAATTCATTTATCATGTATATATTTTACACAATCATGAAACATATAAGCATTCAAAACTTAAGAAAATGCAGAAAGGCAAACTTCGAAATAACAACTGTATTGATTGAGCAAGAACTAACATGCAACCTATATATCGTTGGAAAGATAATTAAGTTAGCTTTCCAATAAATTTTACAGAGCTTGATTTAGAGTTCTCTAGAAGAATTTATGACCAATTCATTACAGCCTGTGCAGACTTGATTTGGAGTGCTTATAAGCATTCAAATATAAAATGCAGAAAGATCAAATTCGGAATAAAAACTGTATTGATTGAGCCAGAAGTAACGTTCAAGCTATATACCATTGGAAAGATAATTGAGTTAGCTTCCCAATAAAATTTACAGAGCTTAATTTGGAGTTCTTTAGAAGAAGTTATGACCAATTCATTACAGCATGTGCAGACTAGAGATTTTCACAAAAAATTAAACATATAAGCATTCAAAAGTGAATAAATCAAACACACCACTTAACTATCATGCTTAAACACTTCATGAACATTAACATCAAACAAATTCATCATGATAAATCACTCAATATTACACACAATGATAATTCCATCATGTAAACATGCAAGCATACTTTCGCAATTTCATTTATCATGATTCATTCAACAAAATTAATATGGCAAGAATTGTTACCAAAACAATTAAATTATCTTGCCTCATCTTTTTTCCCTTAGCTCATACTCAAGTGATTATCCTCACAAGCTTTCATCAAGGAACTTCTCCACCATTCCTTGATTGTGGTACCTACAAAGAAAATATTCACGTTGTGCCCTTTGGTACCCAAATGCTCTTGGGTCTTTGAGTGTTAGCAATGGTTCCTTTTGGAATCCAAACACATTTTACTCCATAATATACTTTTCTTTTAATAGGGCAACCTATTAAATTCTTATAATATTTTTGTTTCAAGTAAGGCTTATACCCAAGTCCTCCTTTATCAAACACACATTTTTGTGAATTAAGCATGTTATCCAACATCTTTTGCCCATTTGTGAATTTCAAAACAATCTCATTTCATTCATTGCTCTTTTTCTTAAGCATTTCATTTTCCTTTTTCAAGTCATCTATGTGATATTTTAGATGCTCATGTGAAGTGCTAGATTTCTCATTTGATAATGCAACTCTATCATGCAATATTGTATTCTCTAATTCTAGGCATGTAATCTTTACACATAGAGATTCATTTTCATTTTTGAGCTCTACCATTTTCTTTTTAAGACATGCATTCTTTTTACCAATTTTTATCCAATTATCATGCAATTCTTTAAAAGCATCATATAATTCATCATAAGTAAAAAGATCATTTACCTCATCAAGCTCATCATCCGATTCATCTCCAATTGCCATGAGAGCTAGATTTTTCATTTCTCGATGCTCTTCATCATCACTTATTTCCTCATCGCTATCATCCCATGTGGCTACCATTGCTTTCTTTTTGAACTTGTTGAGAAGAGGACATTCCGTTCTTATATGACCAAGCTTCTTGCACTCATAACATTTAATTAATTCCTTCTTCTCCTTTCGGTTCTTGAGGTCTCTAAATTTTCTTCGCTCACCGGATTTCTTAAAAAGTTTTCTGAACCTCCTAGCCAGCATATCCATCTCCTCATCATCCAGCTCGCTTTCCTCATCACTTTCCTGTTTCGAGACTTTGAGAGCAATGTTTTTCTTCTTCTCCTCATTGCCTCTTTCGGCTGCCAAGTCTTCCTCATAAGAAATAAGAGAACCAATTAAATCATCAATAGGCAAGATATTTAAATCTTTGGCTTCCTCAATGGCAGTCCTTTTTGGTCTCCATTCCTTAGGTAGCGACCTAATAATTTTCTTAACCTTCTCGCTATTTGAAAAAGTCTTTCCTAGAGCTCCTAGAGTAATTAGTATGTCCGTAAATCTAGTATACATAGAATACACACTCTCATTTTGTTCCATTTGGAACAATTCATTTTGCCGAGTGTACCTACTAATTTTAGACTCTTTCACTTGATTTGTGCCTTCATAAACAATTTCAAGTTTGTGCCAAATTTCATTAGCACTCTCACAACTAGATACTCTATGAAATTCTTTCTTATCTAGTGCACAAAATAAGGCATTCATCGCTTTGGAATTTAGAGTAGCTTTTCTCTTTTCCAATTCATTCCATTCCCGTGAAGGTTTTGGAATATCTTCCCCAACTCCGTTTTTAGTCAAAGGCATAAATGGACCATCACAAACAATTTCCCAAATTTCATAATCTAAAACTTGTAAATAAATTCTCATCATAGTTTTCCAATATGGGTAGTCATTACCGTCAAAGAACGGTGGTCTAATTGTGGATTGTCCTTCCCTAAAGGTTGAGTCACTATAGGTTGCCATGAATCTTTAACTCTAGACGATTAAGTCTAAATAAGAGCACCTCGCTCTGATACCAAGTGAAATATAAGTGTGCAACCCAAGAGGGGGGGTGAATTGGAATTTTAAAAATTATCCTAGGCAAACCACACAACAATTCAATCTAATGTCTTAATCAATTCGAAAACAATAAATTCAAATAAACACAATATTGAAAGAGTAAGGGAAGAGAAAACGAACACAAGGATTTTTACGTGGTTCGGCTATCCCCGCCTACGTCCACGCCTCCAAGCTCACCCGCTTGAGGATTTCACTATCCAAGCCTTTCCAAGGCTTCAACGATTACAATTGACTTCGAGGTGTCAATAAACCTTTACAACAAAGAGATTATCTCCCAATCTCTTCACTCAAGTGTCTCACACACTCAAACTCTTACAAATGAAATGAAGAAATGAAAGTTACAATCAAACTCACTCAATGAGTAGATATTCAAAGATGAAGAACAATGAATGATTCAATGATTTGTGTTTTGCAAGTTGTAAGCTCAAGATATCATGTGTGCCTTTTGTTTTTGCTTGTTGGAGAGCTTCAAAATGAGTTGGATTTGAGTTCTTATAGTTTGAGCTCGAAAACTAGCCGTTACTCACATTCTGGGAAATCCGGTTTGCCGTTTTTTGGAATCCGGTAAGCGGGATTCGTTCTGGGTGCATTCTGCCCAGTTTTCGGTTTGCCGGATTTAGAATCCAGTAAGCTGGATTCGAATTGGAAACATTCTGCCCCGTAATCGGTTTTTCGGATTTTGAATCAAGTAAGTTTGACCCAAAACTTTACAAAACTGTATTATGGCCCAAAACGTTATAAAAGTTTGCAAATAGGTCCAATTTCAGAATTTCTAAATAATGCTTTGTTAATCCCAAAACTTTCTAAAATTATGGTATAGCCCAAAATGCTATGACACTTTGCAAATAGGTCCTTTATCAAAATTTCAAGCAATACTTGTTTATTTCAAAGTTTTCAAAATTCTTTCAATTAAACCATAAACTTTGAAAAACAACCAATTTCATAAAATCATTTTTCCATTAAATATGAAGCAATTATAATGTGAAAATAATGATTTATTTAAAAAGAATAAAAACAATCAATTTCATAAAATCATTTTTCCATTAAATATAAAACCTTTATAATGTAAAAATAATGATTTATTCAAAAGGAATAAAAACAATCAATTGCATAAAATCATTTTTCCATTAAATATAAAAAATTGATAATGTGAAAATAATAATTTATTTAAAAAGAATATTAAATAATTTAAGCTTAAAACATTAATCATTCTTAATCTTGTTTGTTATCATCAAAATCAATATTATGAAAACATATATGTTAACAGTACGAAACTTTCATTACTGGGCTTAGGCTAGCGCTGCAGATCCGAAGTTACCCAAGTCAGTCCCACTAGAAGTGAGAACTTCGTCAAGCATTGGGGTAGAAGCAGAAGTAATGGGGGTGGACGCTGAAAGATCCTGGATGGATCAAATTGTCTCATATATTCGTGATGGCATCTTACCAGTGGATAGAAAAGCAAGCGAGAAAGTTAAAATGCCGGGCAACCCGATATACGTTTCTCGATGGGATACTTTACCGTCGGGAGTTCACCTTACCACTCCTGAGATGCTTAGATGATGAGGAAGCAAATTATATGCTTAGGAAATACATGAGAGAATATGAGACAACCATTTGGGGGCAAGGACTTTGGCGTTCAAGGCGCTGCGACATAGATATTTTTGGCCGACCATGCACGAAGACGCGAAGGAGGTGACAAGAAATTGCAAAGTCTGCCAAAGTTTCTCAAATGTCCCTGCTCAGGCTCCAGAAAGGCTGACTATGATGTCATCTCCTTGGCCTTTTGCACAATGGGGATCGACCTAATTGGTCTTTTGTCCAAAGGACGAGGAGCCGCAACACCTGCAATTGTGACTATAGATTACTTTACGAAGTGGATAGTAGTGGAGGATTTAAGTCAAATCACGGAGAAAAAGACAACCGTTTTCATTTGGAAGAACATCATTTGTAGATACGTGATCCCTTACGCAATCATAATCGATAATTTCAGGGCGTTTTGTCAAAGTTTGGGTGTTGAATTGAAGTTTTACTCTCTAGCACATCCCTAGGAAAATGGACAGGTAGAGGCAGCCAACAAAGTCATAAAGAAACTCCTGAAAATCGGGTTGGGAGAAAAGAAGGGAGCATGGGTCGATGAACTACCATGGGTATTATGGACCTATCGGACAACACATAAAACCACAGCTGGAGAAACCCCATTTTCCTTAGCCTTCGGTCATGAGGCTGTGGTACCGGCAGAAGTTGGAATAGGATTTTTCAATGAGGAGCAAAATGATGAGCAGATGTATATAAACCTGGATTTACTAGAAGAGAAAAGAGAAATTGCATTGCGAAAGGTAGCTCCGTATCAGCAGAGGGTCATGCGCTACTACAATTAGAATGTGCGCATAAGGCAATTCTGAGCCGAGGACTGGGTACTCAGGAAAGTAAACCAGAACACATAAGGCAACTGGTTGGGGTGCGTATAAGTTGGCCCACCCAGATGGACGATAGGTGAAGAGGTCGTGGAACGCTGAACACTTGAAGAAGTACTTCCAGTAAGCAAGCCACTTTGTAAAACTTTTTCATTAAGTTATCTCCGCTAGTTGTAATAAGAAGTTGTTGCATGTGCATATATTTTATTTTACTGTAAGCCTTTAAATATTCAACAACTATGAATTCTATTTACAGACATCTTATCAAAATAATTTTAAGGCAAATTGAAATTCAAGTTATACAACCCAAGAGGGGGGTGAATTGAGATTTTAAAATTTATGCAATACAATTCACACAACAATTTAATCTATTACCTTAATCAAATAAAAAATAATAAATTCAATCAAGCACAATATTAAAAGAGTAAGCGAAGAGAAAACAAACACAAGGATTTTTACGTGGTTCGGCTATCCCCGTCTACGTCCACGCCTCTAAGCTCACCCGGCTTGAGGATTTCGCTATCCAACCCTCCCAAGACTTCAAATATTTACAATTGACTTTCAAGGTGTCAATTGAGCTTTACAACAAGAGATTATATCCCCAATCTCTTTACCCCAAGTGTTTCTCACACTTGTACACTCACAATTTGATGAGAAATGAAAATCACAACAATGAAACTCTCTTTAAGAGTGGATAACAAATTATAACTCAATAATGATTGAATAAATGATGATTTGTGAAACAGAAGGTCAATATTTGTTATATGATCTTATTTATACTTGCATTAGTTGTTAAAATGAAGTTAGAGTTGAGTTTTTATAGTTAAAGCCCGAAAACTAGCTGTTATAGCCAAATTCCAGTGCCCAAGCGGTTAGCTGCTTGATTTATCCGACTAGCGCTTGTAACAGTGATATTACCGTTATTTTTTAATTTTGCTATAGTAACACTGTTTACTAAAATTACACTTTGGCCCAAAACTTTCTATAATAATATTATGGACTAAATGTCATAAAACTTTATAAATAGGTCCAATTTTAGAATTTCCTAATAATGATTGTCAACTCAAAACTTTTTAAAATTATGAAATGGCCCCAAATATATTATTGTTTCGCAAAAAGATCATTTTTAACATAATACCCATATTTTTCAAAGCTCTCAAAACCTTTCACTTTAGTCCAAAATATTAATAAATTGTAGTATGACCCAAAATATTTCAAATGTTTGTAAAAAGGTCCAACTCCGAAATTCAATAGTAATACTTATTAAAATCAAAGATTTCAAAACTTTACATTGAAGTTCAAATTACTCAAATCCCCAAAATACTTTACCTTATAAAAATAAAACCGTTTAGTTTATGAAAAGTAATTTTTTAAATTAATCTCTTGAGCTTCTCAAATGCTAAATCATGCATCAATTAAATCATACCGGCTTTACAAGAATTTATCACACTAACTTGTCCGTTGAGCTCTAAACTTTATTCTTAATTTCGTTGTTATCCGTTGAGTGTGTTTTGAGCTTGATTTCATTTGATTCACTTGCATAAATATTACCCTTAAAAAACTAGTGAAAATGTGAAATACAATATTTATTAAATCACTTAATACATATGTTTGTCATTGTTGGTAAATTTTATAAGCAATATCTATCAATGCCAATGTGCAAGTATACACAACAAGTAATAAAGTGATAAGTACCCAAGATCATCTTCACAGGGATTGATGTTACTTAAAATGCTATAGCACTCGCAATAACGCAACTCAACTTGCAACCAAAACAAACAATTGTCAATTAATTTCTATCGTAATCAATAATTGAAATAAGAACTAATAAGACAATACTGTAATGAAATAACCTAAGTTGAATGTGTTTAAGATTCAGTTGAGAATATAGTAGTTGAATGATCAAACTCTTCTAATGGGGTGACTGTTGTTTACCGAATTAGCACCAGTTATTAAAATAAGTGTTGCAGCAATGGGTAGAATTAATCTGCATCCTCAGCTATCGCATGTTGGAAATCTCATACCTTTAAATCTACTAACAATGAGCAGTTGCTTATATATTTATGGTACGGCATAGTTGAATGATCAAACTCTCCTAATGGGGTGACTGTTGTTTACCGAATTAGCACCAGTTATTAAAATAAGTGCTGCAACAATGGGTAGAATTAATCTGCATCCTCAGCTATCGCATGTTGGAAATCTCATACCTTTAAATCTACTAACAATGAGCAGTTGCTTATATATTTATGGTACGGCATAATAACCTTTAATCTCTTTACCCTACAAGGTGAACACCTATGTCTAGAGTGTCACAAATCTTAACTTCAAGTATTGCCTTTATGAGATTCAAGATAACCTAATCTAAGAAACTCAACTTAAGATCAAGTAATACTCTAATAATGTCCGTTAAGACATGCACTTTTCCTGCTCTATCTTAACTGCAACTATTGAATGGGTGGTTAACTGAAATAACAGTTATAATCATAAAATTACTAGAGTATAATGCTACAACAATAATATAACAACATATAAAAACAGTCAATAACCCATTGGATTATTTGTTACCCAACCACAAATAACTTTAGTTCATAATCTGAATGAGAAAAGTAAACATACATGTCTTGGTCTCGAAATACATTAAATCAATTAAAGGAAGAAGATAAATATATGTTGAGCACAATGAAAATCAAAGTCAAGTAATTCTGACCGATTGTCTAAAGTTGCTGAAGCAGTCCTTCTTCAATTATGATATTCTTTTCTTTCGTTCCTTCTAATTGTTCTAATGATAATTCATAGCCGCCTTTCTATGTGGTGCATGCCTCGCGCCTAAGTTTTCTCCCGCATTGCTCCCAGATTGCTACAACACTGGTTGCTCTAACAACGGCCACAACACTGCTTTATTCCCGATTGTGCTTTACTTCTTTTGTGGTCATCTTCCTTCCTCCTCTTGTTCTTTTAATGCCTCAACATCCTTTCATGAATTTAAAACCTACAATTTAAAACCTATTTTTAGCACAAATTACTATGATTCAAGCAAAACTTATTAAGACTCAACTAAAATGAATGATTATGCAAATCGTAATAAAAATGTAATGAAAACACCTTATTTGTTCTCTAAGTGACCTTAATTCAAGTTTAGAATTGATGTAATAACTCTCATTTCCTAGAGTTATCAGTCATCATCAAAATTACATTATGTGTTGCCCTTTAAGCTAACACAAATATATGCCTATTCCTGCTTAGTCGCTTGAGGATGAGCAGGCAAAATCAACAAATTTTATTAAGCCAAAGATGTGCCTATTCCTGCTCAGTCGCTTGAGGATGAGCGGGCAAAATCAATAAATTTTGTTAAGGCAAAGATGTGTCTATTCCTGCTCAGTCGCTTGAGGACGAGCAGGCAAAATCAACAAATTTGGTTAAGGCAAAGATGTGCTTATTCCTGCTGAGTCTCTTGAGAACGAGCAGGTAAAATCAACAAATTTTGTTGAGGCAAAAAAGGGTCTATTCCTGCTCAGTCGCTTGAGGACGAGCAGAAAAAATCAATAAATTTTGTTAAGACAAAGATATGCCTATTCTTGCTCAGTCGCGTGAGGACGAGCAGGTAAAATCAACAAATTTTGTTGAGGCAAAAAGTGCCTATTCCTGCTCAGTTGCTTGTGGACGAGCAGAAAAAATCAACAAATTTTGTTAAGGCAAAGATGTTCCTACTCCTACTCAGTCGCTTGAGGACGAGTAGGCAAAATCAACAAAATTGGTTAAGGGAAAGAGTTGCCCAATCCTGCTCAGTCACTTAACGATGAGCAGGAAAAATTTACAAATTACTTTAAGGCAAAAATTTGCCTAAGCCCGCTCAGTCGTCTGAGGATAGACTAATAAAATCCTAAAACTCGCTTTATGGTTATACCACGAGTTGACAGAAGCTCGAGGAAATTTTTTAAGGCAATCTATAAGGAAAAGACTAGTAGGGAAACAATTAGAAAGCATTAAAAGTCTATAAAAGTTCCAACATTTGTAAACAAATAGAAAATTTATGATTTACATAAAGATCAAAGTTTATGGGTCATGAGTAGGAGGCTTAATAACTTCAACGGAAGGGGGATCTGCAATCTCAGGCAAACAATGACCAACGACTTCTGAAGGAGTAGGTGTGACTCCTGACCTGTGCCCAAAGTTTGGTCCCCTGTCTCATTTTCCTGCTCTCCATTCAGTTGAGCCTCTTCCTGGTTCCTGTCCCCCTGGCTTTACCCAGCCATGTATTCCTGAACGTCCGCCTTTAGTTTATTCATGTTCAGCTCAGGATATTCATTTTAAAGCATGAGCATGATAAATTTATGGCAAAAAGTGAGCCCAGAGTCGTACTCCGCATCCAGTCGATCGTCCACATCAGTAGATTTACCCTTTAATTCAGCTATCTGCATGCCCAAGAACTTGATATGTTCTTCATATGCCGTCTTCTGAATATCTCGCTCACTTTGATTAGCCTTAAGATCAGACTTCAGATAAGCCAACTTACTCTCAAGTTGAGAAGACTTGGACTCTGCAAAAGCAACTTTCTCTTCCCGGTCCATAACCTGCCTGTGCAGCTCAAACATCTTATCCTTAGAGCGATCAACAAATTCAACCCTTTTCTTCAGTTCCTAGATCTCCCCCTGTTCCTTCTTCTCATGGTAAACGGTCCTGAGCTTGTAGTAGGAAGCCAATGTAGCAAATTTAAAAGCGACCCTTTAGAGAGAGCCTCCCAGCTTGCCAAGATCCATACTCTCAATGTCTTTGGCCATTTTAGGCCCCAGTTATTTGGAGTATTCCCTTTGATATGTAGCTAAGTGATCGCTTCGATCCCGAGGTAGGGTCGACGAGGTCTGATCCCTGGATGGGGTGCTGCCCTCAGGACTCTTCTCGCAAAGTTTCTCCCCGCCATTCTTTCGGGTCGGAGGAGGAGGCAGAACAGGAGCCATGGTTTTGGAGGGATCGACATTGCTTTTCTTCTGTGGAGAGGGCGCGCTGTTGGAATCACTCGACACTCGAGCACGTTTTCTCGACATGGCGCTAAAGATCTTGTTATCCATCCCGACAGCTACGTCAACTAGGCGTGACCCGACGAGACTTGTTGGCGATAAGAGATCCTAACAGGTGAAGGCATTAACCAGAGCAGTTTTGACTTTGAGCAGTGGGTCATCGTCAAGTTTGCTGACCAGGCCCCACGAATCTGAAAACAAAGACAATGTTAAGGAAAAAGATATTTTAATGATTTGGTGATTTACAATTTCGGAGTATTTTAATGATTTACAGATTTGAGGGTATTTTAGTAATTTTATCGAAACGAGAGTTGTAAATTATGGATAGATGTTCGTTTCGGTTTTATTGCATAAATTTAGCGCTAATTTCGATTTATGGAAAATAATTATATCGTTTCCTTGATTTAGGAGGATCCGTGAGCGAGAACCATTCTGTGGACGTGGATGATAATCGAGCGTAACATCGTCACTATGAGTGGAATATACAAAACCTATTTTCATAGTTAATTATGATAGTAAAACATATTTGTGAAGTAAGTATTTTAAATGTTTTGATTTAATGATTTTCTCGAAATGGATTTTATTTACGCATTGATATTATATTAAAATATTTGGTTAATAGTTTTCCATATCGACTTGAATAATATATGATAGTATCTTAAAGATGAGAAAAGTGGATTTAGATGTGATAACGAAAATAAATGTATGATATAAAGTATGATTAGAATGTATATGAATATGAGTATAGAGATTATTTTTAACATCATTGTACAGTACCTTTCCCTCCAGATACTGTGATACAAATGAGATGAGAAGCCTTTGGGGCCCGTCTGAACACATATAAAGGCTTTCGGTTGTGTGTTTGGGCGCTTCTGCCTTTTGGGGGCATATGCATGTGATATGATGATAATAGTGATATAAATACATATTATATAGATGAGATATAGGCCTTTGGGGCTTGTTTGAGCACACATAGAGGTTTTGGGCTGTGTGTTTGGGCACTTTTGTCCTTTGGGGACTAGATTATGCATGCACAGATATGATGAAATATGAGATGATATTTTCCTATCTATCCGTGTAACTCTAGGGCGTGATGGTACCTAAATAGTATGTTATTGCCCGTTCGTTGAGGTCTGGATACGACGAGATTATTTCCCCGGGTACTTGTTTGGTGAAAATTTTCAGATTTGTGTATTTTATATGATATTGTGATATGATTTCCATGGTTATTAGGTACGATATTATATATACTTTTCAAGGTTAGTAATCTGATTTAAATGTTAAATGATTTATTATTGGTTTCTCACATATGGTTTGATGAAATAGTGTTTGGAAATGACAGGATTATTTCTTTTAAAGTAAGAGTTTAATTTCAAAAATTACTATCCACTCATTGAGTTTACTGAGTTTTATACTCATCTTGTTTTCATTATATCCCCCCCCCCCACCAGGAGGTTACAGGTACACCAGACTAATCCAGCGACTGTAAATATATTTTGAGTCTTGGCTCCGTGATGGTGTTAAGAGATATATATGATTTTTATTCCTAATCATCTCACTCTTTTGGGATTGTACAATTTTATTATATTATTCTTTGGGGATTAAGAATAAACCAATGTATGTTAATATTGGTTATAATATAATCTTTTGATTTCCTGGAGATATTTTGAGTAAAATTCAGTATTTTTGTTAGGATGTTGATCATTGGAGTTGGCTGTATATTGAGTTATTTTGGGGAGTGTTATATTCATATTTGCAGATTGAGAGTGTTATATTTATAAAGGAGATTTTGCTGAATTTTCGAAAAAATTCTCACTAATTAGATTATTATCAATCCAGTTTTTATGAGATTAGATTAGACTCACCCTAGGGGTTCAGAGCGGGTCGTTTCAGTAGTTTATCTACTCGTTGGCAATATAAGCTGATATTTTCTTTTGTTTCAGATGGGAGATTGTTTGCAGATCCAGTTACTATCAATTTTTTCCTTTTCCCTTAAAAGTGATAAAAGGAGAGAGCTCTTCCGTGCACATGGACAAGAAGTTTGGAGCAGCCTTGATGATAAAATGCTCGGGAGCTACAGCCTTGTCTATACGGATGCCTCTAATCGTTAAATGTATGGCATGTTACATTTTAATCCACTTGAACCTGCTAGAAATATCAACTTGGTAGAAAATTATGCAGATGGAGTTGATAAACAAAGTGGTATTTGTCTAACAACATTGTTGAAAAAAGTGAGCAAGCAAACTACCAATTGTTGTTTAGTTATTTCAATATGAGAAATTCTATTAAACCCTCAATTACTATCACATTGAACCAGCTCTTCAATTAGATTACTGAAAACAATCTTTCTACAGTAATAGCAAAGTCGACAAACCATATAAACAATTCGGCCAATCACTTCAATGAAATGTTGTTTCTTATGAGAAAAGTGATCTATGTACAAAGTTCTTCCACAATGGGGGAGGATCTGAGATGTTTAGACCACAAAAAACAGAGAGAAACAGACTGCATTTCAGCATACGATGTAATAAAATTTCATGGTATTTGATTATTACCCTGAAAAGAAGTTAGTGGAGGAGAAATCTGTAGAGAAAATAAAAAGTACAAAGCATTAAAAGCCAGAATTATGAACAATTCATTAAAAAAAGTTCAAAACCGTTGTATGATTTCAAATAGCTTCACGACAAAAATCAACAAACTTTACTACTGACACCACAGAGTGAATAGACTTCATGGAAGACTTGAAGAAGTAATAAAAAATATTGAATTTTGTAAAAAATATTGAATTTTGTAAAAAAAATTAAAAAATTTGAAGTTAGAGTAAAATTTTTGGCACTTTTACCTAATAAGAATAAAATAGTCAATTTTAACTTATACTTAAGCAAGCTTAGTATTCAAATATAATAAAAATTTAGGTCATAAAAAATAAATTAAAATAGATTTAATTAACTAATTCTCTAAAATTCTTCTATATTTCAAATTTTAAAAAATTATGTCAACTTGTTTTAAATATTTTTTAGAAGTAGTGTGCGCTCACAAAAAGTATAGGCTAGGAGAAAATATCACCATTCGTATGTAAGTGTAATATATCTACTTGGTAGGTTTTATTATCATATGATCACCATTACATTACAATTTACAAAAGCAACCACCATGTAAGTTTGAAAATGTAGGCTGGACTATATCTTTGTCAAGTGTATGGAGATGATTATTTTTGTAGAAGATGAAAAATTTCACCCATTAAACACCAATTACTGTCCTTTATTGTTACTTGATTTATGTGACTTTGAAGTGCAATCACGGCAAGCCGAAGTTATACGCCTAAATGATTATTAGCTTGAAATTCTTTTTTGAACCCTCATTGGTGTGAGGTTATATATTATTTTGAAACTTAATTTAAATAAGGGAAATTATCCATCGTTCACCCGTTTTTTCACAGTTTTTCAAAAATACACAATTCTTTTTTTTTGCTGGAATCCACTTGAAATTAAATTTCTTTTCACTTTTCCACTTCCGTTTAGAGACCGTTATAACTTTGCTAACATCATAAGGGTAAAATCGTCATTTCACAATGACACAATGGTGGATAGGTGTAAAACAATACAACTTCGAGTGGAGGTCAGCAAAAAAAAATTAAGAATTGTGTATTTATGAAAAATACGAAAAAAAAAGTGGTCGATGGATAAATTATCTTTTACATTTGAGGGTAAAAAAGTAATTTAAGCAATATTTCGTTAATTTCCTTAACGGATTCCAAACGGAAGTGGAAAAGTGAAAAGAAATGTAACTTCAGGTGGATTCCAGTAAAAAAAAAAGAATTGTGTATTTTTGAAAAATTGGAAAAAACGGGTGGACGGTGGATAATTTTCCTTTAAATAAAAATATTTTAAAAAATGCTTAGTACCTCTCTTGGGATATTGTGCCTATAGTGTGGCACTATTAGATGGTTAAATTTTATTTCCTTTTATTAACTTTGTGACCATTTGATGGTACCCAAATTGTAAAGTATGATATCCTTAATTACCATAATCAAACCCTTTCGAGAAAAAAAAATTCAAGTTATTGAATTATTGTTGCTTCATACTTTGTCTTTTCAGTTGAATGAAATGATAAAAGTTGTATGGCATATAAATTATCAAGATACCAGATCAAATCTTTCATTATCATCACAATATGTTTAAACTCTAAAGAGACGAAAGTGTCATTCTCCTCCATTTTTAAAGGGAAATTATCATTTGTATACCTTTAGTTTACTCCATTATCAAAAATACTACAACACTTTGAGGGTGTATCAATCGTCCACCCTAAGTTGACAAAATGTATCAGCCGATCACCAAACCGTTAGTTGCCGTTTAAATATGATAACGTTAGAAGGGTAATCTGGTCTTTTCATATGATACAAGTGATAATTTAAGGGTATACAAGTGATAAAAAGAGAATTTAAGGGTATACAAGTGATAATTTGCAAGGGCAAAATCGTCAATTCACTGTAATTCCATTAACTTTCAAACGGCAATTAATAGTTTGGTGGTCGGTTGATACATTTCGTCAACTTATGGTGGACGATTGATACACCCTCAAAGTGTTGTAGTATTTTTTATAACAGAGCAAATATAGGGTATACGAATGATAATTTCCCTTTTTTAAAAAATTAACGAAAGTTTCGTTGATTTTTTAAATTCATAAGCTTATCTTCTTCATTCTTTGGCCTTTCCACTTCTTTCATATATAATCAATAAGTTTTATTACAAGTTGCACCAATCTTTCAAAATATGAAATTTTGTTATGAAATGATGTGGTGATAAAGATACACAACTAAAGTAAAATTCAAGAAAATTTGGATGAAATATCACATAATGGCCTTATGACTCCAAAAATTTTGTGGACAAACCTTCTCAATGCAAGATATAGCATCCAAATCTCAACCAGGACAAGCTAGCATTTATAAGCTTGAGGAGGTAGAAGAAGCCAGACAACAAACTTAATATGATGCATAGACATCATACATCACAATGCAAGAAGGATCATTTATCACCAAATAGTAAAGTATATATAAAACATCTTATAGTAACATTGTTCCAAAATTCTTCTATATTTAAAATTTTATAGTTATTTTTTAGAAGTAGGATGGTTTCATAAAAGTATGGAGTTGAAATATCACCATGCGTATTTAACTGTGTTATGCTTTACTATACTACTAGCTAGGCTTTATCATCGTATGATCACCACTACATTACAATTTGCTAAAAGCAACCACAATGTAAGTTTTTGAAAATGTGGGCAGAATTATTGTTGATTATTATGAATTAGTTATGTAAAAATATACTAACTAGGTTCTCAAAAAACACTGGGAGTTCACAATGGTCCTGCTTAAAACTTAGACTCATTGGAAAATGTATATAGCCTTTGTGACAAAACCTTTCTAGTACACTTAAGTTATTAATAAACCTCTTACACACTTATCACAAGTTTATAATAATAAATAAATAAATTGAAATAGCAAAGATATAACTTATAATTCAACAATATATAATAAAACAAAAAACCACTAATCCAAGGCCTACTAGATACAGTGTCCTTAAAATAGATTCGCCATCTTCGCTATGGTACTTGAATTATATTTGCGTCTGTCTCACAGTGTACAAAGGATCCAAATAGTGTTAGCAGCACAACCTCACTATGCTAGTGAACTTTAAACAAATGTTTGAACTCTATCACACTAAAGCCTAAAGTTAGAGGGTATTTGCTTAAGAGAGAAGAGTAGAAAATCACTTGGATTTTGGTGTATCTTGCCAATGAAATTGGAAATCAATTTATAAGTTTCAAGGTAGGCATTAGTTAGTTAAAATCCCGTATACGATTTTCTTCATTTTCTCACACCAATGAGTGCTCTTTGAGATCCAATTTCTCATTCACCCAAGAACCAATTTGAGCATTCTATGATTCATTGCAAAGAGCTCATAAAAGAGATTATGAATCATCTATGTAAGTATATATTTCTATTGGAATATTTTATAGTGGCCCACGTGCCACATTATTAAATTAGTAATAATAAAATAAATTATAAGCTGAAATTCTATTGGTCAATTGGGAAAAACTAACTACCCACTTTGATGGAAAGTGGAAATTAGGGTTTTATTAAAATTGGTCCTCTCTCGACCCAATATATAAAAGGATATCACATTAATTTTCTCTCCATAAAAAAGTGAGTCACTCTAAAGGGGTCAAGAGAGAGAAATCAATTTTGCTAATTTTTAATTCTTGGCAGTAAGATTTGATTAAGAAACATTGCTATGGATCAAGGTATGTTTTCGATCAATTGTGTTAATGTGAAAATCATGATATTCTATGATCTTACAGATTAAAGTTTATTCAAATTAGGGTTTATTTGCTTTATGAAAATTGAAAAAATTCCAACAATTGGCATCAGAGCATGTTTGAGAATTCATGATTTTCCATTAAGATCTATAATAACCCTTTCATATTTTCAAGTGTCCTTATGGATATGTGCTAATTTGGGTTATTATTCTACATATACATAAAGAAAACTATTGTTGTAGAAATTTTGTATCTATTATTTTAAAATAGTAAAGAAAAAAAAAGGGTTTTGGCGGTGCAACATAAAAAGGTGGAATTAGGTTTTTCTTTTGGATATTTTCATCGGATCCCCTAACTATGATTTATGTTTTTATCCAAAGTTTAGAGTTTTGTTACATTTAAGTCTAATAGAACTGGCAACGACCAAAACATGTAACATGTTGTCTTAGGCCGAAATTTAGGAGTAAATTGCATGTAAAATTTTAATCCTTGATTTTTTATTTTATTAAATTATAGATATGATTGATTGGGTTTAGTATGATGAAACCACTAACTTTATGTGCATCAAGCTTTATAAGTTTCGTAATCATAATTTTGAATGCTTCTACTTATTAATTAATAATATGTGAAATTTCTTAATGTTCCAATTTTGATGTTTGAAATTTCATTTGATATTTGTGATTTTATTTATTTATTTGTTTTATTAAGGAAAATACTTTGATCTAAATATTCAATTTGACACTCAAATTATGATAATTTGTTAGTCACCAAAGTGGCCAACTTAGAAAGTTTTCATAGATGTCAAATTAAATTTAATTTCAAATACTCACAATTATTGTGATGCTTACTATTTAATGACATGATGATTTTGCTTATGGGTATATTGAAATTCATAGATTATCAAATATTTAGGAATCACCCAAAGGTTGATTAATTAATTTTATAATCTATGATCATGATTGTGGGTATTAAGTATGCTTGATTAGATATGTTTAGTATATCCAAAGATAGCTTGCATGTCTAGTTAATGTGTATTTGATTACTAATTATGTGAAATTAAAGTTGAGCATCAATTATATTTGTTGCAGTGTATTGTTGTATCACCCAAAGGTGAACATAAATGTGTGTTTAAAATTTATGTGAATTTTATCTGAATCTATATTATGTGTTTAAGTTCAAAGAATTAATGTATGAGAATTTATATATATTTGCAGCATCTGTGTGTATTGCTCTTCATTCACAAGTTTTGTCTGTTGTTATGTTCAATGGCCTTAATTATCTAGATTTGTTTGAGCAAGTCTAGTTTGAATTAGGTGTTTTGGATCTTAACTTAGCACTATTAACTAAAAGGCCAGCTTCTATCACTGATGAAAGCAGTGCTGAAGAGAGATCTTTCCATAAGACTTAGGAGAGATCAAACAGACTAAGCCTAATGTTTATGCGGATGACAGTTGCCAACAACATCAAGTCTACAATTCTGAAAACTAAAAGTGCTAAGGACTATATAGAATTTTTGAAAGAGCGTTCTCAGTCTGGATCGACCGATAAATCCCTTACTGAGGTATTAATGGGTACGTGACCACATGTAAGTTTGATGGTACACATATCATGCATCAGCATGTGACTGAAATGATAGACACAGTAGCAAAATTGATGTCCATGGGGTGGAAGTGAGTGAAAGTTTCATTTTGTAATTTAGTATCAACTCTTTGCCTTCTAAGTATGATGCATTTCAAATAAATTATAACACCATTAAAGACAAATGGAGTATAAAGTAGCTGAAAAGAAGCTTGAAAGAAAAAAAAAATTATCAGAAGGGCAAGAAAGAAGCATCAAAGCTGAAAGTGCAACCCACCCAAGTCTACAAGAAGGACATCAATAATGAGAAGTGTCATTTTTGCAAGAAACATGAACATTTCGCTAAAGATTGCCTAAAGCGTAAAACTAGGTTAAAAAAGAAAGGTTAGCATAGTGCTTTAGTATGTTTCAAATCAAATTTGGTTGAAGTTCCTTATAATATGTGGTGGATTGATTCTGTTTGTACTACTCATGTTTCAAACACGATGTAGGGATTTCTTACGTTCCAAGCCATTAACCCAAATGAGAAGTTTATTTTCATTTGAAAAGCATTGGAACTTATCGATTGGTTTTAGATATGGACATCATTTAGATAGTTTTCAGACTTTTTATGTTCTTTCTGTTTCTCGTAATTTAATTTCCTTGTCTAGACTTAATTCTGTTGGATATTCTTTTACATTTGCGAATAGATGTTTTAGTTTGTTCAAACACAATAATATTATTGGTTTTGAAATTCTTTCTGAAGGACTATACAAATTAAAGCTTGATAATATTTTTGAGTCTCTGTTGAAGTTGCATCATAATGTTAGCACTAAATGTGGTTTAGTAAATGAAAGTTTAGCTTACTTGCAGCATAAGCGTTTGGGTCACATATCCAAAGCAAGAATAAAGAGATTAGTAAAGAATGAAATCCTTCCAGATTTGAATTTTATTGATCTTGATATTTGTGTGGATTTTATTAAGGGAAACAAACAAAAAACATAATTAAGAAAAGAGCCACAAGAAGTACACAACTTTTTAAGATTATACACACTGACATATCTAGGGCTTATGATGTTTCATCTTTTGGGGGAGAGAAGTACTTCATCACCTTTATTGATGATTTTTCACGTTATGATTATATTTATTTGTTGCATAAAAAATCCCAATCAGTAGATGCCCTAAAGGCATTTATCAATGAGGTTAAAAGGCAATTAGATAGAAAGGTGAAAATTATCAGTTCTGATAGAGGCGCTAAATATTATGGAAGATATACTAAGAATGGACAATACCTTGGTCCATTTGCTAAGTTCCTTGAAAAACGCAGCATATGTGCTCAATACATAATGCCAGGTACAGTAGAATAGAATGGTGTAACAAAATGGCGTAATCGTACCTTAATGGATATAGTTAGAAGCATGTTAAGTTACTCGTCATTACCCTTATCGCTGTAGATGAAGCATTAAAGATCGTCGTTTATTGATTAAGCAAGGTTCCTAGTAAGGCAGTTTCAAAGAATTCTTTTCAACTGTGGAATGAGAAGGAAACCCACTTTAAGACACATGAATGTTTGGGGTTGTTCGGCAGAAATAAAGATTTATAATCCATATGAAAGGAAATTGGAGTCCAGATAAGTCTAAAGGGTATAGATTTTATTGTCCTAGCAACAGTACGAGAATTGTTGAATCTGGAAAGGCTAGATTCATTGAAAATGGAAAAATTAATGGGAGTACAGAACTACGAAAGGTGGAAATCCAAGAAGTTAGAGTGCAAGTTCCCTTGCCTGTAACTTCTTTTAAAGTTGTTGTTCTTAAAGTTGTTGAACATATTAACGACTTTCAAGAACAACAAATAAATAATCTAGTACCCCATAACAAAGTCGTTAATAATGAACTTGTAGCAATTGAAGCACAAGAAATAGCATTACGAAGATCTCAAAGACAAAGAAGATCTGCTATTTCTGATGATTATATGGTTTACTTACAAGAGTCAGAATTTGACTCGGGAATGGATGAAGATCCAGATTCGTTTTCACAAGCCATGGAAAGTATTAATTCTAAATTGGAACATAGATGGAAAGGATTCCTTATACATCTATTGTTAGAAGCTTGATGTATGCATAAACGCGTACTAGGCGATACATCAATTTTACTGTAGGAATGATGCGCAGATATCAAAGTAATCCTGTATTAGATCATTAGAAAACTACAAAGAAAGTATTGAGAACTTGCAAGGAAGAAAGGATCATATGCTCACTTACAAGACATTTCACCATCTTGAAGTAATAAGGTATTCAAATTCAGATCATGCTGGTTGTGTGGATATTAGAAAATCCAAATTTGACTATTTGTTCATGATGGTTGGAGGAGCCATCTCATGGAAAAGTGCAAAACAGTCTGTCATCGCTACTTGCACTATAGAAGCTGAGTTTGTGGCGTGCTTTGAAGCCACTGTTCATGGATTATAGCTGCTAAACTTTATTTTAGGGCTTAGAATTGTCGACAGTATTGCCAAGCCGCTGAAGATTTAATGCGATAATGTCGTAACAATCTTATTATCTAAAAACGACATGTATTTGAGGGTTGCTAAACATATGAAATTAAAATACCTTGCCATTAAAGAAGAAGTTTAGAAATGAAAAGTGTCAATTGAGCAACATTAGCACAAACTTTATGATTGCAAATCCTTTAACAAAAGGATTAAACCCAAAGGTTTTCAGCTAACATGTTAAAAGGATGGGTATTATTGGATGTCTTTATTTACATTATGTTTAAACTTTTATGCTCTTTATCTATTTGATACTCTGAGCGCATTTAAGTATTGTTTCTAATTCTTTTATATCTTGTTTGATTTAATGGTATATACATGAATGATGATATGATTGTTAACATGTTTTATCTCTGACTAAGATATTATTGTTGGATCTTCATTGTTTTCTTTCGCGTTACAAGTCATGTTAAGTATAAAATTGATATTGTGATACACAAAAGGAACTAACGTTTATTTTTATTAAACCATTAATTTGAATGTGCCACATGGGCCAAGTGGGAGAGTATTAGATATTTTATACTGGCCCACGTGCCACATTATTAAATTAGTAATAATAAAATAAATTATAGGCTGAAATTCTATTGGTCAATTGGGAAATTGACCACTTTGATGGAAAGTGGGAATTAGGGTTTTATTAAAATTGGTCCTCTCTCCACCCAATATATAAAAGTATATCACATTAATTTTTTTCTTCATTAGAAAGTGAGTCTGTCTAAAGGGGTCAAGAGAGAGAAATCAATTTTGCTAATATTTAATTTTTGACAGTAAGATTTGATCAAGAAAAATTACTATGGATCAAGATATGTTTTCTCTCAATTTTGTTGATGTTAAAATCATGATATTTTATGATCTTAGGGATTAAAATTTATTCAAATTAGGGTTTATTTGCTTTACGGGAATTATAAAATTCCAACATATTCAATATTCATCTTGCTCAAATTTGGCTTCAAAATACCACTTCATTCTATTTTTTAACAATTATATTTTGGTCTAAGTGTGGAGATGATTGTTTTAGAGGATGGAAAATCTCACCTACTAAATATTAATTCTTGTCTTTTATTGTTACTTGATTCGTTTGATTGTGGGTGCAAAGTACAATCACGACTAAGTGGAGCTATACGCCAAAATGATTATTATCTTGAATTTTTTTTTATGACTCACCGACGTGAGATAATATATTATCTTGAAACTCAATTTAACAAAAAAATAAAAAATAAAAAATGGCTTGAGACCATTTGACGGTACACAAATTGAAAAGCATAAGTACCAAAGTCGGAACCCTTCCAAAAAAAAAAAAAAAGATAATAAAGTTATTGAATTATAGTTGCTTCATACTTTGTCTTTTCGGTTGAATGAAATGGTATAAAGTCCTATAGAATATAAATTATGAAGATACGAAGATCAAATCTTTCATTATCATCACCTAATCTTTACTTTGTCTTTTTGCCCAAGTCTTTCTTTACATTTTGATGGTTAATGTAACATGTACCATAGACACCGAGAAAGCTTGCTGTGAATGTGCATATATAATCAGTGTGTTAGTTTGTGCCAAAAATCTTGCTTAATAATTAATTGTTAAATTTAGATGAGTTGATTAGGCTATAATACTTATAATATGTAAGTAAATGATTAAAGTGTCATTTTGATTTTTATTGTGTACTTTATAGAATATATTATTTTATGTTAATAATTATGTTGAATGACTAATGTTTTGTTAAGTGAAGAAATTTGGTGGAGTGGAATAATTATGTTGAATGATTAAATTTTGGTTAAGGGGAGAAATGCGGTGGAGTGGAATAATTATGTTGAATGATTAATGTTTGGTTAGGCGGAGAGATAGGGGTTGAGTAATTATGTTGAATAATTAAATTTGGTTGTATTTTTTATTTATTTTATTATTATTTTCTGTGTGTGGCTTGTGTGTGCCTTTATGTTGCACAAATGCCCCCCTCTCATTTGCATTTAAAAATTTTCCAAGAAGTGTTTGAGCTTTGCATTTCAAAGGTGGAGTCTTAAGTAAAATTCTTCTTAGAGAGGTAAGTATTTATAACCTAATTTTATGTATGATCCTAGGTAATTAATTGTATGATCTTGTGTATATTATCCTGAAAGCTGTGAACAGTATAGATTCAATGTTATAGGATTGCTGTTTTAATTAAGTTTCATGCATAAAACTTTATAGTTTATTAAACTAAACATCTTTATCTTTCTATACATATGTTTATTGTTCAAAAGCTCATTGTATATTAATTGTTTTGATTTTTCGAATTTGGAACACTAGTATTGGAAAATTCTGATTTTCAGCAGAAATTCTCATTTCGATAATTTATTTTGTAATCCAAACAACTTCTGAAAATTCTGGAGAATTTTATTACTGTACATCTATATGTCTAGCTTTTGTATATTTAATTCCGTAATTTTGGCTTTATTTTAAAATCAATAAAAATCATAGAGCTAGGCTGCCACAATCTTGGAAGCTGTTTTCCAGAATTTCAAGGGGTATATTGAAGCGAGTTTGAGTTACTTTTTCATTAGAAAATGCCTTAAAAAATTTAATTCTGATTCCCCATTGTCTCCTCTGATAATTAAAACTTGAATCACTATTTTTGAACATGTATAACTAAAATTATGAATTTTTGAATCAACAGTCCTCTGTTTATGTGGAAAATTCGTTTTTGGAAATGTTTATGAACTCTAGTTAATTTTGTTAACATTTATATTGAATGCCAACATGTTTGTAGTAGCTTTTGAAATATTTGTGATTTTTCTGACATAGTTATTGCTTGTTAGAAATCAGCTCTTATAAGATGGTTGAGTGTAGTTTGGTGAATTAATTAGTTTACGTTAGAGTTAATGGTTTAAGGATGTTGCATATCATATGAAGTTCAGATTTGAATATGATATTGATGAGAATCTCATCTTGATAATTATAGGTCAAGAGTGTGCTCGCGTATTTGGAGTTATTACTGGTTATTTTGGATCGAGGTAAGTGGATTCATGCACAATGTTTATTATATATATGTAAGAATTCATATATTAAAAGAATAATATTGTTCATAAGGATTGGCAAATTTATAGTTTTGAAATATTTTATTGTTATAGTTTATAATAATGATTTATCTTTTGGTTTAAATTTTATTTAAAATGTTTTCTTAAATTGTTTTAAAAATGGCTTTAAAATACTTGTGCTCCATGAATTTTTTTTTCTTAAAAATAATTTATTAAGCTTTGGCAATTAAATGTCTTATAAGAGATTTTATTGATCAATTATTGAATGATTAATATTAAAAGATTGAAAATTATTTGAAGGTTTTGGCTCATTGTCTGTAGTTACCGTTACTGATATGACTAAACAGTTAATTATATTGTGTGCACCTATTGACGATTATTACGGGGTAAAGTACTCTGATTGAACTACCGGTCGGGTCACTAGGAGTATAGGTGACACTATGAGGCATGAGCAAAATTGAACAAATGAAAGGTTTTATTGATAAATGATTATTTATTGAAAATGGTCATTATGCTATGACATAATTGATTATAAATTTTACCGTACATGTGTTAGATTATAAAATGATTACTGATTTCTAATTTATGACACTTAATAATAATTATTATGTACTTTATGCCATTAGCAACAGTTGGGGGGACTTATCATAAGAATTATAGGTATCCAACCTAAAATATTAGTTTTTTAAGTGGAGTGACCTATTTCTTTATAAACCCAAGTATCTATCATTTTCTAGCCAATGTGGGACACAACTCAACAGTAACCTTATGCATGAGTTTGCTTACCAAGTTAACGACACACCTCTCATCTTCATCATTTTGCAGAGTGATTTTAGAGATGTGGACTTTTTGGCTTTAGAGAAGATGAATTGTTAGTCAAAAGCTTTGGGCGTTCTCATGATGAATAAATTGTTGCTATTTTGGTTACTATTTTAGAGCTGAATTTGGTATTGGAGGATTATTGTTATATTTATCGTTTCAGAGACTATGTTTATGAAACGACCCGCCCCGAACCCCAGGGTGAGTCTATCTAACCTCATCCAAACTTGATTGATAATAATCTAATTAGTAAGAATTCTGTCGAAAATTCGGCAGTCTCCTTTATACATATAACACTCCCAATCTACAAATATGTAAGACAAGTACTCCCAATATATAATTCAATATACAACAAACTCCAGTGATCAATATCTTCAACCAAAATGTTGAGTTTAATATCTCTAGAGTCTCAAAAGATAATATTATAACTAATATTAATATCTTAGTTTATTCTTAATCCAAAAGAATAATATAACAAAATTATACAATCCCAAAAGAACGAGATAACCAAGATGTCCCAACAAAAACATCTATATCTTCTAACATCATCACGTGGCCAAGACTCAAAATATATTTACAGTCGCTGGGTCGGTCTGGTGTACATGCAACCTCTTGGTGGGGGGGGGGATATAATAAAAACAGGATGAGTATAAAAATCAGTGAGATCAGTGAGTGGATAGTAGTTTTTGAAAATTAATTCATACCTTAAAAGAAATAATCATATCATTTCCAAACACGATTTCATCAAACCATATGCAAGAAACCAGTAGTAAATCATTTAACATTTAAATCATATTACTAACCATGAAAAGCATATATAATATCGTACTAAATAACCATGAAAATCATATCACAATATCATATAGAATACACAAATATGAAAATCATCACCAAACAAGTACCCAGGGAAATAATCTCGTCGTATCCGGACCTCAACGGACTAGCAATGACGTACTATCTAGGTATTGTCACACCCCAGAGCTACACAGATAGATAGGGAAATACCATCTCATATCTCATCATATCTATGCATGCATAATCCAGTCCCCAAGGGAAAAAAGCACCCAAACACACGACCCAAAGCCTCTGTGTGTACTCAGACGGACCCCAAAGGCTTGTATCTCATCTGTATCATATGTATCTAAATATTTGTCTGTATCTCATATCTATATATCTGTAATCATCATACTGCATGCATATGCCCCCAAAAGGCAGAATCGCCCAAATACACGGCCCAAAACCGCTATATGTATTCAGACGGGCCCCAAAGGCCTCTATCTCATCTCATATGTATCACTGTATCTGGAGGGGAAGAGTACTGTCTAATGATTTCAAAAACAATCATTATACTCATATTCACATACCTTTTAATCATATTTTAAATCATACCGCATTTGAATCAACTTTTCTTATCTTTAAAATATTATCATGCTTATTCAAAGCCGATACGCAAAATTATTAACCAAACATTTTAATAAAATACCAATGCATGAATAAAATTCATTTCAAGGAAATCATTGAATCAGAACATTTAAAATACTTATTTCGCAAACATACTTTACTATCATAATTAAGTATGAAAATAGGTTTTGTATATTCCACTCACAGTGATGGTGTTCACGCTTAGTTATCGTCCAGGTCCGCAGATTGGTTCTCGCTCGCGGATCCTCCTAAATCAAGGAAACGACATAATTATTTTTCTTAAATTAGAATTAGGACTAAATTTATGCAATAAACTCGAAACGAACATCTATCCATAATTTACAACTCCCATGTCGATAAAATTACCAAAATACCCTCGAATCCGTAAATCGTTAAAATACTCCGAAATCGTAAATCACCGAATTACTCTCAGAATCGTAATTACACCCAATCTTCAATTCCAGAAATTACTAAAATATCCACATGCTCAGAAATTACAAAATTGCCCTCAGAGTGTGAAATTACTGAAATGCCCTTGCCAGTCAACGGTCACCGAAATTTGGTCAACACTGGTGGAGAAGCACGAGTTAGACACTTTTGGCCAAGCTGAGTTCAATTGTACTGGCGGTGAGCTCCAACGCGTGGCAACGACGTCGAAATCTAGCTCGGCAACCGTGAATTTCCCACAATTGACCGGCGGCGAAACAATGACTCCCGGTGGCTATGGATGCTCGGAAATAGAAGAGGGAGTCGTTGTTGTGCAAATTTTATTGAATTCACAAGCGCAGGAATCTATTGTAGAATAGACTAATGGTGACGAGTATCGATTCCATGAAGAGATGGTTTTTAATTGTGTAGAATTAATTTTATAAATGGGTGGTTGGATTTGTGATGAAAATGATTTGGATTATCCTAAAATTCGAATTAAAATGGCAAGAATAAATTGAAGTGAAAATCTATTAAATTGACGTACTTGGGTATCTGGATCCGTATCAACATGCATCATGGGCTAAATATTCCTTATTAATACCAATTAAATCATCAGGGGGGAATCCACACCTCATGAACCACACTCTAATCAATATGGTGCTAAGGGCTTATCGTGTCAAATAATAATAACCTTGTACTAGGGAGCCGATGAAACTAGGGTGGTATCTAGACAAGAATATTATTATTTGTCGATTAGAAATCAAAACATCCACAAAAACTAGAGAGGAAGAGAAAATAAATTTACCAAATAAAACCCATGACACATGTTGAGACTTCACTTTCAACCCAAGCTTGAAAGAAAATTAGCCACTCATAATTGAACTAGGGGTAAAATGGGAATTTATTAAAATACATAGAAAATACAAGATGGAGAAGAAATTACAGAAAATGGAGCCCAAAAATGGATTCAGAGATATCAAATTAGGGGGGGAGGCCCCTTTTTTATAGATACATTGAGTAAATCATGGCCATCAGATTAAAAACAGTTTGGACGCTCAGGATTGTGCCACGTCATCAGTCAACAATACGCAGTTTGACCACGCGGTTTGAATAGTAACACTGTTTGACCTGGCTTGAACAGTGACGCGGTTTGGTTGAAAATAATCTTGTGTAATGCATGTACCGTACGCGAGATTTTTGGTCCACTAATATGCTGCTATGTCACCAATTAACAATGCATACGAATTTTAGTCCAACAGGATCGTGACACCTCATTAGTTAATGCCACATCATTGGTCAATATCACGTCATCGATCCGTCTATGTGAACAGTGTCATTAACAGTAACGTAGACAATACCGTACATATGAATAGTACCGTATATGTGAACAGTGCCATTTTTCTTTTTATGCTCCTCCTAAGGTTTTCGACCGTCCTGAGTTCAAAAGTGATGTCCGTTTTGCCGTTTGATTTCTCGTTTATTGTGAAATGACTATGATGCCCCTAAAATATATAAAATACTTAATTAAAATAAAACACACATACTTAAATCATAAGAAGGTTAAATACATAAAAATAAGGGTGTTAGTAAAACTTAAAGTGTAAAATGACGATTTTCTCCTTTATAAATATACATTTTCTAACACTCAACACACCCTCCAACTAGCTTATTGCTAGTCCCTAGCAAATAAAGCAAAAACAAAATTTAAATCCAAAATGATTTTTGTTTTTGTTTTTTAACAATCATGTTTATTCAATTAGACTAATGATAGTAATCAAATAAAAGTATAAGCATTATCTCGAGTCTAAAGAAACATCACACCCACATCAACCATCTACATGAATTAGCCCAGTAGATTTTGTCATAACTACTTTTAAGAATGACATGTCAAACCCCAAAATCTCACTAGAAATAGTGACACTCTCAAAAAGAAATTAAATTCAAAAAATAGTCACTCCAATGAATGGTAATTGAGAGAAAATAATAAAGAAGTAATATCACATGCTCTCGCCAAGATGAAAGAAATATGCCCTCAGCTTAGAAATAATATGATCTTAAGTCAAATAAAAATGTTAGTTAACCCAATTTATTTATTTATTTATTTATTATACACCACTACATCTTTTTATCTCATATAACTAGCTTCTACTTCACATTATAGTTCCCTAAATTCAAGAAGGACTTTTATTAGGACGTAACGTAGGCTAGGGACATGGCTAACAAAGGAGGGGAAATAAGGAAAACAAAGTGTATGTTTGAGAAAAATGTAGAGATTTTTGTTTAGAAGTTACAAGGTGGATTTCTCCTATTATTGTTATTTTTATTTTTGAAACAACATTTTTTTCTTTTTTTTTTTGCTTTTGTTTGGCATAACTTCACTGAACAAAATAATTATTTACATTTTTCTCAAACATAAATAGGTGATGGAACATGTAAGATATTGGGTAATACTCTAAATCGGAGTGGGTCAAGATGATAAGTTTGACAAAGAAAATGTTTTTTTTTTAATTTATAAAGGCTCAAAAGGGTTAACTATGGATATTCCACAAAAGGGATGACTAGAAAGGCTCAAACGGATTAAAGATGGCCTTTCCATAATTTTTTAGGGCTCTAAATAATCTTCCATATCTACTAATTAGATGGGCCTCCAAATGTAGCAACACACTTTTTTTCTTTTTTTTTAATTTTACAATTTTTTTTAAGGGTTAACTCAAAAGAAATTTAGAGATCGTGTATAAAATAATAAAATGCTAAGCTGTATAAAGAATGGGTAAAAGGGTTACTCTCCAAGAAAAATAATAGGGTCAAAAACTCACCTGGTACTTATTATGACATGTTCATTCCTTCAAGCAACTCATATTTGTCTCCGACATCAACATGTAGAGTAGCAAACATAGCGTAACATCACTTAAGACCAAAGATAATATAAATACTAAAATTTGAAATTCATCATGTCATCCAATGTTAAAAAAATCACAATTTTTTTTTAAAACAACATCCTACCCCCCAACCTATTTTAAACATGAAAGGAAAATATGCATGCAGAAATGTGAAAATGATGCAGAAAAACTAATTAGAAAAGTTACACTTAAAATGATAAAAAAATAGTTTTTTTTTAACTAAGAAGATGCGTTTCTAGAGGCACTACACTTCATATTCAGCCATCTTCGACTTAAAAATTTGAAAAATGTATATTTATAAAGGAGAAATTAAAAAGAAGAAGAAAATGAATATCAAAGCTTAATAAAGAAAAAGAAAATGTCTAAATTTTTTTATTTTTTATTTTTTTTTTCAAACGATGAAGATGCGTTTCTAGAGTCACTATATTTTATATTCAGTCATCTTCAACACAAAAAGTTAGCAACAGTTAGTTTCTACAATAAAAAATCAGTAAAAACTTAACAAAGATTACACAATTGTCGACTATTCCCTTCCCCCAACCAGAACGAAACATTGTCATCAATATTTTAAAGGAAAGAAATAGAGTTTAGAAGACATCACCTGGGTGGTGCAACACAGAAGAAAATATTTACAAGCGGAGAGTTAAATCTAATTTATACTTCTTACTGCGGCTACTGTTATCATCATTATTTGAACGCTCCAACACAAAGGTCTAGGGGTCTGGCTCTGGTCTATAAGCTTGTAACAAATCAAGTAGCTCATTAGCAGTGTGAGCATAAATAAAAAGTTTTTTCGCATTGGAATGAATGAAATAATTTTTTATTGCATGGTTAAAAAATGCGATAAAGCCATCATAAAAGTTATTGATATTTAACAAACCGATGGGTTTCTGGTGAATGTGCAGATGGGCTCAAGATGCTAGTGTGAAAGTGCCTCTAGTGTTGCAAGATCTCTTGGAAGGAAAATAAAAGCATCAGCATGATTAAGCATTTCAATTATTCTTTCTTGCATACCTGAGACAACTAACTCTTCTCCAGTCAGTGAGTCAAACAAACTGTCCAAAGGTTTTAGGGCTCGTGGGATGATGCCTAGCACTTGACTTCCTCTGACAAAAGTAGCTTCTGAGACTAATTTTGATAGCCCTTGGTTACCTCCTCCATACACCAAGTGTAATTTTCTCTCTGCTATACTTCGACCAAGATCTATGGCTGCCTCAACGAACTCTTTATATTTGCTATAGTTAAATCCAGAAAGCACACAAATGTTCTTGAATTGTTTATTGAGATTAGCTGCCATTGAGATACTTCTCAAAAACAATTTGTAAGTACTTGACAAAAAAATCACATTTAAGAATCTTGGTGACAGTGGGTCACAGCTGTATATGAGGCAACATGTCAGTGTCAAATAACGCGTAAAGCACATAGCTTGTGAGTCAAAAAAGGAAATAGTAAAAAGAAAAAGAAACAATGATAAAATAAAATTATTAAAGACAATAATGCAAATGATAAAACAATAGTGAAATAAAATAACAGTGGAGTAAAATGATATTTACAGGTAGTTGCGACTGTGGCTAACATCTTCCTCTGATTTTACATCTTGAATGCCCTTTATGGGTCGAGGATAGGCTTCCCATCTAGTTTTCTTATAAACTGGCAAACAAGGCGTTTATAGTCAGATTCCCGAGACTATATCGTGCATGCTCTTTCTGGAATAATGGTCATAACTAGAGAATCGCTCCTTGCACATATCCACTGTGATGCGTTTCAAGAGATAAAAGGATATCATCCAATGACTCCTTATTCAAGCCATCCCTAATGAATTAAATCTTATCTTCCCTGTTATCAAACATTATTATTAAAGAACATGGGTTTTTATTGCATCTCATTCTGACACATTTATAACAAGCAACAGAAATTCTTCGAGCTCTTCGTTTTCTTGCATAATTTCCTTTACCACAATCAGGCATGTATGCAATAAATTTTGGAGGTAACTCACCTGCCAATCGTACTTTAACCTCGATTAACCAACGGATGTCAGCAGATATGTTATTCCTCATGAGTAATCGCATGCGTTCGGACCGAGCTTTATAGATTGTAAGGAGGGCATTCTGAGGAAAAGAAGGGAATCGCTTGTGAAGCTTTGCTAGAATCTCATTTATGTCCATACCTTCGCCTCATAATATCAGTTATGTAACCGACTTGATTGTCACGGAGTGCCGTTATCCGCCACTTCACCGGGGTAACAAACTAAAGCACACAAACAGAAAAACAAATTAAAACACACAAAGAAAATTAAAATTGTCCTCTTATTGAATTTACCTCAAGCTCCAACTGGATGTCGTAAACACTTTTTTCAATGTCTCTGAGTTGGCTTTCTAAACCCTCAACATAGGATACTAACTCTGGTGGTTGCTGATAATTCTAGGAAATTAGAGTTATTACATCAATTCTAAACTTGAATTAAGGTCACTTAGAGAACAAATAAGGTGCTTTCATTACATTTTGATTACCTTTTGCATAAACATTCATTTTAGTTGAGTCTTAATAAGTTTTACTTGAATCATAGTAATTTGTGCTAAAAACAGGTTTTAAATTTATGAGAGGATGTTGAGGCATTAGAAGAACAAGAAGAGGAAGGAAGATGACTACAAAAAAAGTAAAGCACAATCGGGAATAAAGTAGCGTTTTGGCCGCTGTTAGAGCAACCAGTGTTGTAGCAATCTGAGAACAATATGAACAATAAATGGGTCAGACCATCGAGAGCGTAACTTACCTGGCAATAGGTGCAAGCGAGAATTGAATAAAAGCACTTTCTGACCTGGATTGAAAGATTTTCTCATAATTTGCTTGTCGTGGAAGACTTTCATTCGTTACTTGTAAATCTTAGCATTTTCGTATGCGTCATTGCGAATTTCTTCAAGTTTTGCCAGTTGTAATCTTCTTTCTAAGCTAGCTTGCTGCATGTCAAAGTTGAATTTCTTGATGGCCCAGTACGCACGATGCTCGAGTTCCACAGGTAGGTGGCAAGTTTTTCCATACACTAGCCTGTAAGATGACATCCTAATCGAGGTCTTGAAAGCCGTTTTATATGCCCATAATGCATCATCAAGTCTTAATGACCAATCTTTTCTGTTTGGCCTCACTGTTTTTTCTAATATGTGCTTTATTTCTCAATTGAAGATCTCAACTTGGCCACTGGTTTGTGGATGATATGGGGTCGCCACTTTGTGAGTGATTGAATACTTTGTCAAAAGAGCTTTGAATGCTTTGTTACAAAAGTGGGCACCACCATCACTGATTATTGCTCGGGGGAATCCAAAGCGTGAAACAATGTTGCTTTTCAAAAATTCTATCACCACTTTATGATCATTGGTTCTACATGAGATTGCTTTTACCCATTTTGATACATAGTCAATAGCAACTAATATGTATTGATGGCCAAAAGAAGGGGGAAATGGTCCCATGAAGTTGATACCCCATACGTCAAAAATCTCAACCACTAAAAATGGATTTTGTGGCATCATGTTCCTTCGTGTAATGCTCCCCATTTGTTGACACCTATCACATGAAGAACAGAAAGTGTAAGCGTGTCGAAATATAGTTGGCCAATAGAAGCCACATTGTAAAACTTTAGTTATTGTTTTCTTAGCGCTGAAATGGCCTCCACAAGCTTGTTCATGGCAGAATGAAAGAATATTCTGAATTTCATTTTCTGGGATACATCGTCTAACAATTTGATATGCACAATACTTGAACAAATACGGGTCATCCCAAAAGAAATTCTTTATTTCTGCAAAGAATTTAGCCTTATCTTACTTGGTCAAATGCTCTAGAAGTTGACCTGTAACAAGATAATTAACTATATCAGCATACCAAGGTAATAATTCCACACTCATTAATTGTTCATCTGGAAATGACTCATTCAATATTAATGGCTCTGTAATTGTGTCAAAATGGAGACGAGAGAGATGGTCCGCCACAACATTTTCTGTACCTTTCTTATCTTTGAATTCCAAGTCAAATTCCTACAAAAGTAACACCCAACGAATTAGTCTAATTTTTGCATCTTTCTTTGTGAGAGTATATTTAAGAGCAACATGATCTGTGAATACAATTATTTTACAACCAATGAGATAAGACCAAAATTTCTCTAATACAAAACTACTGCTAGCA
Source organism: Citrus trifoliata (assembly GCA_018350135.1). Lineage (NCBI taxonomy): Eukaryota > Viridiplantae > Streptophyta > Magnoliopsida > Sapindales > Rutaceae > Citrus > Citrus trifoliata. Next base: position 18,447,428 of record CM031389.1, on the reverse strand, counting down.
TATTTTTTTCAGTAGTTGAATAGTTCAACTGTGCATCATTCAATGTCATACTAGCATAGTAAATAACTTGGGGAATTCGATCAACTTTTTATCCTAATACTGCTCCTACTGCATAATCAGATGCATCACACATGAGTTCAAATAGTAAGCTCCAGTTTAGGGGCTGAATGATGGGTGATGATGTCAACAACTGCTTTAATTTTTCAAATGCCACAAGACATGAATTATCAAAGACAAAAGGTACATCCTTAGCAAGTAGATTGCATAAGGGTCTAGAAACTTTACTATTTTGGGTGGAGGAATATTAGAAAAGAGATCCACCTTGGCTTTATCAACCTCAATACCTTTGCTAGAAATAATGTGCCGAGAACAATACCTTATTTTACCATAAAATGACACTTCTCCCAATTTAAGACTAAGTTCTTCTCGATACATCTCTGCAAAACTAGTGTTAGATGATGTAAACATGGATCAAACGAGTCACCGAAGACAGAAAAGTCATCCATAAAGACTTCAAGGAATCGCTCAACTATATTAGAAAAAATGCTTAACATGTATCGTTGAAATGTAGCAAGTGCATTACATAATCCAAATAGCATCCTCCTATATGCAAATATGCCAAAAGGGCAAGTGAAAGTGGTTTTCTCTTGATCTTTTGGTGCTATGGGAATCTGATTATATCCTGAGTAACCATCTAGAAAGTAATAAAATTCATGGCATGCTAATCTATCAAGCATTTGATCGATAAATGGTAAAGGAAAATGGTATTTACGTGTAACAGAATTCAACTTTCTATAATCAATGCATACACCCCATCCTGTAATTACTGTAGTGGGTATCAATTCATTATCAGCATTCGTAACTACTGTGACTTCTGACTTTTTTGGGACAACTTGTACAGAACTGACCCATGAACTATCAGAAATGGGGTAAATGATACATGCGTCTAATAGTTTAAGGACTTCAGTTCTAACAACTTCTTTCATGTTAGGATTTAACCGACGTTGTATTTCCCCAGTAGGTTTAGCATTTTCATCAAGGTGAATGTAATGCATGCAGTCTACTGGGTTTATACTTTTGATGTCTGTTATGGTCCATTCTAACGCTCCTTTATTGTTTTTTAAAATATCCAACAACTTACATTTTTGTTCGTCATTTAAGGATGATGATATGATTACCGGCAGAATACTTTCTTCTCCCAAAAATGCATATTCCAAAGTGTTAGGTAATGATTTGATATTGAGTTTCGGTGGTGATTCTGATGATGAGATGAGTTTCTTTTCTGACGGTGCTAGTTGTTCAACTCTTGACTTCCATTTATTAGTGTCCATGGATGGTGCTGAGTCAAGTAGAGCGTTGACCTTATTGATTGATCTGTCAATATCAAAATCCAATCCAAAGTGAGTTAAGTTAAACATGTTTGTAAAGGATCATCACTAAGGTTTGAAACAAAAGTATTATCAACTAATGCTTCTATTAAATCCACATCAACAATTCCATCATCTGTATTATGAGGTTGTTTTGGCAATGTTGAAGATGTTCAGCTCCATAGTTATGTTGCCGAAGGACAACTGCATATTTCCAGTCTTGCATTGAATGTGAGTATCCGCAGTTGCCAAGAAAGGTCGGCCTAGAATAATGGGGATGTGCTTCCTTGAATCCTGTATTGGTTGAGTGTCAATTACAATGAAATCAACATGAAAATAGAACTTGTCTACCTGGATATACACGTCATCCACAATACCACGAGATATTTTCGTGGACCGATCTACAAGTTGTAATACCACTGGAGTTGGGTGTAATTCTCCCAGTCCAAGTTTCATAAATACTGAATAAGGCAACAGATTTACACTAGCTCATAAATCCAACAAAGCATTCTCAATTGTGTGGTTCCTTATACTACATGAGATAGTGGGGGAGCCTGGCTCTTTGCAGTTTAGAGGAATTTTGTGTTGGAGTATAGAACTAACGTTTTCTGTTAAAAATGCCTGCTTTTGAACATAAATATTTCTCTTTTTAGTATAAAAGTCTTTAAGAAACTTGGCATAAGATGAAACTTTTTTTATAGCATCAAGTAAAGGGATGTTAACACTTACCTATTTGAAGATTTCAAGAATCTCACCTGTGGATTTTCCCTTCTTTCCTTTAGCTAACCTCTAAGGAAATGGAGCTTTGGGAACATATTCTTGTAGGTTGGTTTCTTCTTTATTTTCTAATAGTAAGTCCTCAACATTCACAGGTACAATTTGATTTTCTTTTGTCACTGACATCTTCACTTTGTTGTCGACTTCTTTTTCTTTTCGCAAGGTCATGACTGTTTTGACCTCTCTATGCTGCTGTGGTGAACTAGTACTTACTTCATGCACTCCTTTAGGATTAGGCACTGGTTGACTTGGAAACTTACATTTCTCAACAGTCATTGTCAAGGTCTAAACTAAAGAAGCAAGTTGTCTCACCATTTTTTCGAGGCTTGAAACTGATTGGGCTTGTGAGTTGAAGCCTGCTCTCATTTCATTTCGTAGTCCATCAATAATGCGGTTTTGTTGCTCAATCGTGGAGTGAGTAACATTCTTGAAATTCTGGAATGCATCCTCCCATGGTCTGGGTTGATAGTAGTTCTGGTTCTGATTGTATGGTCTAAATAGTGGCTGAGAGGATCGAGGAATTTGAGGATTTGGTTGCATTGGTAGAGCTGGAGCTGCTGGTCCATTCTGTTGGAATCCTTGAGACTATGAAAAATGGGGGTGGTCTCTCCATCCAGGATTTTATGTGTTGGAGTATGAGTTGTAATTTGATGGTTTTCTCATTACACCTATGGTATTGGCTTGATCTGAGTATGAGTCATGGTCATGTGGCTCTATTGGTTAAAGATATTCTTAACTGCGGTCCAATGTTCCTCACCCGGATTACTCTGGTATCTGCTAGTGACACTCACTGCATGAGCTATATCCGGTCTAGTACATAGCATAGCATACATAAGACTTCCAATTGCAGAAGCATATGGAATCTTATTCATTCGCTCTATCTCATCATAAGTTTTAGGACTCATGCTTTTAGAGAGATGAATTCCATGTCTGAAGGGTATAAAACCCCTTTGGGAATCCCACATATTAAATTTCTTTAATATTTTTTCTATGTACTTAGCTTGACATAGACCTATTAATCTTCTGGATCTATCTCTATAAATCCTGATTCCCAAGATATACATTGCATCTCCTAGGTCTTTCATGGAGAAGTTTTGAGAAAGCCAAATTTTGACAGAAGACATTTGTCCAATGTCATTTCCTATAAGCAACATGTCATCTACATATAGCACAAGGAATGTTATTGCACTCCCACTGACCCTTTTATAAACACATGGTTCATCCTCATTCTTGATGAAACCAAATGATTTGATTGCATCATCGAATCGGATGTTCCAGCTCCTAGAGGCTTGTTTTACCCCATAAATGGACTTTCTTAGCTTGCATACTTTATGAGGATTTGTCTTAGATTCAAAACCACAAGGTTGTATCATATAGATATCTTCCTCAATTTACCCTTTAAGAAATGCAGTTTTGACATCCATTTGCCAAATCTCATAGTCATAATATGCTGCTATAGCCAATAAGATTCTGATGGACTTTAGCATGGCTACTGGTGAAAAGGTTTCGTCATAATCGATACCTTGTATTTAACGATAACCTTTAGCTACCAACCTTACTTTATAGGTCTCCACCTTTCCATCTAAGCCTATCTTCCTCTTGAAGATCCACTTGCATCCGATAGGTATAATATCTTCCGATGGATCCACTAGAGTCCAGACTTGGTTGGTTCTCATAGAGTCCATCTCTAAATCCATGGCTTCAAGCCATTTCTTAGAGTCAATATCTGATATTGTCTCTTCGTAACTAGTAGGATCATCTCTATAATCCATATCACCTAATAAAAATATTTCGTTCATCTGATGAAGAAAACCATATCTTTCTGGTGGGTGAATTATCCTACTAGATCTACGGAGCTGCTGTGTTCATTGTGTTTGTACTTGAACAGGCTCTTCATTGGATTTATGCTCATTAGAATTCTCAATAAATTCTAATTTTCTTCCTTGTTCACCTTCTTGAATAAACTCTTTTTCAAGAAATATGGCATTTCAATCTGACCAATACCCTTTGGTCAGATTGGATGTAAAAGTAATAACCCAAAGTTTCCTTTGGGTATCCAATGAACCTCCCACTATCCGCTTTAGCTTCAAGTTTCTCACTCTTGAGTTTCTTGATAAAAGCAGGACATCCCCAAATCCTAAGATGATTTGGGCTTGGTTGTTTACCATACCACATCTCATATGGTATTTTAGGTACAGACTTGGAAGGTACTCTGTTTAGTACAAATGTTGCAGTAAGGAGAGCATATCCCCAAAGAGAAATTGGTAAGTCTGTATAGCTTACCATTGATCACACCATATCTAACAATGTGCGATTTCTCCTCTCAGATACTCCATTAAGCTCTGGTGTACCTGGAGGTGTCCATTGTGAAACAATACCATTTTCTTTAAGGTAAGATTGAAATTCTCCACTGAGATATTCACCACCTCGATCTGATCGTAGGGTTTTAATAACTTTTTCAGTCTGTTTCTCTACTTCATTTTGGTATTCTTTGAACTTTTCAAAGGCTTCAGATTTATACTTCATTAAGTATACTGAACTATACCTTGAGTGATTGTCGATAAAAGTTATGAAGTAGTAATATCCACCCCTTGCCATTTCATTAAATGGTCCACATACATCAGTATGTATAAGTTCAAGTAAATTAGTGGCCCTTGTACTTCATCCAACGAAGGGTGCCCTGGTCATTTTTCCTTGAAGACATGATTCACAAGTTGGATAAGGTTCTAAACCAAATGGACCTATTAGTCCATCTTTAGCCAATTTTGTGACTCTATCTTCTCCAATATGACCTAGCCTTAAATGCCACTTATATTTGGGGCTTATTTCTTCTCTTTCACGTTTATGTGTTATGGTATTTACATTCACAACATGCTCATTATTTTCTTTCATGTTTAGTACATATAGATCATTATCTAAAGTACCATGTGCAACATATTTATTCTCATAATAAATATTACAAATTTTATTTCTGAAATAAAATTCATAATTGTCTTTGCATAAACATGAAATTGAAACTATGTTCCTTACAGCAGAAGGAACAAATAAACAATCATTCAAACTTATTACATGCCCAGATGTCATTTTTAAGAAAAATGTCCCTATAGCTGAGGTAGCAACCATTGCTCCATTTCCCACTCTAAGAGACACTTCTCCTTGTTTAAGTCTTCTACTTCCTTTTAGATCCTGCATTGACATACAAATATGTGTGGTTGCAGCAGAATCTAAAATCCAAGAAGTAGAATGAATGATTGAAATATTAGTTTCAATAATGAGCATACCTTCAGAAGGATTCTCTATAGGCTTAACTTTTAAGCTGTTGAGGTAATCTTTGCAATTCCTCTTCCAATGCCCATCCTTACCACAATGGAAACATTTTCCCTTGTCATTGGGCTTATTAGCTTTCCCCTTCTTAATCCCACCTTTAGCCTTGGGTTGAAACTTTTTCTTTTTACCCTTTTTAGTTGAGGGCCTTTCTATAGCCATAACATCTTTTGGCTTCTTTATGCAAGTTTCAGCAGTATTAAGCATCTTTAGCAGTTCAGCAAGACTGCACTCCATTTTATTCATGTTAAAATTCATGATAAATTGAGAGAATGAGTCTGGCAAGGACTGTAGGATAAGGTCGATAGCTAATTCCCCATCCATTGAGAAATTAAGAGCTTCCAGTTGCTCTATGTAGTCAATCATTTTGAGTACATGCTCATTGACCGATCCTTCAGTCATTCTCATTCTGAACAATTTCTTAGATATCTCATATCTAACTGTTCTGCTTTGTTCACCATACAACTCTTGTAGATGAAGTATCATGGAACTTGCATTAGGCATATTTTCATGTTGCCTTTGTAGTTCATTGGACATTGATGCCAATATATAGCTTTTAGCACTTAGGTCATCATCTTGCCACTTCTGATAAGTGACACGCTCTGCCTCACTTGCTCCCTCAGAAATTTCATTTGGCTTAGGTGTATCAAGAACATAGCTAATTTTCTCATAATTAAGAACAATTCTTAAATTTCTGAACCAATCAACATAATTTGGTCCCGTCAAACGGTAGTTTTCCAGAATTCGTGCTAACGGATTATTCATTATTAAGTATTTCTGCAGAAAGTATAAATTAAATTATTAGCATTTTATTTTATTATAATCTATTTGATTTTAGTCTTTAAACCAAATAGTACCTCCCACTATTTTATCATTTCATTACACTCCCATATGCAAGAAACGGAAACTCTCATTGGTAAAAGTTTCTAGTAGGAATCGGATTCTCATTAACCTAAGTTTACCTCACCTAACAGTTCTTGGCTTACTTATTATAATGAGTAGGTAACTCTTACCAAATGCATCTCATGCATGTACCGATTATCCTTCGGCCTCTAAATCATTAATACCTCACCTAATAGTTCTTGGTATAAATGATTTAGTTAAATTTACCCTAATACCCTTGCATATTTTCAAAACATCTTACTAACCTCACCTAACAGTTCTTGGTAGTTTAATGTATGAATTACGCATCATCGCATGATATATGGTTTATTTTCAACATTTTAATGAATGAGTAGCCCATGTATCCATGACAACTAGCCCAAGCATAAAATATTTTAAATATTCCATTGGTATTAGTAGGCCATGATGGATATTCTCAATATTCATCATTACAACTTAACAATAATTAAATTTATTTAATTAGGGAGTATTTAGTCATTATTATGGTCTCACTTTTTAGCATGTTATTCCATTTTCAATATTCAAATATGTCTAAGCACCCTAATATACATCTCATGCATATTATAGACAAACCAACTAAGGATGATCATGGAATTTTCTAATAAAACCAATTTGAGCCAAAATTGGTTTTAAGGTCCACCTAGGTATCAAGCAAACAATAATAATTATGAGACATCTTATGCCTCAAATTATTACAATTATTAATTTCTATTTGAATGGCCAAAATATCATTGGAAGTGCTGCAACGATCCATAAAGTCTTCTTGCTCCAACCTCCAAGGCATCGCAACGTCCCTCCATTTACAATCATCTTGTAGATATTACATATTTAGAAGAATTGGGGTACAATTTTAGGGGTAATGGGATACAATCAGATCTTAATAGAAGGAGAGACATGCAAGTCCCTATTTAAAAATATTACAACCATTTAAGCCTTTAAAAATCGGCCAAATCAACAAATAAATCAATAGATCATTCAATCACACATATATTCATTCATCACATGACATAAATATATCATAAAATATCTAGGTCTTTCCATGATCATCCTTCATGCTATTATAAATGGAAATAACATAAATCATGCTTCAAAAATTCGAAATTGAATGAAGATGGCTCTGATACCACTTGAAGGACAACATTTGTCCATGAGGTTCCTAAAATCGCAACTTTTGCGCAGTAAAATTAAAAGGGACGGCGGAAGCTCTAGAAACCTCGGATCGGCTTCATTCAAAAACGAAAATCAAGAGAAAAGATTTAAGTTTAATTATCTCACTTGCAGTTTTGAAAAAGACTTCGTGAGGTAGGAGAAAACGACTGAAAACAGCAAGCTACGAACACTGTCCAGAAAATACAGCTCTGCACGAACAGCTTCTGTTTTGCAACGATCTGAGATCCTTAAGCACCCCAATTGTGATGCCTCTAATTAGTCCACACTTAGAAATGTTCTAGGAGTTCAGAGGATTTGGAATCTCGAAATTTCATTTAGAAATGAGAGAGATAATGAAGAAACATGAATGCTAGTTCATGATGATTCATCCCCAAATAAAGCTACCATTATCTCTAATAATGGCACCAAACATTATCATGTGCTAGACCCACCCACTTAGCTATTAATTATTGAAAGTGATCTTATCACTTAAATAAATTATTTAATCAAATAAATAAATAGCTTAATTAATTAATTTCGTAATTAATTAATTAACCCCATTTTGATCAAATCAAATGGTTAAATGTGGGCTCATTTTGTGACATGTTCTAATGCTTTCTCTTAATCCATATTAGATCCAACAAAAGACCAAAATTCTAAACCCAAAATTGATCTAGAAGTCCATAATCATATATGAACCCGAACATGTCCAAAATGGTCATTTTACGTGCTCGATATTACATAATGTTTCATGGAGGATTACGAAATTTATTTTGTTCCTTAAACTATTTGTGGAACATCTAAATTTCTATCTTAAATCATATTTAAGATATATTTATATATATATATATTCATTCTCAATGAATTATAATATAAATATTGATTTTCCTAAAAATAGGAAATTTAACTTCTCATTTTCTAATAACTCCTTTTTCATTTCTATTTAGTGTGTGACCTTTTAGGTTCTTAGTTATAAGGTAGTAGAACTATTTTAATGATAACTCTTTATTCATTAAATGATGCTAAACTCTTTAGTCATCAATTAGAACTTTTCTAATGACCTTAAGATGAATTGATAATACGCTTTACCAATATTGATCTTAAGGTTTCTACAAGTCATGAGTGACACCTAGCAGTATATCACAACCATCCAAATAACAAGAATTGCTGGATCTATAGAACCTATTCCATTGTATCTCTATGTCTTGGTCTCTTCATCATCCATGTCCAGAGAAAAGCACGGCTTATGGTTTATTATGTTAAGCACTTATGCTTTATCTCAAAACAAATCTAAATGAACTTGACATGAAAATATAATTTGAACTCCTTCAAATATATTTCACCTTGGCCGAGGATTTCTCATGCCAATTCATATTATCTCATAGGGACATCCTTTTTTTGTATATTACAAAGTGATGAATTCCATATTGGCCATACACTTGTCTTCATACATAGCCAACCATGACAACTATTGCTAGATCTCTTCCGTGATTAGGAATCAATCGTTATGCTTTCACATATCAGAGATGTCTATGTATAAGACATTTGTTATGCCTCAGGTCTAAAGACCATTACTAATCATAGTGTCTAATACAATGTATAATAAGCCATTAACACTCAAAATCATATGGCTTACTATATTTGGTCAAGTTCAGTAAACTTGTTCTCTCAACAAGTACCTATGTGTTTGACTTGACATCTCATGTCAATGATATGAAACTCATCATCCATTTTAGTATCACATACCATAAGGAGTCATAACACATACTAGTGTTTATAGGAATTTATAATGTCCAATCATAAATCCACCACTAGGAACTATTTTAGAAGTATAGTACAAAGGATACACGTTTCATATTCTCGACAAACTCGAGAATGTGTTCCTTAACTATTTTACTTCTTGGACTATATTCATTAAATTAATTTATGAATATTGATAACTTTGCCATTTAATAAATATCAAAATGTTATTCAAATACAATAATTCCCTAAACAAACAAACACCATTTGATTGGCCTTTAGGGCATATTACTAACAAGTTTAACATCATCGTCTGAAAAATTCTCGTATTTAAAAGTTTGACAAATAGCATGAAAATCATTCAGATGATTATATGGATCCTCATTTTCTAGGCCATAAAATGTTGGGAGATAATTTAGCACACTAGGTTTTAACTCAAAACTCCTAGCAGCTACATTTGGGTATTTTATGCATGATGTGCTCAAATTAGCTAAGGGACTGAAGTAGTCCTTAAATGGCCTCTCCTATGGTGGTTGTTGTAAATCCATTTTATTTTTAACGTGTTTGTGTGTGCGCAGTGTTTTTTCTAATTCAAGGTCTATAGGCTCAAGATTAGGTACTAATGACCGTTGACCATGCATGCAATAAATAAAAACAAATGAGAACAAAATTAATAAAAATAAACAAGAAGGCGAAATTACGATACTAACTTTACCACGCTATTACAACCTTACTATAAAAATACACAGAAAAATATGTGAAATAAATTAATAAGATAAATAAAAAAATTACAAAGGAAAATAAATTGAAAATTAAATTGCAGAATTGTAAAGAATAAAGAAAAAAAAGAAATTATTACCTATAAATGTAGATTCACTTTTCTTTTTTTTAGAAAAAAATACAAGAAAACAATTAAAAGAAATTATTCACAAAAATTAATTCTATGAATTAAAATTACTTACCTCCCCGACAACGGCGCAAAAAACTTGTGCAAATTTTACTGAACTCGCAAGCGCACGAATCTATTGTAAAATAGACTAATGGTGACGAGTGTCGATCCCACGAGAAGATGGATTTTAATTGTGTGTAGAATTAATTTTATAAATGGGTGGTTGGATTTGTGGTAAAAATGATTTGGATTATCCTAAAATTCGAATTAAAATGACAAGAATAAATTGAAGTGAAAATTTATTAAATTGACGTACTTGGGTATCTGGATTCGTATTAACATGCACCATGAGCTAAATATTCCTTATTAATACAAATTAAATCATGAGGGGGGAATCCACACCTCATGAACCACACTCTAATCAATATGATGCTAAGGGCTTATCGTGTCAAATAATAATAACTTTGTACTAGGGAGCCGGTGAAACCAGGGCAGTATCTAGACAAAAATATTATTATTTGTCAACAAGAAGTCAAAACATCTACAAAAACTAGAGGGGAAGAGAAAATAAATTTACCAAATAAAGTCCATGGCACATGTTGAGACTTCACCTTCAACCCAAGCTTGAAAGAAAATTAGCCACTCATAATTGAATTAGGGGTAAAATGAGAATTTATTAAAATACGTAGAAAATACAAGATGGAGAAGGAATTACAGAAAATGGAGACCAAAAATAGATTCAGAGATATCAAATTAGGGGGGAGGCCACCTTTTTATAGATACATTAAGTAAATCATGACCATCGGATTAAAAACAGTTTGGACGCTCAGGATTGCGCCACGTTATTAGTCAACAGTATGTGGTTTGAACAGTAACACAGTTTGACCCGGCTTGGATAGTGACGCGGTTTGGCTGAAAATAATCCTGTGTAATGCATGTATCGTACGTGAGATTTTTTATCCATTGATATGCTGCCACGACACCAATCAACAATGCATAAAAATTTTAGTCCAACAGGATCGTGACATCTCATCAGTCAATGCCACTTCATCGGTCGATGCCACGCCATCGATCCGTCTATGTGAACAGTGTCGTTAACAGTAACGTAGACAGTACTGTACATGTGAATAGTACCATATATGTGAATAGTGCCATTTTTCCTTTTATGGTCCTCCTAAGGATTTCGACCGTCCTGAGTTCAAAAGTGATGTCTGTTTTGTCGTTTGATTTCTCAATTATTGTGAAATGACTAGGATGCCCCTAAAATAAATAAAATACTTAATTAAAATAAAACACACATAATTAAATCACAAGAAGGTTAAATAAATAAAAGTAAAGGTGTTAGTAAAACTTAAAGTGTAAAATGACAATTTTTTCCTTTATAAATATACATTTTCTAACACTCAACAGTCGTGGGGAACAAAACTAAAGTGGGGGGGGGGGTGGTCAAATTCTAGTAGGATCAACGACAGTGGTGATGGGTTTTGGCCGCGGTTTTTCAAGCCTTGAACGACAACATTCCGGTCGGTTTTCGACAACAATGACGACTGAGGTATGGACGGTCTTCAAGCTTGACCGGTGGGGTGGCCGAAATGGGAAGATATGGCTAGGTCAATTTCGGGTCAAACGGGTCTGGTTTTCGGGTTGGGTTTGACATCTTCTCTCTCTCACTCTCTCACACGTGTGTCTATGTTTTGCTATGTTTTCCAGCTTCCTCTTTCACTTATTCTAACTTTTAATCGCCTCATTTTTATTCATTTATTTTCACATATGTTACAGTTTCGACTTTAGACATTATTGATTTTCTTTTGAGAATAGTAATAAGACTTAACTGTTTAGAAATTGCATTCAAATTTCTTTTAGAATTTTTGGGAAATTTTGGGGTGTTGCCAGTGAGCTGTAAACTCGATGAGCAAATTTATGCATAAGGTTACTAATAACGATGAAGTACATGATAATTATTATTAAGTGCTATAAATTAGAAACCAATAATCATTTTATAATCTAATACATATGTACGGTAACTTATAATCAATTATGTCATAATGTAATAATCATTTTCAATAAATAATCAATTAAGAAATCATTTATCAATAAAACCTTTCATTTGCTCTGTTTGGTCATGCCTCATAGTGTCACCTATATTCCCGATGACCTGACCAGTTGTTCAGTATGTCATGTGTAATCCTGGTGACCCAGCCAACAATTCAATCAGGGTACTTTACCTCGCAATAATCATCAATACGTGCACTCAATACAGTTAACTGTTCAGTCAAATCAGTAACGGTAACCACGGACAATGACCAAAACCTTAAAATAATTTTCATTTTTTTAATATCAATCATTCAATAATCGATCAATAAACATCTTATAAGACATTTAATTAGCAAAGCTTAAAAAATTATTTTTAAGGGAAAAACAATTTGTGGAATACAAGTATTTTAAAGCCATTTTAAAAAACAAACTTAAGAAAAACATTTTAAATAAACTTTAATGCAAAATTAACTCATTATTATCAATTATAACAATAAAATACTTCAAAACCATAAAATGCCAGTCCATATGAACAACAATATTCTTTTTATACATAATTACATATATAATAAACATTATGCATGATTCTCATACATCTATCCGAAGCAACCAACAATAACCCCAAATACACGAACTCACTATTGGCATATAATTATCAAGATGATATTCTCATTAATATCATATTCAATTCTGACCTTAATAGGGATATCCAACATTCTTAAACCATGAACTTTAACTTAAACCAAACTATACTCACCATTTTATAGGAGTTGATTTCTAATAAACTATAAATATGTCGAAAAAATCATAAATATTACAAAGAACCACTGTAAACATGTTGGCATTCTATATCAAATTTCATAAAATTAATCCGAGTACAAAATCATGCCCAAAAATTTATTTTTCCACAAAAACATCAACACTGTTTAGTGGCTATATAAATAGATGTATGCTAATTCAGAAGTTCATAACTTTAGTTATACAAGTTCAAAAATAGTGATTCCAGTTTTGATGATCAGATGAGACAAAGAGAATTAGAATTAACATTTATAAGACATTTACTGATGAAAAGGAACCCCAACTCACTTCAATATCTCAAAATTTTGAAAAACAATTTCTAGGATTGTAGTAGCCTAACTCTATGACTTTTAGTGATTTTTATAGAAGGCCAAAAATTATGACATTAAATGTAATGCACGTGAAAGCTTAAAAGAGGCACATGTGGTTGATTTTAAAAGCAACAACAGCTGCTTGCTTTGACTAAGCACACATGCTTCACCGGTGTGCTTGTCATGAATGCTTGAAACGGTGGCATATATAAAATGATGAATTGAAGCAGTTCTCACCATTTTGAATAACCAAACCAAAACAGAGAAAAGCAGAAAGAAAAGAAGAAAAACTAAGAGAAAAAAGAAGAAAAAAAAAGAAAAGAAGAAAAGAAATAAGAAGAAAGGAAAGAAAGGCAGAGAGTGAAGGAAAAGAAAAATAAATAACAAAGTTACGGGAATTGAAATTGGATAGTTAGAATTATATCCATTGGATTAATGAGTAATAGATTTATGAAATTTAAGTAGCTATGATATAATTTACATCATCCGTATAAGTTTTTATATAAGTTCTAACTGTTAATTTTTTAACCCTGTATTCTAAGAGAAATCCAAGAATCCAGAGACCCACAACAGCCCCAACGAACGCCAAAGTGAATTAGGATATGTAAGTGGATACTACTAAAACTATTATGTATTCTGTGCAATATTTATATTTGATACTATATTTTGATACCATGTTATGATTACATGTACGCATGTTATATATTTGATTGAGTCATGAGATGTGATTGTCAATCACCATTTATGTACCCTCCCTCATAGACTCTACGCATGCGTATTGAGAGTTATGTTACTCTACTCGTGCAATGTAGTTAAATTTTGCTGTGTATTGAGAGGTTTTTTCCGCACTCTACTCTTACAATGATGATCCCGACAAGTATTGAGAGTTATTTCCCTTGGGTACTACTTGGTGCAGTTTTTTCATGTATGTATGATTTTTATTTCATGTTTGTTGATGCAGTGCGTAGTTATGTCACATGATTATGTAAATAGTCTAGTATGTTACTTTATTTTTCTATATATAAATTATATCCACTAATGAGCCGCAAGCTCATTATTTTCCTATTTATCCTTTTTTTCCCAGGATTCCGCAAGATTTCATGCAGATCAGTTCTAGTCAATTGAGGTTGGGCCACTAGATGCATTGCTAAATGACTAACATTTTGTGCATATTTATGTTGCGTATGTTTTTATGTATATATTTGTAGTGTAAGTTTGTATAATGAGACATGAACTGTGCAAGTTTTGAATACATATATATTTTCGGAGGAGGCACATAAGTTATTATATGTTTATAGTAAAGGCCATATGATATAAATAAAGTTTGTGCCACGAGTTTTAGTTACTAGACCACATAATTCACCTCGGATACAACATATAGGTCAGGGTGGGTCGTGTCATTAAATTAAAAAAAATAGACATATATGAGTACAATAATAAAAATTCCTAGAATTTTCAGTAGTCGTTTGGGCTATTAAATAAATTATAGAAATGAGATTTGCTGTTGAAAATTGGAATTTTCCAGCACCAGTGCTCCAACTTCGAAAAATCTAAAATATTAATACACTATGAGTGAGCAATAATTATATGGATAGAAAGATAAAGATGTCTAGTTTAATAAACTATAAAGTTTCATACATGAAACTCAATAGAAATAACAGTTATAAAGCATTTAATCTATACTGTTCACAATTTTAGGTTAACAAAATAACATTATTTTCACTTAATAAGAACATAAATCAACCAATAATCATGCTCTCACAATTTTATCAATGTAACACACAAAATTATTCAATTAATTGCATAGAATCATACAAAAAATTAGAACTTCAAAAGATTAAAGGAGAAATTCACTCAAGACTACACTTTTGAAACTTAAAGCTTTTGCTCAAACACTTCTTGGAAAATTTTTAAATGCAAATGAGAGGAGGGTATTTATACAACATCAAGGTGCACAAAATTTTTAAATGCCTAGGGTGTTACATACACCCCCTTTAGGGACTCAGTGTCCTCGTTGAGATTTGGCCCACTATCGTTCAAGAGGACACGTAGAGCCGCTTTGATACCATGTATCATGACCCAACCTACACTTGGCAAGATTTTGTCCGCTTTGAGCCTTAACAAGGCCCGCACGGTTTTGTTTCTTGAGCACCCATACACCTCAAAGCGTGTCTTATCAATTAAGGTGTGGATCACCCCTTATAAACCCAAGATCTCTCCTGTGCTTTATTGATGTGGGATTTGCCTAAGGTGTTACATAGACCCCCCTTAGGGAATCAACATCCTTGTTAAGGTTTTCCCCACCATGGCTCAAGAGGACACACCTAGCCGCTCTGATACTGTCTGCCTTAGGCCTTGACAAGATATTGCCTGCCTTAGGCCTTAACAAGGTCCACATGATTTTGTTCTTGGGGTGCCTATACACACTCAAACGCATCTTGCTAATTAAGGTGTGGATCACCCCTTATAAACTCAACATCTCTCCCATACTTTGCCGATGTGGGATTTTCCAAGGGTGTTACATTTAGAGACTCTTGTTTGTTGCTTAAGGGTGACAACAATCAAGAATTGTCTGTGCATGATGTCATTTGCGATATTGCCATATCAATTGCTTGTCGATTGGTCAGAAATGAGGATGTGTGGGAATGGCCAGATGACATTGCACCAAAAGCGTGCTATGCAATTTCTTTAATAGATTGTAGCATTCATGAACTTCCTGAAGGATGCTTGAATTTTTACATATCAATCTTAAGAATAATTTTCCTAAAATCAATTATCCTTATAACTTTTTCACAGGGACGAGGAAGCATAGAGTTGTAGATTTCACTAGAACGCACTTACTTTTTTTTTTTGCCATCTTCAATTGGTCTCCTTGTAAATCTTTAAACATTATGTGTAGATCAATGCATGTTGGAAGGCATAGCCATCATTGGAAAGTTAAAGAATCTAGAAATCCTTAGCTTTCGAGGGTCTTGTATTGTAAAGTTGCCTGAAACATTAAGTCAATTGACTAAGCTAAAACAGTTAGATTTTTAACCAATTGTTTCAAATTAAAATTATGGCCCCCAATGTCATATCAATCTGGACTCCATTAGAAGAATTATAAATGCGTAATTGCTTTGTTGAGTGAGAGGTTGAAGGAACCAACAGTGAAAGAAGGAATTGTAGCTTTAGTTTATGCATTTTCCTCGATTGAATGCTTTAGAAATAGATGTTAAAAATGAAGGTATCCTACCAGAAGGCTTTTTCACCAGAAAGCTGAAAAGATTTAAATATCAATAAAAGACGCAACATTCCTACCTCTTGCAGCAACCAACAAAGCTATGAGCTTTAGATTGAGTCAGTCACTATTTACAATCACTGATGATGAGACCTTAAGGGCGTTGAAGCTTAAACTTAATTCTACAACCGTTTGTTTGAAGAAATTACAGGGCATCAATAATGTTGAACACTTGTGTTTGGACAAGTTGCCAGGTGTAAGGAATGTTCTTTTTCGAATTGGACATGGAGGGTTTATCATAGTTGAAGCATTTGCATGTCTAGAATAGTCCTGACTTCATGTGTATCGCTGACTCTATGCAGAGGGTACCTCTCTATAATGCCTTTCCACTTTTGAAGTCACTTTTTCATGCACCGCTTGGAAGAAAAAAAAAAGCCAGACATTATTAGGAAAATAAGTGGCTAACTGCCCATTGCATGCAATACAAGCTGCTAGCTTTACCTCTTTGCTTGACAAGTGCATGCCCCTCCCATTTGCTTGAGGCAGTGATTACGTTTATGTAAAGTGAGAGTTGTTTGCTTCCATTTGGTGGCCCAGTCGATGGCTATACAAAATGAAACATTTTGAGAATTGCTTCATTTACTAAATTTGAGAACCTAGAGCAAAAACAAAGAAGACCAAGAGAAGAAAAGAAGAGAAACCGAGAGAAAAGAGAAGGAAAAGAAAAAAAAAGAAAAGAAAGAAGGAAAAGGAATAAGCCAAGAGTGGGGAAGAGAGAAATTGAAAAGAAAAGTTACAGAAAATAGAATTGCATAGTTAGAACTATATCCATTGGATCAGTGGGTAATAGATTTATGAAATTTTAGCAGTTATGTTAATTTTTGCATGATACGTATAAGTTTTTATATCAGTTCTAACAGTTAATTTTCGAACCCTGTATTTTAGGAGGAACTCGAGAATTCAGGAACCTACAAGAGCCCGAACAAACCCTAGAGTGAAACAAGATCTGTGAGTAGATAATAGTATTACTATTATGTATTCCGTGAAACATTTATGTTTGATATGATGATTTAATATCATGCTATTATTACATGCACGCATATTATATGTTTGATTGAATCATGAGATGTGATTGCCAGTCACCATATATGTACCCTTCCCCATAGACTCTGCGCATGCGTATTGAGAGTTAGGTTACTCTACTCGTGTGAGATAGTTTAATTACGCCGGGTATTGAGAGGCTTTTCCCCACTCTACTCGTGTGATGATGATCTCGACGAGTATTGAGAGCTATTCCCCCTGGGTACTATTTGGTGCAGTTTTGTGATGTATGTATGTATGAATTCCATGTTTGCTAATGTATGATATTCAATGTGGAGTTATTTCATATAATTATGCATAAGCACTAGTACACTATATTATTATTATTATTATTATTTTAATATATATAATTACATCTACTTATTGAGTCGCAAGCTCACTATTTTCCTATTTACCCCTTTCTTCCTAGGATTCAGCAAGATTTCGTGCAGATCAGTTTTAGTTAATTGAGGTTGGGTCACGAGATGCATTGCTGCATGTCTTGCATTTTGAGCACATTTATGTTGCTTATGTTTTATATGTAAATATACATGTAATGTCAGTATGTATAATGAGACATAAGTTATGCAAGTTTTGAATTCATATATGGTTTTAGAAAAGGCACAGAGGTTGTTATGTGTTTATAGGAAAGGCCATATTATATACATATTTTCATAAATTAAATTTGTGCCACAAGTTTTAGTTATTAGTTCGCATGATTCGCCTCAAATCCGACATGTAGGTCGAGTCTGGTCGTGTCACACTTAATCTCTTCGATTTAATGAAGTTGGGGAGGATATGTCAGAACCTACTCAGCGTACAATCTTTTAACGAATTAAAAACCATAAGAGTGGAAATTGTGATAAGTTGAGAAATATCTTCTTGCTGTCTGCAGCAAAATGCCTTCCAAGACTTGAAAGGATCGCCGTTATTAATTGCAGGAATATTAAAGAGATATTTGTTGTGGGCGTAGAAGATAGTGCAATCGATCATCAGAAGATAGAGTTTGCTCAAATAAAAACTTTGTGCCTGGGAAAGCTTCGGGAGCTTACAAGCTTTTGTTGTGAAGTGATGAAGAATAGACAAGCAAAAGGGTTATATGGGACGTGTTCCAACGAAATCAGCAGTTTGGAAGACAAGCTTGGTACTTCCTCTCCACTTTTCAACGAGAAGGTACAAAGAAGTTTAACAATATAATTTTCCTTTTATATATCATGTACACATTGCAAATTGATACTATCAAACGCTTCCTCATATATACATGATATTGTATCTAACAATTCATATATAAGAAAGAACTTTTTATATTTTTCAGGTTGTGCTGCCCAATTTGGAGGCTTTGAAGCTGCATCAAATTAATGTCGAAATGATTTGGCACAATTAGCTTCCAGCTGCCATGCTTATTTGCTATCAAAATCTAACACGGTTGATCTTGAGGAGCTGCCACAAATTAAAATACATATTTTCAGCTTCTATGATCGGAAGTTTTGAGCAGCTTCAACACTTGGAGATCGGATGATTTGCAGGAGATCATTTCTGCGGAAGGAGCCGATGACCAAGTCACCCCTAATTTTGTCTTCTGAGGGTGACCACTCTGAAACTCGTGAAACTACGCGAGCTTAAATGCTTACACCCTAGTGTTGACTGTGGTTTCTTGTGACCAAGTAACGACATTTGCTTGGGAATTATTTAGCTTCTGCAAAAGTAATGAGAAGAACAAATTGATATCCCAGCACGACAGCCCTATTTTTGCTCGAAAAGGTATGCAGCCATTTATATATTTAATATTAAATAAAATTGTTCATACTATGTCTGTGAAATATTTTTAAACGTTCATCTTAATTTATTGCACTATAGTATTTGATATGATGATGATCAGATCATCCTCAACTTGGAGGAACTTGTTTTAGCTGGAAAAAACATCAGAATGATTTGGCAGGGCGATTTCCCACAACACATCTTTGGTGGTCTTAAAGTTCTTCAACTTGAAAATGATATCTCAGCTGCTGTTTTACTTGAGAGATTCCATAATCTGAAAAAGCTCAGACTGGGTGGATGTGCATACAAAGAGATACTCTCAAATGATGGACACTCGGATCAACATGTAGGGAAGTTCGCACAGATTAAAGATTTACAGCTGACAAACTAAAAAATCTGAATCAACTATGGGAACGAGACTCTACAATGGACTCCATTTTTCAATATGTTGATACTGTATCCGTAGCTAATTGTGTCAATCTGTCAATTCTATTGCCATCGTCATTGCTATCTTTCCGGAATGTAACAATGCTGCTCGTTTCGGGGTGCAAACAGTTGACAAACCTAGTGACATCCTCTGCGGCAAAGAGTCTAGTGGCACTGGTAGAGATGAAGATATTTAGATGCAAAACAATGAAACAAGTTGTAAAAAGTGCGAGAAAGGAATCAATAAACGAAGAGATTGTTTTCAGCAAATTGAAGAGGTTGTCTCTAGTTGATTTAGATCGTCTCACATGCTTCGGCTCTGGCAAATAAATCTTCAAGTTTCCTTCTTTAGAAGATTTATTTGTGGTTGGTTGTCCCAAGATGGATATTTTCACTACAAGAAAATCAATCACTCCACCGAGACGTGTAGACGTCATATACAGAATCGGTGGGACTCCGTGTTGGGCCGGTGACCTTAACAGAACCATAGAACAATTACATAAACAAAAGGCGTGTACGTACGCGCATATATACATACATATAATTAATTTAAATAAATCAATAAGATTTCTCTTCTTTTTTCCTAGATGTTGGAGGGGTCATCGTCTTACTCAAAATCCTACTAATCTGACGATAGGCTTCTCAGTACTTGGAGGAGTTGTGAATTTGAAGAATGAAGTCCCGGGTAATTAATTTTCATTTCATTTCTTTGCTGCCATTGCTTGTTTTACAGTGTTTTTGTCTTTTTGTATTTTTCCCTGGCAGAAAAATGTTTTCAGATGTCTCAATGATCGGGGATATTTTGTTTCAATCTTTTTCTGATTTGCATTTCTTCCTTCTCTTTTCTAACATCATTTTTGTTTTTCCTATGATGAAATGCCTTCAATAATATAATTGGATTATGGAATGTGATTCGACGCTTCCTGTCCTTCACATTAGAAATAGGAGGATTCCACAGCCTTGAGCTCTTCACGAGCAGTTGGTACAATTTTGGTATACACATGTTCTTCATGGAATTGTTTTCCGGAAAAACTCGCCTAACTTTGTTTCGAAAGCTGTCACCCATGGTCGTCATAAAGCTCTTGGATTGTTACCCTGTATTTCTGATAAAGCTCTGCTTTTGTTTTGCCCTAGATGCGTGGCTCAAGGAAGGATGTTTGCTTTCTTGGTTTTTATGTTTGATTGTATTTCATTCAGTTTGTTGCATGCAATCATGCTAGACTTTTCTTTAGCTGTTATTTTTGGTTGGCTTGTTCTTAGGTTGTCATTTAGTGATAAGGCTCATTATCTCCCCTTTCATTATGTGTCATCTTTTCTTTTAATTAATAAAAATTTCCCTGTACTATCGGGTTCCACACCAAAAAAAAAGGTCAAATCATGTGAAACGACCCGCCCCGAATCCCCCAGATGAGTCTATCTCGTCTCATCAAACGGACTTGATAAAAATTCTATTAGTAAATATTCTGCCGAAAATTCGGCAGAGTCTCCTTTATATATATAACACTCCCAATCTATAAATATGAATATAACACTCCCAATACAATTCAATATACACGAAACTCCAGTGATCAACATCCTCAACCAAAATGCTGAGTTTTATATCTCCAGAATCTCAAAAGATAATATTATAACTAATATTAATATCTCAGTTTATTCTTAATCCCAAAAGAATAATATAACAAAAATTATACAATCCTAACAAGACAAGATAACCAAGATGTCCTAACAAAAACATTTATATCTTCTAACACCATCACGTGGCCAAGACTCAAAATATATTTACAGTCGCTGGATGATAACTCTAGGAAATGAGAGTTATTACATCAATTCTAAACTTGAATTAAGGTCACTTAGAGAACAAATAAGGTGTTTTCATTACATTTTGATTACCTTTTGCATAAACATTCATTTTAGTTGAGTCTTAATAAGTTTTGCTTGAATCATAGTAATTTGTGCTAAAAACAGGTTTTAAATTCATGAGAGGATGTTGAGGCATTAGAAGAACAAGAGGAGGAAGGAAGATGTCTATAAAAGAAGTAAAGCACAATCGGGAATAAAGCAGTGTTGTGGCCGCTGTTAGAGCAACCAGTGCTGTAGCAATCTGAGAGCAATGCGGGAGAAAACTTAGGCGCGAGTCAGCGATAAAA
The DNA here is from genome assembly GCA_018350135.1 of Citrus trifoliata. Lineage (NCBI taxonomy): Eukaryota > Viridiplantae > Streptophyta > Magnoliopsida > Sapindales > Rutaceae > Citrus > Citrus trifoliata. Next base: position 18,425,505 of record CM031389.1, on the reverse strand, counting down.
TCACGATCTGCATATTTTCTAATTTAAACACATACACGCTCACAGGCTTCGGTTTTAACCTAGTTTGCAATATAAAAAAGAGGCGTACACTACATCGAAAGGCGGAAAAGAATTATCATTAGAACAATTAGAAGGAACGAAATAGAAGAAGATCAAAATTGAAGAAGGGCTGTTTCGGCAACTTTGGACAATCGGGCAGAATTACTTGACTTTGATTTTCATTGTGCTCAAAATATATTTATCTTCTTCCTTTAATTGATATAATGTATTGCGAGACCAATATGTTTATGTTTACTTTTCTCATTCAAATTATGAACTAAAGTTATTTGTAGTTGAGTGACAAATAATTCAATGGGTTCTTGACTGTTCTTATATGTTGTTATAGTATTACTATAGCATTATACTCTAATAGTTTTATTATTATAACTGTTATTTTGGTTGACCACCCATTTAATAGTTGCAGTTAAGATAAAGCAGCAAAAGGGCATGTCTTAGCAGACATTATTAGAGTATTACTTGATCTTAAGTTGAGTTTCCTGGATTAGGTTATCTTGAATCCCATAAGGGCAATACTTGAAGTTAAGATTTGTGACACTCTAGACATAGGTGTTCACCTTGTAAGGTAGAGAGATTAAAGGTTATTATGTCGTACCATAAATATATTAGCAACTAGTCATTGTTAGTAGATTTAAAGGTATGAGATTTCCAACATGCAATAGCTGCGGATGCAGATTAATTCTACCCATTGCTGCAGCACTTATTGTAACAACTGGTGCTAATTCGGTAAACAACAGTCACCCCATTAGGAGAGTTTGATCATTCAACTACTATATTCTCAACTGAATCTTAAACACATTCAACTTAGGTTATTTCATTACAGTATTGTCTTATTAGTTCTTATTTCAATTATTGATTACGATAGAAATTAATTGACAATTGTTTGTTTTGGTTGCAAGTTGAGTTGCGTTATTGCGAGTGCTATAGCATTTTAAGTAACATCAATCCCTGTGGAGACGATCTTGAGTACTTATCACTTTATTACTTGTTGTGTATAATTGCACATTGGCATTGAGAGATATTGCTTATAAAATTTTACCAACAAGTTTTTAGCGCCATTGCCGGGAATTGATTGTTTAATTTTGAAGTGTGAAGTGAATCGTGATAGTGCCAAATTTGATTTGATTCTTTCTATTAATTGGCAGATTAGTACGTGCATGCGCAAGGACAGATCTGTGTTATTCCAATTCGATCCTCAGGTTGAAAGGACAGTCAGGAGATTGCGAAGAGAACAAAAACATTCAAAGACTGTTTCCAACATGAATAATTTGCAGGATGAGGTAAATTTAAACCCTCACGGGCCCTTACAACCAGTCAACATTCAAGAAGAACAGAATGAACATGTTAACTGGATCCAGCCAGGCAATAATAATATTATTTACATGGCTGATGACAGAGACAGAGCCATAAGAGATTATGTTGTGCTAACTCCTCAAGTTGTGCATCCTGGCATTATCAAACCTGTAGTAGACGCTGCGAATTTTGAGCTAAAACCAGTGATGTTTCAAATGTTGGAAACAGTTGGTCAATTCAACGGATTGCCAAATGAAGATCCTTATCTTCATCTAAAATTGTTCTTGGAAGTAAGTGATGCTTTCAAGATTGCTGGAGCAACACAAGATGCCTTAAGGCTATGGCTTTTTCCTTATTCCTTAAGAGATCGAGTAAGAGTATGGTTAAATTCATTACCATCTGATTCCATAACTACATGGAATGAATTGGCTGATAAATTCCTAATGAAATATTTTCCACCAACAAAAAATGTAAAGTTGCGGAATGAGATTACTTCCTTCCATTAACTGGAAGATAAGAGTTTGTACGAGGCTTGGGAAAGATTCAAGGAATTGCTCAGCAGGTGTCCCCATAATGGTATTCCTTGTTGCATACAATTGGAAACTTTCTATAATGAGTTGAATCCAAGTACAAGGTTAATAGTGGATGCTTCAGCAAATGGAGCCCTGTTGCCCTGTTGCCCTGTTGCCCTCGTACAAGATGAGATTACTTCCTTCCATCAACTGGAAGATGAGAGTTTGTATGAGGGTTGGGAAAGATTCAAGAAATTGCTCAGAAGGTGTCCCCATAATGGTATTCCTTGTTGCATACAATTGGAAACTTTCTATAATGGGTTGAATCCAAGTACAAGGTTAATGATGGATGCTTTAGCAAATGGAGCCCTGTTGTCCAAATCCTACACTGAAGTTTATGAAATTCTGGAAAGAATTGCTAATAATAAATACCAGTGGCCTTCAGCCAGGCAACCAGCAGCAAGAAGATCAACAGGGGTACATAACATTAATGCAATTACAGCCTTATCAGTACAAGTTACTTCATTGACTAATATGGTAAAAGCCATGACATCTGCTCCAACAACAGTAAAGCAAGTTAATGCACTTTCTTGTGTATACTGTGGTGAGGAACATGCCTTTGATAACTGTCCAGGGAATCCAGCTTCAGTAAACTATATGGGTAATTTCAATCGACAACCTCATAACAACCCATATTCAAATACTTACAACCCTGGCTGGAATCAACAACCAAATTTTTCATGGAGCAATCAAAATCGAAATGCTCCAGTATTCAATGGACAAAATAGAAACACACAGTCACATGGGTTTCATCAGCAGAGTCAAGGGCAAAAGCAAATCAGTCAGGATCCAATCACTTCATTGGAAACTCAAGGAAGCCTACCTAGCAATGAACAACAGAACTCAAGAAAGCCTACTTAGCAATACAGAAGATCCTAGGAGAGAGAGCAAAGAACACTGCAAAGTAATTAGTTTGAGATCTGGAAAGAATGTTAATATTCCAGTTGAGGTGACCAAAAATGGGATAAAATGCAATTCAGCGCAAAAACCAACTCAAAAGGGAAGCATATTACAGCAAACCCCTCATCAAGACACATATTACATGGGCTAAGCTACAGCAACTGCAGAAGAAATTCAACCAGAACATGCTGACAAAGAAGTTGCAACACCAGTAGTCACAGGCTGCACCAACCTAAACAAACAAAGTTTGGTACCTTCTGAATCTAACCAGTAGTTTAGACATCCACCACCTTTCCCACAAAGGTTCCAGAAATAAAAACAATAGAAGCAGTTCAACAAATTCCTGGAAGTGCTGAAGCAATTGCGCATAAATATAGCTTTTGTGGAAGCCTCAGATCAAATACCAAATTATGTAAAATTTCTAAAAGATATCTTGGCACGAAAAAGAAGGCTGGGAGAGTTTGAAACTATTGCTTTAACATAGGAAAGTAGTCATATGCTCCAAAATAAAATTCTTCAAAATTAAAAGATCCAGGGAGTTTTACAATACCCTGATCTATAGGAACCAGGTATGCTGGCAGAACACTTTGTGACTTGAGGGCTAGTATTAATTTAATGCCATTATCAGTATTTAAGCAGCTTGGAGTAGGGGAATGCAGACCAACAACAGTCACTCTGCAATTGGCTGACATATCTCATGCATACCCTGAAGGAAAAATAGAGGATGTACTGGTGAATGTTGATAAATTCATCTTTCCAGTGGATTTCATTGTACTAGATTTTGAAGCTGATAAAGTGGTACCTATTATACTTAGAAGACCTTTTCTAGCGACTGGAAAGACTCTGATAGATGTTTAGAAATGAGAGCTCACCATGAGAGTGAATGATCAGCAAGTCACATTTAATGTACTAGAGACTATGAGAAACCCTGATGAAGTAGAAGACTGCAATTTCTTGAGTGTAGTGGATTTTGTTGTAGCAGACAGAATGGATAGATGCTGCAGTAAAGTATTTAACAGAATCAATACCTTTGATGATGTAGAAGAGGAAGATGTTGCAGCAATTCAGACAGATTTGATGGAAGAAAAGCAATATGAGAGGCACACCAGGTTCATTGAGTATCTAAATCTTTCAGACAGGGAAGTAAAAATAACTTTACCATCTATTGAATCATCCCCTAGTCTTGAATTAAAACTGTTACCTTCACATTTAAAATATGCTTATCTTGGTCAAAATAACACACTTCATGTAATCATCTCTTCTACTTTGGATGCAGATCAAGAACATAGTTTAGTAGATTTGCTGGGAAAATACAGAAGAGCAATTGGATGGACCATGGCAGATATAAAGGGGATAAGCCCATCAATTTGCATGCATAAAATCCTACTAGAAGATTGCTCCACCAATTCAGCTGAGCACTAGAGAAGGTTAACCCTATCATGAAAGAAGTGGTGAAGAAGGAAATCATCAAATGGTTAGATGCTGGAATCATATACCCAATATCAGACAGTTCATGGATAAGCCCAGTTCAATGTGTTCCAAAGAAATGAGGGATAACAGTAATGGCTAATGAGAAGAATGAACTTATTCATACAAGGACAATGACTAGATGGAGAGTGTGTATGGATTATAGGAAGCTCAACAAAGCCACAAGGAAAGACCATTTCCCACTTCTATTCATAGATCAGATGCTGGACAGACTTGCTGGAAAACAATACTATTGTTTCTTATATGGGTATTCAGGCTACAACCAGATTGTTATAACTTCAAATGATCAAGAGAAGACTACATTTACTTGTCCTTATGGAACATTTGCCTTTAGAAGAATGCCATTTGGGCTATGCAATGCTCCAACAACTTTTCAGAGATGCATGATGTCTATATTTTCTAATATGGTGAAGCAGACTTTGGAAGTTTTCATGGATGATTTCTCATTTTTTGGAGAAACATACAGTAATTGTTTACACAATTTAGAAGAAGTTCTTAAAAGATATGAGATGACCAACTTAGTACTTAATTGGGAGAAGTGCCATTTCATGGTGCAAGAAGGAATAGTGCTAGGTCACAAGATATCCAAAGATAGTACTGAGGTAGACAAAACCAAGATAGAGGTAATAGATAAACTGCCACCTCCAACTTCAGTAAAAGGTATTAGGAGTTTTTTGGGCCATACTGGATTCTACAGAAGATTTATTAAGGATTTTTTCCAAAGTAGCCAAGCCTCTGTGTTCATTGCTGGAGCATGACAAACCATTTCACTTTGACAAAGAGTGCCTTCAAGCATTTGGAGAATTAAAGAAAGCTCTGATCACTGCTCCAATTATCATATCTCCAGACTGGACTTTACCATTTAAATTGATGTGTGATGCTAGTGACCATTCTGTGGGAGTAGTACTAAGGTAGAGAAGGGATAAGGTTTTTCACTCCATATACTATGCAAGAAAAATCATACTCAAACTCAAATCAATTACACCACTACAGAGAAAGAATTGCTAGCAGTAGTATTTGCTTTTGACAAATTTCGAGCCTACTTGGTAGGTACTAGAGTGACTGTATATACAGACCATGCAGTCATTAAATACTTAATTTCAAAGAAAGATGCCAAGCCAAGATTAATCAGATGGATCTTATTGCTACAAGAATTTGATCTGGAAATTAAAGATAGAAAGGGGACTGAGAATCAAGTAGCAGATCACCTATCGAGGTTGGAAGCAAACACAAGCACCTTGACAATGAAAGACATCACTGAAACTTTTCCTGATGAACAGTTGTTAGTGGTACAGTACGCACAGATGCTGCAGCAGTCAGAGTCTCCATAGTATGCAGATTTTGCTAACTATTTAGTAAGTGGATTGTTACCACCCGAGTTGAAGTTTCAAGAGAAGAAGAAATTTCTTCATAATGTTATAAGCTACCAATAGGATAACCCACATCTATATAAGTTGTGCCCAGACCAAATAATACGAAAATGTGTTACAAAAGGAGAGATTCCCCATATACTGGAGTCATGTCATGCTGCAGCATATGGAGGACATTTTGGTGGTCACAGAACAGCTGCTAAAGTATTGCAATCAGGTTATTACTGGCCAACTATTTTTAAAGATGCTTATGCATTTGTTAAATATTGTGACAGGTGTCAAAGGACAGGGAACATAACTAGCAGACATGAGATGCCAATAACCAACATCCTGGAAGTGGAAGTTTTTTATGTCTGGGGAATAGATTTCATGGAACCTTTTCCCCCATCCTTTGAGAACTTATATATCCTTGTTGCTGTGGATTATGTCTCCAAGTGGGTAGAAGCTACAGCATTACCTACCAATGATGCTAAAACAGTAGTGGTTTTTCTTCAGAAAAATATTTTTTCCAGATTTAGCACTCCTAGAGCAATTATTAGTGACGAGGGTATACACTTTTGCAACAAAGTCTTTGTTGCAGCAATGGTAAAATATGGAGTCAGACACAAGGTAGCTACAACATATCACCCTCAATCTAATGGTCAAGCTGAAGTGTCCAATAGAGAAATTTAAAAAATCCTAGAAAAAGTGGTGAACCCAACAAGGAAGGATTGGTCTTTACACTTACATGATTCTCTATGGGCCTACAGAACATCATACAAAACCCCACTCGGCATGTCCCCTTACCAAATTGTTTATGGTAAAGCTTGTCATTTGCCATTAGAACTAGAGCATAAAGCACATTGGGCACTGAAGAAATTAAATTTGGATACGCATGTTGCAGCAGAGCAAAGAAAACTTCAACTTTGTGAGCTTGATGAATTACGGCTATGTGCATATGAAAATGCAAGAATCTATAAAGAGAGGACAAAACAATGGCATGACAAGTATCTTCAGCACAGGAAATTTAACCCTGGTCAATTAATGCTGCTCCACAATACAAGACTAAGATTATTTTCAGGAAAGCTCAAGTCACGGTGGTCTGGCCCGTTTAAGCTGCTCAAAGTTTATCCTCATGTAGCAGTTGATCTTTTAGATGAACAAACAAGTCAAGAATTCAAAGTTAATGGACACAGGGTTAAGCACTACATACATCCAGCAGCAGCATGTTCTAAGGAGGCGTTACTCCTTAAAGAACCCAACTATTGAGCAAGGAAAGAAGGTCAAGCTGAAGGACCTTAAATCAAGCGCTTCATGGGAGGCAGCCCATTGAGGAGATAGCCACTTCAAACCACTTTTGATATCCTTTGGTTTTGTAGATAGCTCTTCCTCTTTACCTTTTTATGTTATCCTATTTTTCCATATTAACTATTTATTTTTATCTTTTTACATTATTTCTTTATTTTCGTTTTTATTTGATCTATTTATTTTTTATATAATTTTCAAATTAATTTTAGTTTGAAGTAAGTGTGACAATTGCATTCCATATTGAAAAGTGAGCATGTATGATGGCAGAATGTAGAGGTGAGCCACGTGTCAGAAGCTTTAGGTGGAGTATGTATTCGTTGTTAGACTAAGCGAATGGGTGATGCAGCAACTAAATTTACCGTTATAGTAAATTACAAGTTGGAGCCTTTCACTTACTGTTGGAGATGAAATCGTGACAGATGGACGCATGGATATGGATAGCAATTGCGAAAATAAATCTCCGAAATTAAAGCTTTAATTTCAATGGCCGCTGATTTTGGGGATATGCACTTTTAATTCAAATACTTTATTCCCTCAATTATCTCTAGTTCCCATATTTATCTTCACATTAAAGTCCATTATAAAAAGGAGTCACTGTACTTAGTGCTCTACGCCATTATTCCCCATCTCCTTCACAAGTCCAACTCTCCTAACTCTTAACCTCTTCTTCTCTTTTTACTCTCAGGAACAATAGTTTCAATTTGTTACTGCTACAGCAATGCCGAAATACAAGAAAACAGTCAGCCGCCTCAAAGATCCATCACGCTTCCAGAGCTACCACGCTGAAGAAAAATATGAAGAATTCATACAGCCGCGTAAGATTCTGGAATCGAAAGGGTTTCAATTCCCAGAACAACTCACTGGAGTTGTACAAACAATTTATAATGCTGCAACAAAGTGAGGATGGTTAGAGTTCTGCAAACACCCTCGTGATCATGTGCTTCAAGTAGTGAAAGAATTTTACGCCAATTTGGTAAGCCCTGATCAACACAACATCTGGGTAAGAAACATACTTGTTCCATTAGATTCCAGAGTTATAAATGTTTTTTATAATTTACCTGCTGAAATCACTTGTGAGTATGCTAAGTTGCGTGATAAGTTAACCATAAAAAAAATGGACCACCATTTTCACAACTCTTACCATCGAAGGGGCATCATGGGCTAACGGGGAAGGGCGTGTAGTTAATAGGATAGATTTGAAACCAATTGCTAAGGTATGGGTGAAAATTTTGAAATCTAGGCTTATGCCCACCACTCACACTACTACAGTTTCACAAGAGAGATTGGTTTTGCTATATGTCCTTGTTTGAGGGCTTCCCATAGATGTGGGTAGCATCATTGCAAAAGAAATCCGAGAGTGTGCAGTTAAGACTCACTGAACTGCTGCCTTCCTATTTCCTTCACTTGTCACCAGCATTTGTGTAGTTTCAAGTGTTCAGCTTGATGCAAGAGATGATAATGTTAAGAATGATGGTGCCTTTACGGCACGCACAATTGAGAGAGTTGCTGGCGAGAGTGCTGGAACAACCACTGAACTAGCTGTTGTAACAGGAGTGAGACGAACTATTGGCTTAGAACAGACCATCCAGGCACTCAGCAGCAGTATCACTCAATGTGTGGAAGCTCAACAGAGGGAAAATGGTCAGTTTTGGAGTTATCTACAGCATTTGGATAACCAACTACACCAATTTGCTCTGTACATGAAACGTACTCACCAGCAGAGGAAGTCGCAGTTGAACCACAAGCAACGGTAGACTCAGAAGAGGCTGAAACATATGACCCACCTGAGGACGATGGTGACAAGTCTGAGACCGATAGCTCACCCTCAAAGGCAGAGGATAAATCGAACAAAAAACGTGAAGAACCAACCATCCCAACCCAGTCTAAAATTATGAAGCGGCACATTATTCAAGAAGAGGAAGAGGAAGACCAAGAAGATGAACCATCTATTCCAGTCCTTGCGAGCAAGGGAAAGGACAAGGGTAAAGCAAAAATGGCAACACCTCCAGACTCTAAAGATGAAATGGAGCAAGTTGATGCCGAGCTAGCTGTTGCAGCAGCCAAAGTTATGCCTACACCTGAGCAAGCCAAGCAACTACTGGCGATCATTGCGGCCAACACAGCTGAGGGCCAGGCAGCTGATGCATCCACTCTAATTCATCCGCAGTAAACTCCTAGCCAACCTGTTTGCACCAGCTCGCGACAGTCCAACAAAAAAAAAGGCAGTACTTCTAAAGGCCCTACTATAGCAACCCCATTCATAACTCCGCTCACCAGCCCCACGACGAAAAAGAAAAAGACATTGCCAGCTACTTCCCCACAAGCTTCACCAAAAGATAAGCTGCACAGTGCCTCTAAAAAGCATTAAGAGCATCCCGTCATGTGCTACAATCCCCACCACAAGGGAGTATTCTGTCTTTACTAGTTCATTTTTTTAAGGTCTTCCATATCATTGTCTAGTGTGTACATTTGTTTTGTGTGCTTGTGAGGACACATCACCTCTCAAGTTTGGGGGGGTTGTGTTTCTGAATGCATATGTTTATGTTTGTGTGCATGTGTTCATGTTTGTGTAGTGCGAAGCTCTGTTATCTAGTATTTGTGTATGGATTTGGATACCTAATGAAGATAAATTGAGTGTTATACGGTATTATAAAAATGCCAAGTAGAGATAAGTTATAGATGAAAGTGAAATTATGTCCTGACACTTAGATTTTGGTTGAATTGTATGAGACTGGTAGATCAAAGCCAGAAGAATAGAGTAGATCCTAAGTTTGGGGGGGAGAAGTAAGTTTGATTAACTGTGATTTCTATGAAATACAATTTGTTCTAATGGCTCAAGTTGCTGAGTAACCAGGTATGAGTATGAACCCCATATGCAGAATTGTGTTCAAAGGGAGCAAGAGTTATGAGTAATGCTGTAGCATATAAGTTTAAAAAAAACATCCTCTATCTAAGGCATTGAATAACCAGGTCTGTTCATGAGCCCCATGTTCAGCCTTGAGTGAAAGATACTTATAGATAAGATTACATTATAGTATTGTTGTAGCAACTCTGATCTGGGCATGGTTTGAGTAATTGGGTGTCATCATTACAATTGATTGACATTCACATGAAAGATAAATGTTACAGTGAGGAGGTTGAATATTCCATAGTTTGTAAAGTCCTAAATTTGTCACAGTTGCGTATGTAAAAGTTTTTGTTACCCCATTTATAAATGAAGTATTCTCACTGCTGAAATTCATGCAATCCCTTGGTGATGTTATAACATATCTGGGATTTAACCGAAGGAGCACACACACAATATGGATAGAAAAAAGCTTGAGTCTAGAACTGATTTACTATGAGTATTTTGTATGATTGAGATTATGATATGAAGGTGGAAGAATCCTTGCAAATTTGATAAAAGAGCTAAAGTGTGTCCATGTGTGTTTGCGGGAAATGTTAGTATGTGACATTACTTGAGGACAAGCAATGGTTTAAGTTTGGGAGTGTGATAACTCTAGGAAATGAGAGTTATTACATCAATTCTAAACTTGAATTAAGGTCACTTAGAGAACAAATAAGGTGTTTTCATTACCTTTTGATTACTTTTTACATAAACATTCATTTTAGTTTAGCCTTAATAAGTTTTGCTTGAATCATAGTAATTTGTGCTAAAAACAGGTTTCTAATTGTAGGTTTTAAATTCATGAGATGATGCTGAGGCATTAGAAGAACAAGAGGAGGAAGGAAGATGTCTATAAAAGAAGTAAAGCACAATCGGGAATAAAGCAGTGTTGTGGCTGCTGTTAGAGCAACTAGTGCTGTAGCAATCTGAGAGCAATGCGGGAGAAAACTTAGGCGCGAGTCAGCCATAAAATCGCGATCTGCATGTTTCCTAATTTAAATACATACACGCTCACGGGCTTTGGTTTTAACCTAGTTTGCAATATAAAAAGGAGACCTACACCACATAGAAAGACGGAAAAGAATTATCATTAGAAAAATTAGAAGGAACGAAAGAGAAGAATATCAAAATTAAAGAAGGGTTGTTTCGGCAACTTTAGACAATCGGGCAGAATTACTTGACTTTGATTTTCATTGTGCTCAATGTTGTGCAAATTTTAATGTACTCGCAAGCGCACGAATCTATTGTAGTGTAGATCAATGGTGACGAGTGTCGATCCCACGAGGAGGTGGATTTTAATTATATGTAGAATTAATTTTGTAAACGGGTGGTTGGAATTATGGTGGAAGTGATTTAAATTATCCTAAAATTGGAATTGAAATGGCAATAATAAATTCTAAAATTGGAATTGCAATGGCGAGAATAAATTGAAGATAATTCTATTGAATTGACGTACTTGGGTATCTGGATCCGTATCAACATGCATCATGGGCTAAATAATCCGTATTAATACCAATTAAATCATGAGGGGGGAATCCACACTTCATGAACCACGCTCTAATCAATATGGTGCTAAGGGCTTATCGTGCCAAATAATAATAACCTTGTACTAGAGGGCCGGTGAAACCAAGGCGGTACTACACAAGATTAGTATTATTTGTCGACGAGAAGTCAAAACATCCACAAAAACTAGAGGAGAAGAGAAAATAAATTTACCAAATAAAGCCCATGACACATGTTGAGACTTTACCTTCAACCCAAGCTTGAAAGGAAATTAGCTACTCATAATTGAACTAGGGGCAAAATGGGAATTTATTAAAATACGAAGAAAATACAAGATAGAGAGGGAATTACAGAAAATGGATCCCAACAATGGATTCAGCCATATCAAATTAGGGGGGGAGGCCCCCTTTTTATAGATACATGGAGTAAATCATGGCCATCGGATTAAAAACAGTTTGGACGCTCAGGATTGCGCCACGTCATCAGTCAACAGTCCATGGTTTGACCACGTGGATGAACAGTAACACGGTTTGACCCGGATGAACAGTAACGCGGTTTGGTTGAAAATAATCCTGTGTGATGCATGCACCGTACGCGAGATTTTTCGTCCACTGATATGCTGCCACGTCACCATCAACAATATATAAGAATTTTAGTCCAACAGGATCGTGACACCTCATCAGTCAATGCCACATCATCGGTCAATGCCACATCATCGGTCCGTCTATGTGAACAGTGTCGTGAACAGTAACGTAGACAGTACCGTACCCGTGAATAGTACCGTACATGTGAATAGTGCCATTTTTCCTTTTATACTCCTCCTAAGGTTTTCGACCGTCCTAAGTTCAAAAGTGATGTCCGTTTTGCCGTCTGATCTCTCCTTTATTGTGAAATGACTATAATGCCCCTAAAATACATAAATTACTTAATTAAAATAAAACACATGTAATTAAATCACAAGAAGGTTAAATACATAAAAATAAGGGTTGTTAGTAAGACTTGAAATGTAAAATGACGGTTTTCTCCTTTATAAATATGCATTTTCTAACACTCAACACATATTTATCTTCTTCCTTTAATTGATATAATATATTCCGAGACCAATATGTTTATGTTTACTTTTCTCAATCAGATTATGAACTAAATTTATTTGTAGTTGAGTGACAAATAATCCAATGGGTTCTTAGTTGTTCTTATATGTTGTTATAGTATTGTTGTAGCATTATACTCTAATAGTTTTATGATTATAACTGTTATTTTGGTTGACCACCCATTTAATAGTTGCAGTTAAGATAAAGCAGTAAAAGGGCATGTCTTAGCAGACATAATTAGAGTATTACTTGATCTTAAGTTGAGTTCCTAGATTAGGTTATCTTGAATCCCATAAGGACAATACTTGAAGTTAAGATTTGTGACACTCTAGACATAGGTGTTCACCTTGTAGGGTAAAGAGATTAAAGGTTATTATGTCTTACCATAAATATATAAGCAACTGATCATTGTTAGTAGATTTAAAGGTATGAGATTTCCAACATGCGATAACTGCGGATGTAGATTAATTCTACCCATTGCTGCAGCACTTATTGTAACAATTGGTGCTAATTCGGTAAACAACGGTCACCCCATTAGGACAGTTTGATCATTCAACTACTATATTCTCAACTGAATCTTAAACACATTCAACTTAGGTTATTTTATTACAGTATTGTCTTATTAGTTCTTATTTCAATTATTGATTACGATAGAAATTAAATGACAATTGTTTGTTTTGGTTGCAAGTTGAGTTGCGTTATTGCGAGTGCTATAGCATTTTAAGTAACATCAATCTCTGTGGAAACGATTTTGAGTACTTATCATTTTATTACTTGTTGTGTATACTTGCACATTGGCATTGAGAGATATTGCTTATAAAATTTTACCAACACTGGGTCAGTCTGGTGTACCTGCAACCTCCTGGTAAGGGGGCAATATAAGAAAAATAGGGTGAGTGATGGGTGTCGAAGCCAACAAAAATAAATTCCTACTCTAAATAAATTGTGTATAGTGATTGAGTAGGGTCGTGTCCACAGAGATCAATAATTATTTAAATCCTTTTGAAACGTAAAACGTAAAATGGGGGAATTGTTGACAATAATAAAAATCAAATTAAAATAATAAGAATGCAAATTAAAGTTGTAATTCAAATTGGAGAAAGCTCTGGTTGAAGGAATTAACTCAGCTTGATTCGACTACTGATTATTGATTCAAATATAGATTATTATTACTTATGAATAGACCGGTTATAGCTATTGAGACCCTCTAATAGCCAATCTCTCCTTAACTAGTTGATAACCAAGGTACGACCGTTGGATATTTCCCTAATCAATAGACAACCCTAGATACGATCGTAGAATTTAATCAATTGACAGCCTGAAAAACCAGAGAGACTCAAATCCTAATCAACACATATGATGATTCATTTAAATTAGATTGTTTATTCTCACAACACAACTCTCTGCTATGTTATTTGTCACAAACATTAAATTCTTCATACGATGAATCCTTTAATTGACAATAGATTGAGTTGATAATTAAATAGTGGCCAATTACCTAATTAACAAACATAATCATGAAAATAATTCAGAGAATAAACAAATACCCAAAAAGCAATAAAACAATTAAAGCACAAGAAAGATCTCACAGTAGTGATTAATTAAAGCTTCATTAACCTTCAACCAGAAAAATGGGTTTAGTTCCTCATAGAGAGAAGAGAAAAATTAGATCTAGGGTTTCTTTCCTTTTCTCCAATCCAAAATCCCCCCTTTCTTTCACAATAGATTCCTCCTTAAATACTCTCTCTCTCTTCTCTTTTAGAGTTCTATTTAAAATAAAATACTAATATCTTAAATATTAAATTCGTAATTACAAAAATAGCCAAAAATGCAAAACACGTTAAACTAAAAACTGCAGGTCCGCAGTTGACAGCGCCCACGCCTTATCAACAAAGTTCTTCTGCCGCTCATAATTTCTCCAAAAGAACAATTATCCTTAAACATCATCTTGTAGTTAAATTTTATCATCAATCCATAGAATTGCACCTATAAAAGTAAAACACAAGTAAATCATTATTATTAAGTGCAAAACATCGATATTGAGGGAAGTAAACAATGCAAAACTAGTGCATAAATTGCACTCTAACAGTGAGTTTAAAACTCAGTGAGATCAGTGAGTGGATAGTAGTTTTGAAAATTAATTCTTACTTTAAAAGAAATAATCATATCATTTCCAAACACGATTTCATTAATCCATAAGCGAGAAACCAGTAATAAATCATTAAATATTTAAATCAGATTACTAACCATGGAAATCATATCACAATATCATATAGAATTCGTAAATCTAAAAATCATCACCAAACAAGTACCCAAGGAAATAATCTCGTCATATCCGGACCTCAACGGACGGGCAATGACGTACTATCTGGGTAACGTCACGTCCCGGAGCTACACGGATAGACAGGGAAATATCATCTCATATCTCATTATATATGTGCATGCATAATCTAGTCCCTAAAGGACAAAAACACCCAAGCACACGGCCCAAAGCCTCTGTGTGTACTCAGACGGGCCCCAAAGGCATGTATCTCATCTGTATCATTCGTATCATTTGTCTCTCAATATCTATCTGTATCTCATATCAGTATATTTGTAATCATCATACCACATGCATATGCCCTTAAAAGGCAAAAGTGCCCAAACACACGGCCTAAATCCTCTATGTGTGTTCAGACGGGTCCCAAAGGCCTCTCATCTCATCTCGTCTGTATCACTATATCTGGAGGAAAAGGGTACTGTCTAATGATTTAAAAAGCAATCATTATACTCATATTCACTTCCCTTTTAACCATACTTTAACTCATACCACATTTGAATCCATTTTTCTTATCTTTAAAATACTACCATGCTTATTCAAAATCGATACGCAAAATCATTAACCAAACATTTTAATAAAACACCAATGCTTGAATAAAATCCAGTTCGAGGAAATCATTAAATCAGAACATTTAAAATACTTATTTCGCAAACATGCTTTACTATCATAATTAACTATGAAAATAGGTTTTGTATATTCCACTCACAGTGACGGTGTTCACGGTCAGTTATCGTCCACATCCATGGACCGGTTCTCGCTCGCGAATCCTCCTAAATCAAGGAAACGACATAATTATTTCCCGTAAATCAGAATTATGACTAAATTTTATACAATAAACTCGAAATGAACATATATCCATAATTTACAACTCTTGTGTCCATAAAATTACTAAAATGCCCTTGAGTCCGTAAATCATTAAAATACTCTGAAACCGTAAATCACCAAATTACCCTCGAAATCGTAATTACACCCAATCCTCAATTTTAGGAATTACTTAAATATCAACAGGCTCAGAAATTACAAAATTGCCCTCATAGTGTGAAATTACCAAATGCCCTTGCCGATCAACAGTCACCGAAATTTGATCAACGCTGGTTGAGAAGCTCAAATCGGAAAGTTCCAATCATGTTGAGTTCGATGGTACCGATGGTGAGCTCCAACGCGCGGCAACGACGCCAGAATTTAGCTCGGCAACCGTGAATTCCAACAATCGGCGTACCGACATGTTTAATAAACGGCTCGCCGAGATCAAACAAAATTGAAGATTAGTCTCTGGACCTAAACGGCGATCCGACAAGTTTAATAAACGGCTCGCCGAGATCAAATAAAATTGAAGATTAGTCTCTGGACCTAAACGGCGATCCGACAAGTTTAATAAACGGCTCGCCGAGATCAAACAAAACTAAAGGTTAGCCTCTAAACCTAAACAGTGATCCAACATCTAGATAACGGCGATCCGACAATTTAAAAAATCAGTCCAACGGTCATATTGACCAGTCAAATGGCGATCCGACATCTAGTTAACGGAGATCCGACAATGTGCAGAAAGTCAATAACGGCTAGTTTTCAGCTCCACCTGCAAATAAGCTCATTCAAATTCAAACAACAGTTTATCACAACACGACTATTGAGCTTATACTTGAGAATACAATCTTCATAGAGCCTTGTGAAATACAAGTATGCAACCCAAGAGGGGGGGTGAATTGGGATTTTAAAAATTATGCAATACAATTTGCTCAACAATTTAATCTATTGCCTTAATCAAATTGAAAACAATAAATTCAATCATGCACAATATTAAAAGAGTAAGGGAAGAGAAAACAAACACAATGATTTTTACGTGGTTCGGCAATCCCCGCCTACGTCCACGCCTCCAAGCTCACCGGGCTTGAGGATTTCACTAAGCTAGCCTCCCAAGGCTTCAAACGCTTACAATTGACTTCCAAGGTGTCAATGGACCTTTACAACAAGAGATTATCCCCAATCTCTTAATCCCAAGTGTATCCCAACACTTACAATCACTCAAAGTAAAAGATTACAAATTGTTTTTCTTTCACACAATATTTAAGATTATAAATCAATGCCCAATGTGTGAATAGATGAAGAGAGAATGTGTTTAAAGCTCTATGAAGATTGTATTCTCGAATATAAGCTCAATGGTTGTGTTGTGATCAACCTTTGTTTGGATTTGAATGAGATTATTTATAGTTGCAGCTAAAAACTAGCCGTTATAGACTGTCTGCACACTGTCGGATCGCCGTTAGCTAGATATCGGATCGCCGTTTGACTTGTCAATATGACCGTTGGGGGTGATTTTCAAAATATCGGATCGCCGTTAGTGTCCAGAGACTAATCTTCAATTCTCTTCGAAGTCGGCGAGTCGTTAGCAAGAATTCGGATCGCCGTTAGTGTCCAGAGGCTGATCTTTAATTCTGCTCGATATCGGCGAGCCGTTAACCAAACATATCGGTGTGCCGTTTACGTCCAGAGACTGATCTCCATTTCTGCTTGAAATCGGCGAGCCATTTATTGCAAATGTCGGTTCACCGTTTTCCATAAAAACTGCTGCAGTGAGCTATTTTTGCAAGAAAACTGTTTTGACTCCAAATCTTTACTATTCATTATGAGGCTTGTTTAAAGATAGAGAAAGTCATGTTGAACACTTAATCATGTTTGTTATCATCAAAATCAATGAAGAATTATTTAGGTTAACACCTTGAATACATTCTTCCTTCATCTATTCACATATTGGGCATCATTTTGTAATCTTAAATATTGTGAGAGGCAAAACAAATTTGTAATCTTTTATTTTGAGTGATTGTAAGTGTTGGGATACACTTGGATTAAGAGATTGGGATAATCTCTTGTTGTAAAAGTTATTGACACATTGGAAGTCAAGTGTAAGCATTTGAAGCCTTGAAGGCTTGCTTAGTGGAATCCTCTAGCCCGAAAAGCTTGGAGGCGTGGACGTAGGTGAGGTTGGACGAACCATGTAAACATCTTCGTGTTTGAATCTCTCTTCCCTTATCTTTTTATATTGTAATTGATTTAATTGTTATTCCATTAAATTCATCTTAGATTTGCATGATAATTTGTTTAAAATCTAATAATTTTTTCGAATCCCAATTCACCCCCCTCTTGGGTTGCATACTTGTATTTCATCTCGGTGCCTATGGATGGTCGAAAATGGAAGAGGGAGTCATGAGGAACAAAATCCAACCGGTGGTGTCACCCAAAACCGGTGAAAATCCCAGCGAAGTAAAGTGAAATAGTCACTGGTTTCAAGCTTCGATTGCCAGCGTTCAGGTTGGTTTTCGGCGGCGAGGATGGTAGGGGAACGATGGTCGGCTTCTAAGCTTCAGATTGGTACCAAGCTCGACCAAAACGGATGCCGAAAATGGGAGATAAGACCGGGTCATGTTCGCGGGTCGGGTCGGGTTTTTCGGGTCAGTTGATAGCTTTTGTTACTCCCACACGTGTGTATATATGTTCCCTATTTCTAGCTTATTCTATTCTTTTGCTTATAAAATCCTCAACCGCCAAAATCCTTAACCGCCTTATTTTCATTTTAAATTCACATATGTTACATCATGTTCTGTAAAAAAGTACACAATAATATTTCTCTCTGTCATTACAAAATATCCAAGTTATAAAGAAGACTTATTAGGTCACTCCTCTGAGAAGGTGATAGAACTCTAATAGCTCAAGATACAGAGCTATCAAAACACTCCCCAAGATTAAGATCAAGAACTACCAAATTGCATATATAAATCTAATCGACCTTGATACTTATCAATTCTAAACAATGAACTCTGATCAAAATTAATGGAATCAAAGAAGTAAGAAAATAATCAAACACAACAATTAACACACACAGACAAGAAAAGACTCAGTTTACATGGTTCAGTTGTGCAGTGAGCACAACCTACATCCACTGGAGAAGCCACCAGCAGGTAGTATTATTGCTGATTCAAGTCAAGATTACAGAGCTTTTCCTGAGACGATTACAAGAACAAAGATTACATTTTTCTCTCTAACAGATCTCTCTAGAAAGCTCTCGATTTCGTACTCACAAATTGCCTCAACCATCAGCTTTATACCAGCTGATATAAACTCTAGTTTGCACAGATTATTACCACGTGTATAACGACCTCATAACAGATTTGATTCCCTTCTCATGTGCTCCACTTAAACCAGCATAAAACAATCTCTGTTGATGTCGTTTTAAACCTTAAGTATAGCACACAACTGGCTCGTGACTTCTTGAAGCACTTATGTTCATTCTGAAACACTGCCGTTTTTGCCCTTCAAGTTTTGAATTCAGCAGATTAATCCACAGAAGGATCTGCAATAAGGTGATCTCTCTCTAAAATGGTGTTTCTTTCATTTGTTCGTCTTATGTTGAACGACAATTTATATCCTAAACTAAGTTATTTTGAGTTGGAGGAGAAATGTGTGCACAAAATCAAATGGCCAAAGCAACCAAGGCTAACTCGTAATAATTAACAATATTTTTATAATTTCATAGCTTATTTCCTTCGAACTCCTGCTTATTCTTATTTTTTTCATTTAAATCAAATTATTTAGATATTTCGTATTCTCTATCATTGAAATTAAAAAGAGTTTTCATAAATAATTTTTAATGTAGAATTTTAATACTTTATATTATAAGCTTATTTGACTACATTATTGTCATTTTTTTTATTAAATATATGTATTTTACTAACAATTTAACTATCTTGTTGCTTGATATATACATATTTTTTTCCCTTCTTTATGTGGATGGACATTAAGTTAAATATTGACAATAAATTTATAAATTAGGGTGAGCAAAAAAGGCTAAACTCGAAAAAAAAAAAATCCAGGCCAGGCCTGGCCCTCTATTTTTTAAAATAAATTTATAAATTAGAATAATAAATTAAAATTTAAAAAATAATAGAAAAACAAAAAGGGAAAACTTAAAATCCTAATTCATAAATTAATAATGATTCAAAAAGCCTAAAATTATAATATTAAATCCTCTCTTAAACGTTTTTTAATGAAGAGGGTGCTTAAATTAGATAATATAGTATTAAAAAAATTAAATGTCTAAATTTTTATTATTTTCTTTATTTATTATTTAATTTTAAATCATTCATTTTTTTAATTCATTGTTAATTATAATAATTTATTAATTATTAACTCATATCAAATTTACAACGATTGAAAAAAATAAAAATTTTAAAAATAAGTGAAAACCCAAGCCCGACACCAACGTAACCTAAGCTCACCTCTCATACTTCCTTTAAAATGAGTTTGGGCTTGAACTTGGAAAAACCTAACCTAAACCCACATTTTGTCATCGCGAGGGTGATATGAAGTCCTGGGTTTGCCATTGGAAGTGCGCACTCACAGTCACAGCTAGTTAATCTACTCGGGAGGGGCAAATGGTACAACACTATACTTCAACTCTAAAGAGACGAAAGTGTCGTGCTCCTCAATTTTTTTAAAATTAACGGAGGTTTCGTTGACTGGCAGGTTTCTACTTTGGTTTTCGTTGGTCTTTCTCTACCTGGTATTACTCTGTTTTATCACCATGGCTGGTACTACTGCTGCTGCGGAGGCTGAAGTGAGGGAGGTATATTCTCAGTTTTCGATTGATGAGGAAGAGGAAGTTGGTTTGGTCTTTAAGGAGGATGATATTCAGGCTGAGAAAGGGGAAAATCTCAATCTTCAATTCTGCCTGGTGGGGCGTTTTCTTACTGATAAAGCTATCAATTTTCCAACCATGAAGAATACAATGGCAGCTTTATGGAGGCCTGGAAAAGGAATCTGCATTAAAGATTTATCACCTACCTTGTTCCTATTCCAATTTTTTCATGAGGTGGATATACAAAGAGTTTTGGATTCCGGCCCTTGGACGTTTGATCAACACTTGCTGATTATGAAAAGGTTAGGCTCGGATGAACAACCACAAAGTGTGCCTCTATTTCACACTTCCTTTTGGATTCAAGTGTATAACCTTCCCATTAGTTTCCTCACAGCCAAAGTCCTGCAAAATATTGGTAATTTCATTGGAGAGTTTCAATCTTCCGATGCTAACAATTTCATGGGAGTGTGGAGGAATTATATGCGTATACGGGTTTTGCTTGACGTCCGAAAACCGTTGAAGAGAAGAATGCACATTAAAAAAGAAGGAGGGGAGTGGATGTGGATTGAATTCAAATATGAAAGATTGAATACTTTTTGTTTTATTTGTGGCCTATTAGGTCATACAGAAAAATTGTGTTCGAAGCTACATGATTGTGACTTTGCCGCCATTCCGAAACCGTTTGGGCCAGGGATGAAGGCACCCAATCGACGGACTGTCATGGCTTCCGGGGAGAGATGGTTGCGTTCAGGGCCGTTGGAAGAGGGTGAACCCCTAATTGGTAGTTGCGTGACATCTGGAGGATCACGGGTAATTAGTAAAACGAATCCCACAATACCGGACATTTCCATTTATAATGACAGTGCTGGAATGGAAATCAATGGAAATAAAGATCTCCACATGGCGGTAGTGATAGGCAAGCCAACTCATAGTCAACGAATTGCAAAAGGAAAGGACGTGGCACATGCATGCAATGAGGATGATTTGCTTAAGGAAGGTGTTTTTGAAATTGGGCAAGGAATGATTGTTAAGGAAACTAAAAGAAGGCGGGCTCAACTTGGACTGGAATTCACAGGAGGGACAGAAGTGGATAGGCCTTCGAATTTGATGAATATAGATGTTGATTCAAAAAACGGGCTAGCGGTGGGACCTGTCTTTCAGGCCCACCGACAACAATGAGTACCCTAAGTTGGAACTGTCGTGGGCTGGGCCTCCCACGAACAGTTCAAGTGCTGACCGAGTTGGTTAAGCATCAAAAGCCCTCTTTTCTTTTTCTTATGGAAACTTTAAGCTGTAGAGCTTCATTAGAAAATTTAAAAAATAAATTAGGATATGAAGGGTTGTTTGTAGTAGATCGTGTGAGCCGGAGTGGTGGACTTGCTTTGTTTTGGAAATCTCACTTTAAGGTGAAGCTTTTGAAATATGGGCGTACGTTTATTGATGTTGAGGTTTCAAATTTAGAGATGGGTGTTTGGCGGGTCATGGGTTTTTATGGATACCCATAATCCAGTCATCGACGGGAATCATGGCATCTTCTACGACGACTTGCCTCTCTCTCTACTCTTCCATGGGTTTGTATTGGAGATTTTAACGACTTGCTTGATTCTAGTGAAAAGAATGGCTCTCGACCTCATGCTGCCTGGAAAATCCAAGGTTTTCGAAGTGCCATTTCTGATGCTGGGCTTTCGGATTTGGGTATAGTTGGGTATCAGTTTACTTGGGAAAGGGGCAGAGGCACTGCCAACTGGGTTGAAGAGTGCCTAGATCGACCTTTTGCATCCTCCTCTTGGTGTGACAAATTTCCCAATGCTCAAGTTCAGAGTATAGAGGCTGATAGCTCAGATCACTTACCCATTTTTTTGGATCCAATTCATAACTTTAAACCAGCCTCTCGGGTCAGCCGTTTTCGTTTTGAGAACCTTTGGCTTCGCGAAGCTGATTGTGAACAGATAGTTAGATGCAGCTGGGATGATACAACCGATCTTTTAATCCAACAAAAACTCTCAGTTTGTGGGGCAAAGTTGATGAATTGGGGAGGGCATATGGTCCGTGATTTCCGTAGTCGTCTAAAGGAATACAAGGCCCGTATGAGAACCTTGCGAGGTCGTCGCGATACGGCAGGCCTTATGGAGTTCACTGAAGCTCGCAAACGATACAATGAACTCCTACACAGTCACGAGATTTTTTGGAAGCAGCGAGCTAAGGTCCTTTGGTTGAAAGAAGGGGATCTGAATTCTCGCTATTTTCATTCAATGGCATCTATGAGGAAGAAGAAAAATTCCATTGTCAAATTACGAAATACTCAAGGGGTGTGGTGTACTGACTCAGGTGAAATTGATACACTCATTGGAACTTATTTTACAGAGCTTTTTTCTTCAAATGGTAGCAATAGTGATGCTATAGTTTCCTCTGTAATGACTTCTATTACGTCTGAGCAAAACCAGATTCTGTTGGCTCCATTTACTGATGCTGATGTCAAAGAAGCTCTGTTCAGTATGCACCCTGACAAATCGCCAGGACCTGATGGTATGAACCCTGCTTTCTATCAAAAATTTTGGCATATTGTGGGGGGAGATGTTTCAGCTGCTTGCCTTTATTTTATACCCAATAAACAATTCCCTTTAGATTTAAATAAAACATTCATTGTTTTGATTCCTAAAAAAGCACAGCCTGAGGTTCTAGCAGATATGCGGCCAATTGCTTTGTGTAATGTGCTCTATAAAATTATTGCCAAAATGCTTGCTAACCGTTTGAAGCTTGTCCTTGATTCTGTTATTTCTGACTCTCAAAGTGCTTTTGTGCCCGGACAAGCCATAACGGACAATATTTTAATCTCAGCCGAAATAATGCATTTTTTGAAGAGGAAACGACAGGGAAAGAAGGGGGTTGCAGCACTGAAAATTGATATGGCTAAGGCCTACGACCGTGTTGAATGGGACTTTCTTAGAGCAATGATGTCGAAGATGGGTTTTGTTGATGAATGGATTCAGTTGGTCATGCTTTGTGTTACAACAGTAAGCTATAGTGTGCTCAGGGATGGTAATGAAGTAGGCCCTATTATTCCGAGAAGGGGACTTCATCAAGGAGACCCGTTATCACCCTACCTTTTCTTACTGTGTGCTGAGGGGTTAAGCTCTTTAATTGCCAAATATGAGAAAATGGGGTTGATTCATGGAGTTCAAGTTGTTAGGAAGGCTCCAGCAATATCTCACCTCCTTTTTGCAGACGATTGTTTCTTATTTTTTCGTGCAAACCAAGTGGAAGCTAACTTAGTCAAGCAGGTGTTGTGTGCATATGGCAATGCTTCGGGACAGTGTGTTAACTATGCCAAATCTTCTATCTCATTTAGTAGAAATGTGAACGAAGATACTGCACAGCAGATTTGTACTACTCTTGGGGTTATGGCAACAGAAAATCATGGACCATATTTGGGGCTACCCTCAAAAGTTGGTAGGAAACGTAGTGATGTCTTTCGGTTTGTAAAGGAGAAGGTCTGGAAGAAGCTTCAAGGGTGGAATAAGCAGTTTTTATCTAGAGCGGGGAAAGAAATACTATTAAAAACAGTTGCTCAAGCCGTGCCAAATTTTGTGATGAATATATACCTACTTCCGCTAGAGTTGTGTAAGGAGCTTGAGATCATGATGAACTCCTTTTGGTGGGGTAATAGCCGTAATCATGGGAGAGGCATTAATTGGATGCGCTGGGATGCTCTGTGTAAACCCAAGTCAGCTGGGGGAATTGGGTTCAAAAAGCTTCATGCTTTTAATCTTGCTATGTTAGGGAAGCAAGGCTGGAAATTGATGATAAAGCCGAACTCTTTAGTTGCACAAATATTCAAAGCGAGGTATTATTCCCGAACTTCTTTTGCTGGAGCTACTTTGGGGCATAATCCTAGCTACGCATGGCGGTCCATTATGGCAGCTAAGCAGGTTGTTATTGAAAGGAGCCGAATTCGAATTGGGGATGGCGAGCAAACATTTATTGGTAAGGATCCATGGCTTCCTGACAGTGAGTGTGGATTTATCAACACTTTGTTGAGTGAGCAGGTTAAGGCAGCTCCAGTTAGCTCGTTAATGGATCCTAGCACTAGAACTTGGGATTATAATATTCTTAATGATATTTTTAATGAGAGGGATAAGAATCTAATATGGCAGATCCCTCTGAGCAGCAGAAGCAATGCGGATTCATAGTATTGGATGCATGAGGCCAAAGGGGTTTATACGGTCCGCAGCAGCTACAAGATGTTGGCTCCATGTTTGGATATCCCTTCTAGTAGTATTTGGAATCGGTTATGGAGGGTAGAGGTCCCAAGTAAAGTGACGCACTTCATGTGGCGAGCATTGACAGATGTCCTGCCTACAACTGAGAATCTCCTAAAAAAATATGTAGAGGTACCCCCTGCTTGTCCTCTTTGCCATGCTAATTCTGAAAGTATTTGCCATATATTGCTTCAATGCCCCTTTGCGCGAACTTGTTGGATGACCTCTTCTATTGGATTCTTTGGGGATGGGTCAAATCTTTTGCTCTGGTTGGAAGCTTTGTTTAACAGGTATAGCCTTGAGCAAACTCAACTTGCTGTTATGATCTGTTGGAGTCTTTGGCAGAATCGAAATGCTATGGTTTGGCGTGGGAAGACCACTAGTGTGCAGCAACTCCTCAATTCTACTGGCCATTTTCTGTTTCAATGGCAACTTGTTAGGAAGCAGCAGTTTTTGGTTTCTCAGCCTTCTCCTATAGGTCACGGTGCAATTTGTTGGGAACCTCCAGTGGCTGGTAGATTAAAGTGTAATGTGGATGCAGCCTTGTTTGCTTCCAGGGGTTATATTAGCTTTGGCAGTGTTATAAGGGACTCAAATGGTGCATTTGTGGCAGCTAGGTGTTGTAGCATTCCTGGAAGATTTAGTGCCCGTGATGCTGAAGCCCTTGGTGTTCGCGAGGCCCTTAGTTGGATTAAGCAACTACAATTGTCTAATGTAACTATTGAGATGGATTGCTTAAATGTGTACAATGCTGTTAGAGTGCAATTTATGCAGTAGTTTTGCATTATTTACTTCCCTTAATATTGATGTTTTGCACTTAATAATAATGATTTACTTGTGTTTTATTTTTATAGGTGCAATTCTATTGATTGGTGATAAAATTGTGCTACAAGATGATGTTTAAGGATGATTGTTCTCTTGGAGAAATTATGAGCGGCAAAAGAACTTTGTTGATAAGGTGTGGGCGCGTGTTGTCAACTACGAATCTGTAATTTTTAGTTTAACGTATTTTGTATTTTTGGTTATTTTTATAATTATGAATTTAATATTTAAGATATTAATATTTTATTTTAAATAGAACTCTAAAATAGAAGAGAGAGAGTATTTAAGGAGGAATCTATTGTGAAAGAAGGAGGATTTGGATTGGAGAAAAAAAAAGAAATTTTAGATTTAATTTTTCTGATTGAAGGTTAATGAAACTTTGATTGATTATAACGCAGACTTGGTTATTTGCGTAACTACCATGCCAACTTTGAGAATCTCGGGGCACAAATCAAGAACCTCAAGGATGAATGTACGAGCATTCAGCGCAGAGTTTCTGAAGCTGAAAGAAATGGTGACAAGATTGAAGAGAAGGTTGAGAAGTGGCTGGTTAGTGCAAAGAAGATCATTGATGAGGCAGCCAAATTCGTTCAAGATGACGAGACAGCAAAAAACAAGCGCTGTTTCAAGGGGTTGTGTCCTAATTTGAAGACCCGGTATCAGCGCAGCAAGAAAGCAGAGACAGAGGTGAAGGCGGCCATTATTGAGCTCCGGGAAGAAGCTGGGAGATTTGATAGAATTTCTTACCGTACCATTACGGAGGAGATATGGCTTAAGTCTCACAAAGGCTATGAGGCTTTCGAATCAAGACTTTGTGCTCTGAAGTCTGTACAAAATGCATTGACTGATGTTAATGTCAGCATCATTGGGGTGTATGGCATGGGCGGCATTGGAAAGACGACATTGGTGAAGGAGGTAGCAAGGAAAGCCAGGAAGGACAAGCTCTTTGACCGAGTGGTTTTTTCAGAGGTTTCCCAGACAATAGACATAAAAAAAATTCAGCAAGCAATTGCCGAGAAATTAGGTCTGGTGCTACAGGAGGAAACTGAATCTAGTAGAGCAAGTAGGCTATATGAACAATTGAAGAGGGAGGAGAAGATCCTTATAATTTTAGATAATATCTGGAAACGTGTCGATTTGGAGACCGTTGGAATTCCTTTTGGTGACGATCATAGAGGATGTAAATTGTTGCTGACAGCAAGAGATCGTACTGTACTGTTCAGTATGGGTTCGGAAAAAAACTTCTTGATTGACATTTTAAAAGAAGAAGAAGCTTGGAGATTGTTCAAGCTAATGGCTGGGGATGATGTGGAAAATCGTGAATTGAAATCTACAGCAACAGAAGTAGCCAAAGCATGTAAATGCTTGCCCATTGCCTTAACTACAATAGCAAGGGCACTGAGAAACAAGAGTATGCCTCAATGGAAGACTACCTTGCAGCAACTTCGAATGCCTTCATTGGTGAATTTTGGAGGAGTACCAGCAGAGGCATATTTGACTATTGAGTTAAGTTACAATTATTTGGAAGGTGAGAAACTCAAGAATATTTTTCTGCTCTGTAGTCTAATGGGGAATGAAATTGCTACTTCAGACTTGTTTAAATACTGCATGGGTTTGGGTATATTTAAAGGAGTCAATAAGATTGAAAATGCACGAACCAATTTTTATGCATTGATCCATCAACTTAGAGACTGTTGTTTATTGCTCGGGGGTGATAACAGTGAAAAGCTTTCTATGCATGATGTTGTTCGCGCTGTTGCCATTTCAATTGCTTGTCGTGACCAAAATGCATTAGTAGTAAGAAATGAGGAGGTGTGGGAATGGCCAGATGAGGATGCATTAAGAAAATGCTACGCAATCTCTATACGAGATAGTAGTATTCATGAACTTCTTGAAGGATTGGAATGTCCACAACTTGAGTTTCTATATATGGATTCCAATGGTTCTTCTGTTGAAATCAATGTTCCTGAGAAATTCTTCACAGGGATGAAAAAGCTCAAAGTTGTAGATTTCTGTAGAATGCAATTTTTTTCATTGCCACCATCAATTGATCATCTATTAAATCTTCAAACTCTCTGTCTGGATCAATGCATATTGGGAGACGTAGCCATCATTGGAAAATTGAAGAATCTAGAAATCCTTAGCTTTTCTGGTTCTGGTATTGTAAAGTTGCCTGAAGAACTAGGTCAATTGACTAAGCTAAGGCATTTAGATTTGTCCAACTGTTTCAAACTAAAAGTTATTGCACCCAATGTCATATCAAGTTTGATTCGATTAGAAGAACTATATATGAGTAATTGCTTTGTTGAGTGGGAGGATGAAGGACCCAATAGCGAAAGAATTAATTCCAGGCTTGATGAGTTGATGCATTTGCCTCGGTTGACCACTTTAGAAGTGCATGTTAAAAATGATAATATTCTACCAGAAGGCTTTTTTGCCAGAAAACTGGAAAGATTTAAAATATCAGTAGGAGAGGCGGCATTCCTGCCTCTGGGAGCGACCAGCAATGATGCTTGTTTCAGATTGAGTTGGCCTCCATTTATGATCAATGATAGTGAGACCTTAAGGACGTTGAAGCTGCAGCTTAATTCTACGACCATTTCCTCGAAGAAATTGGAGGGCATCAAGAATGTTGAATACTTATGTTTGGACAAGTTGCAAGGTATAAAGAATGTTCTTTCCGAACTGGACACGGAGGGTTTTTCGCAGTTGAAGCATCTGCATGTCCAAAATAATCCTGACTTCATGTGTATCGTTGACTCGATGGAGAGGGTACCTCTCCATGATGCCTTTCCACTTTTGGAGTCACTTAATCTCTACAATTTAATGAAGTTGGAGAGGATATGTCAGGATCGACTCAGCATACAATCTTTCAATGAATTAAAAACCATAAGAGTGGAACATTGCGGCCAGTTGAGTAATTTCTTCTTGCTGTCTGCAGCAAAATGCCTTCCAAGACTTGAAAGGATTGCGGTTATTAATTGCAGGAATATCCAAGAAATATTTGCAGTTGGTGGCGGAGATGTTGCGATCGATCATCAGAAGATAGAGTTTGGTCAATTAAGGACTTTGTGTCTGGGAAATCTTCCGGTACTTAGAAGCTTTTGCTGTGAAGTGGAGAAGAATAGACAAGCCCAGGGGTTGCAGGAGACATGTTACAATGAAATCAGCCGTCTGGAAGACAAGCTTGATACTTCCTCACCACTTCTCAACGAGAAGGTACACAGAAGTTTAACAACTTATTTTTCTGTTGTATTTTATTTTAAATATCATGCATAATCATAAATTAAGTAAAGAAAAAGGATTAATGCGGCACATTCGCGCGCTCCCATCAGGTGTCACTTCAATTTGATTTTTTCTTACTTTTGCAATTATCTGTATGGAGAAAATTGATACCATTGGACGCTTCCTCACATATATGCACATGATGTGAGATCTAACAATTAATACAAAAGAACCTTATATATATTTCAGGTTGTGTTGCCCAGTTTGGAGGCTTTGGAGCTGCGTCAAATTAATGTCGAAAAGATTTGGCCCGACCAACTTTCCGCTGCCATGTTTCCTTGCTTTCAAAATCTAACACGATTGATCTTGTGGATCTGCCCCAAATTAAAATACGTATTTTCATCTTCGATGCTCAGGAGTTTTGAGCATCTCCAACACCTGGAGATTGCCTGCTGTGAGCGTTTGCAGGAGATTATTTCCAAGGGAGGGACAGATGATCAAGTGACTCCTAATTTTGTCTTTCCTGGGTTGACCACTCTGAGACTTATAGGACTACCGAAACTTAAAAGCTTATACCCTGGAATGCATACTTCAGAATGGCCGGCATTAAAAGTGTTGAATGTGTTAGCTTGTGACCACGTAACGGTATTTGCTTCAGAATTATTTCACTTTTGCAAAATTGGCGAGGAGAACAAACTTGATACCCCAGCACGACAGTCCCTATTCTTGCTTGAAAAGGTATGAAACCATTTACAAACTGTTTAATGTTAAATCAAAATTGTTCATACTACGCACGTGAAAGTTTTTTTAAACGTTGAGGATTTACTAAGCTATAGTCTACGTTAATATGCATGCATTTTATAACATGAAAGAGATAAAAGAAACTTTTTTTCTTTTCCTACTGAAAAAGGAAAAAAAAAAAAAACTGCTGTTTTAAATTATGTGATTGATATGATGATCAGGTCTTCCCCAACTTGGAGGAACTGGGATTAAATGGAAAGGACATCAGAATGATTTGGCAGGGCAATTTCCCACAACACCTCTTTGGCAGTCTTAAAGTTCTTCGACTAGCAGATGATCATGTCTCAGCTGCTGGTTTTCCACTTGGTTTACTTGAGAGATTTAATAATCTGGAAAAGCTCAGACTGGATGGATGTTCATGCAAAGAGATACTCTCAAATGATGGACACCTGGATAAACATGAGGGGAAGCTCGCACAGATCAAATCTTTATGGCTGGTCAGACTAAATGATCTGAATCAACTGTGGAAACAAGACTCCCAAATGGGCTCCATTTTTCAATATGTTGATAATGTACTCGTACATGGGTGTGACAGTCTTTTAATTCTATTGCCGTCATCATCAGTATCTTTTCAGAATCTAACAATTCTAGAAGTTTCCAGTTGCAAGAAGCTGATAAACTTAGTAACATCCTCTGCAGCAAAAAGTCTAGTGGTACTTGTAAGGATGCAGGTATTTGGATGCAAAGCAATGACACAAGTTGTAAAAAGTGAGGGAAATGAATTAGCAAAAGAAGAGATTGTTTTCAGCAAATTGAAGACGTTGGCTCTGCCTGATTTAGATAGTCTCACAAGCTTCTGCTCTGGCAATTACATCTTCAAGTTTCCATCTTTAGAAGATTTATTTGTAATTGGTTGTCCCAAGATGAAAATTTTCACTACAGGAGAATTAAGCACACCGCCGAGAGTAAACGTCATGTACAGAAACAGAGGGTCTCCGTGTTGGGATGGTGACCTTAACACAACCATACAACAATTACATAAGGTATATATATATATATATATATAAGAAAATGGATACAAAAGTAGTCGTAATTATAATTAATTTAAATAAATTAATGAGATTTTTTTTTCTTTTTCTAGCTGTTGGATGGGTCATCCTCCGGGTCGAACACCTACTTATCTAATAGGCCTTTTAGTTCTTGGAGGTGTTGTGAATTTGAAGAATGAAGTCCCAGGTAATTAATTTTCATTTCATTTCTTTGGTGCCCCTTTTTTCTTTTGGAACAGAAAAAGGTTTCATATGTCTTCATGACGAGGGTTATTTTGTTCAATCTTTTTTCTGATTTGCATTTCAACCTTTTCTTTTCTAACATCATCTATATTTTCCATGATGAAATGCCCTCAACAACATCATTGGATTATAGAAGTGATTCAATACTTTCTGTTCTTCAACTTAAAAACAGGAGGATTCGATTATAGAATTGTGCATCTCATCCAGATGCGATGGTGGTTAGATTTACGCATGCTTTTCGTGAAGGGAACTGTGCTGCGGACAAACTCGCCAACTGGGGTGCAGAAGCTGCTGGTTTTTCTAATGGACTGACTCTCCTTCTGACCTTTTACCCATGCTTCATCGTGATACTCTTAGATTGTTGGCCTGTAGGTTCAGTTAAGCTCTGCTTTGGCTTCGCTCTATTGAGTTAAAGATGTTTATTTTCTCAGTTTGTACGTTTGCTGCATTCATGTCTGGCTTTTTTAAGCTGTTATTTTCATTTGGCCTGTTCAAGAAGATTTACCAGGTCATTCTTTGGAGAAGCCATCCCTGTGAAATTTGTGTTTCCTACATTTGATCTTCTCGTGCTGAGACAATTTATATGCCTAAACAAAAGATGTGTTAATTTACCATTTCTGTATACTCCTTGAATTATATGCAATAAATTTATGTATGGTGAATGAATCAAATATTGATCCATGAATAGTGTTTGTTTCCAATGGTGCTCCGGAAAGTTAATCTTCTGGTTCCTCCGAGTCCTGAAACTATACCTCATCTCATGCTTCTGGGTATTCCTCATTTGAATCGAAGTCAAAGATAGAGCCATGGATCAGATCTATTGCAGCAGGCTTCTTGGGAGTTTCTTCTGAATCTGAAGATTTTTTATCAGCCTCCGGATTTAGTTGTGACTTGGGTTTAGGGGCAGCTACCAACTTATATTCCTGAACCATGCATTTTTACATTATCATTTTAAATCTGTACAGGAGGGAGCCGCACTCTCCAATATTGTGCCCTTTATCATTGGATAGAGAAAAAGAGCATAAGCATTGAAGAATTAAGGTCTAGAGGAACACTAGCATTGCTATTATGCAGGCATGGACATTATTTTTACCCGTCTACTGACCAGAGTTTATCTACTCACAGACAAGATAGTAGCAGAAAGTTTTTGTTTTGTTTCGGATGGGAAGATTGCCTGCAAATCCAGGTGCCATCAACTTTTGCCTTTTCCCTGGAAAGTGATAAAAGGAGAGATATCTGCTGCACATATAGACAAGAAGTGTGGACCACCCTTGATGATAAAAATTGGTACTTGTTTAACAACATTGTTGAGAAAGTAAGCAAGCAACACTGCCAATTGTTGTTTAGTTATTTCACTATGGGAAATACTATTAAACACTCAATTACTATCACATTGAACCAACTCTTTAGCTGAATTGCTAAAAACAATCTTTCTATAGTAATAGTTAAGTCTGCAATCAATATAAACAATTTGGCCA
The DNA here is from genome assembly GCA_018350135.1 of Citrus trifoliata. Lineage (NCBI taxonomy): Eukaryota > Viridiplantae > Streptophyta > Magnoliopsida > Sapindales > Rutaceae > Citrus > Citrus trifoliata. The sequence goes on along the minus strand of CM031389.1, from coordinate 18,393,291 downwards.
ATCACTTCCGTGAAATGCTGTAACTCATAGAAAATTAATCATGTACAAAGTTCTTCCACGATGGAGAAGGATCTGAGATGTTTAGACCACAAAAAAAAAAAAAAGAGAGAGAAACAGGCTGCATTTCTGCAAACTATCTAATAGAATTTCGTGGTATTGGATTATTACTCTGAAAAGAAGTTGGTGGAGGAGAAATCTGTACAGAAAATAAAAGGTCCAAAGCAACAAAAGCCAGAATTATGAACAATTTATTAAGAAAATGTTCAAAACTGTCGAATGATGTCAAATGGCTTTAACTGAAGGTCACGACATAAATCAACTAACTTTACTCCTGACAACACAGAGCGAATAGACTTCGTGGAAGACTCGAAGCCTTAATCAAATGAACTCAAAGATTGCCTTACGACACCAAAAATTAAAGGAAAAAACTGGACAGTGCAAGATTTATCATCCAAATCTCAACCTTGACAAGCAACCATTAGAGTGTGAGCTATAAACTTGAAAAGGTGGAAGAAGCCAGACAACAAACTTAATACGAGGCCCGGACATCGTACATCACAATGCAAGTAAGGATCATTAATCACCGAACAGTAAAGTACAAGTGCCGCGGTTGTTACATCGCAGATACAGGATTAAAATGGAAAATATAAAAAAGTTTAAAAATAATACAAATCCTAAAATCTTCTAATGAATTCCTATATCAAGACAACAATTATTTTTCTTTACTAGTGGTCTGTCAGATTTTTTTCCTGTCAGATTTTTTTAATAAGTAATATATTTTCATAGGCAATTTCCTTTAAGACAATAGTTTCATTAAAAAAAAAAAATTTTGAATGAACCTACAATTCCAGAAAAAGCTCATTTTGGATTCAGAACTTAATACAATAAAAGATCTAAACACATATATAATTAGACATTAATGAAAAATATTGAGTAAGTTTTATAACAATTCAAATCCTAAAATCTTCTAACAGTATCCTACATCAATTATTTTGCTCTATTAGTGGTCCGTCAGAAATTTGTTTTTCAATAAATAATAAATTTTCATAGGCATTTTGCCTAAAACAACAGGTTGGTTCCCAAACCAAAAAAAAATAAAAAATGAATGAATGACACTGCAAGTTCCAAAAAACCTAATCCTGGCACACTTGTATTTTATAGAATGCGATTCAATGCTTTTTATGCTTCAACCAAGGGGACCCTGGGCTTTATAGATCTTGACCTAAATAAAAATCTAAAAATTATAATTAAAAAATGTTGCTATTTGCAAGTGCTAAAGAATATAGCCACTTACGTAGTACTACTTGTTCATTAAAAATCACCGATTGATATTGATTTCGGATTAAAAAATCAATATCGGATATAACTTACATTAACTTAGATAAAAAATTAATATCTATCAGTTGATTTATATAATAGAACCATAGAAAACTAACAACAACTAGACCCGAAATATTGATGATTAGTAGTACGTTGTCACGGGATGAGTTTTATTGCGCAGCAACTCGTGTGGCACTTACACGATTTCTAGCACACAAGTCGCTAAGTAAACCTTTCTGAACTTCTCAACTAGTCAAGCAAGAATGTTTTGCGGAAAATACTGGAGAGAAGAGAGCAATGTGGCCAAAATATATTTTATTACACACAAAGAATAAATTACAAGAGAGCTTTACGAGAGAGCTAGAGAGCTAGTGTGTGCTTGAGTGTTTGTGTGTGTGGTGTGGTTGGTTGTTGTCCAAATGAGGAGTGCCCACCCATATTTATAGGTGTGGGAGTGCTAGGTCTAGAGAGTCCCTAACCACTTGTATAAATATCTAGGACCTATGTGGAGAATCCTAGAAACTTCTAGCCTATGTACAATTTGTAGAGAATTCTAGATCTTGAGCCATGGTGGGTGATTTACTAAGCGCACCATAGATGGCTTGTTGTGTTGGTGGCCCATTTCTAAGCGCAGCCCGCTTCTAAGTACATCCCGCCTTTCGTGCTAAGCACATCCCACTTCTAACCGCACTTCACGCCGAAGCGGACTTTTGTAAAGTGAACCCATGTGTGTAGAATTAACCTCCGATTGCGGGAGATTTGAGCGGCCCATGACAATCCTGCCCCACCTATGCTCACAGCATCCCCATCGCGATCTCATCCTTGCTCTTGGACTTGTTCCGCAATTTGCCGTAGGTCTTTGCGTTTGGGGTGGTTCCGCCACTTGTGTCGCATGCGGTCGTTTCCTTCTCTTGCTTGGTGCTGCGACGTCTCTTGTTGTGCTTCCTCAACTCCTCATGCTTGGTTAGCTTTGCACGTTACTCCACCACTCGTCTCGGTGGAAGCTTCGGAGGCATAGCGTCATTACCTTTGTTGTGGACGGCTCGTGCTTGTTGTGGGACTTGGCTTGGAGGGCCTTTGGAATCCTCTCCCTTGTCGTGTTGCCGGATGGAAGCTATTGGTTATTTTAACTCAATTGCTATTGATGTCATGTGCAAGTGTAAACAACAAGTAATAAAGTGATAAATATTTAAGATCGTCTCCACATGGACTGATGTTACTGGAAATGCTACAGCAATCACGATAGTGTAAACTTGCTTTATCTAAAGAGAAATCTAATTAAAGTCGATTACTACCGAAATTAACACTTTTAATAAAATAAAATAAATGCAGTAATGAAGTAAATTAGATGAATTGCGTAAAACGAATTTAATGAGAATGAGGTAGTTGAATGATCAAACTCTCTTAATGGGTTGACGTTTTTTGTTGAAATTAACATTAGTTGCTACAGCAATTCTTACAACACTGGGCAGAATTATTTTACATCCTCAGTTGTCGCTTATTGGACTTCTCATACCATTAAGCACCCTAATAATGACCAGTTGTTATTTCACCTAAATTATGACATTATGAACATGCACTCCCTCTACCCTACAAGGTGAATCCTTATATCTAGTTTTTCACAAATCTTAACTCAAGTGTGGCCCTTTTGGGACTTGTGTTAAACTCAATCCAAGAAACTCAAATTAAGACCAAGTATTACTCTAATAATTTCCATTAAGACATGCCATTTTGCTGCTCTCTTTTAACTTGAACCATTAAATGGGAGGTCAACCGAAATAATGATTGTAATATAAGCTATTAGAGCAAAATGCTACAACAATCTAGCAGCAACTCATAAGAATAGTCAAGAACTCATTGAGATTATTTGTCACTCAACTACAATCAAGTTTAGTTCATACTTTGAAAAAAAAAAAAACAGCAAAGTGTCAGCCACGAAATACATCGTTTCAATCAAAGAGTAAAGGAGGGGACAAGTAAAGAACGATGAAAATTGAATCCAAATAGTTCTGCCAATTTTTTTTTTTCACGGGTGCAGACTTGTTTTCCCTTCAATTCTGATTTTTTCTTCTTTTCCTCTTGATTTCTTCGATGTTAATTCACCGCCCTTTTTTGCATATGATGCGTGCTCCTTTTATAATTAAATATTAAGGTAGACAGAAGCCTAGGACATGCATAAGTCAGATTAGGAAACTACAGATCGCGATTCTGCAAGTATCATGTGCTAAATTTTCTCTGTGGTTGTTCCAGGATTGTTACAGCAATGGTTGCTACAGCAACGGCTACAACACTACATTGTTCCAGATTTGTTTCAATTCTTTTATAATCATGTTCTTCCTCATTTTTGCAAGCCTATTGCATCAGCATTCCTTCCATGAAATATAAGCTTCTGGATACCAAATTATGCACACAATTTAAGCACAAATTATTCTAAATCAAGCAAAATTTATTAAGACTAAACTAAAATGAATGTTTATGCAAACTGTAACAAAAATGTAATAGAAATACATCATTTACTCTCTAAGTTATACTGATTTAAGTCTAGAATTGTCATAATAACACTCATTTCATAGAGTTATCAGAAGCTAAGGGGTCGGGATTCTTCTTGAATCCTCGTCTGCAGCGCATGACCGAGAGCGCCTTTTCTGCCGACTATGCGCGCTCGATCGGTACTACTCATGCCTTGCTCCCGTCGAAGATGCTTAGGGAGTTTGTGGCTGGAAATGGGAAGGCATGGACCTTGTCGAAGAACTCCCTACCAATGATCACCGTGTAGTCATCCATCGACACAATCGAGAAGTCGAGCTTCTCGTTTCATGTCCCAAGCGTAACGTGTACGCCTTGGGCGGTTCCCGTAAATGGCTTGGCGGATGAGTTTACCGCCTTGATGGTGCCTCCGTATTGTGTTGCCTTAAATCCTAGACACTTGATCTCATCTTTGGAGATGAAGTTGTGCGTTGCTCCAGTGTCGAGGAGCGCAGGAACGGTTTGCCCATTGATGAGCACACTTACGAACATGAGCCATTTCCTTATAAGTGCTGGCGATTGGCTCACGAGTGTACTAAGGTGTTAGAGTGAACCCATGCCGTGTAGGGGTTCCTTCGTAGTCAGTGTGTGCTGGCCTTTGAGCTGAGCCACGAGGACATTAAGCGACTTTTTCTCCAGGTAGTTGCGCGCCCAATGAGGGTCATTGCAAATAAAGCATGGGCTTTAAGGCTTGGGCAGCTTCTCGGATTTACTTTGCTCACTCTTGCCGGTAGGGGGCTTTTTCTTGCCCCACTCCTTGCAATTGTGAGCGTTGTCCTCATGGCTCTCTTCCCCACCTTGTCGTAGATAGACCTCTTGTCCTTAAGCTTGGTGAAGTAATCAGCAAGTGATTCCGCAATGGCGATGGCGTCATCGAGAGTTTGTATGCCACGCCTATCAATTTCTGCCTTGACCCAATTCTTCAGGCCATCTTAAAAGTAGAATAGAGAGTCCTTATCGAACATGTCGGAGATCTCAAGCATAAGGGTAGTGAATTCGTTAATATAATCGCGGACGCTACCCATTTGCTTGAGCCGATGTAGGCGCTTTAGCTTCTTTCTCCGCGTTGCTCAGGGCAAAGTGCTTGCGAAGTTCACGTTGGAACTCAGCCCATGTGCTGATAGCGCAAACGCCCTTGCCCATGCCACCATGCTTCCACAGCCACCATAATTGTGCGGTGCCTCTTAGAAATGTTGGCGCGGTGCTAACCTTCGATGCCTCATCGCAAACACCCATGGGATCGAAGTATTGGTCTAGCCAAAATAAGAAGTTTTCGACGATGGTGGCACTGTGTGCACCATTGTAGGTGCCTGGCTTTGGCACATCGATCCAGCGTGCATCACTCGTGCTTGTAGAAGTTGGGCTAGGCATGAGTGTGCACTTGTGCCAAGCCTAATCCGAGCGGACTTCGTCAACCTCCGCATGGATCGCTCGTAGCTCGCTTTGCACAAAGGTACGCAATTTTTTGCATCTCATCTACTCGAAACTCCCCTCGGAGTGAGTCAGCTTGGTCACGCATGAGGGCCTTGGTGGCTATCGTGAACTCACCATACTCGCCCTCGAGACGGTCAACCCTCACTTCCAAAGTATCAAGGGTATCCTGAATAGCAGACATCGAAGTCTCGAGCGTGGCCATGCGAGGCTCCAAGGCGTCTACAGAAGCGGCCTTGGACTTGTCGCGGGACTTAGCTTGTGCGCGTCCCTCCTCACGGCCACGTGCTTGCTCCGGTACCTCCACACCGACTACGCCCTCTTGTGTTGTGCTAGGAACGTTGGCCATTACTCGTTGAGCTAGTTTGTGTGGGTGCAAACCTTTGCTCTGATACCACTTGTCATGAGATGATTTTTATTGCGTAGCAACCCGTGCGGCACTTAGGTGACTTCTAGCACACAAGTCGCTAAGTAAGCCTTTCTGAACTTTTCAACTAGCCAAGCAAGAATGCTTTGCGGAAAATGCTAGAGAGAAGAGAGCAATGTGGCCAAAATATATTTTATTACACACAAAGAATAAATTATAAGATAGCTTTACAAGAGAGCTAGAGAGCTAGTTGTGTGTGCTTGAGTGTTTGTGTGTGTGGAGTGGTTGGTTATTGCCCAAATGAGGAGTGCCCACCCATTTTTATAGGTGTGGGAGTGCTAGGTCTAGAGAGTTCCTAGCCACTTGCATAAATATCTAAGGACCTATGTGGAGAATCCTAGAAACTTCTAGGGTATGTATAATTTATAGAGAATTCTAGATCTTAAGCCATGGTGGGTGATTTACTAAGCACATCATAGATGGCTTGTTGTGTTGGCAGCCCATTTCTAAGCGCAACTCACTTCTAAGTACATCCAACCTTTTGTGCTAAGCGCATCCCTCTTTTAAGTTCACTCCACGTTGAGGTGAACTTTTGCTAAGCGAACCTGTGTGCGCGGAATTAACCTCCAATTGCGGGAGATTTGAGCGGCCCATGACAACGTGCTTATTAATGAATTATAGATCTTAGGCCATGGTGGGTGATTTATTAAGAACATCATAGATGGCTTGTTGTGTTGGTGGCCCATTTCTAAGCGCAACTCGCTTCTAAGTACATCCAACCTTTTGTGCTAAGCGCATCCCTCTTTTAAGCTCACTCCACGTTGAGGCGGACTTTTGCTAAACGAACCCGTGTGCGCGGAATTAACCTCCGATTGCGGGAGATTTGAGCGGCCCATGACAACGTGCTTATTAATGAAATTACATGCAAGAAACCTAAATACATGAAACAACAATTATTGAATTTAATGGTTTAGATTCATCAAAGGGAAGAATAGTGAGGATTTAGATCTAAAATAAAGTTTTTTGCCAATCCCACATCTCTCAGTCTATAAACAAAAGCCAAAATGATCGAAAAAAAAAAGATCTTTTGGCCATTTTTTCATAATATAATCAAAAGAAGCCTAATTTAAACAGTTCCTAATCAACAAAAACATTAATTCAAAAGCCGCAGTACCTTTTCCAAGTATGTGCTTGAGCTCAATTCTTCAAAATCTAAAATGATCACATATCATTTCTATAATTTTCACCATAACCAGGTATAATTCTTTTTCCAGTTATCATAAAATTAGATTAATAGAGGGTTTAAGAACTTTCATAATTAATATTAGATTCAAAGGCTCAGTCCAACCCATCAGGTATATGTTCCATTGTGGACCCAAGCCACCATTCTAAGGGACAAGTGTATTTATGAATGATGAAGGGTTTACCCATTTTAGAAAACATTTAAGCCCTATATTACAGTGTGCCTCAGTGTGCCTAAGGGTCATTTTATTTGAACACTTAGTGTTTACTCATTAGTAAACCTCTTTCAGGTGAGGTTATTTTGATATTTTCGTTCGGCCCCTTTGATATGATATTCGAGAGCTTAGAGAGCAAGAATATTCTCAACGCTTTCCTTGTCTCTATAGTTTGCCATGCAGCAAGCTCTACTGCTGTGGTGCCACTACTTTTCAAGGAGCAGCAGAGGATAGATAACATGTCTCTACCTTATTCCTCATTGGTTCATTGCTTCTAGCCCAAAAAAAAAAGATATTTTGTTCTTTTTCATGATGATATTATTGGGAAAATATATTCTTTAAAAGCATATATGTTTATTTAATAGTAATAAATAATTTTTCTGATTAATAAAATAAATGAGGTATTTTATTCAAGTATCTTAATTGCATTAATATTTTGAGTAAAGTCCATTTAATCATATTATATGTATTTATGTGATCACCATGTAGATTCACAGAAGATATAAATACAAGTTATCTTATGATTAAATAAATTAAGTTCGCAATTGATAAATAAAGTTGGGCATTTTATTTAGGTATAGATTGTAATAAATTCATTGAATGATTTGTCTTAATCATGTATGAATTTATTGATGTAGTACGACTACATTGAACAAGATCACATATGAGATTTAATTAACTTTGTAGTAACTGTCAGACTTATTAAATCTCATAGGCATTAATTTTACTGTAATCTTAATCTTGAGTTAGTAAATCTCATTGGCATGGATTTTATTGTAATTTTAATCTTGAGTTAATTATGATTTTATGATTGTAATTATTATTTTATTTGAGTTACCAATGGGCACGATACACTTTTGTAGTCAAGATTACCCGGTATCTTAGTGGAAGTAATTATAAGTATTGGAGTTATAAATTAACAATATAGAATTTGTATAACACATCTATTGATGAGTTTTCAGTACTTGATCATAGAATTCTCTAGCTAGAGTGTGTCGACAAATTTAGTATGTTGAAAATGATCCTTAGAGAAAATCAGTAAGTATCAAGGAATAAAATGTAATTAAATTGATTAGACAGTTGAGATATCGATTTAATTAATGATGTGCTATAAAGGATTATGCAGTAAAGAAATCAATGTGGCATGGGTCGAATTATTATTCAAGAACACTATCCTAGATAGCATACAATTGTGGAGGTCAGTTCCAATCTTTTAGTGGAGTAGTTGGAATTAAATAATTGGGTTAGTTTAATTGCAGGCCTAATTATTGTAGCCACTATTGTATGTACCTAAATGATCCCCGGGTTAGCTCATTTAATTGACTGCGCCGCTACTAGATTAATAAGCAAGATAACTAGCTATTTGAGTTAAAAGCTTAAATATATTATCTAGTGAGAGACTCCATATAATGTGCTTTAGGGTTGGCAATTTAAGGGCCTGGGCCGGGCTTTGCCAAGCCCAGGACCAGGCCCATATGTTGTTTAAAAAGTCCAGGCCCTCTCAAAGCCCATCCAAATTGGGCGGGCTTTGGGCGGGCCGGGCCTTGACGGGCCTGGGCCGGGCCTTGATGAATTTTCAAAATTTTTTTTAATAAAACTATAATTTTTCAAACCATAATTATCTAATACATAATACTACAATAAGCTAAAAACTTAAATATAATTCTCTAATACATGATTAGCCAACACAAAATATAAAAATACTAACATCACAAGTACCATACACAACATACAAATCAAGTAATCAACCACTAATATAAAAAAAAAAAAACTAATCCAATATTTGCGGGCCATCTTCGTCCTCATCCTTCAATTCCTCGCCAGTAAAAATTTCTTCTTCAGGAACTCCATCTAATAAAAAAAAGTGTTAAAATAAACAATAAAGCAAAATAATTAGTAATTAATTTTGTAAAAAAATATTTTTATACCTCTACTGCTAGTAGCCCATAACCAATGTTGAGAGCACATGATAGCTTCCAACGTGTCTGGATGTAGTCTACTTCGATGTGGACTCAATGTTCTACCTCCCGCACTAAAAGCCGACTCCGAGGCAACAGTTGTCACAGGTATGGCTAGCAAATCCTTGGCCATCTCCGCCAAAATAGGATATTTACCTTTGTTCATCTTCCACCATTGTAAAACATCAAAATCCGGAGTTCTTTTGACTAAAGGATCCTCCAAATACCTATCTAAGTCGGACTTCAAACTAATAGGTTGACTATTTTGGGTTGCATATGCATCAAAATCACCCATATCATCTATATCATCAAAATCAATATGAGATTGGTCGGAAGGAACAACAAGTGCGGTAGAAGACTCACCAACAACACCGTATCTCGTAGTTGCGGATTTGGCCTCATAATAATTCATCATTTCTTCACAAAGCTCCCGCACTCTCTTAAGTTGATTTTCAAGGCCGACTATATAAATCTTCAGATAATAATAATTAATCAACATCATCTTGTATCTCGGATCAAGAATAACAGCCATGACCAATACCCCACTAATCTCATCCCAATACTTCAAAAATTTTCCAATCATGTTATCCGCCATATTCTTAACTGCAGGAACATCGGATGTTTGCCACCCCTTCAATGCAATCCTCATTTTACAAACCAATGGAAAAAAAAGATTAGCAGTGGGGTATGCTGCACCTGAAAACATCTCAGTCAACTTTGAAAAAGGCCTCAAATAATCTAGCATTTGCTTAGCCAACTCCCATTCCTCACTACTAGGCAAACACTTGTATTGTGGCTCAAGTGTTTGCAGTCGAGAAAAAACACTTTTGTACTTCACTGCAAGTTCAAGCATCGCAAAAGTCGAATTCCATCTAGTTGGACAATCAAGCCCCAACTTTTTCACATCTATTTGTATTTGACGACATGCCAACTCAAACTTTTCCACCCGTTTTGGTGATGAACTCCAGTAAGACACACTGTCTCTAACACGTGTAATACCACTCTCAATCACCGACAACCCATCCTTCACAATTAAATTCAAAATATGAACCGCACACCTCATATGAAAAAAATTACCGCTCAATATCATTGACTCAGTGGACAACAATCCCTTCAATCTTGCAACCATCGCATCATTAGTTGAACAATTATCCAAAGTAACCGTGGATAACTTTCTATCTAGATTCCAATCCATCAAACACTTCACCAAAATTTGGGAAATGCAATCAGCTGTATGTGGGGCTTGCACATATATAAATCTGTTCAAATTTAAATAAAAATTTTTTAAATTTAATAAAGTGTCTATACTATACAAATTTAAATACAAAATTTAAATATTTAATAAAGTAAAAATACCTTAGAATTCGACTTTGCAAATGCCAAGAGTTGTCAATGAAATGTCCTGTAACAACCATATAACCTTTCTTTTGATTACAAGCCGTCCACATGTCTGTAGTAATTGCCACCCTACTATTAGTAATGTCCAACAAATTCATTGCCTTCCCCTTTTCAATATTATATATCTTAAATATCTCACTCTTTAAAGTGTTTCTGGACATATGCTTCACCAATGGATTGCAATAATCAACAAAATCTCTAAATGACTCATACTCCACAAATCTAAGAGGAAGCTCATGTTTAACAACAACTGTTGTAAGTTTTTGACATGCAACCAATTGATCAAATTTCTGAATTCCAAGCTCACCACTTTCGGTTTTCACCAAGTGTTGCTTATTCTCAAAAACTTCTTCAATTGTCGGTTGATTAAAACCATGAATTTGTCTAGTATGCCTATTCAAATGACTAGTTCCCGATCCACAAGAAAGAATCGTTCCACAATGATTGCATTTTGCCTTTGCTACACCACCAACATTTAGTTTTGTGAAATGGTCCCAACAATTTGAAACAACCCTCTGTTTTCTTTTTTTATCACTCCGCATTTCTTCTTCAACATTTTCCGACTCCACAGATGGATTTGAAGGCAAATTAGAAGATTCAGAAATATTTTCCATTATAAACCTATACAAAATTAAAGGAGATAAAATATTAAATTAATAAATTAAACGCATATTGCATTTACAAGCACAGCAGTGACAGGACAATAAATTTACAATGACCAGAACTCCATACAGTATGTCAGTATCTATACAATGGAGACAATAATAGCAAGATCATGATCAATTGGACATGTACATATTGTAATCTTGTAATGATTCGTAATTGTGAATTAAATTATCACCAGAAATCACCAAATGATTGTTTTAAAAAAAAACAAAATCAAGCATGTAAAGATATGTGTTGATCCGAATCATTCCATTTCAGTAACTTAAAACTTTGACAGAACAAATGCAAAGTCGCAAACTCTTATTTTGCTTTCAACGAAAATTGAACTTATCCAAATTTAGATGAACTCTCAGTATCTAATCAATTCTGTCATTACAAAATTTAGAACAACAAACAGATAAAAAAAAGCCCCCTCCAGGCCTCCATCAAGTTGAGAGCAAAACGAATTCCTAAATTAGAGACTGAACAAACTAAAGATAAAAAAGCAGACAAAGATGGAAAGCGAATAAACCTTGAATTTTAGATAATTGCGCGGCTGTGCTGGTGGGTGGGAGGAATCGCGCGGCTGTGCTGGTGGGTGGGAGGCGCTGCTGGACACGCGGGAGATGCTGTTGCTGCCTTGCTGGATGGCTGGACGGTAGCTGGGCGGTGGCTGATGTTGGTGCTGCTGGAATCTGTTGCTACTGCTGCTGGAATCTGTTGCTGCTGCTGCTGGACAGTGGATGGCTGATGGTTGATGCTGGCTGGACGCTGCTGTTGGCTGCCGGCGGCGAGAACAGTGAGTGAGAACGGAGAGGTGCGTGAGAAGTGAGGGAACGAGCCACGACACGAGGGATTTACCGATTTAGGGATTTTGATTTTTGTCACAGTTGAAATTGAATATTATAAATTGTTTTGCTATGTTAATATGTTACACTTACAAGTTACAGACTCACAGTCACGGGAATGACTAATGAGGGATTTTTAATTGTTTTGTTTTAGTTTTTTTTTATTTCAATTTTATGAAATATTAAAATATTATCCAATTTTTTTAAAAAATATATATATATATTATTTATTATAAAGCCCGGGCTTAAGCCCGGGCTTTTCAGTCAAGCCCTTGACTGAGCCCATATGTTATGGGCTTTGTTAATTATGAGCCCTTATCCATAATTTCAAGCCGCGGGCCGGGGCCGGGCCGGCGCGGGCCTGGGCCGGCCCGGGCTTTTCTGCCAACCCTAATGTGCTTGTGTCTAAGGGGTCTTGTGTTATTTTACAAGGTGGACCCTTATGACAAGAATAAGTAACGTTACTTTTAATTTTATTATTTTTAATTTAAATCAAATTTGATTTAATAAAATTAAAAATATAAAAATATGGAACCTAGGGTTTCCACTAAGATATAGATATAAAAGGGCTTATTTTCTCTAAAAAATAATAGAGATACCACATTATATAGATCAGACAAAAATATTTTTTTCTCTCTAATTTTGAGAGAAAATGTTTCTCCTACTATTTGCTTTCAGCGATAATAAAGGCACCCGCACGTTAAGTGCAGATCAAACCTGAGTCATAACCTAGAAGATCATTGGTGACAGATCATAATCTAACAGGTGTGGTGGTGACAGATCGTGATCTGGAAGTCTAGATTAACTCAGGGAAAAAGTCAATTCGAATTATTAAGGTATGATTTTCTAGATTACGAATTCATATATATTATATGAGATCGATCCTACAAGTTTTATTAAAAAACTGATTTTTCCCCCACAAACATTCTATCATGCGTATGTAAACTCCAGCTACCAAGTCTAAGTTCTGGTAATACCCTCTAATTTGTCGCATGTCGCATTATTGTAGGAATTGCCTTTACTCTCAAAGAGTTCATCTCTGGCCTTGCTGAGTTATCAACTTGTCGAGTCAATGAGGCTAAATTTCTCCTTGTTGACTTTTTTAAGCATGTGTCACTAGCTTATTAACTTGAGTTAGCACCCGAAATTCCTCCAAATACCCTTGATCTTGCATTTCCAAGTAAACACAACATAATGGAGAAATTCAAGCTCTCATCTTGATTGCCCATGATTCTAAACTTTCAAACTTGTTGTGGGGCTTCTACCGGCTGCCTCTCACTTGATCTAAACCACTTAAACTTGCCCCTTTCTCAACTACTGAACAATCTACACATAACCAGCAAAACGATAGAGAGAGAAAGAGAGGAAAAAAAAAAAGACGGTGCTCTACACACTTCCCTCATAATCAGTTTTGTGAATAGTGAACTTGTAATGTGCAAAAGGCGCTTAAATATGGTGGTTGAGTGTAAGGACTCCTAATATATCAGTACGAAATTATCCACCCAATTATGTGCTAAACTAACACAAGTAATGATTGTATTGTCTGCAATATACTACTATATAGAGTGACAAAATTAGATTGAGTAACATAATATTTGATCACTTAAAAATGAGTCTATTAAATATGATCCCTAATATTTAATATTAGTCACCTATTAATCTAGCAATATATAAAAATAATTAGAATGATTTATGTCAGTCCATTATATGTGAAAAATAAATCAAATCTTTCATTATTATCACCTAACCTTTATACTTAATCTTTTTGCCTAAGTCTTTCTTTACATTTTGATTGTTAACATAGTATATACTATAGACACCAAGAAATTTTGCCATGGACGTGTCTCTATAATTTAACAATGGTATCATGAACACTTGATGAGTAATTATATTTGGTTTGATATCAGTGTGTCAATTTGTGCGATTAATCTTGCTTAATAATTAATTGTTAATTTTTTTCAACTCAATTAATAATTGGGTTATAACCCCACCCATCTCAAGAATAATAAAAATTGTAAAAAAGTTAATATCAATTGTCAATTTTAAAGACCATACACGGTGAAACCTAATTTTTAATCATTTTTATTTTTTATAAAAAAAAAAGCTCTTTCCAAATGCTCTTTGTCAAACCTAACATTCATTGAATTTTTTTAGACTCAAAATTCAAAATCAAACTCAAATTTTCACTAAAATAAATTGACAGATATTTAAAAGGGTAAAACTATGTTGCCACATGAATTTGGTACGCCTTTTCTTGTCTTTTACTAAGTTAGCTATAATAGACTCCTGTAATTTGTTATTAAAAAAAAACCCAAGGACTTTTAAACTTACACACATTAGTCATGCACCTGCAAATTTTCAATTGCAATGATGCATTTGGAAGCCAAAATTACTTTCATTAGCACCTTTCTAAGACGCTGACATGAACACAATACTCCAGCATCGCAGACTTGTTAATTTAGACAATATAAGTGTTCTTTATTATTGCAATAGATATAGAGAAGCCAATGCATATTTCACTAGAATTGAAAAAAAAAATCCATTGAACTATCATTTAAAAAAAATGGTCATTGTCGTTGTCCTGTTGTCCAGCACTGACCTATTAATCTGACAAGAATATAATACAAAATATATATATTCGAGTGGTCAATTTGACACAATTATTTAATTGGCCATATCCATATCAATTAAGGATGGCAAAGTCCAATTAAATATAGTTATTATCCATACATATGTAAATACATAATTATCCAATATGAATATAGATATCAATGGGTAAACATGGATATTCAATTTTTATTTTAAATCTCTATTCATTTTATAACAAGAAAAACTAATTGATATATTTCACATTAAAAAAATTCTTATTTATTTTTATTTTATTTCATGAAATGATAATATTAAAAGATAATTAAAATTATTTTCAATTTAAAAATAGAATAATAAAACAAAATTATTACTCTTATTTTTTAATTAATTACAAAAAAATTCCATTTAAAAATACAGATAATTGTTGGCAACAACTAGTCCATCGTGGATAATAAGATTATTGATCAAAGGAGGCCATAAAGGGTACCATTAGTCTCAAAATTGGATGATGCAGGCTTTCCTATGGTAGTCCTGCTACGGCCTCTGACTATTCGTCTCGTCTCATCTTGATTTGGCTATACTTGTATGTAGCCAGCCATGTTAGCTTCACTTGAGAGCCTTTTTCTAAAGGCTTAAAAGGCACTCAAAATTGGATTACCTACACAATGATAGTCTCAATTTCAAAAACGATTATATGTAGAGTTGCACGGAAATGCCTTCCAAAAATGGTTGCCGCCGTAACTACACCACAAAACCACAACAAGTTACATTACATTGCCACCTTTCTCCAATTTAGAGACTACCAATTTGGTTGTATAGGCGGTGAACCTTGAAACGCTACCTAATCATGGAGGTCTAACTATTATTGTTTGCATTAGAAAGTGCCTCCACTGCCAGTACATCCATTTATTTGGCAATGTTGCCACCATTAAATAGATCGAAGAATTTTAAATCTATCGGTAGTATTTGTGTTTTTGTTCATTCACTTTCTATTTTTCAGTGATAATGTCGTCATTGTTGTTATCGATGGTGCAATAATATTTGGCAATGTAATTTTGATTTTCATTTAATTTACAAAACTTAAATATTAATTATAATATTCAATTTTAGTCTCATACATTGAAATATTAATAAGATTCAAGTCCATGGATGAATATCAGATAAATCAAATCTAGAGTATTTTGGATGGATATTATCCAAGGTATTTGGATCAAATACTTGAATATCCAACTTGAATCAGTTTGCTTCCTCTCCCTAACTGTCAACAAGATTGATAACTGTATCGGGTTCAATTTTAGAATTCCTAATATAATAATCCGTTTATGACACAATTAATTATTCAAGTAATTAAACTAATTGACTTATATTTTAATCAATAGATATGTGTTGAATTTTCATATTTTTAAAAATTATTAGTTTGTATTTAAAATAGAATTGATTGGAATTAAAGGAGATAGAGCTCCAAAAATATGAAAACATATTAAAAACATTTTTTTTATTTTGTTAAATAAGTAACATGATTATGACACGATAATAAAGGGGTCAATAGGGTTGAAATTCTTTACACAATTAATAAATAAGTTGGGGCTGGGTGGTTAGCTCAATTTTGATAACACAATATGCACATGATCCACTAACCCGAATGCCACCTCCGATGTTTTCCATGTGCGATGTTTTCAAGAGGGATGAAAGAATAGAAAATATTTATTTTTAGTTTATTTTTAATAAAAATTTAAATTATTTTTAAATAAAAAAATTGTTTATATATATTATCATTCTCCTAGTTAAGTTAATGAAAGATCCTAACCATATGGATGTGTACTAATGAATATCTAAAATGTCTGGATAAAGTAACAAATATCAATTTATTTACGGGTGCAATTAAATTTATTCTTTTTATTTAACGACAAAAACTCAACCAAAAAAATAAAAGTTTTTGTCCAAACAAACAAAAATGATTTTCCAAATCCATAAACTAAAACTTTATTATTATTAGTAAATTAGTATATTTTTATTGCATAATTAAATAGTTGACAATATGTTAAATAAATTTTATGTTACAAAAAATAATAAAATATTAACTACACAGAATATAAAATAAAATTCATTTTCATATTTTGAACAATACATCTACTTGAAATAGTAAAATCTCTTGTGTCGAAGAAAATGACATAAGGTTTGAGCACTGCTCACATATGTGAGAAAAAATTAATTGCCGTTATGTTAAATTAAAAAAATAATATTTATATTTATCATCAATTATGATTAATAAATAATATAAATAGTATAACTATATATTAAATTATTAAATTTATTAATTAAGAAAGAAAATGTATAAATTTAATTATATATTAATATATGTAATAATAAATCATTTAATTAGAAACCTAGTTCAATAGTGTTAAAAAAAATATTATGGACTTATATGCCAAAATTTTAAAACTTTTGATTTTTCATATTTTATATAAACAATAGAGACTTTAATGTTAATAACCTAATAAATACATCTAAGCCATTATACTAATTCTAATGGTGGTCTCGAAAAAGACAAAAAATGGGATACCAAAACTTGTGAGTAACATAGTTAGGCCCAATATTCAAACACTACGTCATGTTGTTTAGTAATAAGTGTTTGGTATAGTGGACAATATTTAATGTTATGATGAAGAGTTAATTTATTTTTTTCTTATTTAAATTTAATTTTAAGTATCAATTTTTTTTTTAATTTTTATGTTGGATTATTTTTAATTTTCAATTTTATTCAATCTGATTGATCCAACCTAATTCAACCCGATAATCTAAGAGTTGTATTGGACATGTTTCTTCAGTTGGGTTTAGTTGATTTTATTTTTTAAATACATTTAATAGTGGGTTGGATTGGATCTTCATAAATCCGATCTAACCCAACACATCCCCACCCAACCTTTTTTATATTTTTTTGTTGATGCTGTTAATCTTAAAATGTATTTAAAAGAAAAACTTGTTCACAACTAAAGAAAAAGTTAGTTTCTACTTTAACGGGTAAATTGTTGTAATAATGTTTTGCCTACAAATTTATGAGGAGTGAAGTAATAAAATATTTTTTAAAATTTTTAAAACATTTAGATGAGTACGAGAATTTTCACCTACTAAACATTAATCCTCCCTCTCTATTGTTATCGTAACTTATATGACACGTTAGAAAGCACATTTCAAGTCATTCGAATTATGCTCAACAGACAAGTGGTAAAACAATATATGTGTAAACTCTAAAGAGATACAAGAATACAAATAGGTAGTAGTTCTATTAGCTAGCTGTATGGGCAATGAAGGTACAAAATTTTTCACCTTGAATACAAAATAATTAAATTTGAATTTTAACATTAATATTAAGATTCTACTCATGAAACAATGCATTTTTTATTTCAAATGAGTTATGTTGAAACTTTTAAAAATTATTTTAGGTACATCATTTCACAGGTAAGTTTTAACTTTTTAAGGAGCATTCCTTGTCTCCTTATCCAATCTATTGCTTACTGCATGTGCATAAATATTATCATAATTAGTTCATCAGTTGAATCACACACATCGAAAGTGTCATTCTTCTCGATTATTTTAAAACTTAACAAAAGATTCTTTAATTTTTTTAAATTCATAAACATATCTTCTTCATCCTTTAGTCTTTCCGCTTCTTTTATCTATAATCAATAGGTTTTATACAAGTTGCATGAAGCTTTCATGATGTTAAAATTTGCTAGGAAATTGTGTGGAAACGAAGACACACGATTAAAGTAAAATTAAAAAAAATTATGATGAAATATTACACATAAAAAATTATAAATATATATGATTCAGCTTTGAATCTACATACATACATAAATGAAGATAGGAAATAAAAAATAATACTTTATTAGTAAAACAGATTACAGTGTAAAGTACGTTCGCTGTCAGCCAAGCTAAGTTACGGTCACAAAAAGGCAAACGGTGAAAGAATATGTTTAAGCTTTGAACTCTGAAAGGATGAGTGTGTCATTGTCCTCAATTTTTTATAAAATTAACCAAAAAAAAAACTTTATGACAAGTTGCAGGAATTTTTGGGATATTAAATTGTTCAGGCGCAAATCACCAGTAATTTGTCTCTTATATTTGACCATCGGAGGGGCCGAGCATACATATGAAGCAAAGGATACATTAAAATGATTAAGAAGCACTTTATTCATCTTTTGACCTCAATGATCACTTCTTATTCCGTAACACTCATCTATCTGATCTTTATCAGCTCTTCGCATAATTTGTGATCCTGATCTATAAACCCTTTTCTGAATCCTTGTTTCCATCTTCGCATCTTAAAACCCTGAGCTTAATATCTAAATCACTTTGCCGTCTTCTTCACAGTAGAATTGAAAAACAAGATGGTGGAAATGATCGTTACTCTGGTTTTAGAGGTTGTAAAATGCTTGGCTCCTCCAACAGAACGCAGGCTTGGTTATTTGCGTAACTACAATGCCAACTTTGAGAATCTCAAGGCAGAAATCGAGAAGCTCAAGGAAGAAAGCACGAGCATTCAGCGCAGAGTTTCTAAAGCTGAAAGAAGTGGCGAAAAGATTGAAGAGAAGGTTGAGAGGTGGATGGTTAGCGCGAAAACGATCATTGATGAGGCAGCCGAATTCATTCAAGAGGAAGAGACAGCAACAAACAAGCGCTGTCTGAAGGGGTTGTGTCCTAATTTTAAGACCCGTTATCAGCTCAGCAAGAAAGCAGAGACAGAGGTGAAGGCAGCAATTGTTGAGCTCCTGGAAGAAGCTGGGAGATTTGATAGAATTTCCTACCATACCATTCCGGAGGAGATATGGCTTAAGTCTCGCAAAGGCTACGAGGCCTTCGAATCAAGGCTTTGTGCTTTGAAGTCTGTGCAAAATGCATTGACTGATGTTAATGTCAGCATCGTTGGGGTGTACGGCATGGGCGGCATTGGAAAGACGACACTTGTGAAGGAGGTTGCTAGGCAAGCGAGGAAAGACAAGCTCTTTGATCTAGTGGTGTTTTCAGAGGTTTCCCAGACACTGGACATAAAAACAATTCAGCAAGAAATTGCTGAGAAAATTGGGTCTGGTGCTACAGGAGGAACCTGAATCCAGAAGAGCAAGCAGGCTATATGAACGATTGAAGGAGGAGAAGATCCTTATAATTTTAGATAATATCCGGAAATGTGTTGATTTGGAGGCCGTTGGAATTCCTTTTGGTGATGATCACAAAGGATGTAAAGTGTTGCTGACAGCAAGAGATCGCAACGTCCTGTTCCGTATGGGTTCCCAAAAAAACTTCTCGATTGACATTTTAAATGAAGAAGAAGCTTGGAGATTGTTCAAGCTAATGGCTGATGATCATGTCGAAAATCGTGAATTTAAATCAACGGCAACAGAAGTAGCCCAGGCATGTAAAGGTTTGCCCATTTCCTTAACTACAATAGCAAGGGCACTGAGAAACAAGAGTGTGCATGAATGGAAGAGTGCCTTGCAAGAACTCCGAATGCCTTCAGAGGTGAACTTCGAAGGGGTGCCGGCAGAGGCGTATTCAACTATTGAGCTGAGTTTCAAGAATTTAAAAGGTGAGCAACTCAAGAAAATTTTTATGCTCTGTAGTCTACTGGGGAATTCTATTTGCACTTCATACTTGTTCCAATGCTGCATAGGCTTGGGCATACTTCAAAAGGCAAATAAGTTGGAGGATGCACGAAACAAATTATATGCATTGGTCCATGAACTTAGAGACTCTTGTTTGTTGCTTGAGGGTGACAGCAATCAACAATTGTCTATGCATGATGTCATTCGTGATGTTGCCATATCAATTGCATGCCGTGCGGTTTTAGTGAGAAATGAGGATGTGTGGGAATGGCCAGATGACATTGCGCTAAAAGAGTGCTATGCAATTTCTTTAAGAGGCTGTAGTATTCATGAACTTCCTGAAGGCTTGGAATGTCCGCGGCTTGAATTTTTACACATCAATCCTAAGGATTCTCTTTTTGACATCAATAATCCATGTAACTTTTTCACAGGGATGAGAAAGCTTAGAGTTGTAGATTTCACTAGAATGCAGTTACTTTTGTTGCCATCTTCCATTGATCTCCTTGTAAATCTTCAGACACTATGTCTAGTTGAATGCATGTTGGATGACATAGCCATCATTGGAAAGCTGAAGAATCTAGACATCCTTAGTTTTTGGGGGTCTGGTATTGTAAAGTTGCCGGAAGAACTGGGTCACTTGACTAAGCTAAGGCAGTTAGATTTATCCAACTGTTTCAAATTAAAAGTTATTGCACCTAATGTTATATCAAGGTTGGTTCGTTTAGAAGAATTATATATGAGCAATTGCTTTGTTGAGTGGGATGATGAAGGACCCAATAGTGAAAGAATTAATGCCAGGCTTGATGAGTTGATGCATTTGCCTCGGTTGGCTACTTTAGAAGTACATGTTAAAAATGACAATGTTTTACCGGAAGGCTTTTTTGCCAGAAAGCTGGAAAGGTTTAAAATATCAGTAGGAGGTTCATCATTCCTGCCTCTTGCAGCAACCAACAATGATTATTGCTTTAGATTGAGCTGGGAACTATTTACGATCGATTATCATGAGACCATGAGGACGTTGAAGCTCAAGCTTAATTCTGCGTCCATTTGCTCGAAGAAATTGCACGGCATCAAGAATGTTGAATACTTATGTCTGGACAAGTTGCAAGATGTAAAGAATGTTCTTTTCGATTTGGACACGGAGGGTTTTTCGCAGTTGAAGCATTTGCATGTGCAAAATAATCCTGACTTCATGTGTATCGTTGACTCGAAGGAAAGGGTACCTCTGGATGATGCCTTTCCAATTTTGGAGTCGCTTAATCTCTACAATTTAATTAAGTTGGAGAGGATATGTCAGGATCGACTCAGCGTACAATCTTTTAATGAATTAAAAACCATAAGAGTTGAACATTGTGACCAGTTGAGTAATATCTTCTTGCTGTCTGCAGCGAAATGCCTTCCAAGACTGGAAAGGATTGCAGTTATTAATTGCAGGAATATTCAACAAATATTTGCTGTTGATGGAGAATATGATGCTATCGATCATCAGCGGATAGAGTTCGGTCAATTAAGGACTTTGTGTTTGGGAAGTCTTCCGGAGCTTACAAGCTTTTGCTGTGGAGTGAAAAAGAATAGACAAGCACAAGGGATGCATGAGACGTGTTCCAATGAAATCAGCAGTTTGGAAGACAAGCTTGATACTTCTTCAGCACTTTTCAACGAGAAGGTACGCAGAAGTTTAGCAATTTATTTTATTTTGGTTTTTAAGGTATACAGAACGTACACATAATGATAAATGCAAGAGATAGTATCATCATATTCATTCATCAAATAAAGAAAAAGGATTCGACACATTCACATGCTCTCATCAGATCTAACTAGAAGATTGACATTCTTAGGCGCTTCCTCATATATGCATGATGTTGGATCTAACGATTAATGAGAAATAATTTTATGTAACTTTCAGGTTGCGTTGTCCAATTTGGAGGTTTTGGAGATGAATAAAGTTAATAGCGAAAAGATTTGGTGATGATCACAAAGGATGTAAAGTGTTGCTGACAGCAAGAGATCGCAACGTCCTGTTCCGTATGGGTTCCCTAAAAAACTTCTCGATTGACATTTTAAATGAAGAAGAAGCTTGGAGATTGTTCAAGCTAATGGCTGATGATCATGTCGAAAATCGTGAATTTAAATCAACGGCAACAGAAGTAGCCCAGGCATGTAAAGGTTTGCCCATTGCCTTAACTACAATAGCAAGGGCACTGAGAAACAAGAGTGTGCATGAATGGAAGAGTGCCTTGCAAGAACTCCGAATGCCTTCAGAGGTGAACTTCGAAGGGGTGCCGGCAGAGGCGTATTCAACTATTGAGCTGAGTTTCAAGAATTTAAAAGGTGAGCAACTCAAGAAAATTTTTATGCTCTGTAGTCTACTGGGGAATTCTATTTGCACTTCATACTTGTTCCAATGCTGCATGGGCTTGGGCATACTTGAAAAGGCTTGGAATGTCTGCGGCTTGAATTTTTACCCATCAATCCTAGGGATTCTTTTTTTGAAATCAATAATCCATGTAACTTTTTCACAGGGATGAGAAAGCTTAGAGTTGTAGATTTCACTACAATGCAGTTACTTTTGTTGCCATCTTCCGTTGATCTCCTTGTAAATCTTCAGACACTATGTCTAGTTGAATGCATGTATGACATAGCCATCATTGGAAAGCTGAAGAATCTAGAAATCCTTAGCTTTTGGGGGTCTGGTATTGTAAAGTTGCCTGAAGAACTGGTTCACTTGACTAAGCTAAGGCAGTTAGATTTGTCCAACTGTTTCAAATTAAAAGTTATTGCACCTAATGCCATATCAAGGTTGGTTCGTGTAGAAGAATTATATATGAGCAATTTGTCACGGGCTCACTTAGCACTTAAGGTGGATACACTTAGAAGTGGGGGTTAACTCATAAATGGGTCACTAAGACAACTAAACTAGCCGGGGTGCGCTTAGCAAATCACCCACCAAGGCCCAAGGTATAGAACTCTCCACATATTACACATTCAGTAGAACATTCTAGGACTGACCACTTGGGTCCCCAAGCATTTTGCCACTTGTAATAGAGTTCTCTAGAATTAAGCATTCCGCCCCCTGTAAATAGGGGTGAGCACCCATCATTCTCATCACCACCAACACACCCACACAACACACCTAGCACACTAGCTGTTAGAGTGCAATTTATGCACTAGTTTTGCATTGTTTACTTCCCTTAATATCGATGTTTTGCACTTAATTATAGTGATTTACTTGTGATTTGCTTTTGTAGGTGCAATTCTATTGATTGGTGATAAAATTAAGCTACAAGATGATGTTTAAGAATTATTGTTCCCTTTGAGAAAATATGAGCGGCAGAAGAACTTTGTTGATAAGGCGTGCGCCCGTGCTGTCAACTGCAAACCTGCAGTTTTTAGTTTAACGTGTTTTGTATTTTTGGCTATTTTTGTAATTACGAATTTAATATTTAAGATATTAGTATTTTATTTTAAATAAAACTCTAAAAGTGAAGAGAGAGAGAGTATTTAAGGAGGAATCTATTGTGAAAGAGAGGGGGGATTTGGATTGGAGAAAAAGAAAGAAACCCTAGATCTAATTTTTCTCTTCTCTTTATGAGGAACTAAACCCATTTTTCTGGTTGAAGGATAATGAAGTTTTGATTCATCATTACTGTGAGATCTTTCTTATGCTTTAATTGTTTTATTACTTTTTGGGTATTTGTTTATTCTCTGAATTAGTTTCATGATTATGTTTGTTAATTAGGTAATTGGCCACTATTTAATTATCAACTTAATCTATTGTCAATTAAAGGATTCATCGTATGAAGAATTTAATATTTGTGACAAATAACATAGCAGAGAGTTGTGTTGTGAGAATAAACAATCTAATTTAAATGAATCATCATATGTGTTGATTAGGATTTGGGTCTCTCTGGTTTTTCAGGCTGTCAATTGATTAAATCCTATTATCGTATCTAGGGTTGTCTATTGATTAGGGAAATAACCAACGGTCGTACCTTGGTTATCAACTAGTTAAGGAGAGATTGGCTATTAGAGGGTCTCAGTAGCTATAACCGGTCTATTCATGAGTAATAATAATCTATATTTGAATCAATGATCAGTAGTCGAATCAAGCTGAGTTAATTCCTTCAACCAGAGTTTTCTCCAATTTGAATTACAACTTTAATTTGCATTCTTGTTATTTTTAATTTGATTTTTATTATTGTCAACAATTCCCCCATTTTACGTTTTACGTTTCAAAAGGATTTAAATAATTACCGATCTCTGTGGACACGACCCTGCTTAATCACTATACACAATTTATTTAGAGTAGGAATTTATTTTGTTGGCTTCGACACCCACCACTAGCTCACAAGCTCTCTTGTACAAACACCCTTGTAATTATTTAAAGTGTGTAATACAATCATACTTGGTCATTCCACTCTTGCTTCCCTTCACATTTTCTCCAAGTGTGTGTGCTTGGCTTGTTTAGGGAGTAATCAAGGCTTACTTGACGACTCACGCGCTAAGGTCGCTCCAGTGCCGTACGGGATCTTGCTGCGCAAACTATCACCCCGTGACAAGTGGTATCAGAGTTACGGTTTGCACCCACACGCAAACTAGCTCATAGACGATGGCCAATCCTTCCAGCACATTGCAAGAGGGCACGCTCGGTGCGAGGTACCGGAGCAACCTTGTGGCCGCGAGGAGGGAGGACGCGGACAGCCAAAGTCCCGAGGTAAGTCCAAAGCCCCTTCTATGGATGCATTGGAACCTCGTGTTGACACGCTCGAAACGTCAATGGCTGCTATCCAAGACACCCTTGATACGTTAGAGGAGCGAGTCAATGGCCTTGAGGGTGAGTATGGCGAATTCACGGTAGCCACCAAAGCCCTCATGCAAGACCAAGTCGACTCTCTTCGAGGGGAGTTTCGAGCGTTCCATGACGAGCTGCTCAATTTGCGTACCTTTGTGCAAAATGAGTTGCATGCAGTCCGTGCGGAGGTTGATGAGGTCCGCTCGGATTGGGCTTGGCACAAGCGCACACTCACGCCTAGCCCGGCTGCGGTTCCCGCAAGCTCGAGTGATGTGCGTCGCATTGACGTGCCCAAGCCCGATACTTATAATGGTGCACGCAACGCCATTGTGGTGGATAACTTCCTGTTCGGGTTAGAACAATATTTCGACGCCATGGGTGTCTATGATGATGCGTCAAAGGTAGGCACCGCGCCTACATTCTTTCGAAGCTCCGCGCAACTATGGTAGCGGCAGAAACACGGTGAGATGGGCAAGAGCATTTGCGCCATCAGCACATGGGCCAACTTTCAGCAGGAACTCTGCAAGCATTTTGCCCCAAGCAATGCGGAGAAGGAAGCACGGGTGCGTTTACGTCGGCTCAAGCAAATGGGTAGCGTCCGCAATGACATCAACAACTTCACCACCCTTATGCTTGAGATTTCTGACATTTTCGATAAGGACTCTCTCTTCTAATTTCAAGACGGCCTTAAAGATTGGGCCAAGACGGAGCTAGATAGGCGTGGCGTGCAAACTCTCGATGATGCCATCGCCATTGCGGAATCACTCTCCGATTACTCCGCCCAGCCCAAAGACAAGAGGCCTAGCCACGGTAAAGGTAGGGGAGAGGGCCGGAAGGACAAGAGTCGCAACCGCAAGGAATGGGAACAGAAAAAGCCTCCAAGCGGCAAGAGTGGGCAAAGCAAGACAGAAAAACAGTAGCCGCCTAAGCCTCGAAGTCCATGCTTCATTTGCAACGACCCTCATTGGGTGCGCGACTGTCCGGAGAAAACGTCGCTTAGCGCCCTCGCCGCTCAGCTCAAGGGCGACTCTTCATCGACACCAGAGGAACCCCAGCCTAGAGTAGGTTCCCTCAAACGCCTTGGCACGCTCGAAAGCCATCCGCTTACAGCCACGAGGAAAGGGCTCATGTATGTGAGTGCCACAATCAATGGCCAAGCTGTTCGGGCATTGCTTGACACCGAAGCCACACACAACTTCATCTCGGAAGAAGAGGCTAAGCGCATAGGCCTAAAGGCGACGAAGGACGGAGGCACAATGAAGGCGGTAAACTCACCCGCCAAGCCCATTGCGAGCACCGCACAAGGAGTGCGCGTTACTCTTGGAACGTGGAGTAGAAAGCTTGACTTCTCAATTGTGCCCATAGACGACTTCAAGATGGTTCTCGGCATAGAGTTCTTTGATCGATTCCATGCTTTCCCATTGCCGGCCACGAACTCCCTAAGTATCCTCGACGGGAGTATGGCGTGCATGGTTCCAGCCGAGCGCTCGAAGACCACGGACAAGGCACTCTCCGCCATGCAGTTCAAGAAGGCTTTTCGAAAGGACCCTACCTTCTTGGTCTCCATCCGGGAGGTGAATAATGAAGAAGATCAAGAAGACTTGCCAAGCCAAACCCCTCCACTCATCCAAGCCGTCCTCGATGAGTTCAAGGACGTCATGCCTCCGAAGCTCCCGAAGAAGCTCCCACCAAATTGAGAGGTGGAACACGAGATTGAGCTAAAGCAAGACGCAAACCCACCAGCCTTAGCGCCTTACCGCATGGCACCACTCGAGTTAGAAGAGTTGCGAAGACAACTCAAAGACTTGTTTGATGCGGGCTACATCCGCCCTTCCAATGCTCCGTTCGGTGCACCGGTACTCTTTCAAAAGAAGAAGGATGGGTCTCTACGCATGTGCATCGACTATTGGGCGCTCAACAAGATTACAATCAAGAACAAGTATCCGATCCCTTTGATTGCGGACTTGTTCGATCAACTCAGCAGCGCACGATACTTCACCAAGCTCGACTTACGGTCCGGGTACTACCAAGTGCGCATTGCCAAAGGTGACGAACCAAAGACGGCGTGCATGACCAGGTATGGCTCTTTCGAATTTCTTGTTATGTCGTTTGGTCTCACCAATGTACCGGAAACCTTTTGCACTCTCATGAACAAAGTCCTCCAACTATTTCTCGACGGCTCTATTGTGGTGTACTTGGACGACATTGTGGTGTACAGCACCACACTCGAGGAACATGCCCAACACCTACAGCAAGTTCTCCAAATACTACGCGACAACGAACTCTACCTCAAGGTGGAGAAGTGCTTATTTTCCCAACGAGATGTGGAGTTTCTTGGCCACAAAATAGCGAACGGAAAACTCATGATGGAGGACTTGAAAGTAAAGGCTATACTTGAATGGCAACCTCCCACCAATATACTCGAACTCCGGTCTTTCCTCAGGTTGGTGAACTATTACCGCCGCTTCATCAAAGGGTATTCGGCTAAAGCAGCACCCTTGACCGAGCTATTGAAAAAGAACCGCACGTGGCATTGGTCCAAGGAATGCCAACGCGCCTTCGGGGAGTTGAAGAAGGCTATCTCGTAACAGCCCGTCCTCGCACTTCCGAACCATACAAAGTCATTTGATGTTCAAACGGATGCCTCCGATTTTGCCATAGGCAGAGTACTCATGCAAGAAGGCCACCCTATAGCGTTCGAGAGCCGAAAGCTCAACGACACGGAACGCCGCTACACCGTGCAAGAGAAGGAGATGACAGCCATTGTCCATTGCCTACGAGTGTGGCGACACTACTTGCTTGGCTCACACTTCGTGATCTTGACGGACAACGTGGCCACGAGCTACTTCCAAACACAAAAGAAGTTGAGCCCCAAGCAAGATAGGTGGCAAGACTTTCTTACAGAATTTGATTATAGGCTCGAGTACAAGCCCAAAAAAGCCAACATTGTTGCGGATGCTCTAAGTCGCAAGGCGGAGTTGGCTACACTTAGCTTGAGCCAGCCAAAGTCCGATCTCGTCATGCGTATCAAGGAAGGCCTTCAACAAGATCTGTTGGCGAAAAACTTGTTGGGAAAGGTGTTTGAAGGAAACACGAGACGATTCTGGCAATAGGAAGGCATCCTTCTCACCAAGGAAGACCGACTATTTATGCCGAGGTGGGGAAATTTACGACGAGAGGTGATCAAGGAGTGCCATGACTCGAAGTGGGCTGTCCACCCCGGAATAGAGCGCACGACCGCACTCGTCCAAGCCTCTTACTTTTGGCCACACATGAGAGATGACTTTGAGGCCTACGTGCGGACATGTCTCGTGTGCCAACAAGACAAGGCGGATCGCCAACTTCCAGCGGGATTATTGGAGCCTTTACCAACAGCATCAAGACCATGGAAGAGTGTCACCATGGACTTTATCTCGACCTTACCCAAGTCCGAGGGGTGCGGAAGCATCATGGTGGGTAGTCGACCGCTATAGCAAGTATGCAACTTTCATCGCCGCACCAACCGATTGCAAAGCGGATGAGGCTGCCCGCCTATTCGTCAAGCACATCATCAAGCTTTGGGGAGTTCCGAAAAGCATCGTGAGTGACCGAGATCCACGCTTCACCGGATGCTTTTGGACGGAGCTCTTCAAGATGTTGGGAATTGACCTCAAGTTCTCAACAAGCTTCCATCCGCAAATGGATGGACAAATCGAGCACATCAACAGCCTACTCGAGATGTATCTTAGGCATTATGTGAGCGCTCACCAGCGAGATTGGGTCAAGTTATTGGACGTCGCACAATTCTCATACAACCTATAACGAAGCGAGGCTACGGGTAAGAGTCCATTCGAGATCATCATGGGATTTCAGCTAATGACGCCCAACGCCATAGCCTCGACCTATGAAGGAAAGAGCCCAGCAGCCCACAAACTCGCTCGCGAATGGCATGAAGAAGCGGATATCACGCGAGCATATCTCGACAAGGCCGAACGGAGAATGAAAAAGCGGGCTGACTCGAGGAGACGCCACGTCGAATACAAGGAAGGTGACCAAGTGATGGTGAAACTCCTACCCCAACAGTTCAAGACGTTGCGGAAAGTCCACAAAGGGTTAGTGAGGCAATATGAAGGGCCTTTCGAAGTAGTTCGACACGTGGGTAAAGTCTCCTACCAACTCCAACTTCCTCCAAGACTCAAGATCCACCCGATCTTCCACATAAGCTTGCTCAAGCCATACTACAGAGATGCGGGAGATCCAAGCCGAGGCGAGTCAAGACGTGCCCTAACTGCCGTTGTCACCGCATTTGACAAGGACGTGGAGTACATCCTTACAGATCGAGTAATCGAAGACGGGGCATACCGCCTTACAACGAGTACTTGGTGAAATGGAAGAACCTCCCCGAGAGCGAAGCAACATGGGAGCGCGAAGACGACCTATGGCAATTCGCGAAACATGTGCAGCTCTATTAGCACAACAACGCGACGAGGGCGCCACGAACATAGGTGGGGGAGGATTATCACGAGCTCGCTTAGCACTTAAGGTGGATACACATAGAAGTGGGGGTTAACTCATAAATGGGCCACCAAGACAACTAAACTAGCCGGGGTGCGCTTAGCAAATCACCAACCAAGGCCCAAGGTATAGAACTCTCCACATATTACACATTCACTAGAACATTCTAGGACTGACCACTTGGGTCCCCAAGCATTTTGCCACTTGTAATAGAGTTCTCTAGAATTAAGCATTCCACCCCCTATAAATAGGGGTGAGCACCCATCATTCTCATCACCACCAACACACCCACACAACACACCTAGCACACTAGCTCACAAGCTCTCTTGTACAAACACCCTTGTAATTATTCAAAGTGTGTAATACAATCATACTTGGCCATTCTACTCTTGCTTCCCTTCACATTTTCTCCAAGTGTGTGTGCTTCGCTTGTTTAGGGAGTAATCAAGGCTTACTTGACGACTCACGCAGTAAGGTCGCTCAAGTGCTGCATGGGATTTTGCTGCGCAAAACTATCACCCCATGACAAATTGCTTTGTTGAGTGGGATGATGAAGGACCCAATAGTGAAAGAATTAATACTAGGCTTGATGAGTTGATGCATTTGCCTCGATTGACTACTTTAAAAGTACATGTTCAAAATGACAATGTTTTATCAGAAGGCTTTTTCGCCACAAAGCTGGAAAGGTTTAAAATATCAGTAGGAGATTCATCATTGCTGCCTCTTGCAGCAAATGTCCTAAATTAAACGAGATTCATCATTCCAGAAAGCTGGAAAGGTTTACAATATCAGTAGGAGATTGATCTTGAGTAAATGTCCCAAATTCAAATACATATTTTCAGCATCTATGCTCGGAAGTTTTGAGCATCTCCAACACCTGGAGATTTGCCACTGCAAGGGATTGCAGGAGATCATTTCCAAGGAAGGAGCAGATGATCAAGTTCTCCCTAATTTTGTCTTTCCGCAGGTGACCGGTCTGAGACTCTTAGGCTTACCTGAACTTATAATGCTTATATCCTGGAATGAATACTTCAGAATGGCCGGCATTAAAATTATTGAAAGTGTCAGATTGTGACCAAGTAACTGTATTTGATTCGGAATTATTTAGCTTTTGCAAGAGTAGTGAGGAGGACAAACCTGATATCCCAGCACGACAGCCCCTTTTCTTGCTCGAAAAGGTATGAAACCGTTTTTATATCTTTTAATATTAAATCAAAAATTTTCATGCTATGCATGTGACAATTTTTTTAATGGTTGAGGATTTATTAAACTATAGCCTACAATGATATGCCCGCTTTTTATAACGTGAAAGAATAAAAAAGAAGTTTTTTTTCTACCATAAAAGAAATAAAACCTATTGCTTGAGTGAACAACATAATTAGTTTAAATTATCTGATTCATATAATGATCATATCTTTCCCAACTTGGAGGAACTGGGATTAGATGGAAAAGGCATCAGAATGATTTGGCATGGCGATTTCCCACGACATCTTTTTGGCGGTCTTAAAGTTCTTCAACTTGGATTTGATGCTTCCGCTGCTGGCTTTCCACTTGGTTTACTTGAGAGATTTCATCATCTGGAAGAACTCAGACTGAAGCAATGTTTATACGAGGAGATACTCTCAAATGATGGACACTCGGATCAACATGTGGGGAAGCTCGCACCAATCAAATATTTACGGCCGTCGAGACTAAATAATCTGAATCAACTGTGGAAACAAGACTCCCAAATGGACTCCATTTTTCAATATGTTGATAATGTAGTTGTAAGTTCGTGTGACAATCTGTTAATTCTGTTGCTGTCGTCGTCGGTATCTTTTCGGAATCTAAAAATTCTGGAAGTTTCCGGTTGCAAGAAGTTGACGAACTTAGTAGCTTCCTCTGCAGCAAAAAGTCAGGTGGCACTTGTAAAGATGCAGGTATTTGGATGCAGAGCAATGACACAAGTTGTAAAAAGTGAGGGAAATCAATTAGCAAGAGAAGAGATTGTTTTCAACAAATTGAAGATGTTGTCCCTGTTTAACTTAGATAGTCTCACAAGCTTCTGCTCTGGCAATTACATCTTCAAGTTTCCATCTTTAGAAGTTTTATTTGTGGTTGGTTGTCCCAAGATGAATATTTTCACTACAGGAGAATTAAGCACACCACCGAGAGTAGAAGTCATGTACAGAAACAGAGGGGCTCCATGTTGGGATGGTGACTTTAACACAACCATACAACAATTGCATAGAGTAAAGGTACGTGTGTGTGTGTGTGTGTGTACATATATATATAAAATCAGAAAATGGATGCAAAAGTAGTTGTAGTTTAATTAATTTAAATGAATTAATGAGATTTTTTTCTCTTTATCTTTTTCTAGCTGTTGGAGGGGTCATCATCTCACTCGAACACCTACTAATATAATAGGCCTCTCAGTACTTGGAGGAGTTGTGAATTTGAAGAATGAAATCCAAGTAATTAATTTTCATTTCACTTCTTTGTCGAATTATTTTGTTTCCATCTTTTTCGGATTTGCATTTCAACCTTTTCTTTTCTAACATCATTTTTATTTTTCTATGATGATATGCCCTCAACAATTTCATCGGATTATAGAATTCCATTCAATTCTTTCTGTTCTTCATTTTAAAAACAGGAGGATTGGATTACAGAATTGTGCAGCTCATCTAGATGTGATGGTGGTTAGATTTACACATGCTTTTCATGAAGGGAATTGGGTTGTGGACAAACTTGCCAATTTGGGTGCGCAAACTGCCGGTTTTTTCTGGTGCAGTGACTCTCCTTCTGACCTTTTGCCCGCGCTTCATCGTGATGCTCTTGGATTGTCGTTCTAGAGATTCTGTTAAAGCTCTGTTTTTGTTTCACTCTAGTGAGTCAAGGATGTTTTATTTTCTTAGTTTGTGCGTTTGCTGCATCCATGAATGGCTTTTTTTTAAGCTGTTATTTTCATTGGGCTCGTTCAAGAAGATTTACCAGGTCATTTCTTTTGAGAAGCTATCTCTGGGATATTTGTGTTTCCTACATTTGATCTTATGTTGTAGAACAATTTGTATTCTTAAACTAAAGATGTGTTAATTTACCATTTCTGTGAACTCCTTGTATTATATGATGTTGAGTAAATAAGAGCACCAGCTCAGCCATGCCATCATTTCCAACCGGGCATGGATCACCTCAGCCAAATGGTACGACCAGAACACTGATGATGAGTCTTCTACGAACAAAGGTTAACCAGAGATGAATATCAGTTAGAGGAATATACCGACCAGAGACAAATACCGAGTAGATACCCACTCCCCAAAAAACGGGAACACGATCTCATGAAATCACGACAATTGTGCTATGCCCAGAATCGTCTGGGGAGACACAGTGTCCCACGTTTACCCACAACATAACAGTTGGAGCCCCATCGGGAGTTGCCACTACCTGAGATAAATGGGGGTGAAAGGTAAACGAAAACGTGGCACAACGACTATAAAAGAGAAAGAAACCCAAGAAGGAGAGGGGACAGAAAAATTGAGAGAAGGGAAAACTCTACCAAATTGCATCCAGACCATTTTCAATACAAATTGTTAGCCATTTATTATCGAATCTAAATTGCACCGTTTTCCCGTAAACACCTTGTACTAACTTAAGTATCGAAGGATTTACGCCAGTAAAACCACCGGCGTCTCTGATCCACTTTTATGAACGCAGGCCTAGTGGGATAAGGAAGTATAATTCCAGCGTCAGTGGCTAGAGCGATTGTTGAAGAAAGAAGAAATTGACATCCTCACTATCGAATACATAAACGTTGGTGTAAAGACCTGGTCAGACCAAGGGCGAGCAGATTTCTGCATCAACATATGAAATAAACTTATGCTGAATGTATCAAATATTGATCATGTGTAGTGTCTATTTCCAATGGTGCTTGGGAAAGTTATTCTTTTGGTTCCTCTTTGAGTCCTGAAACTATGCTTCATCTACTGCTTGTGGGTATTCCTCATTCGAATCAAAGTCAAAGATAGAGCCATGGATCAGGTTTATTGCTGCAGGCTTCATGGGAGTTTCTTCTGAAACTGAAGATTTTCATCAGCCTCCGGAGTTAGCTGTGAGTTGGGCTTAGGGGTTGCTGCCAACGTACATTTCTGAAGCATGCTTTTATACATCATCATTTTAAATCTGTACAGGAGGGAGCAGCATTCTTCAATATTGTGCACCTTATCATTAGAACAGAAAAATAGCATCAGCATTGAAGAACTAAGGTCTAAAGGAACACAAGCATTGCGAATTTTTCACCCATCTCCTGACTGTAGTTTATCTACTCGCTGGCCAGATAGTAGCAGAGATTTTGTTTTGTTTCGGATGGGAAGATTGCTTGCAGATCCAGCTGCTATCAACTTTTGCCTTTTCCCTCGAAAGTGATAAAAGGAGAGAGCTTTTCTGCGCGCATGGTCAAGAAGTGTGGAGCAGCCTTGATGATAAAATGCTTGGGAGCTGCAGCCTTTGTCTATACGAAGGCCTTTAATCGTTAAATGTATGACAGGTTACATTTTAATCCACTTGACCAATAAACAATTTTGATGGAGATGGAGTTGATAAACAAAGTGGTATTTGTCTAACAACATTGTTGAAAAAAGTAAGCAAGCAGCACCACCAATTGTTGTTTAGTTATTTCAATATGAGAAATTCTATTAACACTCAATTACTATCACATTGAACCCGCTCTTCAATTAGATTGCTGAAAACAGTCTTTCTACAGTAATAGCAAAGTCTGCAAACCATATAAACAATTTGGCCAATCACTTCAATGAAATGCTGTTATGAGAAAATTGATCAATGTACAAAGTTCTTCCACAATGGGGAAGGATCTGAGATGTTTAGACCACAAAAAACAGAGAGAAACAGGCTGCATTTCTGCATACGATGTAATAGAATTTCATGGTATTTGATTGTTACTCTGAAAAGAAGTTAGTGGAGGAGAAATCTGTACAGAAAATAAAAAGTCCAAAGCAACAAAAGCCAGAATTATGAACAATTTATTATGAAAATGTTCAAAACCGTTGTATGATTTCAAATAGCTTCAACTGAAGGTCGCGACATAAATCAACAAACCTTACTACTGACAACACAGAGTGAATAGACTTCATGGAAGACTCGAAGAAGTAATCAAAAGAACTCACAGTTTTCCTTATGACACCAAAAATTAAAGGACAAAGCTTGACAATGCAAGATACAGCATCCAAATCTCAACCTTGACAACCAAGCATTAAAGTGTGAGCTATGTACTTGAAAAGGTAGAAGAAGCTAGACAACAAACTTAATATGAGACACGGACATCATACATCACAATGCAAGCAAGATCATTCATCACCGAACAGTAAAGCATATATAAAACATCTTATAGTAATATTGTTCCAAAATGAGGGTTTCCTAACAAATCCATGCCATTGACTCAAATTATGCTCCATCGACCATGAGTTACGGGCATATAACAGAAATGCTACAAATAACTGAGGGCAAAACCAAACACTGATTATATAGTGATGAACTTTTTTTTCTTAATAACTGAAAACAAGACGTGCCATATTTTTTTCATGGCAACCCAATAACTACATTCATCCTCACAATTGTGGGAGAAAAATATATTTATATATCTACATTCATCCTCGCATTTGAAGGAAGAAAAGGACAATGGAAAAAGAAATTAACTGTTATATCTTAATTTGCACCAAAAAATTAAAAAAAAAAGAAAAAAGAGCATAACCAAAAGTACAATTGGCCTCACAGCACTGAACTCAACTCAACTAGAAAGAACTGAATTACATAAATTATCTCTTCTTCTCATAATCTACAGAACAACAAAATGTACATTTAGATAAAGAGTCCAAGTCTTCACTCAGAGTATTTGTGTATATGCCGCTGTACTTCTACTTGATTTTGATTTTGAAAGCACAATTGATAAACACCACAACTAATGCCTAGGAACCACCATTCACTCACCCAATTATACTTTACAACTAATTGATTCTGTTCCACTCTGGTTTCACCTCATTCGCAAACAGACCCTATAACAAATACACAACACAAAACACTGAGGAAAAAAAAAGACAAATTTTTCTAATTCAACCTAGTATCTATCTATACCAAAATTTTGAAAAGAACAAAGAAAGAAGAAAAGGAAAAAGAAATTATACTTGTTTATTAGGAGTCTGGGAAGTGTTAATGAAATCCTGAGATAAGCTTTCTTTCTTGGCAACAGCATTGAAGAAACTCTCAGACCCAGAAGCCTGAACAACAGAGCCGCCGTCTTTGTTGTTATTATTTTTATTATTGTTATTATTTTGATTACTAATTTTAGTCATCAAAACGCCAACGCGTTCCAAGGCTTCACGAGCTTTCTTCCTAGCCAAGGCAGCGTCTCTGACCTTCTTCTCCGCCTCGTTCCTGGCCACGGTCACGGCCTTCGCCATAGACGACGACGCAATCTTCGCGGCGCAGAGAACCATGGCGGCCGACTTGTCGTCGATCCTCTTGGGGGACGAGGACGACATGTCGTTCATTAGGGTTATGGAGGAGGAGGGGGAGCAGAGGCGGCAGAGATAGGAGGATGGTGGTGACGTGGCGCAGTGGGAGTGGGTGAAGGAAGAGCACTGGGAGCAGGCTTGGCGCTTGGAAGGGTGAGGAGGGTTGGAATCGTAGAAGGCGAAGCAGACTGGGCAGAACGACGATGGGTGGAGCTTGAGGACGCACTTGGTGCAGAGCCTTCGGTGGATGCCACGTAAGCGGACGTTGAAGAGGAATGTGGCTACGTGGGCCCCACAATTTCCGCAGTCTCCGGTTGTTGTTGTTGGCGACGGCGGCGGAAGAGGAGGACGAGGAGTTGTTGGCGGTGGCTGATGGTTCATTTTTTTTTCCTCTTTTTTTGGGGGTGGGTTTTAGGGTTTTTGTTTGATAATTTAGGGTTTGGGAAAGATGATGATCTTTTTTGGCAATTAGAAAAGGGGAGGGTTTTTAAGTAAACGATGTCGTTTAAGCATTTAATTCTGTTGTCATTATTATGAAGAAGGGGGTTGCTATGTTACAGATTCTGTAACATACGCACCCAATGCATGCACCACACCTGTCCTGCATATGGAGAAAAAGCATCCAATTGTTTTTTGTGGTAGCTAGCTAACCAATTCAGGAGTTGGCCAAGTTGGATCTGTATGTTACAGAATCGGTAACTTAGCCAGCTCCTATGAAGAAATAAGTAAATGAGGCGTGCTGTAGGCTTGCACCTCCAAGGCAATATTCGTTGGTTTTTGCCCAAAAAATGGTGGATGAACTTTGAGCACAAATTTGGAAGGTAAGTACAATTTAAATCTCTGAATTAAAATAAAATATAAAATTAATTATTTACGAAGAGATGATGGCCTTTTATCTAATATAAGCAATTGATAAAAATATAAATATCATAATAATTTTTATTTAATGTTCTGAAATTCTTAAAATATAATTGTAACACTAGTACATTTTTAACGAGTTAGGGTTAGTGATAAATTAATAAAAATAAAAAACATTAAGTGAGAAAATGTTATTTACGGAAAAAATTGATAGTAAAGTGATATGTTAAGAAAAATTAGGTGGTAACTAATAGAACGATAATGTTTCATACTTAATTTATTGAGTTAAACATTGATCGTCTAGTCGGATTTACTTATCTTAGGTCGTACAAGTACTTGTATTGAGTTATTTTGACATATTTTTTATATTCAATATTGCTTAAGCCGATCATATTTTTTAGATTCGTCATATTTTAAGAATTTGTAATTAAACAGTTGATGCTCTAATTAGATATGCTTTGAGTTGTTGTGATTCATTTGTTTGGATTGAAGAGTGTTCATCTATCAATCTTTTATATAAGAATTTCCTTTTGAAACAAAAATTGTGGAAAAACCATTGCTAAATGTTGTTATCATTTTTACTATGGGGAAAATAGCGTTTGGAATTTCCATTTTTTCGTTTTCAATGTTTAGAACTAATTAAGCATACAGATCTTGATTGACTTGGGTGACAACTTCCCTCCTTATCTTTAAATTCTAGCTATTGCATTATTAGAGCATCTCCAAAAGACTATAAATTTTACTCTTCAAATATCTATTTGCTTACCTATGTGGCAAATAGAAGAGTAAAAAAAATAATATTCTCCAAAAAACTCTTCAAATAGAAATAACTTAATATTATTTTAATCAAATAATTATTTTTTTAAAGAAAAAGTCAATAACAATTAAAGCACTTCTCTCTTTTTCTCCAATGGAAAGTAATAAAGTATAAATTGAAGAGGGAGAAATCAACTCTCTAAAATTTGAAGAGAGAGAATTATTTCTTATTTGAAGAATCTTAATTGGAATGTCTTTTGAAATCTTAAATATTGAGATGGCTCTTCAAATAATTAATAAAATCTTATTTGAAGAGTCTTTTGGAGATGCTCTTAGACTTTAATAATAATGCCTTTTTTTTTTGGAATTAATATGCCTAATTGTATTATATATTATGTCAATTAAATATACAAACTAATCAGTTTATTTAGTGAATTCAAAACAAAATTTTGTTTTTCTATTTTGAAAATAAAATAGACAATTCTCTTTTTCATTAAAATATATTTTTTATTCCCTTCGACATCAATCCCGAATCTTGATGAATCCGTTCAATAAATTCTTGCACCATTATGATTGATAAATTTCATGTGTGTGTGACAAAAATGTTACTGAACGGACGCGCCCAAACAACACGATGCGCTTTGCATTTGTAAACTTTATTAACTGTCAAATCTATTTACGTGAAATGAGCACCCCCACCTCAAAAATTTATGAGTTTCCAGAGAAGCCAAAATAATTTGGAACAAAAAGAAAAAGAAATGTTCAGGATACTGCTAAAACATGCTTTCACATTTTGTCAACAAACAACCAGAAAAGCAGAATTAAATATGTGGATTCAAAAAAGAATAACAGATAAAAGAACTACCCTTCCACTAACTCTATCCTAACAAGTAGTTACTGTTATTTCGAGTTTTGACAGTACCTAGTACACGTTTTCACAAGTCTTGTAGTTCCTTCAAAACGGTTGTTAGATTGTACAGATTGCCATAACCCTGGTGGCCGTTTGATGCAAATATTTCCCCTATTATACAAAAATCAATTAGCCGAAAAACAACGGCAACAAAATTTGAAAGCCAAAGCAGAAACAGGAAAATAAAGCAGTATCACTGCATCTAATTGTGTCCCCTAAAATGTTTGCGGGTGTGAAATTTTATCATTTGAGGCTTTTCAGCTATCCAATCATGCAGGTTATCGAAAAATCAGTAACTAGGCAGGCATACACTCGCAGTTTGGGTCATCTATCAACATATTGACAAGTCGATCGAAACTGATAAAGCCTAAATGTAAGAGATGCATCAGGAAGCTATAACAGCTAGTACATGAGTT
Source organism: Citrus trifoliata (assembly GCA_018350135.1). NCBI lineage: Eukaryota > Viridiplantae > Streptophyta > Magnoliopsida > Sapindales > Rutaceae > Citrus > Citrus trifoliata. The sequence continues at coordinate 18,354,423 of CM031389.1, read as the reverse complement.
CCTCCTATACATATGTTATGACAGATTCATCTATATAACTAGTGATTATTTTACATGCTAACGTAAACCAGAGGTTTGAGCACGAATCTTACATAAATATTCAGCGTCTGACACTCTACAAGGTCTCTTTGCAAGTGGATTTATTGTGTCCCAGACCCTTGCATTTGCTGCACTGGAGTTGACGCTTCATCACATCTTGGGTACCAATTTTCTTGGTAGTAGGTCGGCCAGGCGGACGGCGAGTGGGAGGAGGGGTTACAGTAACTGCAAGCTGAGAAGAATCTTTCATCGCAGGCCTATCAAAATCTGGATAGGATTTATTGACTCTGAATATGTTGATCTGTAGCTCTCAGTCATAAAGTATCTAGAACAATAATCATACGGGCTACACCCAATACAGCTAAGGACAGCAATAGCATGGCAGCATGGTAAACCAGTAAGTTGCCACCCTTTGCAACTACAATCCCAGTGATCAATATCAACCACTTCAATAGAGTCACCACGAACCTCAAATGTTCTCCCAGCTGACAATAGCACTTGCAGGGAACGGACCTTCAAGCTCTCCTTTTCTAGCTTTTCTTCCATGGATGGTGTTAATCTTGTCAGCCACTGGTTGGAATCTGTTCGCCTTGTGTATATTAACTCCATAATCTTACCCCGTATCACATCAACCATCTGTGTTATTGGCAATTCATTGGCATCTGACGCCCAGCTGTAGAACAGCTCTCCAAAATTTGACGTCATATGGTTATATCTTGCACCCTGGAAGAATGCATTTGCCCAATTCTGGTACTCACTCTGTAGGATCCAATTGTACGCTTCCAAAGAAATACTTTTGATGCTTTCAATGCTCCTTTCGAATTCTTCAGGTGTTGCAGCATATGCAGCAGCGTAAAAATCCTCAATCATGAGCCGCTTCACTTCATGAGAAAACTGCCCCTTCAAGTCTTTTACAAGTTGTTCGGTCAAGTATCGTAGGCAATAACCATGGAATGAACCCTTAAATATCTCAGCTATAGACTCTCTTAGACCTTTCTGTTTGTCCGCCACAAATGTTATGGGACAAGTTGCTGTTGATAATGCAGACTTCAATTGCAACAAAAACCAATGCCAGTCATCATTAGTTTCTGCATCTACTACAGCAAAAGCAACAGGAAACACTCCATCATCCCCATCTGCAGCTGTTGCAGCCAACAAAGTACCTTGATATTTTGACTTTAAAGGTACACTATCCAGGAAAAGGAGAGGCCGGCAACCTTGAATAAAGCCGTACAATGATGCATGGAATGAGACAAAGAGACGATGGAAACTTGAGTCCTCCTTAGTGGTGAAAGTTGCAAGGACTACCAGGATTGGTCTCCATTATCCTCTCACAGAAAAGGGGTAGCTGATTATATGCCTCTTTGTAAGAGCCTTGAAGCTGCTCCTTCGCTATTTCTTTCCCACGCCAGGCCTGAAAGTAGTTTAGTTGGATCCCATATTCCTGTTTGATATCATTGACAATATCTTTGGGCTTGTAGTTAGGGAAAACTTTCAGCTTCTCCTTAATAATACTAGCCACCCAACTCCTAGTTGCCTGATTCCCATTAGTCACAACAGCCCCTTCGCATGTATGTGTTGGATTCATCTTCTTGATACAAATTAGTTGAGTAGTTGACAGTCTCGATGCATGAATTCTCCAAGGACAACCTTCTGCTTTGCATTTAACAGTCACACGATGACTATCATTCTTTTTATACTTGAAAGCAAATTGATGTGCAATGGCATATTTGCGTAGCAGTTCACGGAACTCATGAACACTGCTGAAACGTTGGCCTACACCTGTGATAGTATTCTGCCACTGCTGAGCAGTTTTAACATGCTTCTCATCATTGGAACCAGTAAGAGGAAGAATGGGCGATATTTCATCTGGGAGATCGATCTGTGTGTCATCAATGTTCATATCAATATGGTTGGTATCAACTACGTCATCCAGAGATGCACCAAGTGGGATGATGTTACCATCGACCATGTCGTCAACAACATCAACCGGAGGCACTGATTCTGACAGAGTTGTTCTACTCGATCTGCAAAATCAAGGATTACCAGACTTATAGCAACTGATCCAAGCATGATTCAAAATGTCAGCTTAGACATAGAGAAAACTACCTACTGGCAGGCATGTTCGAGACATCAGGCTCTACAATTTCTTCCAGTATGACAAATACATCGGTAGTGACAGAATCCCCATTAAATTTAATCATCCGCTGCAGGTCCTTATCGTTGGATATTGTTATGAGAGTTTTCTTGTTACCTGGGAGGAAGTACTTGAGCGAAATCGCATTAAAACTACAGTTAAACATCTCAGCTACTTCTGTCTTAAAATCATTGAACTTCATTTGCTCATCAACATCAATGGCATGCGCATCACCACCCTTATATGACAATGAACCATCCTTGTCAGTCTCAAATTCACCACCCAACTGACAAATCGCTATAATCTTGTCCCCAGCCATGACCTGGCAAAGTCAAACTGAATATAAGAAACTGTACTAAATCAATGGAAAAGAGAAAGAACAGAGCAAACGATTTCTAGTACTATGAACTGGAATTTATCGAAAGAGAAATAGTGAAAGGAAAGGAAAAGAAAACATGAACTGGAACACTTTACATTGCACGCAGCAGAACCGAAGTTAACCCAATCCCACTCTGTGCTAAATTTAAGCGAAATGATTCAAATTTTAGACAAATCTCAAATTTGCTAATCTCAATAGACATGTCCCAAGAAAACAATTGATCAAATTGCTTGAGCCTAATGAAACTGACTATTTGGCTAACTGTATACTTAAAAAAAAAAAAATCTCCTTTCCATTCCAATTTCCAAGCCCTGAATTTTCCCAGCAACCAAAGAAAGGAAAAGAAAAAAATCAAAATCTCCCCCCCAAAAAAAAAGCCGGAAAAAAAGAAACCCAAAACACACAACTAATCAGATAAAGTTCACGGTTACGAAAGTCAAAAACAAATAGGAACCCTAAGTCAAAATAAACATGAAACCCCAGAAATTGGCGAAGTGGGTACTTACCTTTTCATAAAACTGAAGTAGAGATGCCTCAAAAACTTCAAATTTCGTAGTAATAATTGGTCCCTCACCATTCACCAAATCACACAAAACCCTAAACTAGAAACACAGAAGGAGAGGAGAAAAAGAAAGAGAGACGGTTATTTTTTCTATTTAATTTTTAATGTTTTTAGCAAAATTAGGTTATTATTTACTATTTTCGTAAATATGACTGGATTACGTACCAATCATGGCTGTGCCACGTCATCATGATCTTAGGGTTTTGGCTGGGCTCGCCACGTAGATTGAATGGATTTTAGCGGGACCCATGTTAGCGGTGGGTTCCTTTACTAAAGATTTTCTTTTTTTAATTACCAAATTTAAAGAATCCCATTTTGAAACCAATTCCACTCTAATTGGAATGACCTGAAATTTTCTAAGGTTTTTTAGACTGTTAAGTGTCATCCATTGATTGATTTCAAAAATTATAATAATTAATAATAAAATTAATTAATATCATTTACAGGACAATGAACGTTAAACATAATAATAATATTATTGTTATTATTATTATCTTATGTTGTCAATTGGTGCTGTGAATATTCGATAAACAGAAGTGAATTCGAGACATTCATAATTTGGATTGAATCCAGTCCGCTAGATGATTAAGGCAAAAAGCACTCATGTTCATAACTTAGAAACCACTGTAACCATCTCAACTCAGCTAGAATAAAATATCCATGCAAACAACTTGATACAACACATATGTTCAGTTCAAATCAAACAAAACAGCCCAGTTCAGAATAGTGGTTAGAAACCCCAAAATTACAAAAAAAAAGAAGAAGTTATTATCACTTCATTATTTCAACAATTGTAAAAAATCAAATGACTACGAAAAGTATTATCATTTTACTATTATAACTTTACAAAACCTTTCATTTTATTATTTTTTTTATTATGACTATTAATTGACCAGTTAGTTGACTAATAAAAGGTTAACTTTATCCTTTATGCTAAAATACACAAATAAAAATATCAAATAATAGACATAAAATTATTGTTATGCTCCTAAATTGTTAAATAATAGTCTTAACCATCAATTTATGAATAACCTGAGTTTATTATAACTATAAAGTAATAAATTAACAAGAATAACACCGAATATTTTTGTTAAAGAAACACACAATCTAATAATTTATTCTTTAAAAAAAAGACTAAGTAATCAAATAATGGTTTTGACCAAAAAAAAATAGTAAAGTAAAAGATTGTGCAAAGATATAGTAGTAAAATGATAGAGAATAATACTTCTTGTAGTCATTTGATATTTTACGATTCTTGAAGAAATAAAACGATAAAAATCCCAAAAAAAATTGGAAAATTTCTGCATTCAAGTTCGAGCTCCAATCACTTCAGTTGGTGCTTCAGGCATGGGCTCAGCAGCTGCCCTCTCCATCTTCACACCAACATCCGCAGAATAAATCCCCCTATGAACCTACAGAAAGAAAACAACATAACAGTCGGTAAAAGGTAATTGACACACAAGCATTCAAGTGTAGACAAATAACGAACATGAAATATATCAATCAATGGTGAAAATAAATGATATGAATTTGTCACGTAAAATGAACTAAAATGCCACTTCTGAATAACGAAAGAGGTCCTTTAAGGCTCTTGAGAAGCTTATGCAAGGACTAGTGCAGCCAACCTAGGAGTTCTGTTGTTAGAGGCCCCGGGAAAAAGTAAAATAGTCAAGAATTTTGTGTTAATTAGATATTGAGAAAATCCAAACAAGTTATATCTGAACATACATGCATGATCCAAGCAGTATCTCTCGATTTACATTTCAATGGATTTTCACACCAACTAAATCAGAAGCAGATACCAAGGGAGCGTAGAGATATAGAGAGACAGAGAGAGAGAAAAAGGACAAACCTCCATCAACTTTCTAGTTTCCAAGATCAAACTTGGGATGTTTCAGGATCTTAACTTTGCAAATAAACAGATTTTGTGAGGGCTATTTGCTTAAGGTTGCCTTCTCGATCTCTCTTCCTTTCGATCATTTCAGTAATGAACTTTTAAGCTGAACCCATAAGATCACAGGACACTGCCCGAGAAACCATGATCTCCCTCCTCTTGCAACGAATCTTAAAAAAAAAAAGGACTCCGTAAACATTGTATCAATAAAAAGTAAGAAATGGTTGAAAAGATATTAATTCATACTTGTAAAATTAGTTATAGCCACTAAATGGAAAATATATAAGTACTAATTGAATTGAACAACATTATACTTCATAGCAATTACCTGTCTAATCTGGCTGTCTGTGCATGGTAAGCCCTCCTAACCTGGTTTGGAAGTCTCTTGGTGAATCCAATGCAGAACAACCTCAATGGGAAGTTGTCAGTGGTCTGGACATCCACATAAGCTTCAATCAAGTTATGCCACTTCCCAACCAAAGACCTCAGCTTGTCTGTAGTGAAATCCATGCCCCAAATAATTCAAAAGAAACAGTGAAAATTGCTAACATGCCATGAGCAGAGTGAAAATTTGTGAAAGCAAACAAAACATTTCCCATCCATTAAACCATATCCAGAAGTTAGTCAAAATATTCTTCCCTTCGACGGAGTCAAAACATTCTTCTCTTGGACATCTTCAGCTCTCAATCTGATTTTCCTGTAGGCATGCTCTTCATTGCCAACGTCACCTAGTGATATCTGTGTTTGAGTCTTTCTCATGCAATCTGTTAAAAAGACTTGAGCAATTAAAATGTATGAATAAACATATATCTATGATTTCCATGAAGTATAATCTAGTTGGTTGGCCTCATGCTTCACACTGAAGAACACCACCGCTGCATGTATAAAACAAGTACATATGTCAAAAGGTAAAAGAATTTAAACTACATACATAAGCCAACAAATATCCAAAAAAATTTTAATTCTACTCTACATACGTGGACAAGCCATTAAATCAACTCCTTACTAAAGGCAATTTCAAAATGCAGATAAGTAACATCTTTCCACCATAGACATTTTGTTGGTGAAGGCATCAATAAGTATGAGAAACTGGCCGGGGCCGGGGGGGGGAGGAAGTCTAACAACAACAAATGCAAATTAAAATTCAAAAGGAAGACTGACCATAAGATTCATTACATTGCTTTCATGTTACATATCACACATTTACAGCGAGACAGGATCTACGATACAACTGCCCAACCTAAAACCCTATCATAAACTAAAATACACCACATACATTCTTGGATTTCCTATGAATGAAGATTAATACAAAATTGGGACAACTCAGGAAATGGTAACTAAAAAACTCGCCCACCAGAAGAAAGGAGAGAACAGATTAGACATTGGCATATTAAAAGAGCCTGACATGACTGACTATTTTGCCAGCACCAAACAATCACCGCTCTGACCACTCATGCTGTCAATCTTCTCTATTAAATCATTTTTCCAGCAATTGCAAATAACCGCCTCCTCATGGAAACCAAATTACCAATTGAAATGAGATTTGATGAATTACTTCTTCCATTGTTTACAGACTTTCACCATTCTCTGTCGGGGCCTGTCATAACCACCCGTGCCCAACGGGAAGTCATTAACGCCAGTGGCTAATGAGGAGGTAGTCGCCAGATTCTGTTGGCTTCCCAATTGGAAAGGATTGGCTCCTGCCGAAGGGGTTGAACCGAACACAAAGCTAGATGGAGGTGACATGGCTTGCTGACCAAAAGCTGAAACGGCAGGTGTAAAGTTAAATGTGGAACCAAATACTGAAGTATTAGGGCTTTGCAAACAGGCACCTGACACATTGCTCATAGTACCACTGCTTGGGCTAATTGAGTTGGCTTCTGATGATGAAGTAGAAAAAATTAATCCCAATGAAGGAACTGAACCAAATGGTTTTGCCATAGAAGTTGAAAAACCAAATATTGAACAGCTAGCGGAAGAGGTCGTATTTGCACCCAGCCCAGATGTAGCTTTAACATTTTCCTCATCATTGGAACCAACAATAGGAAGAATGGGCGATATTTCAGCTGGGAGATTGATCTTTGTATCATCAATGTTCACATCAATACGGTTGGAATCGACTTCGACATCAATAGCCGCACCAAGTGGGATGATGTTACCATCGACCATGTCTTCAACAACATTAACCGGAGACACTGCTTCTGACTGAGTTGTTCTGCTTGATCTGTAAAATCAAGGATTACCAAGCTTATAGCGACTGATCCAAATATGATTCAAAATGTCAGCCCAGACATAGAGAAAACTACCTACTGGCAGGCATGTTCGAGACATCACGCTCGACAATTTCTTCCAATATGACAAAAACATTGGTAGTGACAGAATCCCGGTTAAATTTAATCATCCTCTGCAGGTCCTTATCATTGGAGATTGTTATTAGAGTTTTCTTGTTACCTGGGAGGAAGTCCTTGAGCGAAACCGTATTAAAACTGCAGTTAAACATCTCAGCTTAAAATCATTGAACTTCATTTGGTCATCAACATCAATGGCATGCGCGTCACCAGCCTTACATGACAATGAACCATCCTCGCCAGTCTCAAATTCACCAGCCAACTGACAAATTGCTATAATCTTGTTCCCCGCCATGACCTGGGAAAGTCAAACTGAATATAAGAAACTGTAGTACTAAACCAACCGAAAAGCAAAAGAACAAAGCTAATGATTTCTAAACCATTGCAGTTAATAAAAATTTCATAGAATCTACCAAAGGAGCGAAAAAGGCAAGTAAAAGAAAAGAAAACATGAATTGAAACACTTTTCGTTGCTTACAACAGAACTGAAGATAAACAAAATCACACTTTTTGCTTAAATTAAGTGAAAATTACAACTTTAGACAAATATCAAATTTGCTAATCTCGATACATATGTCCCAAGAAAACAACCCCTAAGCCCAATGAAACTGATTATTAGGCTAACTGTAACGCATAAAAAAATTAAAGAAATTGTCATTACTTAAAAACAACGCATTACACAGCCTAAAGTTCAGTCAATATTCCTATTTCAACACTTATTAAAAAAAAAGGACTTCTCCTTTCCATTCCAATCTCTAAATCTTCCCAGCGGCAAAACAGAGAGAAAAAAAAAAAAAAAACTCAAAACCAACATTGGAAAACAGAGAAAATAAATAGACCTGCAAAACCCAGAAGAATTTTCACAAAACATGCCCAAAACACACAACTAGTCAAATAAAGTTCAAACCTTTATTGGCTAAAAAGGTAAAAAGCAGATAGAAACCCTGAGTCAAAATTAACATGAAACCCTAGAAATTAACGAAGTGGGTAATTACCTTTTCATAAAAGTGAAGTAAAGATGCCTCAAAACTTCAAAATTTCGTAGTACTAGTTGGGCTCTCAACATTCACACGAAACCGCTACAACAAGAAAGAAACAGACAGAGAATAGGGAGCTGGCTACGGTACAGATTCTGTAACATACAGACCAGGTTAGCCAGCCCCAAGGGTGCTATTTCCTTGCTTTGTTTCCACTGTTCTACATATAGGGACACGTGGAGTACATGGAGTGGAAATGTATATTACAGAATCTGTAACATAGACTTCTCCAACAGAACAGAGAGTTATTTCCCCGCGTAAATATGACTATTGACTAGATTGCCTACCAATCATGTACGTGCCACTTCATCATAATTTTAGTGTTTTTGGGTGGGGCTTAGATGCCACGTCAGATTGAAGTAGATTTTGTTCGGACCCATGTTAGCAGACAAAAGATCCTTGGTGGTCTCAAACATTTGGGTTTCTTTTCCTAAAGATGGTTGAAACACACTCTCTAAAAATACTTGAAAATTTTCCATTAAATTGTGGGTTTCTTTTCCTAAAGATTTTTTTTTTTTCAATTACAAAATCTGAAAATTTCTATTTTGAAGACAATTCCTATCTAATCATTTGTTTTCTTTTATTAAAGTAATTTGAGAAAGTGATATTCCAAAGGAAAAAAAAAACATTGGGAAAGTAGTGCAATATTGTGTATGAATTTTTTTATTTGTTCATATTTATATATTTAGCTTAGCGGTCCGACTATGGTGCAATTGTGGTACCATACCACAGTTACTTTCAGCCGTTAAATCTAACTTATGGTAACATTGTAGTTGAATCTAACGGCAGAATGCAATTGTAGTATAATACCACAGTTGCACCATAATTTTGTCCTTAGCTTAGAAATGTTTGTAAAAGTAAAATATAAGAAAATTAGATTATGTTTCAAAATAACTAGTACTCATCAAATCGTGTTTAAAAAACCAATAAAAAATGAATCAAATGTAGGAGCATCGTTTTTCTTGGTTGAATTTAGGAGTAATATACTATCAAAATCTTTATATTCATAAGTGAAGTGACGTCTATTAATTAATGGTGAAATGAATTAATAAGTAATTCTATAATGAGCTCCACAATATAAATGAATTAATAACAAAATGTCGACATATTCTTTACTACCTCTGGCATTTTTCCAATTTTGATAGGCCAAATTAACAAGTAGAGTGTGATTTATTACGGACAATGTGAAAGCATCAATTTGCTTATCATATCAACGTAGTGAACAAAAAATTTACTACTTCTAAATTATTTTAATAAGCTACCACAACCAAATTATGTGCAAGGGTATTAGTGGATTCAATTGATAAACCCATTTGCATTATACCTTTAACAAAATTTAAACTAAATCTACTCTTGAGTCATTAAACATATATTTGTAAAACATAAACAAAAGTGAACTTTAAACATTTTTAAAATTTGAATGACATAAATATTAGTGAGATAGCCACTTTTAGCCGCAGTTATTTCGACCAAAACGAAATGAGAAATGCATCTTTAATTTGAAGAAATTTTGGATAATGTCATGAATCTAGTCCACTAGAATAAGGCAATAATAAAACATATGTTCTTACCATAGAAACAACAGTAACCATCTCAGCTAGAATATTTAAAATATGCAAACAACTTGAAACATTCATGTATGATGAGTTCATAACAAACAAAACTGCCCAGATCAGAATAGTAGTGAAAAACAAAACTAGAAAAATTTCTTCATTCACGTTCAAGCTCCAATCACTTCAGTTGGTGCTTCAGGCATGGGCTCATCAGCTGGCCTATCCACCTTCACACCAACATCTTCCGAGTAATCACCGTGAACCTACAGAAAATATCACATCACAATTGGTAAAGGGTATTTTGAGACACATGCACAGACAAGCGGAGACAACGAACAATCACTAAATATCAATCAATGCTGAAAACATATGATAGAATTTGCGCTTAATTAAACACCAATAAAATGCAAAAGATATATCTTGACATGCATACATGATCCAAGCAGTATCTCCATCCACAGTTCGATAGATTATCACACTAACTAAATCAGGAGCAGACACCATGGGGGAGGAGGGATAGAGAAAGAGAGGCCAAACCTCCATCAATTTTCCAAGATCAAACTTGGGAGCTTTCAGGATCTTCACTTTGCGAATGAACACATTTTGTAAGGGATATATGCTTGAGGTTGCCTTCTCAATCTCTCTTCCAATCACTTCGGCAATGAACTTTTCGACCAAGCTCTTAAGATCACAAGATGCTGCCTGAGCAACCATGATCTCCCTCATCTTGCGGCGAATCTGTCAAATCAGAAGATTAAAAAAAATTGTGTCAATAAAAATTAGATTTTTTTTTCATTGAAAAATATGAGATATTGTCGAACTCAAATACTAAATAAAATAGAGAAGACACTATTGTAACATTAGTACAGATAATTTAGATAGAAAGCAAACAAGTACAAACTGATCAACGTTACACCTCATATCATCGATTACCTGTCTAATCTGGCTGGTCTGTGCATAGCAAGTCCTCTTAACCTGGTTTGGAAGTCTCTTGGTGAATCCAATGCAGAACAATCTCAATGTGAAGTTATCAGTGGTCTTGACATCCACATAAGCTTCAATCAAGGTATGCCACTTCCTAACCAAAGACCTCAGCTTGTCTGTAGTGAAACTCATGCCCTAAATAATTCAAAAGAAACGGTGAAAAACGTTAACATGTCACTAGCAGAGTGAAAATTTGTGGAAGCAAACAAAACTTTTCCCATCCATGTCCCATTCATTAAAGCATACCCAGAAGTTAGTCAACACATTCTTCCCTTGGACATCTTCAGCTCTCAGTCTGATCTTCCTGTAAGCGTGCTCTTCTTCGTTGAGAAGATCACCTAGTGATACCTCAAACACTCTGTGTTTGAGTCCTTCTGATGCAATCTGTTAAAAAGACTCAAGCAATTAAAATGTGTATATGTATGTGTGTGTGTGTGTGTAGAGTATGCATCCACAAAAGATATCCTAGTTGGTTGGCCTCATGCAGCGACACACTGAAGTACACCAACCATGCATGTGAAGAGCAAATACATATGTCCAAAATAAAACAATTTAATCTTCATGTCATGCACAAACAAATATCCAAGAAAATTTTACTTCTACTCCTCTTCAAGCCTACGGACACAAGCCATTGAATCAACTCCGTACTATAGTACAATACCAATATATCTGAGTAAACAACATATTCCATCAATGGATTAAAGGAGAAAGGAGCATCACCATTAGTCATTCATCATGAAGAACCAACTTACGCCACATATGAAATCAAACATCAACTAAGCAAGTCAATATTACCAAACCTATATCTGTGTGATCTCGTGTATTCCAATCTTACAAATAAAAGCATTTAATCTACATGTGATGCACAAACAGGTATCCAATAAAATTTTAGTCCAACTCCTCTACGAGCCTACATACACAAGCGCTCTAGTATAATACCAATAAATCTGAGTAAACAACATATCCCATTCACAGATGTAAAGAGAAAGGAGCATCATCATTGGTCATTCATTATCAAGAACTAACTTAGGCCATCATATCAAATCAAATAATGAAATTGCAAGTTAAAAAACAAAAATAAAATTTCTACTAAAATACCTTGGTACCCTGAGTCCGGGTAACAAGAGTCTTGCCAACATTTCTGACGCGGAAACAAGATGGAGCCTTGATATCATACCAGTCCTTCTTGGCAAACGGATCAGAACTATTACAGAAACAGAACAGGGCACAACAAAAACGAAAACTTTATCACAACAACACAACGGATCTACTAAAACACAAAATAGGTTTGGTTCATTTCATGTAATAAACAGGAAAAAAAACTCACGCCTTCTTCTTGCCTCCTTTCTTCCCCTTTGAAATCCTCTTGTTCTTCCTATACAAAACCAAAACAAAATGAAATCAGCAAAAGCGAGAGAACACATCATCACATTATGTGAAGATGAAGAGACGGTGAAATTGGGAGGTGAGTATAGGGTTTTACCCGACGGCCATGTTTGTGCAGCTGCTGCTCAGGAGACGGCTCCGCTGCTACCTAGTCCTAGCTCGTTCGTTTTGAGTGAAGAGACCTCAACGCCAAAAACCCTAGCTGTATATATATATATTATTATTATCACCCCATCTGGGTCCAATCCAAAACCCTAGCTTTTATTAATAAATACTGCGCGTAGTGTAGAGATTGCTAAGGCCCAATAGGCCTGTGGTTGGACTAGCAAGGCCCATCCTTGGCTAGGCCCATTTGTAATTTTTTTTACTTTTTCATTTTTTAATTATAAATGATTTATTATTATGTTGGATGCATAGACTCAACATCATTTGCTCCATCTAATCCTTACTAGAAAATACCCTACCTCATAATGTTAGATTACATTACAATGGTAAAATTATTCTTTTGGTAACAAATTCGAACTAAGTTATTGACAAGATGTTAGAATGGTAAATTTTAAATGTTTCCATTACTTTAGAAATTTTGTCAAGCGGAAAATTGGAAAATTGGCAATTTCCCTCCTTTATGTTGCTTTAAAATAAAAATGATGGAGCCATAGCTCATAGCTCATTTCATCAGCCTAACTGTATTGAGTGAAGGTCATTTTACTTGTAACTGTATATGAGTTTGGACTTTAGTGTCATAGTCAAAAGGAGAAATTATCAATCATCCACGTCTATTCTGTTATAAAAAATATTATAAAAATTTAAATAAAAAAATAAAAATATCCTTACAAAATAACTATTAATATAATTTGTATTTATAAATAATAATAATAATAATATTATTATTATTTATTTAAGGACAAATACATATATAACCTTCTCCTTTTGATTTAATTTTTCCTCTCAAAACTAATTTTTCCACTCAAACCATCAACTAGGTGGTAATTTAGACTCTTTGTTTCCCCAAATTTAAAAATACCATTTTGGAAACAATTCCATTCCAATCTAATCATTTGTTTTCATTTTAAATAAAAGTAATTTGAGAAAGTGATCCATTCTTGTGTATAAAGTTTTTTTGTTTCTCTGTTGATACTTTCTTATTTATCATGGCCTTTAAAATACACACACACACACATATATATATAATATAATATAAGAAATTTTAGATTGTGGGTCAAAATAATTAGCGTGCGTCCAGTTTAGCAGTAGGGGTACACTAAATAGTTATTAGTATCTTAATCTTTATAATCCAAACTCCGGTGACACTCATAAATTGATGCTGAGAATGGAGGAGCTCTCATGCAGTCCAACTAGCAAAAGAAAACAGTCTCTGGCTCACTGCCCCAGTGCTCTTCTCTTATACATTACATTAAATCACATTAAATTACATTCTGCAATTTGTTTCTCTAATCAATCTAGGGTGGTCATGGTACCTAAACCATGTCCAATGAGGCCATTTAAGCTTTCCAGGGAGAGTCAAATAGCCATTATTTGTCAGCACTCGGAAGATTGTTACTGCCCGACATTCAACTACAGAGAAACATAAAAGTATATAGGTAAGAAATCAGCTCATGAGACGCTATAGCATAAGAGTATATAGGTAAGAATGCAGCTCATGAGACGCTATAAATTAACAACTACAGCAAAATTTGGATCACAACTAACATAGTCAATCATACAGACAGTACCAAATAAGCCTTTTTTTCCGAGAACACCACGAAACAACTTATTTCCATATTATTGCTGATTAATATAAGCTATTTATAACTATTCTATGTCCGATGACTGAACAGGTGGAAATGCAAACATACAAAAAATTACTAACTCATACAATCATAATCACTGCAAACCAAAATGCATATTTTTAGCACTAAAGCAAGAATTACTGCATTAGTTTTGTTCAGTTTTCCACAATATCACAAAGGAAAAAAAAAGCTGGCTCCAAAACTTCAGTGTCTTAAAGATTCTCTCAGTGATGGTAATCGGCTAGAAATTGAGAGATAGAAACGAAAATACTGTTAGAGACATAAAAGAACCATTATCTTCTTTATTGAAGGAACTTCTATTAAATTTGCTAAAAATGGTTTGACATTAGACTTCGGACATACGAGCCAACACAGAATAATGATTGATGAAAGAACTCACAATTTTGCCTACAAAAAGTCTTTTTGACATGGTAATCATAAATGGCAAGTCAGGAAATGATACTTCTATTATATTTACTGTAAATCTGACTTAGTAATTTACCCTCATGTTAAGCTTCAAGTCTCAGTGAAGGTAAAAATATTTCTATGATTATTCGCAAAGCGTATCATGTTCTGTTCTTTGCAGGCCATGTGTCTCGGTTTGGTCACGACAATCTATTTAGCAAACAAAGAGATACTCACTTTACATGTCTCAAATAGGACGGGATCTATGATAACAGCTTCACTTTTCTAAGCATTTCTTTATAAGGAATAATATTAGTGTATTAACTGAAGAAGAAAAAAAGCGTTACATCTGAACTTGAGGACCAGTTTTCCAGAGGATCGTCAACGACTCAATGGAAAAAACAAAAGTCTTCCAATGAGATTCAAGTATAATTGTAACTAACAAAACATGCATGCACTGATGACAATAAATTTGCAAGAAGATAGTTCTTAATTATTGAATCAAGGCATAAAACAAAATTTAAAAAATTGGTGAACATGATTAACAGTGGGAAAATAATCAGTCTTCAAATTTTAAGCCTCTAAGACATTTTCTTAATGAACATGATGTGGTTTCCAACCTGTTGTTCATTTAAAGTTAAATTCTCTTTTCAAAGAAAACTATAAATTCTACTTTAAATTGGAGTTAAAAGTTGCAATGTGCCAAGGACAAAAGAACCTTTTCCTTTTTAACAGAGCAGTTATCCTAAAAATCCTCTAAATTTGGTTTGAAAATATATTTGAGACAAGCAACCTAACATGGAACAATAATACAAACATCTGAAATGATAATTTACCCTCATAATTGTTTCCTAATTCAATGAAAGCAATAATATTGCTAAATTGTTCATTAAGTCTTTGATGGCCTAATCTTTGCAGGGAGGGTCTTCGGGTTTCACCGTGAGTAAATATGTCCCGCAAAGAAAAGATACTACTTGCAGTTTGTATATATCTCAACTTGTGCAGGTTTTATGGCAAGGCCTTCACTTTCCCAGTATAAATTTGACTAACAAAATGCACATGCATTACCGCTAATAAATTTGAGGGAAGATGGTTCCAAACTAACTGAATCAAGGCATACAACTAGTGAGGATATAGGAAGCAGAAATAACTTATGAACACTTCGAAAGATGAACTACAACTAAGAAGAAATGACTTAATTTGCTGCCAACATTTTAACATAATTAGTAAGCTATATGAGTGCTAAGAGGTCTGCAAAATAATTAATACAATCGTTTAAATCTCAAACCTCTGCCTCCTACACTTTCTCTGTATTAAGAAGAAACAGTACTCTACATAATATGAGGGTGCTAACTAGTTAACTCACTAAAATCTCTTGGGTTGTTAGGAGAAATCTGGGATTTGAACCCAACTCACATGGTGAAAAGGGATTTGGTTACCAGGCAAGCTGTCCTCAAAAAATAAAAAAACTCTACATAGTTTAACACTCACTAGTTTGATGAAATGGAATAATGAGAACACCAAAAAAGTAATATTTTTTATCACAGGTCGCTGCTTCATAATTGCAGTTATCCAAGATACATGAATTACCAAAAACCAACAGGCATTCGAAAATAGATCCAAGCTAAAATAGCCAATGAAATGTTCTAATCACTGAATCTAAAACATACCTCGTCACTATGAGAGAAGTTCACAAGTGAACTTATCATTAACAAGTTGGTTAATTGCATCTCTGAACCTGTAGTAATCATCTGGCTTGTTATAAACTTGATGAGAAATTCGAGCATATCCTGTAACTGGGTTAACCACTCCATCACCCGGTGCCCGATAATAGATAGGTACTTCAACAGAAAAATTATTCCTCAAGTGGGTTCTCAACTTTAAAGCAACAGAATCACTAGAAATACCCAAACTAGCAGGTAACCCAACCATGATCATGCTCGAACACATCTCCGGAGGAGACCCAAGATGAGTTCCCCACGCTTTGGCCAACATTTCCCCCATCTCAACAACTGCTTTATGATTCCTTTTCTTGATTCCTTCAATTCCCCCTTCAAATCTGTTAACAAACTCCAAAACTTTAGGAACCACTAATTGGGCACTATAATCTCTAGTTCCAATCCAAGCACTCTCTATAGCCAATCCATTCCCGTACTCATGAGACACCACAGGGTGATGCAAATCATCAATTTCACTTGATTTCCTGCAATACAAAAACGCTGCCGCAGGTGGGCAAAAAAACCACTTGTGCAAATTACTAGTATAAAAATCAGCCCCAATTTCTTTCATGTCAACATCAACACATCCAATCCCATGTGCAGCATCAACAAAAACTTTATCGACACCCTCTTCCCGACAGATTTTGACCAATTCTTTAACAGGAATCACAACACTAGGCATAGATGTCACGTGATCAATCACAGCCAGTCTAACTTTCCTACCATTGACTTTCCCTCTTTCTAAAGCTCTCCTAAACTCACTAATAATCTCACTAACTGAATTAACAGGAAATGGTAACTCAACTTCAATAACATACCCGCCAGCACGCGTAACATAAGCTTCCACAGATTTTTTCACAGCACCATAAGCATAATGAAGCATAACAGCAGCATCACCTTTGTTAAACTTCCCTTGAATAAAGTCCCAAGCAACACTCTGCAACACAATGGCGGCAGCGGTGGTGGCATTATCAACAATTGATATTTCATCAACATGGTCAGCATTGACCAAGTCTTTGATCACAAGTCTTGATTGCAAAATCCCTTCTTTCAGCCCATTGAAGTAAAAGTCGTCAGGTTGTTTGAGGAACTCGAGTTGCCACTTCTGCTGTGCTGACATAACACTCTTTGGGCAGCAACCAAAGCTTCCATTATTGATTCTCGCTATGTTTTGCACATGGTGAGAGAATTCAGATTCGAGTTCAGTGTCTGAAATCAAAGTTGGTGAAAGTTTCGGCTTTTTGGGCAAGTGGGTATCGGATATTTTAGCGTCACATCCATTAATATCCATGTTGTGGCGGTTGTGATGACAAGAAGACATGGAAGAAAAATGGGGATTTTGGTTTAGGGTTGGAAGCTGGGCTTGAAGGGAGGTTGTGATGATGGGTGTGAAGAGAGAGGAAGTACAGAGCGTGAGAGAGATTGTGGATTGGTGACATATCGAGGGAAACAATTACCAATTAATTACTTTTATTTCCCAAATTTATTGTCATTTAAAGTCATGTCATGAGTTACAATATTAGTCAGATCTAGTTGCCATTATTTTTTTTTAATGGAATTGAATTGAATTGGATTGAGACTTGATTTCGCATAATTTTTATCACCAACTTAACTTTATTGGATAAACCTATGGAAAATAGTACACCAAAAAAATAAATAAAGCACAAACCTTGTTTACATGACAAGAAGCTCATTGAATTTGTCATCTAAGAGAAAGTAATACAATAATATATTTTCTTTTAAATATATATAATCATGTGGGGTCCTAAAAATCATAACATATCGGTGATAAGTTTTGATAAACTTATGATCAATAAGTTTAAGTACAACAATACTTTTTAAAATTAAATTAATCAAATTTAATTTCCTTTACAAAAATTATTGGTCAAATGCAGTGTCTACAGTTATTAATATTCATATGAACTATGATGAGATGATGCTTTACAAACCCTATATGAAAATGTAGAAAGAAAATAACTGGAGCAAAGTTCATGCTTTACAGCTTCACGGAATGAAAATGAAAATAATAGTAATATAATGGGCTTGAGATGATGAAGATGATGATGAAATTGTATTTACGGTTTCAATCGCAATATTGCATTATAAAATTTAGTTTAGAAATGTGAGGAATTCTTAAAGAAAGTTTATGTGATATTTTGATATATTTCAATTCAACCCACTAACTAAAAGTTGTTTTATTTTTGCCCCGCAACATGTAGGAATTATTCCTATGTCAAGCTTAAAAAATAGAAATCTTCCTTCAAGAGTGTTTTCTCTCTAGAGGAGAGAACATCGGATGGAAGCAAAACTTGGACTTTTATGGCCCGAGAAACTGCCCACTAGTTGGGCGTCTTTCTTCATTTTATTTTCTCTCCTTTCCTTCCAACAAAAATCCATTCTTGAATATGGTTTAAAAGTTTTCAGTTGAGTCTGGTAGGTGGGAGAGTGTTCTATCCGAAGAGGTGGGAGAGTTTTTATTAGAAATAAGAGTGGATAGTTAAGCTAGGGAGAGAAATCAAGTGGTTTGGGTGGGTGCACTTCATTAAAGACTTTATAGCTTTCTTAAAAGAATGGAAACAGACGATTTAATTAAGAAGTGCAGTGCCATAACGCTTGAAGAAGAAGACGACGACAAGGTTATTTTTGGGGGTAAAATGAAGGAAAAAGGAGCTAAAATTGCAGCAGACTGCTTAGTAGGCAAAATCCTTACTACCAGGAGCACCAGTTATGAAGGTGTAAGGGCAGCATTACAACAGGCTTGGCGTCCAGCAGGGGTAGTTAAAATTGAAAGCTTGCGGAATAAAATCTTTATGTTCAAGTTTTCCTTAGAAGAAGACAAGCGAAGAGTGCTCACAGGAGGACCATGGCATTATGATCGTGCCCTTATTGTGCTCCAGGAACCAAATGGTATAGGTAATGTAACAGAACATCCATTTTCACATGTCTCTTTTTGGGTACAGCTGCATAATGTACCTCTGATGTGTATGGATAGTAGTACAATTCGTGAAATTGGCTCTAAAATTGGGAAGGTAGAGGATGTAGCAACGGATGCCACTGGAGATTGCTTTGGCGCATATGTCCGAGTCAGAATTTCAATAGATATTACAAAGCGACTAAAGAAGATTATCAAGATTCAGCAAGAAGATGGGAGAGAAATCCCAATTGGCGTGATTTATGAGAAATTACCAGATTATTGCTTTTGTTGCGGCATTATTGGGCATCAGTACAGAGAGTGTGCAAAATATGGGGGACAACCGAAAGAGGAGATGGCATACGGGGCTTGGTTAAAAGCAGCCCCATTGATAGACCGAATGAGAAGGCAGAGGAATAAAGAGACGGAAAACAGGGAGCAAAGAAGATCACAACAAGAAGCGGTGGAATCAGAGAACACAAGCACCCATAATCCCAAACACCCAAACCCGACAAGTGAAAATGGGGCAGGGTCAACCCAGAACCAGGAAGAAGAAAGTAGCCTGCAAATGGGATTGAAACACATGGCAGAGGGGCATGGGGAAACATTAATGATTCAGGGGCAGGAACCGAAAGGGCGTCAAGCTGACAACAAATGTCAGGTTGGTGTAGCAGAAGAAAAGGAAGCTCCTAAAATCTCGAGTCCAAGAGCGGGAAACCAAAATGGAAAAGAAAATGTGGAGGGAAAGGTGTTGACGAGGCTCTCTGAAATGGCTCCAACAACAAACCAGCCCAATGCCATAGAGGAAGCCCAAATGAGTTCGGATGGTAATGTGGTGAATAATGAGTCATGTCCAAAAAAGCCTAAGGGTAAATGGAGGAGACTGAAGGATCAAGCCCGAACTTCGAATAAGATGAAGAGTAACCAAACAGAGCACAGCAACGTCAAGCGGACAAGCTGCGACACATGGATGACAAACCCAAAAAACAAGACACTAAGGCTGGAAAGTCTAACTGAAGGCATTCCAACTCAAGCCCCAGAAAATACTCCCTCAGCTAATATCAAGCTAAGGGGGGATAATGCAGTAATGGAAATCGTGGATATGATGGAGGTCACAGTAAAAGAGATATCGGCGGAGGCTGGATACCAGCCTCGCCGGAAACAATGAAAATAATAAGTTGGAATGTCCGGGGTTTGGGGAATACCCGGACATTCTTAGCCGTTAAGGACATTCTCCGTGAGCACAAGCCTCATATTCTTTTTGTTTGTGAAACGAAGATGAAGCAGGTGCAGATGTCTAAAGTGGGGAAATCTCTAGGGTTTGATAATTGTCTTAGTGTAGGAAGAAATGGATTGGGGGGTGGGTTGGCTCTGCTTTGGAATCATGAAAGTGATATCAACATTGTTTCATACAGCAATCATCATATAGATGCTGTGGTTAATGAGGTGAATGGGAAGAAATGGAGGTGCACTGGCATATATGGCCACCCGGAATCAATGCAAAAAAGGCATACGTGGACGTTACTAAGGAGGCTAGCCGGTTTATTCAACTATCCTTGGTTATGCTTTGGCGATTTCAACGAAATTCTGAACTTGAATGAGAAGCTAGGGGGCAAAGATAGATGCTTGAATATGGTAGCTGATTTTAGAGAAGCAGTCAATGATTGTAGCTTGGTAGATTTAGGATGTAAGGGGCACCCATTTACGTGGTCCAACAAGCGATATGGACCCCATTTGGTTGAAGAAAGGCTGGATAGGTTTTTCGGGAGTAAGGACTGGGAGCAATCCTCTTATGAGCTTAGTGTTTCCAATCTGAATTCTTGGTGCTCAGACCATAGCCCCGTTATGCTGGAAACGCAAAAGAGGACACGGCTCACTTGGCATAAGAAGAATTCCCGTCGAAGATTCCACTATGAGGATATGTGGAGTCCATATGAAACTTGTAAGAGTATTGTGCAGCATGAGTGGATGAACTGTAGAAGCTGGAGGGACGGAGACCCCATTAATTCTTTCAAGAAAGCAGCTAATAATTCAATGGCCCAGCTGCTGGTTTGGAGCAAGAAGGAATTTCATGGCAGAAAAGAGAAGTTGAATCAGCTGAAGAGTAAACTATCAAGTATGAAAGGCCAATTTAAGCAATTTGAGGAAGTGAATGAAATTAGAAGGACGGAACAACAGATTGAGAAGCTGCTGTCGGATGACGAAGTGTACTGGAAGCAAAGATCTCGAGCCGACTGGTTGAAAGAAGGTGATAAAAACACGAAATTTTTTCACTTAAAGGCGTCATCCCGAAAAAGGAAGAATCACATATGGGGGATCAAAAATTCGCAGGATGAATGGATTGATGATAATGAGAAGATCGAAAAGGTTTTCTGTGAATATTTTGAAGATCTTTTTGCAACATCCAGCCCTTCGGAGATGCACATAGAGGCTGCCCTTGAAGGAGTGAAACCGAAAGTTGATTCGGAGACGAATAACCACCTGAACATGCCTTTTACAGCGGAGGAAGTAGCAACTTCACTATCCCAGATGTGCCCAACAAAAGCTCCGGGACCCGATGGACTGCCAGCTGCCTTTTTTCAGAAGCACTGGAGCTCGGTAAAACAAGGGGTTACCTCTACCTGCCTCCACATTCTGAATGAAAGAGGTACAATTACTCCGCTTAACCATACATACATTGCTTTGATCCCAAAAATTACCAAACCACAAAAAGTGTCAGATTTCAGACCAATAAGCCTTTGTAATGTCATTTATAGGATCGTAGCCAAAACAATTGCAAATAGACTAAAGCTTATCCTCCATCGAGTTATATCTCCAACTCAAAGTGCTTTTGTTCCTAATCGCTTGATTACGGATAATGTTATAGTAGGTTATGAGTGTTTGCATAAGATAAGACATAGTAAGGGGAAAAAACATGGGCTAGTGGCACTCAAACTAGACATTAGTAAGGCTTATGATAGAGTGGAGTGGGACTTTTTGAAGCACACAATGTTGAAACTAGGCTTTTCTAGTAATTGGGTGGATTTAATCATGCAGTGTATTACTACAGCTTCTTTTTCAGTTGTCATTAATGGAATAGCCACAGGGACTATTCAGCCTCAGAGGGGGCTCAGGCAGGGGTGTCCCTTATCCCCTTACCTATTTCTAATGTGTGCTGAGGCTTTCACAAGTTTGCTGGAGCAGGCTGAACGACAACAGCTTCTCCATGGGATTCAGTTCGGCAAAGGCGTGAGAATTTCCCACTTATTGTTTGCGGATGACAGCCTAATCTTTACTAGAGCAACAATAGAAGATTGCAATCATTTAAAAGCCTTATTTGAGTGCTATGGCAAGGCCTCCGGTCAGATTTTTAATTTTGACAAATCATCTATGTTCTTTAGTGGCAGCACAAAAAATGAACAGATTTCAGCCATTAAAGATATTTTCCAGTTGCAAGTGGTGTCTCGACATGAGAAGTACTTAGGCCTTCCATCAATGGTTGGGAGGATGACAAAGAGCTTCTTTAAGGAGACCAAGCTCAAGGTTTTGAACAAAATAAGCAGCTGGCAACATAAGCATTTCTCAAGTGGAGGCAAGGAGGTGCTAATTAAAGCCGTAGCACAAGCAATCCCATCTTATGCCATGAGTGTGTTTAAAATTCCCATAGGGATTTGTGAGGATATCCAAAGAGCAGTGGCCAAATTCTGGTGGGGAGCTGATCGGCAGAAAAAAGGTATTCACTGGGCGAAATGGGAAAGAATGAGTTATGCAAAGGCGAGAGGTGGATTGGGGTTCCGAGACTTATCAAGTTTCAATCAAGCCTTAGTTGCTAAACAAGGGTGGCGAATTATGCAGTCCCCAAGCTCGCTGGTGGCAAAAGTCTTGAAAGCTAGGTATTTTAAGCACGATGATTTCATGAATGCCAAATTGGGGTCAAAACCATCTTTTATATGGAGAAGTGTGTTGTGGGGGAGGCAAGTGATCCAAAAAGGGTCTAGGTGGCGAATTGGCAATGGAGAAAATGTAAAGGTGTACAAGAGTAACTGGATACCCAGACCCTCAACCTTCAGGCCAATTTCAGCCCCAACAATGGCTCCAGACACTATAGTGGCAGAGCTAATTGACAGCGAGCATCATTGGAAAGAAACACTGATATGTGATCACTTTAGAGCAGAAGATGCAAAAATTATCTCTCAAATCCCGCTGCCGAGAATGCCACATGATGATCAGCTGATATGGCACTACGATAAAAGGGGCCAATATTCTGTCAAAAGCGGCTACCAAGTGGCTATGAAGATGAAGTTCCCAGACAAGCCAAGTTGCTCCACCAGGTCCCAATGGAATGTTATCTGGAAACTTTCAATACCAGAAAAGATTAAAATTTTTTTGTGGAGAGCAGCTAATGACTTGTTGCCAACAGCTGGAAACTTATGGAAGAGGAGAATTCTACAGGAGTCAACCTGCCAAATCTGTTGCTGCAAGATGGAATCTATTTCTCATGCTCTGTTAGGGTGCAAAATGGCAAAAAAGATCTGGCAAGCTTCTCAAATAACAGTTGGTTCACAAGGGGAGCATAACCAAGACATAATTGGGTTATTACAAGCATTGCCTCAACAGAATGCCAATATAGAAGGGACTTTTGTGGCTGCATTACTTTGGGCTATTTGGAATGCGAGAAACAAATGGTTGTTTGAAGGCAAAAAAGAGAATCCAACTAGAGCAGTGGCCCGGGCAGAATCTGTTGTAGAGTCATACAGGAAAGTCAAACAGCCTGAAACAATTTACCTTGCAAGCCAGAGGGCAGGGGAGCAGAAACAGTGGTGACCTCCCCCAAGAGACTGGCTAAAAATTAATGTGGATGCTGCGGTGGATGTTGAGAAACAAGTGACAGGCCTTGGGGTGGTGATCAAAGATACGGATGGCAAGTGTAAAGCTGCTGCTGTGAAAATCTCTAAGTTTTTTGGAAGTGTAGTAATGGCTGAAGCTGCAGCCATGGAGTGGGGTTTGCAGGTTGCATCAAGTATAGGAGTTACTAATGGAATTGTTGAATCTGACTCTTTAGAAGTTGTTGAGCTCGTTAACAAGAAGTCAAGTAATATGTCTGAAGTTTTTTGGGTGATCTCTGAAATTCTGGAAAAGCAGAAGACTTTTCAGAATTTCAAAGCTCAACATGTCCTTAGAACTTGGAATGGTACAGCTCATGCTTTGGCTAAATTAGCCCTGCAAAGGAACGAAACTGTAATTTGGTTGGATGCATTTCCACCAGACATTATGTTCATTCTTTCCAGTTAATTTTAATGAAAGGTATACTTTCTTTTAAAAAAAAAAAGCTTAAAAAATAGAAATGTTCGTGAGCCACTCGACCGAATGGTGAGCTGTTTTAGAGTGCGGGTACTTAATTTCTCTCTCAATCAAAGAATAATTGAGTGAAGATAATTTATAATTTTTCTTAAATATTAGTGAGAGTAAAAAAATTTAAACAATGTTTCATAAATTTTAATATAAATTAGTAACACAGTAGTTGTCTGATGTAAAATATCTCATTTAATAAGATTTAATGTAAAATAGTAGTCCGATAATTATTTGATTATAAATATCAGTAATTATGTAATTGTGTTATCAGTATAAAATATATATATAGTCTCATTCTCTCATGCGGACACCTTCATTTTTTTATGTAAACGCATTGTTGAATCATGCAGTTTAATAGAGTTAGTGCAGATATGTTATTAAACCAATTAATTTTATAATACTGCTAAAAATTGACTCTATTAAATTAGACGGTTGAATAATATATTCGCATTAAAAAAATTAAAGACAAAGATTCATATCATTTTCAATCGTTCTCAGCGCACGACATTTATGTACATAAAATGATCTTATCTTTAATTTTATTGTCAAATCTTATCCTTAAGTTTCTCTCACAAATTGCATTGTAATTACCTTTAGTGAAAAATGGGTAGGTAGGTTACATTAGGATATTAAATAATCTCAATTATGGACCATACTGCATTCATATTAAGGAAAAAAATTAAGGATAGTGACGTGGCATTGGCATATTATATATGTGTTACATTGTTAATTGCTTGGAGTTTACTTCGTTCCAACTTATAATATTTCTTTTGCCAACATTTATCGGCATAAACAGTACTAAAACTCTTGTAACTTGTGTAATTTTTGTGGGATTATGCCGACTCCTTATGTTGATCTCTGATCTTTTATTTTTTTTGTTTTCTTTTCTTTTTAAAGACGATGAGAAACCTTACCACTAAACACTAATGATTATTTTTATTATTATTTGAACTTAGGTAATTGTATGGCCAGCTATGTTATGCTTCAAGGACAATTTTTGACCTTAGCTAAATAAAATATTACAAAACAAAAAAATTTCATGCATAAAAATACTTATAAATTATTATTGTCAATTAAACAGTAGAGAAAAAATTTATACAATACAAACACTCTAATTGACTTAATTTTGAGAGTTAAAAGTCAACTAACAACACAAAGTCAAACCATTTCAATGCTTCAAAATACGAATTATGATGATAATTAAACAAAGTTTCCTCTATACAAGAAGTGGCAACATCGCGAACATGGGAAACATTCAGAATTCAGAAAGGTGCCTCTTTTTGGTATTTCTAGCGCTTTTACAATTTTTCCCTTAACCATTCAATTCTTGAAAGGCTACGTTAAGGTTTATTAAAAAAATAAATAAATTTTGACCACACCTTAAAATAAAAATTATACACGATCAAATCAAATCAATAAAGAAGGTTAAATAAGTTAAGATTATGGGAGAATTTTAATCTCAATATGTTACAAATATAAAGTCATTTTTATTAATAATAATCATTTACTTGTTATAAGACATGATCTCATTAATTTGCCTCTTGAGAATGAAAATTTGAACACGTGCACGAATAGCTCTCATGGAGCACAACAAACAAGCCAAGAAAAAAAAAAGAAATAATGTTTGCTCTTCTTATTTCTCTGATAAACTACGTTATAGTATTATATATACATACATTTATAGGCATTATCCAGTTTGTTTCTCTACTCATTTATGGTGTTCATAGTTACTACTGAAACAAGAGATGGCCAAGGGCCACACCGAGATCAAAGGAAGGCTTGTGTGGGCTCATGCCATGCTATATCCACCATATGCATCGTGTCATGCTGTATAGTGCTGTTTCTAATTTTTTTTTTTTTTTTTTGCTTAGGTCTAAGCTCAGTCGCCGTACTGTACCGCGTGTCTTGGGCTATTCCTAAGAAAAAAGCAAGACAAGTCTTTTTTTTTTTTTTTAAGAGAACAGACCAAGCTAGTAGCCTTTTTTTTTTAAGTCCATGTATCTTTTTTGTGTTTATCTGTTTTTAGTTAATTTTAATAGAATCAGAAAGTTTAAAAATTAAATCTATATTCAATAATAATAAATTAATAATAATAAGATAATGTAATACTAATTATTAAGTTGGATCACACGATATTAGAATTCTTTTTTAATACTTAAGGACGACAACAACAACAATAATAAATTTGTCTTAAAAGTTAATTTAATTGTTAACTTAGACTTACGTAGATCGTAGATCGTAGTCCATTATAACATTAATACATACATTTTATAAAATTATGATATTTATAATTTTATTTATTAAAATCATGATATTATCTATTCATTTAATAAATTATAAACATAAAACAATTAGATTATTTTTTTTTCAAAACTAAGAATCAAATAAATTTGAAAACTTAAGCTAATAAAATATACTACAAGATTCAATTTTAAGTTATTTGTAAAATAATAAAATTTTAAGTTTATTTTTATTAAAAAGTGAACGTACTAATTGCAGGCCTTTCCACATAGTATTTTTTTCTCATCTCTAATTGCACTGTGCTTTTAAGACCCACGTACCTAAAATTCTTAACTTAATCTAACTTATGTGCATGTTGTACTGTGCCACGTTACGTGCCTAAGTGCTTATTCTGTATGGACATGTATCATGTCCGTGTCGTGCAACTCGGTCCTTTGGCCATCTCTACTTGAAACCATGTCAAAGGAGGCCATGTATGCCTTCCACTCCAGGGAGTGACAAATTAACCTTATTTGTAAGTATGCGGAAGATTGCTGCTGCCCATCCTTCAACTATTGAGAAACAGAGAAGTACATAGTTAAGAAACAACTTATGAGAAGTAGATTCACAAGTACCGCAAAATATTGGACCACGGAATCATTATCTTCTTTATTGAGGGAATTTCTAAGATACTTGCTAAAAGTTGTTTGACCATAGACCTGGAACATACGAACCAACCCGGGGCCATGACAATGCTCTACACGATAGAAAGTGCTCACAATATTGCCAATCAAATCTTATTGACATCATGTGCTTATATCTGAAAATAATAATTTACTCTTGTTCTTGGTTCCAAATTAATGAAAGCAATAATATTGCTAATTGCTCATAAAGCCTCTGATGGCTTGATCTTTGCACCGTCGGTCTTGGGGTTTGACCGTGAGTAAGGTATGTTTGGGATTTGCTTTGATTCTCAATTAATCAATTCTAAATTATATTTCATAATAATCAGCTTTCTAAATAAATTCATAACATATTTAGTAAACTTAGATTATGAAATAATTTCTTTTCATATATAATTACTAAAATGCCAAATTTTGTTAAAATTTTTTTAATTAAGTTTCAAATAATTATTAGTAAATAATTACAAAAAATATAATAGTTAATATTTTTATTAACAAATAAGAACATGTTAATAAATAAAAATATTTTTTTATTAAATTAGTACAAATATTTAATAATTTAAAAAAGTAGATTTCTGTCACCGGCGTTAACATTGTCGGCGACACTAATTGTTGACATATGCTCCGAAAATTGGTAACATAGGATCGAGAATCTTGTGATCTACTCAATGGTAGAATTTTCTTCGGCAACGGAGGCTTGGTGAAGGAGCATGCACCATCCAAGTGTGCATGAGAATCACGAGGTTGCCGTTCAGTGGCGGCTTCTCATGGTGTAAAACCACTTGATTATAGGTCGGGGTTTGCAGGTCTATCAGATGGTGACGGCAACTCAACTTCATTCACCGTCATATGATAGCTGCATTGTGCATTCCATCCAATTCTGTACCACCGACGGTTCCATCTTCGTTGTGTTCAGTGAATAATTTCGAATCTAAACATCTGGGCAGTGTCAATTAAAGAGTCTGGAGGAAATTACTGGCAACAACAGTACTAATGTTTTGTTTTTCAATTAAAAATTTTAAATATAAATAAATTAACTTATTTTTGTATAGGGCATATTTGGAATATGATTGAAAGAAGAGGATAATTTAGGTACAATATCTTAGAAAATCAAATTCTAAAAAGAATCTGATTTTCGAAAAGTGCTCCCGTGACTTTTAATGTTTAATACAAAAATAGATTATTTGAGAATCACATTTTCAAATAATCAATTTTAAAATGTGTTTACCAAACAATTTTTTAGATGTTAGCTTATTTGACAATCTAAACCAATCGCAAACATCCTCAGTATCTCTGCAGGAAATGAATAGATACAATTTGCATTTTTATATCGAAAATAAATCTGAGGGAATAGCTAGCGTTCTAAATAACTGAATCAAATTAGCATAGAACTTGCGAGGAACTAGGAAGCAAAAGGAACTTATGAACACTTCCAAAGATTAATCACCTAGCATTTTTTTCACACAATTAATGACCTTCATGAATGCTAAGAGATCCGCATGCAGCTCAAATCACATATACCTCAAACCTCTGCCGCATATTCTTTCTAGTCCTATATTAGGAAGAAACAGTACTCTACAAAGCAAGTGGGTGCCAACAAGCTAGTTAACTCAGTAAAATTTCTTGGGTTGTTACCAGACGTACATCTGGGGTTTGAGACACCACAGGGTGATGCAAATCATCAGTTTCATCTGATTTCCTACAATGCAAAAACGCTGCACCACTTGTTCAAAGTACTAGTTTAAAAATCAGCCGCAATTTTCTTTCATGTCAACGTCAACACACCCAATCCCGTGTGCACCATCAACAAATACTTTATGGACACCCTCTTCCGGACAAATCTTGATCAATTCTTTGACAGGAATAAGAACACCTGCAGGAACAGATGTCACATGATCAATCATAGTCAATCTGACTTTCCTACCATTGGTTTTCCCTCTTTGTAAAGCTTTCCGAAACTCACTGACAATCTCACTATCAGAATTGACAGGAAATGGTAACTGAGCTTCAATAACATACCCGCCTGCAAGCGTAACATATGCTTCGAGAGATTTTTTCACAGCGCCATAAGCATATTGAAGCATAACAGCATCATCATCTGAAATCAAAGTTGGCGAAAGTTCGGGCTTTTCGGGCAAGTAGGTATTGGACATTTTAGTATCAGCTGCATTAGTAT
Organism: Citrus trifoliata; assembly: GCA_018350135.1. NCBI lineage: Eukaryota > Viridiplantae > Streptophyta > Magnoliopsida > Sapindales > Rutaceae > Citrus > Citrus trifoliata. Next base: position 18,324,870 of record CM031389.1, on the reverse strand, counting down.
TCACGCTGTGGTTGTTGTGATGATAAAAGAGGACAAATAGGTTAGAATTTATAGATGAGTGATTCAAAAGTATACGTATAGAAATCAATCATAATCTATATATATTTAGTCAGGCAGGTAAGCTCATGCTTAGTCCTATTTGGAAATCCATTTTATCTAGATCTATAGAGAAGGCGAGTGGATGATATGTGAAGGATTCCTCACTAGAAATCATCTGGAACTCCCCTAGATCTATTCTACTATATAACAGCACAAATATATCTGTTGCCACTAATATTGAAAGGATATCCAATTATATAATTGGGAGGAGAAAATTCATTGATTCTCCCAAAGGCTGAGACTTGAACTTGTGCCTTGAAATCGAGAGCAAAAATTCATTAGTATCGAGCCAAAGGCTCAGTGACTATCGACTAATTAACTTATTTTGATTAATTTTTGGGATAGTACCTAAAATTTGAAGTTCAAACCTTACTTAAATAATAAAAGCATATTGGATTTGTCATTGAGCAATATGATTGTTTTAAACTTATTTAATAAAAATACTAAAAATTACCAATACAAAGTCAGTTTTTAGTTATAAAAACCGGCTTTCCTAAAACCCAGGTGCTAACTGCTAAATTCAAGCTTTCTTAGATGCTTGAACTATATATATATATATCTGATTAATAATAGCAAAAGGATAATGTTTTTCTAAATATAATCATATCTTGCGTCCCAAAAGCTATAAATATAATATTTGAGCAAGGGATATCAAGGGAAAAAAAATTCTCGTACACGGTCAGCATTTCCAAAAACATGAGTATATGCAAATGTTGAAACCACTGAAAAGGATACAAGAGTCTCATTTTATATCTTTCGTCCTCAAATATGAGAATCATTTTATGTTTTCAATTTAATCACAAGGGATAAAATTGCTGAAAAAGGCAAAAAGATTAAAAGTGAGAGATGCATTTTATGGTAATACAAACTTAGGGAAGGAAGGAAGTCAGTCCTTTCTTGTTAGATTTACAGTTACAAAAACTAAAATAAGCATGCTTATACACAGAGAGCCTTCTTAATGATGATTAATGACATTACAACACATCTGACAGCAAACTGATGCTTATACAAACAACAATTGCTCTTCTTCATCCATGATACATTCTATTTAGAAAAACAAAAAGCTGAGTGAGATAATGCCTGGTCACTTATTTAATATATTGAATCCTTGTTGCATGGGCATACGCTTTACTATTTTGTCTAAGCAGAGATAACATCAGGAAAGAGTGAATCTGCATAAAAGTCATACAAACTGCATGAAGATGTGATATAATGGAGTCTGCAAAGAACCCAGAATCATTTTTGGTGTTTGGTAACTTCTTTTAAAAATTACTTTTGATAAAATCATTCCATCTTACAATAGATTTTGAAAAGTAGATAAGGAATAACTTTTAAAATTTGATTTTAATAATTACTTTTATAATTAATACAATTCCATATATATATATATATCCTTATATATATTATAGAAATCCAAAATTATCCTCATTAATTAGGAAATAAAATGATTAATTCTAAAGAGATCATCATCATCATCATCATCATCATCGCTTATATTAATAAAATGAAATAAAAAAATTTAATACTATATAATATTTATTTTAATTATCAATTATTAAATATACACAATAAAAAATATTTTATATACATGTTTAAATAAATTTTATTCCAAATTATGTCTAGTTTTTAGTAAATTATATTCTTACAATAGTTTTAATAGTAAGATTTACCAAATATATATGACTGGTTTTAAAATTTACAGTACTTTTAAAATTAAAGGCTTTATATGTATATGTTTTTAATTATGAATTTCCTAACTAAAAAAGTTGGTTTAATAATAATTTTGTTTAGCAAGGTTATATTAGGTATTTAAGTTGATTAGTAAAGTAAAATTTAAATTTTTGCAATTTAAGAATGAGTTTATTAGTAGGTGGGTTTAATACGTGATTTAGTGGTTCAAATAGCCTCCCCCTTCAGAAAATGCTTCTTTTTTTTTTTTTTGGAATTTCAAGTGCTTTTACAACTTTGCTCTTAAGTATGTTGGAATATTTTATAGTGGCCCACGTGTCACATTATTAAATTAATAATTTAGAATTTAAATAGTAAAATAAATTATGGGTTGAAATCTTATTTGTTAATTGGAAAAAACTAACTGCCCACTTTAAAGGAAAGTTGGAATTATAGTTTTATTAAAATTAATCATCTCTCCACTCAATATAAAAAATAGATATTACGTTAATTTTCTCTCCATCAGAAGTGAGTCACTCTAAGGGGGTAAAGAGAGATAATCAATTTTGGTAATATTTAATTCTTTGTAGTGAGATTTGATAAAAAAAAATTGGTATGGATCAAAATATGTTTTCTCTCAATTATGGTGATGTGAAAATCATGATATTCTATAATTTTAGGAGTAAAGAGAGAGAAATCAATTTTACTAATCTTTAATTCTTTGCAATGAGATTTGATCAAGAAAATTGCTATGAATCAAAATATGTTTCCTCTCAATTATGATGATGTGAAAATCATGATATTCTATAATCTTATGGATTAAACTTGATGCAAATTAGGGTTTATTTGCTTTATGGGAATTGTAAAAATTTCAACAATTAGTTTCTCAGTGTATTTAAGAATTTATGATTTTCCATTAAAATCTATAAAAGCTCTCATATTTTCAATAGTCCTTAAAGATATGTGCCAATTTGAATTATTATTCTACATATACATAACGTAGAAAGAAAATCATTGGCATAGGAATTTTTGTATCTATTATTTTGTTATAAAACAGTAAAGAACAAAAAAAACAAAAAAATTGCTGGCAGCGCAAAAGGGCGAAATTAGATTTTCTTTTGGATTTTTTCATTGACACCCTAAGGTTTCTTTGGTTTATGCTCTTATCCAAAGTTTATAATTTTACTACATTTAAGTCCAACAGAATTGGCAATGTTATGTGCAGGCAGAAGTTTTGGAGTAAATTGCATGTGAAATTTCATTTTAGTCCCTAATTTTTTATTTGATTATATTATAGATATGATTGATTAGGTTTAGTATGATAAATCCACTAATTTTATGTGCATCAAGCTTTATAACTTTGTTATCATAATTTTAAACGCTTCCGCTCATTAATTAATAATCTCTGAAATTTCTTAATGTTCCAATTTTAATGTTTGAAATTTCAGTTGATATTTGTGGTTTTATTTATTTATTTATTTATTAAGGAAAATACTTTGTTACAAATATTTAATTTGACACTCATATTATGATAATTGTTAGTCACCAAAGTGGCCAAATTAGAACGTTTTCACAGATGTCAAATTAAATTCAATTTCAAATACTCATAATTACTATGATGCTTATTATTTAATGAAATAATGATTTTGCTTATGGGTATATTGAAATTCATAGATTATAAAATATTTAGGAATCACCCAAAGGTTGATTAACTAATTTTATAATCGATAATCATGATTGTGGGTAATTAGTATACTTGATTAGATATGTTTAGTATATCCAAAGATAGCTTGCAAGTCTAGTTAATGTGCATTTGATTACTAATTATGTGAAATTAAAGTTAAGCATCAATTATGTTTATTGTAGTGTATTATTGTATCACCCAAAGGTGAACTTCAATATGTGCTTAAAGTTTATGTGAATTTATTTGAATCTATATTATATGTTTAAGTTCAAAGCATTAATGTATGAGCATCTATTTATATTTGCAGCATTTGTGCCTGTTGTTTTTCATTCACAAGCTTTGTTTGTTGTTACATTCAATGACTTTAATTACCCAGATTGGTCTGAGCAAGTCCAATTTCACTTAGGTGTTCTGGATCTTGACTTAGCACTATTAACTAAAAGACCAACTATTATTACTGATGAAAGCAATGCTGAAGAGAGATCTTTCCATAAGACTTAAGAGAGATCAAACAGACTAAGCCTAATGTTTATGTAGATGACAATTGCTAACAACATTAAGTCTACAATTCCGAAAACTGAAGGTGCTAAGGAATATATGGAATTTGTAAAAGAGTGTTCTCAGTCTGAATTTGTTGATAAATCCCTTGTTGGGGGGCGTTAATGGGAATGTTGACTACATGCAAGTTTGATGCTAGTTTTCTTCCTTAGTTGTCACCTATTGATAAAGATGATTTTCACACAGCTTTCACCAACCTCAATTCGGTTTCATTATCTTCAAGCTAACAAAAGGGACCATATCATTATAACATTTTACAATTGAATTTAAACTCTAAAAGCACTTATGTAAGATTTGATGTAGTGCAGAAACGATACTAAATATCATTCTAGCGTACATTCTTGAAACTCAAGAAACAATAATTCTCAAAGAGAGAAAAGTCCAATTAACAACAAAAATAAACACAAAATGAATAATATAAAATGTTATTGATAAAAGTGTGAAGCCGAAGTTAGTTATATTCTGTTATGAACTTGCTTAGGTGGCTGATGAGCTGGAGTTAGTGGGGTCTAAAAGAATAACTAGTTATTCATAACGGCTTGGTTCTGTTAGTGGAAACACACGTGTGAAAAGCAATATAATTGTGTTGTTTTCTGAAGCTCAAAGCATATGCTTTTACTGCTGCGTTACAGGGAGAAAAATGTTAAGCTTTGTGAGGTTTTTAATCTGTATTGTGGAGTCATTGTAATCAGCCATTCTTGTTCAAGAAACTTTATGCCCTAGCTGGCATTTACAGCCGTGAATGTAGGTTCCTTTGTAGAATTGAACCACATTAGATTCTTGGCCTGTTAAGAGTTCTTTATTGCTCAGTGTTTCTTTGTTTCTTTTCTAATCTTGCATTTGTTAATTCTAGTTTCTTGGGTTGTTTAGTTCTTGTTCAAGAGTCTGGTATAGCTCGGTTGACATAACAAACTGGTATCAGAGCTTGGTGTTGGTTGGGATTAGATAAAAATGGCAAGCACCAGAGTTGATCTTGAAAAGTTCAATGGAGATAATGACTTTTGTCTCTGGAGTTTAAATATGAGAGCAATTCTAATTCAGCAAGGGCTTGATAGTGCCCTCGATGATGATGAAGATCCTATGGCCAAGAAAGAGAAAAGAGAAGGTTTTTCAAGCCTTGGTGGAGACCAGAGGATCATAAACAACAAGGCCCATAGCACGATTATCTTGCATCTCTCTAATGAAGTCTTGAGAGATGTGTCCAAAGAAAGAACTGCATCTGGGTTGTAGGCCAAGCTAGAAGAAATTTTTTTAAATAAATCATTAGCAAAGAGGCTGTACATGAAGAGAAGATTATACACATTCTCGATGAAAGATGGAGTAGCCATGAAAGATCATGTGGATGAGTTTAATAAACTCATTCTTGATCTTGAGAATGTCAACATAATTCTTGAAGATGAAGATAGGGCACTCACCCTTTTAAGTTCCCTTCTAGAATCTTATGAACATTTTGTAGATATTCTCCTCTATGGTAGACAGACTCTCTCGTTGAAAGATGTCAAAGATGCTTTGGAATCCAAGGATTTGAAGAAAAGGGCAGAAGTGAAAGATCAAAGCAATGTAGAAGATTTAGTTTCCAAATGTAAACCAGAAAAGAAAAACAACAAGCAGAAAAAGAACAATAGCCAGAAAGATAGAGCTGAGAAGAAAAAGAAGAAGAAGATGAAGTGTTACTTCTGTCAGAAGGAGGGGCATTACATCAATGATTGCTTTGAGAAAAAGAAACTAGAAGAACTACAAAAGAAGTCAAATGAGAAGGGTGCTGTAGCTTCTGAGGATGAAGGTGATTATGATGAAGTTGATGTCCTGGTGGCTGTAGAAAGGCATCCAATTGGTGAGTGTATATTAAATTTTGGTTGTTCTTTCCATATGTGTCCAAACAAAAGCCTCTTTAAGACCTTTGAAAGTGTAAATGAAGGGAATGTATTGTTAGAGAACAATTTAGCTTGCAAGGTAGCTGGAATATGAACCATTAGCTTAAAAATGCATGATGATATCACTAGAGATTTGCACCATGTAAGATATGTCCCTGAACTACAAAGAAATCTTATATCCCTAGGAATGGTTGACCAATCATGGTGTACCATTAAGGCTGAAAATGGAGAAATACAGGTTTTAGATCAAGGTAAAGTTGTAATGAAAAGGGTTAGGAAAAATATGTTGTACATACTTATTGAATCCTTACTTGTGCATGGAATCTCAACAAGTGTTACCAGAGATAAAACTAAGCTCTGGCATATGAGACTAGCTCATATCAATGAAAGAGTTCTTAAGGAGTTAAGCAATCAATGCTTGCTTGGTGATGACAAGGTTAATTCCTTAAAATTTTGTGAAAAATGTGTATTTAGGAAGGCTATAAGACTGAAATTCAACTTGGGGAGAAAAGAAACCAAGCAGACCTTAGATTACATTCACTTAGACCTTTGGGGGCCTTCACAAGTACCATCTTTAGGTGGAGCTAGGTACTTTGTGTCCTTCATAGATGATTTCTCTAGGAAGGTTTGGATTTATGTGTTAAAACACAAAAATGAAGCACTAGGGAAGTTTAAAGAATGGATAACTCTAATTGAAAATCAAACTGATAAGAAAATAAATAGGCTTAGGATAGACAATGGGCTGAAGTATTGCAGCAAATAATTTAAAGATTTCTGCAAATAAAAGGGCATAGCAAGACATAGAACTGTCACCTACACTCCACAACAAAATGGGCTAACAGAAAGAATTAACAAAACCTTAATAGAGAGGGTAAGATGTATGCTGCTGAATGCAAACTTATCCAAAGGTTTTTAGGCTGAAGCAGTCACTACAGCTGCCTATTTGATAAATAGAAGTCCATCCTCAACCTTAGGCTTCAAGACACCTCAGGAGCTTTGGTCAGGAAAGCCACTAGACTTGAGTAATCTGAGGATTTTTGGGTGTCCAGCTTATGCACACATAAAGCAAAGTAAACTTGAACCAAGGGCTGTAAAAGGATATTTTTTGGGTTATCCAGAGGGCATTAAGGGATACAAAATATGGACCCTCAATGGCAAACCATCCAGAATACTAATCAGTAGGGATGTCACCTTTGATGAAGAGCAAATGCTTCAGTCAAAGGTAGAAACTGAGATTGAAGCTACTGAAACAGAGGAAGAAGAAAGTGTTGGACAGAAGGTAGAGCATTCTGATAGTTGTGAGACTTCTGAAGAGCCATCAGATCAATCCAAAAAGGGAAGAAACCATCAGAATTAGAAACATATAAACTTGCTAGGGATATGGAGAGGAGAGCCATCAAGATGCCAAAGAAGTATGGCATAATTGACCTCATTTCCTATGCACTGGCAATGGCTGATGAAGTAAATGGTGGAAAACCTTTAAGCTATAAAGAAGCTCTGTGTTGTGAAGATAAGCTGAAATGGTATGCTGCAATGCAGGATGAAATAACTTCTCTAAAGAAGAATAATACCTGGATCTTAGTTAACAAACCACCTAACAAGAAACTAGTGGGCAGCAAATGGATTTTCAAATTGAAGGTTGGAGCTTCAGAGAAGGAACCTCCAAGGCATAAGGCCAGACTTGTGGCAAAGGGATTCACACAAAAAGAATTAGTGGACTTCAATAAAGTGTTCTCACCAGTAGTCAAATACAGCTCTTTAGACTGTTATTGGCTCTCTCTACATATTTTGACCTGGAACTCGAACTAATGGATGTTAAAACTGTCTTATTACATGGCAGTCTTGATGAAGAAATTTTCATGGCACAGGCAGAAGGGTTCATTGAGAGAGGATCAGAGGACAAGGTATGCCTATTGAAAAAGAACTTGTATGGCCTCAAGCAATCTCCAAGGCAATGGTATTTGAAGTTTGATGAGTTTATGATAAGCCATGGATACTGCAGAAGCAAATTTGATAATTTTGTGAATTATAAACTCCTATCAAGTGGTGGTGGCATCAAATTGCTTCTATATATAGATGACATGTGATAACTCTATAAAATGAGAGTTATCATGGCACTTTTAAACTTAAATCAATAATACTTAGAGAGTAAATGAGTAAATTATGTGTTTCTATTGCATTTTTGTTACATTTTGCATAAAAAATCATTTTAGTCAATCTTAATAAGTTTTGCTCGATTTAAAGTAATTCGTGCTCAAATTGTATGCATAATTGTAGGTTTCCAGAAGTTTATAATTCATGGAATGAATGCTATGCAATAGGCTTGCAAAAATAAAGAAAGAACATGGCTACAAAAGAGTTGAAACAAATCTGGAATAGTACAGTTACTATAGCAATCCTAGAACAATTCCGTGCGGCATAACTGTAGAATTGCGATCTGCAGTTTCCTAATCTGACTTATGCGCGATTTGGGCTTCCGTTTACCCTAATTTTCAACTATAAAAGAAGCACATATCATAAGGAAAAGATGGTCGTCACCCAAGGAGAAAAACACAAAGAAACAAAAGAAAAAACATGATTCAAGAGAGAGATTGAGGGCTGCACATGAGGAGAATTTGCAGAAATAAATCAAGAAATCAGTCATTCTTATTCTTCTCTTGTTTTCTTGTTTACTATTTATTCATGGGGATGTGTTTCATGGCCGGAACTTTGTTCTTTATTTTTCTTTTACAAACCATAAACTAAATTTATTTGTGGTCGAGTGATAAACAATCTTAATGGTTTATTGACTGAATATATGTGTTGCTACATGTTTGCTGTAGTAGTTTGTTTTGACAATATTTATTTTTATTCATTATTTCGGTTGATCACCCATTTAATGATATAAGTTAGGAGAGAGCAGCAAAATTGCCTATCTTAGTGGAACATATCAGAACAATATTTGATTTTAAATTGAGTTTCCCGGATTGAGTTTTACTTGAGTCCCAAAAGGGTCATGCTTGATTTAAGATTAGTGATGAACTAGACATAGGGATTCACCTTGTAGGGTAAATAGAACATAAGCGTGTAATGTTATATCTTATGTTGGCATAACAATTGATCACTGTTAGGTTGCATATAGATATAAGATATCCAACATGCGACGGCTGATGATACATAAGGATTATGCCAGTGCTATAGCAAATACTGCAGCAACCGAGCCAACTATTAGAAAATAGTCAAGACCATTAGGAGAGTTTATTCACTCAACTACTCTATATTCTCATCGTTTTTATCCTTGAGCTTGACGTGATAGTTTACTTTGTTGCATTTCATTTATTGCGCTTTTATTTAATTAGTATAATAATTTCACCAATTGTTTTAATTTATTTTAGCACAAAATCTGCACTATTAAGATTGTTGTAGCAAATCTGATAACATCAATCCCTTTGGAGACGATCTTGAATACTCATAACTTTATTACTTGTTGTGTACACTTGCACATTGACACCAATAGCATTAATATTTATACACCAACAAGTTTTTGGCGCCGTTGCCGGGGAGAGATTGTTAATTGTGATTTGTGAAATTAGTTTTAACAGTGCTAATTTTTTATTTTATTTTAATTTGTTTATTTGTTGAAATAGGTGATCTAGCAACCCTTGCTTGCGCAAATATAAATCTAGTGACTTCCAGTTTGATCCAGATTGAAAGAACTGCAAGGAGATTGAGAAGAGAGCATCGGGAGTTACAAGCTGTTGTAGCAATTGATGATTTGCAAGATTTGAGAAACTTGAACCGTAGAGAGGGGATACAATCAGTCAATGTACATGAAGGTCTGAATGGACAATTTGTTCAAAGGCAACCAGGGAACAACAAAATTATTCACAAGGTGAACGATAGAGATAGAGCCATTCGAGACTACGCAGTGTTGACTCCTCAAGCTATACATCCGGGAATAGTTAGACCCGACGTTCAAGCTGACAATTTTGAACTCAAACCTGGGATGTTTCAGATGCTTCAAACAATGGGGCAATTTAATGGTTTGTCATTTGAAGATCCTCATCTACACCTTAAGTTATTTTTGGAAGTGAATGATGCTTTCAAGATTGCTGAAACATCGCAGGAAGCATTGAGACTCAGACTTTTCCTATTTTCTTTGAGAGATCAAGTAAGAGCATTGTTGAATTCTCTACCACCAGATTCTATCAATACATGGAGTGACTTGACTGACAAATTTTTATTAAAATACTTCCCACCAACCAAGAATTCAAAGTTGAGGAACGAGATCACATCTTTCCATCAACTTGAAGATGAGAGCTTGTGTGATTCATGTGAGAGATTTAAGGAGTTACTTAGAAGATGCCCTCATTATGGTATTCCTTGCTGCATACAGTTGGAAACTTTCTATAATGGTCTCAACCCAAGCACTAGATTGAGGGTGGACGCTTCAGCAAATGGGGCTTTGTTATCTAAGTCTTACAATGAGGCTTATGAAATTTTGGAGAGGATTGCTAACAACAATTATCAGTGGCCATCAACCAGACAAGCTGCAGCAAGAGGAACAGCATGAGTCCATAACGTAGATGCGTTGACAGCATTATCAGCCCAAGTAGCTTTATTAGCAAAGATGGTAAATGCTATGACTACTGCTCCAGCAGCTGTTAACCAAATTTCTGATATGGCTTGCGTTTATTGTGGAGAATGGCATTTATTCAAAAATTATCCTGGGAATCCAACTTCAGTCAATTATGTGGGCAGTTTCAATAGACAGAACCAGGAAAATTCATATTCAAACACTTACAACCCTGGATGGAGACAGCACCCGAACTTTTCATGGAGTAATCAGAATCAACTTGCTGCAACACTTAGTGGACAGAACAGACCTGCTCAACCACCTGAATTTTATCAGCAAAATCAAGAGCAAAGAAGCATCAACAATGATCAACTTAGCTCCATTGAAGCTTTGATTAAGGATTATATTATGAAGAATGAAGCGGTTGTCCAAAGTCATGCTGCATCTTTGAGAAACTTGGAAAATCAAATTGGACAGCTTGCTACAGCATTAAGCAATAGACCTCAAGGTAGTTTACCCAGCAATACAGAGAACCCAAGAAGAGAAGGGAAAGAGCACTACAAAGTTATTAACTTGAGATCTGGAAAGGATATTGATAGTTCAGTTAGTGTACCAAAAAGAAGAATTGAGTCCAACAAGGGAAAAGAAGACATTCAAGTTGAGAAAGAGTCACAATTTTTCACTTTTCAAAATGCAAATCGACACAGTTCTGCTACAGCATCTGCAGAAAGTTATGATCCAACACCTAGTGGTGAGGCAGCTACAACATTAATATCAACAGAACCGAGTAAAGCAAAAGAGAAGCAGTCTGCACAACCTGTTGCAGCACAACAGCTTAGACACCCACCACCCTTCCTTTAAAGATTTCAGAAGCAGTAACAAGATAAATAGTTCAGCAAAATCTTGGGAGTGCTGAAACAACTACATATCAATATTCCTTTTGTGTAAGCTTTAGAGCAAATGCCAAACTATGCGAAATTTTTAAAAGATACCGCAGAAGATGAAGGATCTAAGAAGCTTTACAATCCCCTGCTCCATAGGCACTAAATACAGTGGCAAAGCACTTTGTGATCTGGGGGCTAGCATCAATCTCATGCCTTTATCAGTGTTTAAGCAATTGGGAGTTGGTGAATGTAGACCAATAACAGTGACTTTACAACTTGCTGATAGATCTCATGCATATCCAGAAGGAAAGATTGAAGATGTGTTGGTGAAGGTGGATAAATTTATTTTTCCAGTGTATTTCATTGTGCTAGACTTTGAGGCAGACAAAGAAGTGCCAATCATTCTAGGGAGACCTTTCTTAGCCACGGGAAAGACTTTAATTGATGTTCAAAAAGGAGAATTAACCATGAGGGTGAATGACCAGTAAGTTACATTCAATGTGCTGGATGCCATGAAGAGTCCCGATGAGATTGAAGATTGTAATTTTATCAGTGTTGTGGACTTTGTTGTTGCAGAGAAATTACACAGTTGCTGTAGTAAGGAAGAAATCAATGCTGTAACATTGGAAGAACTTGATGATGAAGATCATGAAGCAGCTAACATAGCATGGTTAAGAGAGAAGCAACCCTTCAGAATTGACGAGCAAATCCAACAAAAGAAACTAACTCCATACCAACAAGAATTCAAGGTTAATGGGCCGAAAGTGAAGCACTATATGAGAGATGGTGTGAATAGCCTAAAGACAGATATGTTCTTGAAGGATCCAAGTTGAGGAAACAAGAAAGGTCAGGCTGAAAGACCTAAAATCAAGTGCTAATTAGGAGGCAACCCAATAAGGGAAGTTGTTTCAAGATTTTAAGACATTGAATTTAGCTTTTAAATTATTTAATTTGTCTTTTTGTTATTTTAAGTGTGCATCTAATTTTTTATGTCTTTGTGTTAAACTGCAGCAGATAGTAAAAAAAAAAAACAAAATAAAAAAAAGGCGAAAAAAAAAGCAGGAAGGAATTACTGCAACATCACTTACAACATAACATTTAACAGAAGATTCTCAAATAACAGAGGCATTTCTTGCTTTTGCAGCAGCAAATGGATTGATCAAATTTTATGATAAGGAATGTTTGAGAAGTGGATCAAAAAAGAAGTGACCCGTCACAGCCTGTGCTGCAGCAGTGCTTCCAACAACAGGGCAGTACCCCTAACCGCTAGTTTATTTTACTTCTTGCTGAAAAACTTTTCTTTCATTTAGTTTTAATTTTCTGATTCATTCTGCATGTCCTTTTGTTTAGTGTATGCATGTCCGGTTCATGTGGTTTTGTTTTGTGTGCTTGTGAGGACACAACACCACTCAAGTTTGGGGGGGTTGTGTTTCTAAGTGCATGTGTTTATGCTTGTGTTGTGTGAAACTTTGTTATCTAATATTTGTGTATGGATTTGAAAACCTAATGAAGATAAATTGAGTGTTATTCAGTATTTATGAGAAAGCCAAGTAGAGATAGTTATAGATGGAGGTTGAACTTTTGTCCCGACATTTAGACTTTGGTTGAGTTTTATGAGAATGCTGTAACAGAGCCAGGAAAACCCGAAAAAAAAGAGTAGAAAATATCTCAAGTTTAGAGGAAATTTTTGTTGGACTGTGCCTGTTATGAAATAAATTCTGCTCCAATGGTTTAAGTTGCTGAGTAACCAGGGTTGAGTATGCACCCCATATGCAAACTTGAGTCCAAATGCAACACCAGCTACGAGCAGTGCTGCAGCAATTATTAAAAAAAAAGAAAAAAAAGAAAAAGAAAAGCAAAAAAAATAGTGATAAAGAGGTCCGCTGCCTAGGATACTGAGTAACCTAGTCTGTTCATGAGCCTCATGTTCAGTCTTGAGTCAAAGGCGTCCAAAGGTATGACCTAGATATAACATCCTTGATGTATTGCTGTAGCAACTCTAATATGTATTTTGAGTGAGTAATTGGATGTCGTCATTACAAGTGATATGCATTCACATGAAAGCTCAATGTTGCATTGAAGGGTTTAACTGAAAAAAAATTGTAGCACAATTTGAATATATTTGTGAATTCTGCTCCCCCTTATGTGAATATATTTGTGTTCTACCTCTGAATTGTATACAAAGTTTGTGTAATGCAGTAGCACCTTTGGAATTTGATCAAAGTGGCACACACACACTCTGGACAGAATGAAGCCTAAGTCTAGAACTAAACTACTATGGCTATTTTGTGTGATTAAGAATGTGATATGAGGGTTGAAGAATCCTTACAAATTTGATGACAGAGCTAAGTTATTTGTTGAATGATTGTGTGATTGAAGTGTTAGTTTTATTGTCATTACTTGAGGATAAGTAATGGTTTAAGTTTGGGGGTGTGATAACTCTATGAAATGAGAGTTATGATGGCACTTTTAGACTTAAATCAACAATACTTAAAGAATAAATTATGTGTTTCTATTGCATTTTTGTTACATTTTGCATAAATAATCATTTTAGTCAATCTTAATAAGTTTTGCTCGATTTAAAGTAATTCGTACTCAAATTGTGTGCATAATTGTAGGTTTCCAGAAGCTTATAATTCATGAAATGAATGCTATGCAATAGGCTTGCAAAAATAAAGAAAGAACATGGCTACAAAAGAGTTGAAACAAATCTGGAATAGTGCAGTTGCTGTAGCCGTTGCTGTAGCAATCCTGGAACAATTCCATGCGGGATAACTATAGAATTGCGATTTGCAGTTTCCTAATTTGACTTATACGCGACTTAGGCTTCCGTTTACCCTAATTTTCAACTATAAAAGAAGCACACATCATAAGGAAAAGAGGGCCGTCACCCAAGGAGAAAAACACAAAGAAACAAAAGAAAAAACATGATTCAAGAGAGAGATTGAGGGCTGCACATGAGGAGAATTTGCAGAAATAAATCAAGAAATCAGTCCTTATTCTTCTCTTGTTTTCTTGTTTACTATTTATTCATGGGGATGTGTTTCATGGCCGGAACTTTGCTCTTTATTTTTCTTTTACAAACCATGAACTAAATTTATTTGTGGTTGAGTGATAAACAATCTTAATGGTTTATTGACTGAATGTATGTGTTGCTGCATGTTTGTTGTAGCAGTTTATTTTGATAATATTTATGTTTATTCATTATTTTGGTTGATCACCCATTTAATGATATAAGTTAGGAGAGAGCAGCAAAATTGCCTATCTTAGTGGAACATATCAGAACAATACTTGATCTTAAATTGAGTTTCTGGGATTGAGTTTTACTTAAGTCCCAAAAGGTCATGCTTGATTTAAGATTAGTGACGAACTAGGCATAGAGATTCACCTTGTAGGGTAAATAGAACCTAAGCGTGTAATGCTATATCTTATGTTGGCATAACAATTGATCACTGTTAGGTTGCATATAGATATAAGATATCCAACATGTGATAGCTGAGGATACATAAAGATTATGCCAGTGCTATAACAGATACTGCAGCAACCGAGCCAACCAATAGAAAATAGTCAAAACCATTAGGAGAGTTTATTCACTCAACTACTCTATATTCTCATCGTTTTTATCCTTGAGCTTGACGTGATAATTTACTTTGTTGCATTTCATTTATTGAGCTTTTATTTAATTAGTATAATAGTTTCACCAATTGTTTTAATTTATTTTAGCACAAAATCTGCACTGTTAAGATTGTTGTAGCAAATCTGATAACATCAATCCCTGTGGAGACAATCTTGAATACTCATCACTTTATTACTTGTTGTGTACACTTGCACATTGACACCAATAGCAATAGTATTTATACACTAACAACATGCTTATTGCATGTAACAAAAAGAAGAGATAAAGAAGCTTAAGGTGGAGCTTAGCACTGAATTTGAAATGAAGGATTTGGGTGCAGTTACAAAAATTCTGGGTATGCAGATAATAAGAGATAGGGACTCCAAGACTTTATATTTGTCCCAAGCAGATTATGTGAAAAAAGTATTAGCCAGGTTTAAGAGGGAAGACTCAAAACCTGTTACAACACCCCTGTCAGTTCACTTCCAGTTATCTAAATCTCTGAAACCTACAACTGATTATGATCTTAACTATATGAGGAAAATACCATACTCCAGTGCAGTTAGCGGCATCATGTATGCCATGGTATGCACCAGACCTGACTTGGCTCATGGAGTTGGAGTCATCAGTAAGTTTATGGGGAACCCTGGTAAAGATCACTAGAATGCAGTGAAATAGGTACTGAGGTACCTTCGAGGAACTGCTGTCACTGCCATTATGTTTGGAAAAATAAGTGGAGCATCACCTGAAGTTGCTGGGTTTGTGGATTCTGACTATGCAGCAGATAAGGAGAGAAGAAGGTCTATAACAGGTATTGTGTTTACTATGTGTGAAAGTGCTATAAGTTGGAAGTCCTCTCTACAATCAGTGGTTGCTCTCTCAACAACAGAAGCTGAATATATTGCACTTACAGAAGCTGTTAAAGAGGCAATATGGCTGAGAGGGTTGGTCTCTAAATTGGGGTTTAAACAAGAAGTTGTTAAAGTTAGCTGTGATAGCTCAAGTGCTATTCAGCTAAGTAAAAATCCTAAATATCATGAGAGAACTAAACATATTGATGTTAGAATGCATTTCATAAGGGATGAAATCAACAAAGGAGTGGTGAATGTGGTTAAGGTGCCATCTGAAGTCAATCCAGCTGACATGTTAACCAAGCCTTTTCCATCAGTCAGGTTCAGTGGCTTACTGAGTCTGATTGGGAGTGTTAGCTTGTGAAAGAATCTTACTGTTGCTGTTGTAGTGAAGGGAGAAGCATAAATAGATTAGAACTAAGGTGGAGATTTGTGAAGCCGAAGTTAATTATATTCTGTTATGAACTTGCTTAGGTGGCTGATGAGCTGGACTTAGTGGGGTCCAAAAGAATAAGCAGTTAGTCATAACGGCTTGGTTCTGTTAGTGGAAACACACGTGTGAAAAGCAATATAAATGTGCTGTTTTCTGAAGCTCAAAGCATATGCTTTTACTGCTGCGTTACAGAGAGAAAAATGTTAAGCTTTGTGAGGTTTTAATCTGTATTGTGGAGTCATTGTAATCAAACATTCTTGTTCAAGAAACTTTATACCCTAGCTGGCATTTACAGCCGTGAATGTAGGTTCCTTTGTGGAGCTGAACCACATTAGATTCTTGGCCTGTTAAGAGTTCTTTATTGCTCTGTGTTTCTTTGTCTCTTTTCTAATCTTGCATTTATTAATTCTAGTTTCTTAGGTTGTTTAGTTCTTGTTCAAGAGTCTGGTATAGCTCGGTTGACATAACAAAAAGTTTAAAAGTGTTCTAACAAACTATGAATAATATTATGTATACTAGTAGCTAAGTTAATCATAATCCTTGTCAACTAAGAGAAATAATCTAAAATTCTAATTACAAATACGACTTAAATAAGCTTGACAAACTAAGATAAATCCTAATAAAATGTTAAATACTAAATTGACTCAAAATTTAGAATTCCTAATTTATTCTACCCTATATACTTCCTACATTAGTCTCCTCTTTGAAAATAACTCATCTATGAGTTTTGCTGAAAACAGAAGATAATTTGGAGGATCAAACTTAAAGTAGTGTAGCAATGCATCTTGATGAGCATAATTTATGTACATATTTTACATTTTATTATATATTTGCTAGTTAATTTTATTTGTTATTTTTAATTAATTGAATTGTTTTATTGAATAGGGAATTAATTAGAGATTAAGAGTAAAAAAATGCAAAAAGAATAACAATTTCGGGGAGTATCTATCGAAGCCGTGACAGAGTTAAGATTTTATAGCATGTGAAGCGAAGAGCAATTTGTATTTAAAAGGAATTTCAATTCTCCAATTGAGTTGCACGTTCATGGCATTGCAATATGTGGAAAGCAATTTAAAGAGACCTGCACTTGGCTTTCAAAAGTGGAAAGTCATGGCTTATGGTGACTGACACGATTCAAAAGTGTATTACTCTCAAGTATAAGAGTGTCTAGTTATAATATAATTCAGTGAGTCCGGAGTTGAAGCACAGGGAGTTTTAAATATAGTAAAACTAAGAAAATCAATTGTAGGGAAAAGAAATTATTTGAAATCAATTTAAAAATAAGCTAAGGTTTATGATTCACTCTATGTATTCAAACTATAATTTAATACTCTCTCATTTATATTTTGTCTCACTTTTACCAATTAATTATTATATCATTTAATTCTATGTGTGTAGATAAATATATAATAAAGTACCTAATGTGCCACACTATATTAATGTGTCGACATTATGTCAAAATACCATAAAATTCAGTGAGATTTATAAATTAACATGATATAAAAATAATTAGAAAAGAATTAAATAAACTTACAAACTCAATTGAAAAAATAATAATAATTAATAGTTTGAAACATTGAGCTTCACCATTTACCTCAGCTTAATAAAATTAACTACTCATATTGAAAGAAAACACAACACTCTTTTATTTGATAAACTTTTTGAAATATATTACAAAGAAAATTGATACAAACGGAAACAAAAAAGAAAAAAAGATAGAATTTCTTCAGTCTCGGCTTCAGCTCTCCAAATTGCTCTCAAATTGCTCTCCCCCTTCTTGAACAAATCCTCCAGCTTTTATAGGCAACAATTGCCTCATCTTCATTCTTTTTATTCTTATTTAATTTATTATTATATTATTAATTTATTTTTTATAATTTAAATGAATATTGAGAAGTGTGATGGACAGGAGGCGGATGGCCTCCTGACCATCACAAGCAACCAAAACATGGTTGCCTTTTACTCTTTTGTCTTTTTGTTTTTTTTTTTTGTTTTTTATTTTATTTTTATTATTATTATTATTAGATCTCCTCAATTGTGTTCCAGTAGTTCTTCTTTGTTCCCGCTTTCAATTTCAATTCCATCTTTATTCCTGAAAAATATTTACAAGATAAAAATTAACAAATTACAAATTAATTTAACATAAAATATATTTGGGGAGTATTAAAATAATGTAGAAATAATGAACACATTAATCGACACAATAAATGAAAAACGAATAATTTTATCCTTATTAAATGTACACTTTTTAGTGTCAATCAGTAGCGTTAATTTGTAAGATTTGTTTTATAATTGGAAAAGGATTTTAATTAGTATTCAAAGAGGATTCGATGGCTAAGCATATAAATAGAGAGTTTTGGCTTTTGAATGAGGTAGCCACGAGAGAAGAAGACGCAAGGGTGGGAGAGAAGAATAAAGTAGCGGCAATAGCAATTTAATTTCCATGACTGGTTTTGTTTATTTTGTTGCTCCCAATTCAAGTATGTCTAGTTAATTTTCTTTTACTGATGTTAAGAATGAAACCCTATTCAATAAAATAATTATCTTTTTATTTAATTAATTTCTTATATATGTTCTTTGATAATTATGGTTTTATTTCATATGATTAGTTGGATGTTATTAAAATCTTTTCATTGATTGTTAGGATTAATATTCGATTAAATCTATACTTGAGTCTATAAAATTTATACATGATCATCTTTGATTTCGTGTCTTTCATTAAATTATTTACACAGAGTACTTAGGAAAACTTTAACTCTTTGTTATTCAATATGTTTACATGGGATGCTTAGATGTCATACTATGCATTAGAAAAAGAATCTACACAAGATTAATTTTATTTGGGCTTAATTGTGATATTTATGAGATGACATAAATTGATTTCAAGTTGTCACTCTAAAATTGGGGATTAATTAATAATTAGATAATTATTAGTTGAATAGTGGTGGATTCGGAAATCTTGGTAATTTTTGTCTTATTGAATTCTCCATTGCTTTAATTATTTTCTTGTGTTAGTTTAATTTCTCATAAAACTTAATTTGCTCAACTAGGTTAGAATTAATGTTAATTATAGATTTAAATTAGACTTTTCAATTTATAACAATCCCTGTGAGATCGACCTCAGTTACCACTATTCTATCTCTAGATTCGTGCGCTTGCGAGTATATTAAAATTTTCATAACACATCTTGGAGCTCAAACTCATAGTCTTTCACATCAATTTTTCTTGAAACTTTGAAAAGAATCCATACTTCATTAATTTCCTATTTACATTCTTCGAGGCGATAAAGACTTCCAAGAACGAATCACTCAATGTGCTCTCTAACAAATTTCACCTTTTCGATCAAATTTCTTCAAGCACAACTTTATTATCTTTAATATGAATAGATAAAACCATATTAATCATTTCAACTTCTTCAACTTTATTTTGCTTCACAACCCCGATCGTACTATTAGCTCAATACTCAAATCAAGAAGAGGTCGTACTTCTTCTTTAAAAATCTCAGGTAGATTAATAATCCCATCATCTTCAATACTAGTCTTGTCTTCCAAGGAAACATCATCCACATTCTTAGACAACTTCATATATTAAAACTTCAAAAATCAATAATCAAATTGTACCTTTTCTTCTACAAGATTAGGCAAATCTTCAACAAAGTGAAGAAGCATAAACTTTTTTTATCTGGAAGTCTTCCACTATCGGCTTTTGGCTTGTGATATTAGGCTGTTGACTTGTGATAGGACTAGGGACTTAGATTGCTATGATGAGTGTGATCGACTTAACTTCTTCATTGCTTGACTACTTTCTCTTTGGATTTTCATTTCAACTTGTAAAGTGATTTTGACGACATCCAAAAGTCACGATCAATCACAGATTGCAAAGGAATTCTTTCTTTGATCTCATCACATAATCCTCTTGTAAATCTTAAAATTAATAGGACATTGTCTTCATAAAAATTTACACAACAATAGTAACCTTGTAATTGAGAAGGATAGGCTTGGATAGATTTCATTCCCTATCGACACTTATCAAATTTACATCAGATAGTCTGAAAAATATTTAAAAAGAATAAAATAAGTTTTTATGTTCTTTTTCATGTTATACAAGTTCGAATCTTGCCTCTTCCATTCGAATTCATGTTGCTTATAAGTTTGTCCACCATTGTGATGCCTATCCCATTAATTTAGAGGACACATACTCAACATGTTTATCCTCTAAAATATCTTCAATGTTGAAGATCCAATCAAAAATATTCTTAAGATCAATAAATTCATCGTAATAGAAAAGCTCACCATCATCTTCTCTATATCTCATTATGCCACTTTTTTTCAATTTTTCTTTTTTTATTTTTTGTAAGAACAGAAAAATTAAAGCCCAATAATGTAATTAAAAGAAAGTATTGTGTCAAAATTGTAAATAAGAAAAAGATGGGTTACCGACGACGGTGATCGAAAAATTGAACAAGGATGGGCAGATCTAGTATAGTTGATGTCAGTGAATGTGGTGATGGTGGTGGTTTGACTTGGGTCTTGATGGTTTGACCAGAAAATTAGATTGAAATGGAGGTGGGAGTAATGGCTTTGTTTCTAATGAATGGTGAAGTGGATGATGGAGGTGATGGTATAAAAAGAAAGGTCTGATAACAGTGATCAGATTGGTGGTGGTGGTGGTGGTTGAAGCAAACTGAGTAGTAATTTGTGCGACAGTTTGTGGCTGTTTTGATGTGTTTCAGTGGCTACGATGGTGGATCAGAGAGCTTGATGGTTGGGATATGGTCGGTGTCTTGTGGGTGTTCAGATGGTAGAGAAGATCAAATAGAAAATCAATGGAAAAAAGGTGAGGCACGACTGCGTACATCGACTGTGATAGTGGCTTCAGGTTGATTTTTTTTATAAAATTGATAGAATTCATAGATGATAGAGGAAGGATTTGTTTATGGAGGGTGGTTGGTGGTCAGGAAAGCTCTGCTGGGCACAGAGAAAGGCTTTGATTCCACTTGATGTAATGCAGGAAGCGATACTAGATGTTGTTCTACCATATATTTCTGAAACTCAAGAAAGAATAATTTTATACTAGATGTTGTTCTAGCATATGTTCTTGAAACTCAAGAAAGAATAATTTTCAAAGATAAACATCGAATTAACGACAAAAATAAACTCAAAGAGAATAATCTAAAATATTATTAATAAAAAGTTTAAAGGTGGTCTAACAAACTATGAATAATAACCGTATATATACTAGTAATTAATTTAATCATAATCTTTGTCAAATAAAAAAATAATTTAAAATCCTAATTAAAATAGAATTAAAAATACGACTAAAATAAGCTTAAAAAAATAAGATAAATCTTAGTAAAATGCCAAGTGCTAAATTGACTCAAAATATACAATTTCTAATTTATTCTATCCTATATGCTTCCTACATCAAGATTTGACTTAATTTTTTTTTCTCAGATCTTATGTGCTATTTCTATTTATTCAAAAAGTTTTATTTGATTGACCAATTGAGTTTGAATTTTAAAGAAGTAACGGATAAAAAATAAATTTAAACTTTGTTCGTCCTTTATCTTAGAAAAATAAAAATATAATAAAACGAACACAAAAATATCATCTCAAAATGTATGCATACAAGGATGTATCTTCAATTTTATCGGAAGGGAAGGGATTGATAAAACTATATCAGAAAGAATATGATTTTTTGGCAAAATATAGCTGAACTAAGGACCATCACATTCTTCATTTTCTTGCTGTGGATTCTTGATTTTCTTTCTGTTTCCTGTATTTTCTTAGTTACCAGACACTTAATCAAAAAGTTAATAACATAGAGTGGCCAAATTGACGGGCTAGCAAGACATGAATGCGCAACTGGGCTAGCGATACATGTCGGTAGTTGTAATCTTTTATTTCTTTATTATTATTATTGTACTTTATGCTGTGTCTTTCTTCTATACTGCCACAATCAAGAGGAAATAAAAATAGGTAGAGACTATTCTTGAACCCATGAAAAAAAGTGTGCTAAACAAGCTACACACCTTAATTATATCATAATGAAAAAGGTGCTAACATGATGTAAATATTGAATTTTTGTACATAATCATAAATATTTTTTTTCAAGTAAAAAGTAATCATATAGTGATTTCTTGTATTTATGTTAAGTTAGTTATCTTCAATAGTGTGTTAAAAGGGGAGGAAAGTTTAAACATCAGCGGAGCAATGTGCCAATGTCCAATATTTTAATTAAGAGACTTACTGCATTAATTAATTAGTTAGTTATTTTCAGCTGTTCTTTCTCTGAACAATAGCGGAATTGAAGTTGCATGGATAAATTGCGACAATGAATCATTTGAATATCTCGGATGATCGATTTCTGTGTTAGGCTTAATTAAAAGTTTGATGACACGACTCAAGTGATTTGTAACTTTCAAGTGTAAAAATGTCATGTTATACTATAAATTGGTGAGTTTAAGGTCGACTCAAAGAGAAAATGTTTATTTTGTTAATTTCCTTTAATTTATCTAGGAACTAAAAAATATATAATTTAAATTCACGCTATTTAATTTAAATGAAATTATGGAAATAAATTAGTTGAGTTATGGATCCACTCTTAGTAATAATTGTAATTTAGTAAATTCTTTTCTTTTTATTTTGTTTATTGCCCAAAATATTAACGGTAGAAATTATCATTATTTTCTTATTAATTTTATTATGGATTAAATACTTAATGTGCCAAAATTCAATTTGTCTACAATAATTCAAAATATTATTTTACTATACCTTATATTAAGACAATAAAAATTTATTGTGCCAAACTTCCTTGTTTATTTACAATACATCAAGATTTCAAAATGTAAAATATGGATAAACTTAAATAGAAACTAATTTAATTTATATAATTAAAAGTAGAATTTGATTAAATCATTTTTTTCTACTAAGAGTTTCACTTTATCCTAACTATTATTATTTAATTAAACATAATTAAAATCAAAATAATTGTTAAAATTGAATTACACATAATTAAAAATTAAAATAGCTAACATGAAGATAAAATTAGATTTAAAACTAGATTTATTTATGAATTAAATTTAAAGTTCTGAAACAAGTTAAAAGAAAATTAAATAAAAAAGAAAGGAGAAGAAATTTGGCGATCAAACCTTTCTTGTCTCACCTCCTCTTCTGCACGCAGCCTTTTGCACACCCCAGATGCTTCAACTTCCATACTTATATAGCCAAATTGCTGCCCCCACATTCCTTTTTTAATATAAAATCACGCAGCCTTTCGGCTTCTTTCTAAAATAATGCAACCTTGCCCTCTTTATAATTCCTAAGCCAAGTAGCCAACAAAATTTAGAGCAAAAAGTCCTCTTCGCGTGAATGATTTGAAAAGCTATTGTCCTTTTCTTCTTTGTTTTTTTTTTTTTTTTTCATTCCTGTTGGTAGTTTGACTACCCATGTGCTTGTCCAAATTAGCAATTAATATTGTGCCCAATTATTCAGTAAGCTCTGATTGATTTAAGAAATAGCTACCAAAAAAATATAATAATTAAGATGAAAATTTTCGTAATAGAATATAATTTAATATAAAATTACATTAGGAAAGCATTAAGATAATATAAGAGTTATGAGCATATTAATCAATATTATAAGTGATAAAATGAAAATTTTAACTTTAATTAAATGTACACTTTTTTGAGTTAATTAGTTCCTTCTACATTGACCATTAATATTCATATCTTGTTGGGCTTCGACCGTTGGTCTATCTTTGGCGACTGTAGTTCGTTTAGGCTACATCTCTCCAACAACAATACTAAAAATATCGCACATAAACTTAAAATGTGAGATTGGAATACATTCATTTAAACTCTCATGTTATGTAAGCCATGCTGGATTTTGTGTCACGCTAGACTAGCCTATTTTACATAATGATAAAATACCTACATGAAAAATAAATTAATTCGATAAAGTCACTAAATCCCGAATTGTCGTTTTTATTGCTATCGTCCATCATTCTTCAATTTCTAGGTAACAATAAAATTGAGTGTTCATCCCTGATTGTTACCCATAATTTTCTTTTATACATCGAACTAGTTTTCTTCTTTAGTTGTTACCTATTGATGAAGGTGATTTTCACGCACCTTTCACCAACCTCAATTTGGTGAGTCTAAACTCTAAAATCACTTATGTAGGATTTGACTTGAATTTCTTTGTTTTAAGATCTTACATGCTATTTCTATTTCTTCAAATAATTTTATTTAACTAGGCATCTGAGTTTGAGTTTTAGGAAGCAATGGACTAAAAAATAAATTTAAACATTGCCCACTCTTCATGGTAAAAGAAAAAAATATAAAAATATGTTAAATTTTACTATTTATAATAAAGTTTTTTGAAAATTACTATTATCAATCTAACTTAATATGAACGAGTATTATGAGATTCAATTGATAAAATTAAGCGCTCAAACTAATTCTGTAATGGATAATAAGCAAAGTTATTTCATGCCTGTATTGACTAAATTTAGAGAAAACATGCTTCATGTTTAGCGTTGGTTAAAGAACATATGCGCTAAACATAAAAATGTATCAAGAACTTTTTTCAAAAGGATATATTAAAAAAAAATTAATAAATCTTGACCGCACGTAAATGAAATTTACACTGGGATCAAAATCAAATTATTAAAAAAAAGATTAAATAAGCTAAGATTAGGGAGAATCTTAATCTCAAGAGTTACATGCATAGAGTTCTTTTATTAATAATAATCACTTGCGTAGTTCTGCGACATTATCCCATTTTTTTGCCCTGAAAATGGAGATTTGTACATGTATAGGAATAGCTATTGTTGGCTGAAAGGTGAATTCAAACACCTTAACCAGCAAACGACAGCGTTTCCAGTATTGTTCAGAGCTTTAAGTAGCTTACGTGAGAAGCACAGCCTGTCCTTAATCTGAAACGGCAACATGTGAGATCGTTTTGGATATACTCAACTTAAGTGAGATCACGAGTCGTTCACGTGATCATTAGTTGAAGCTGAGTTCGTTAATAACAGACTCAGATCACACGTGTCAAAGAGCTGTATGATCTGGGTTGTTAAAGCTGTTACAAGACTGGTATATAAGCTGCAGCCTTCTGGATTGGAGGTATCGAGTGCAGAAGAGATTAAGGGAACTCTTAGAGAAAGTGTTTTACTTGTTCTTGTTCTTAGAATCTCTGTAACAATATTTCTTGAGTCATTCAATAAAGCTGCCTGCAGAGGAATTCACTCGTGGATGTAAGCCATTGATGGCTGAACCACGTTAAAGCTTGTGCTCTGTTCATTGTGATTGTTTGCTTGCTGGTTTTGGTTTCTGTGTTTGTAATTACTTCTTTTTGTTACGAGTCTAGTTAGGTTTAATTGATTCTCTGAATCTGATCTAAGCTGTAATTGCATCTTGATTAATCTTGGCTGAGAATCTTGGGAGGATCTGGTTCTTCATTGTGTAAAGTTAACGAACCAGATTCAACAGCTCTCATGGAGCCACAACAAACAAGCAAAAGAAAACTCTTTCTGCTCTTCTTATTTCCCTGATACAATACATTATAGTACTATATATGCATACATTTATACGCATTCTGGAGTTTGTTTCTCTACTTATTTAGGGTGCTCGTGGTACCGAAACCATGTCAAAGGAGGCCACTTATTCCTTCCAGGGAGAGACAAATTGCCCTTATTCGTACTAACGTGGAAGATTGCTAATGCCTGCCGTTCAAGTACAGGGAAGCAGATCAGTATATAGGTGAGAAATAACTTATGATAAAATAGATTCACGAGTACTGCAAAAGGTTGGATCACAGAATCATTATCTTCTTTATTGAAGGAATCTGTAAGAAATTTGCTAAAAATTGTTTGACGATAGACCTGGAACTCTGAATGATAGAAAGTGCTCACAATTTGGCCAATAAAATCTTACTGATATAGAGTGCTCGCATCTGAAATAATAATTTACCCTCGTTATTGGTTCCAAATCAATGAAAGCAATAATATTGCTAATTGCTCATAAAATCTCTGATGGCCTGATCTTTGCACGGCCGGTCTTAGGGATTGACCGTGAGTAAATCTGATCAGTAAATAAAAAGATACCACTATATGTCTCAACTTGTGCAGGTTTTATGACAAGGGCTTCACTTTCCGCAGTATATTAGATTTAGGCCCTGGGAAAACCCGTCCAACTTGAGCGGGTTTGAGCCTGGGACGAGTATGGACTTTCAATAATTTTGTTAAATAAATTTTTAATTTAGCTATAAGTTAAAAAAAACACTTAAATTAAATTAAGACGATTATTATTATTAAACAAAAAATTAATTGCTCCCTTGAATGGGCCTAGGCCGGTCACCTCTAAGCAAATATTTACTTTTTTTTTTCTTTATTCCCTTTTCTCTTCTTCTTATTATTTATTATTATAAATTAAAAATATTTATTTTTGAGATATAAATTATGTTTATGCATTTTAATCTACGCAGAAGCTCAAGACTCATGTTTTATTAAAAAGCATGTTAATCTGGAATGGAACAAGGGATTTAACTCTTTCAATTAAAAAGGATTTTTTAATTTATAAATTAAAGCCTGAGCTTTTTACAAAAGTCCTTAACAAGACCCACTCAGAGTGGTTTTTAAATTTTTGGGCCCATATCCATGATTTTATGATGTGAGCCGAACCTCAAGCCCGCTGGCCTGGAGAGGCTCGGGCTTCTTTGCCAACCCTAGAGGGAAGAATATAAATAACTGAATTACATCATAGAACTAGCAAAGAATGAGGAAGCACAATGAACTTGCAAATACTTCCAAAGATAACCTACAACTATAGGCTGCATTCGGGAATATACTAGGTTTGTATTCTCTGATACAAAAGAAGAGGAAAGCTCAAATGCAACTAGGTTCTAACAAGGGGAAGGCTTATATGTGGCTTGTTATACCAACAATGCAAATCTAGTCCTCATTCGGGTTGACCATCAAAATATACATCATTGGTTTCCCGCCTATATACAGAGAATTACAAAAAAGGTTTATGAAAACTACGGAAGTTGTTTTGACAAAAACTGGCCTTTCAAAGTTTATATTTAACTGTTTCTAAAAACATGCTGGTTAAAAACACTTTTAACTCCTGACTTATGCCCAAAAACGTCTTCTCAACACATTAACAGCTAAATGAGCCAGCAAAGACCTTGTTTAAAAAGAAACTTTCTAAAAATCAATAGAAACTTTTACTAAGTTCTTATTATTTTTGTTAAAAAAAAATTGATTTTCAAAACCTTTTCCTCCAAATTCTTTTCTCCTGATAATAAGAATGACTGCCTTTTGTGAATATTTTAAATATAATTTATACTTTCGTTAACAAGGCTAGACTTCTTAACCTGCAAGCTAAATAAATAAAAACGAAAGAAATTAAACTACTTACTTGATCAACTTGCTAGTTGCTATCTAAATGATAAGACTTTATTGTTTTTTATTTTTGAGAGTACAAAGTATTTGACTCTACCCTTGCCCTTGTCTCAATTCATCTCACCACACTTTCTACTTGACTTTGAGTCCTATATATACAACTAAGGACTTGTGACAATTATTGACATCATTTATGACTCTATTTACAAAGGACAAAAATTGAAAGTTACAATTTAAATGTGGCGAAAAGTCAATGATTAATTAAAAAGGGGAAAGTAAGAGACTGACCGGCTATTATTACTTTGTAGAGATTCACTATCGATAACAAAGGTCAAAAAGAAAAAGATGCCTCCACCGTTTTTCCCTTATCGGATAGTTAGTAAAGGAAGGTCATCTGTAAAAACACGTGACTCTTACTACTTTTAATTTTGACCAATATTTGCTGGCTATTTCTTACTAATTTACTTTTGTTGGTGCCTCCTATCTGTCCATCATTTCGTCAACAACTTCGGCTATATCCTCATCCAGAGATTGATAACCCATAGCTTCTAATCCATCTTTTGATGATGGCATGTCATTGATCTCAATTAGCGCCTCCAAATATTCTTCACATTTCTTTGGATTATCAATTTTTATTTGTAGTGAAGGAATAAGCAGTTCCTCAAGGACAAGATACTTTTGAGCTATAATTGTATAATGTTCTGCTTGGGGTATAATCTTGTCATGAGTATCTACCCATATATATAAAAGGTTTTCATCTCATGGGTTCTTTGGTATATGTCTTTTGCAGAGAAGCTGGGCTTGTAATGATAAAATTTTCTTCTAAACTTTTTTTCTCTTTCACAGATAAAAATGACATGATATGCTGGTAGTATGACACCAGTTTTGGTTTTATTGGTTATTTGAGGTCTAGGTGGTATGAAACAAAAATTAATTATTAAAGGTTCTGGCTTTATAATGGATAAAACTCTGTTTAGGGTTGGTGGAAAGAATTTAGATATGTCTAGGCTAAAAATATAAATAGTATGTATCATTCCAAAACTAAGGGTTCTGTACAAGATATCTTCACTGTCTGATGTTTTGGCTAAAGAATAATCGAAGGAAATAGTAGGGAAATCATTTCTAAGTGAAGTAATGTTTCTTAATTCTAACCAACTAGGTCCGAACTCAAGTAAGAAGTTAAGTTGGCTATAGAATAACTGCTTGGCTAATGAAACAAAGTCTGCATATAGATTTTCTTTTTTTTTTCTTTTACAAATGTCTATTGTTTCACCAAGAAAAGATTAGATTTGGTGGATTTTAGTTAACTGTCTGGCTAGGGTATGGTAAAATAATTTGTCTAATGGTTGTTTCTGTAATTGGATTTTTTGAGTTTTTTGGTGATCTAATAGTAGAATTGCTTTAGCACTTTCTAATGCAATTATTTTTTGTTTACATGCTTATACCATATTGTCTAAATGATATCTAGTTTCATTAACCTTTCTAACTGTGCGTGTCATGACCTCACAATGGTTGTAAAATTGTTTTGATGATGGTGATGATGCTGATCAAATTTAAAATATTATTTATTTGTCTATTAGATGACATTGATGCACTGTTTAAAGGATTAATTAAATGGCTAATATAATAATTTGGTCATATTGTCTGTCTAGCAAATTCTATAGTTTCATGAAATGTACAAAAGCCTTTATAGTATGAGTTTTTAATTTTCTCTTTTTCTCTCTGTTAATGAAGCTCTAAAGTTTTAAAATAGGAAGAAAACTTACATATGTTCATTTTGAAACTTAAGGAAGTATATTCTGCACTTGCCTCTTGTAAGGATCCTGTGCATCAGAAAACTTTTGATAATTTCTTATCTGGTTTGGTACCCTGTTTTAGACTAAAGGAAAGTCTGTTTTTGGTTATACAACCCGAAATAAAAATGTTTTAAAAGTTTTATATTCCCCATTTGAGTATATCGGCTAGAAACCAGAACTTGCGGGCTACTGGCCTTAAGGGAAGATTTCGTTCTGTTGTAAATTTGGTGTAAACAACGCTACGTACTTCTTATGGTATCAGAGCCTAATATGTTTTTCTACCAAAATGGTATGATATAAGTTTGCTTTTAATTCTTTTCCACATAGAGTCTTCAAAGACAGAGAGAATTTCCTACTCATGGCATCAACTTCTTCCAATGAAGCTTCTACTTCTGTCATCACTCCAGTTTCCCTTTCTTCCACCCTTTATATACCCAAATCTTGCTCTAAGTACACTGCTAGTAAGATCAAAAATTTAGTTGAATATTCCTATATCTCTGAATTTGCTCAGAACAATGAATTCTCTTTTTCTCTTCTTAGCCCTTATCATCTCTATAAACGTCCACACTCCTTTACCCACAGTATTTGCACTCTTGTTTCCACCAAAAGACCACATCCAAAAGAATATATCTAATCCTCCAGATTGGATCAGTGTTCCCTTCAGGCTACCACAGCTGAACAATATGTCACTCTGGAAATTCCCCAGAGTTGATTTCCAACTGAAAAGGAGAAGGTTATACTCATCTTCATATCAGAGGAGTCAGACTAATCCTAACCTTAACTGGTAGGAAAGGACTACCGGTCACAGCCAGACTTGTTATGTTGGATACTAGGTTCACACATTACCAAGATGCTGTTATTGGTACTGTCTTAACCATTCTTCATGCTGGAAGTGTTTTATTCACTTTCTATCCAAATTTCAACCTTTCTCTTCAAGACCCTAATCTTTCCACTGCCTTGCAAGTCCAAGTGCAAATTCAAGGTGCAGAGCAAATCTCTTCTAGCAAAATCGCAACTCTTCACCATCAATTGGTCTACAGGCTTCAGAACCATGCCTTAGATATTCCCACACCTGAACACCACTCTGACGCCCTTATGGTGTTAGCATTATTAGATCAGATACCTACCATAATCCAAATTCCAAGACAGATCCCTCGACATGAACTCATAAAACTCATGCCCTTGGAATGAATTTCCAATTATGAAAAGTTCCACACCAATACTTCTCATATCCAAACCACAGGGAGTATGTTTGAGAGAATATCTAATGGAACTGTCCGAATGACATTTCAGCCTCCACCAACAGCACCAGAGGAGCCTCCACGACTCTCATTCACTTATTCTACAATGGTTACCGCTGTTCAGATAGCTCAAGAAAAGTTTCCAATTACAGGATTCAATTCAAAAGGATATCATGTCTACCCTGCCAAACTTCATGGCCATTTTTTTTGGGATACCCCGGGATCAGGAAATTGTGACCCAGATTGTCCATGTTGGGATGATTGGAAGGAAAATGATATTGACCAACAACGGAGAAGAAAACCAAAAAAGAAAAAACCTAAAACTCCGTGTTCACACCACCAATCTAAACCACCTCATAATTCTCCACCAACACCAGCTCCTTTACCCATCTATCAAAAGGAATTTAAATGAATTGCAAAAAATTACAAAACTGAAATCCTATCCAATATTCAGTATTCCACACCACTCATACAACATATGGCTTGTATGATGTTCTCATCCACCTCACAAGATTATTTCTCCAATTTCCCTGTTCTAGAAACCCATACTGATCCACAACGAAAAATCATAACCAAACCCTTTATTCCTTCAGCCATAACTCCTACAGGCCACTTAAAAGACCCCAAACCTTTTGAAGCTATTCTCAACTGGCAAACACAAAATGCCAGAACTCAAAATGAAACTTTTGATATCTATAAAAAGGTTATTCATATCAGTTTACGAACTGATTATATTGAGTCTAAAATGGATTCAATCACGTCCTAGATGCAGCAAATTTACCAGAATCTTCAATCCAGAATCTCTCAACTAGATTCGGAACTAAGAGCCATGCTGAGCCATAGCTACTATGGCACAGAATTTGATGAAAAAGAAAAGGAAATCTGAAAGCTGAGAACATAACTCGAATAGATCGAGTTGGAAAGGCAAAGGCCAACCTTATTTACCACCTCTCCACCGTTACCTACTATCAGCCCAGCCTTCCATCCTTTTGCACCCATGCTTTCTCCAATTAAGCCCCAAGACCCGTCCAAATTATTTGGTATGACACATACTTTGTTTAGAAAACATCATCTGCCAAAACCATCTAGAACCACCTTTCATCCTTGTCCACGACTCGATAAACAGCCTTTCCATCCACCTTTGACCATCACATAACTGCATACACCTATCTATACCCAACTTCCTCCTCAACCAACACCAACTTAGGCCAAAGATAAATCACCTATGCAACAATATAGTGCACAGATAATCCCAGACCCATCAATACATACCAAACTTCTGATTCAAATCTAGTCGTTTCAGCCGATTCATCTGAATCTGAAACTGAAACAGACTTTTCCCTCGACTCTTCTATCTCCTCTAGTGATTCTGAAAAATCTTATACTGATATCACTAGAATCTTTATGGCCCAACCTGAAGACACTAAGTCTGCTCAATCCTCAAGAATTGACCTATTCTTTGAAATACCCTCAGATATTGAGGAAGATCAACCCGAAGCATCCTCAGCTCCAAACCGGCTTGCTCAATCCCAAAATGATCATAAACCTTCAAATGGTCCCTAGTTCACTTTTGATGATATCCCTATAGCTAAATGGAGAGATCGATTATCCGAAATGGCTGCTTGGACAGATCTCCAAATGTTGAGAGCAAATGCTACTACAACATCCGTCCTTAGAGAACTTGCTACCCGTTTTACGGGATCTTTAAGAGATTGGTTTGATACTTTAGGAGAGTACTGATAATTACAGTTTGTGCAACTACCTCATGTCTCAACTGCTTTTACTGTCATTCACGAACAATTAATCGGAGAATCAGCAGTAGTCTTTGAAGCTGCAATATGAAATGCTGCTCACTCAACTCTAAAGATCTTGATTTCCATTATAAATGGATGTCAATTCTGTTTTATAAGCTCAATGGGTTCAATGATCCGACTCTCAAACATGTATTTCTGGCATCTTTACCTGAAGAATTGCAACAAGATATACAGAGGCAGCTCAGGAGTCTCAATCTCACCATTGACAACATTTCCTTGGAAAAGATATTTTAGATCGCCAAAGGATGTTTGGAAAAACTATATGAACATAAACATTTTTTCAAAGAATTGTTAAAAGACAAAGAGCTTTTCTGGAGTGCATGCAAAAAGTCTTACTTACAGATCAAATGTAAAAAAAAAAAAAAAATTGTGATTGCAGCACTAAAAAGAATAAGCATTTCCGAAAATTCAAAAATTCAGACTTGTTTCCTAGATCAAAATCCAGGTGAAAATCGTACAGGTTTTTTAGAAAAATATCTAGTTCTTTAAGAGAACAGAAAAGGATAAAGTCAAGCTGATACTTCATTTGTAAGAAAAAAATGCCATTATGTTAAAAATTACCCAACAAAAAAGATAAAGCCATCAGACTTCTTGAGCATTTACAAGCCACCACTAATTATTCTCTCACAAAGATGAAATTGATTTCTACTTCTCAGAGCAGGAAGAGCCCACTGATGAAACAATGTTCGCACTACAAAACTCATCCGATGATTCTGAAAATGATGAGTTTCAAACTGTTTTTCACCAACAACTTTTGTCTCTAGACACTACCATCCCTATACCTTTTATAAAACTCCAAATCTTACCCTCCAAATTTCAGAGACCAATTCTCACCATTGGACTTCTTGATACCGAAGCCCAAAGAAGTATGATAAACCCAGACATACTTACATCCTAGTCTTGGCAACATTATGAAGAAAATTTTAAAGCAGTCAATGAAAGTTCTTTACCACCAAGTTGATTACCAAGAAACCCATTGGTATTCAAATATTTCCAGATTGTGTTATCTAGACTAAATTCATCGGTTCTCATCTGCCCAATAATGATATCTTGTTAGGATTTAATTAATATCATTCACCAGATAAAACACCTCCAAATCATTCCTACTGGCATTCGAGTCAAGTTCATGTTTTAACCCTTCACCAATGTCCTTAAGCTTTATGGTTTGTCTAAAACCTCCCAGCCTTTCCAAGACATTTCTACAAAATTTTTAAAATATTGTCCTGAGTCTCATGCTGACTTTCACCATCCAAATCCTCTGTAGAAAAATCCATATTCTTTATTCAATTACCTTTTAAGTTGAATGAAGATGTCATTCCAACCAAAGCCACCCATCCAGGAATGAGTCATTCCGACTTAGTCCTAGCCCAATATAAATGTTCTCAGTTACTGGCAATAGGTCTTATTGAACCCACTAGTTCTCCATGGGCTTGCTAAGCTTTTTATGTTGAAAAACATTCTAAGATTGTTAGAGGAAAAAATGATTAGTCATAAACTATCAGCCTCTAAACATGTTTTTACAAGATGACAAATTTTCTTTGCCAAAAAGACAGAGCATGTTCACTTATCTTAAAAATGTTCAAATCTTTTCAAAATTTGATCTTAAATCCGGATTTTGACTACTTGAAATTAAACCTTCAGAACGTTACAAAACTGTCTTTTGCATTCCCAATGCCCATTATCAATGGACAGTTTTACCCTTTGAACTTAAAACAACCCCATCTATTTTCTAAAAATCCATGGTCCAAATCTTCCAACCCATTTTGCATAGTGCATTGATTTACATTGACAATATTTTGTTGTTTTCAGGTACACAAGATGATCATCGCCATTTGTTAAATCAGTTCTTTGATATTATTCAATCTTATAGAATCATGTTATCAGCTAAGAAAAGCACTATTGCCACTAATAACATTGAATTCCTTGGAATGACTATCAAAGATAGCCACTATCAGTCAGGAAAGCACATTGCCCAAGAACTCATCCACTTTTCAGATCAGAATCTTTCCAAAAGGCAAATCCAATAGTTCCTTGGTATTATTAATTATATCAGGGACTTTATCCCTTATGTTGATCATCACACCCGCCAGCTGTCAGCTTTACTAAAGAAGAATCCACCTTCGTGGAATAACAACCACACACTTGCTATCACCACTTTAAAGCAAATTGCGCAAAATCCGCCGCCATTAAAGCTCATCACCGATGGTAGGCGAATATTGCAGACTGATGCAAGTGACGAATCATGGGGGGCCATCCTCTTTGAAGAAACACATGGCAAGGAACACTTTATTGCTTATGCCGGTGGACACTTCTCTGACACACAAATCCATTACCACAGTGTGTTCAAAGAAATTTTAACTGTCAAGCATGGTATTCAAAAGTTCGAGTATCATCTTATCAGCTATTACTTTCTTGTCAAAATGGACAACTCAGCCTTTCCCAACATCATGAATTTCAAAGGAAAAAATGTTCCAGAAAAGATGTTGCTCATATTAAAACATTGGTTTTCAAAATATGATTTCTTAGCGAAGCATATAAAAGGAGACCACAACCTTATTCTTGATATGCTTTCAAGACATGCTAAACCAGACAAATCCTTATTTTTTATATTCTCATATTACCATTTTCCTGTCATTTTCTTGGCCACTTCACTTCCCTCACAAGCCCTTACAAAAAAAACCTTTCCCCTTCGAAAAACTTTCACCACAGTCTTTGTCATCCAAGAGTTTGCCAAAAAAGTTGTTTTTAGGTTTTTTATGAAAGCCTATTTCTTATCCGACTCATTTTCGTTTTCAACCCTCCATCCCGAAAACTTATTTCTTACAGGTTTAACCCTAGATCCTTCCAGAGAAATCTCAGAAGATGAATTATGGTACATTTGGTGCCTTACCGTCCTTTATGCCACCAAATTAATTATTCCAGTCACAGCCACCTTAGATCATTTGCTCGATCCCAACAAATCAACCTCCCTCATTTAGACACTCCTTGAATGGTTTTCTCCAATTCCATGGTGGAGACAGAAACTCTAAAAATTGTCTCAAGATCATAATTTGGAACATATGCAATCATCAGAAGCAAAAATGTGAACGTCTGTGTTCATTATTCATAGACCATACTTCCAACACCCAGACACAAACTACTTCTAGACTGAAGACCAAGTTTTTGAATGGTTCACTACACCTCACCCATCCATCCTTGAACAAGACGATAGAGTCCACAAGGAACTCTATAATTTCCTTTGTGAACTAAACCACCAACCTGCTCCACACAAAAACATTTCTCACACCTCCCTAGGTCCACAACATGATATCATCATGATCCCCACTCCTTCAGTAATTTCCAAACCTAAATTTACGAGCATCGTCATCAAGGAAGAAAAATCAGACTTCACTGATTTTCTCTACCAAGATACACAAGATCCATGGGAAGCATTCTTGTCATTAAGCCAACACCTTCAAAACCTCCAACCATCTCCATCAGCACATGCCCCAGATGATCCAACAAATAAAGTCAGTTCTAGCACACCAACCGGCTCTAATGAACACATATCCTCTTTTTGGCGCAAAATATTTTGCCCTTGGCCACCTTGTCGACCAGATTATCAACATCCACCAGAAACTCCACGTCTGTCACTCAAAATCCTCTTTTCAAAAGGTAAAGATGAAACTGACAGCTCATCAGATGAAGATTACATGAATCTCTCATCTCTGTGATTCATACAATTTGGCATCTTTTACTTTTTCAAAGTTTGCTTGTAATAATTAAAGCATGAGTCATACTTGTCATGCTTTAGTTCATTTGTCTTTATTACTTTTGCTTTTTTCAAAGTTGGCTTGTAATAATTAAAGCATGAGTCATGCTTGTCATGCTTTAATTTGTCTTATGTAAAAGTCTTAATCAGTGTGATGTACTTTCTCAAAAGGTGTGCTTTACTTTCTAAAAGCATGTGCCTGTTTGTCGATTATAATCATTCAAGGGGTCATATCCTTGATGATTTTCTATATAAGGCACCTCAGTTTCTCTTTGTAAGATATAGAGTAAAATATAATAAACGAAACCTTCATAATCATGAGTTTCTAATTTTCTCTTTTCCTCTCTGTTAATGAAGCTCTAAAGTTTTAAAATAGGAAGAAAACTTACATCTGTTCATTTTGAAACTTAAGGAAGTATGCTCTGCACTTGCCTCTTGCAAGAATCATGTGCATCAGAAAACTTTTGATAATTTTTTATCTGGTTTGGTACCCTATTTTAGACTAAAGGAAAGTCTGTTTTGGGTTATATAACCCGAAATGAAAATGTTTTAAAGGTTTTTTGTTCCCCATTTGAGTATATCGGCTGGAAACCAGAACTTGCGGGCTACTGACCCTAAGGACAGACTTCGTTCTATTGTAGATTTGGTGTAAACAACGCCACGTACTTCTTATGGTACCAGAAGTTACTTTCACTTTATCTTATGGGTTATTTCAACACCACAAATTGTCTAAAAGGGTCTAAATTTCTAATCTTAGCACCTAGAAAGGGGACATTAAAGATATTTTAGGACCTAATGTAATATTAAAAAGTAATGGACTTAGTAAGAAATAGTAGAATAAATGTAAATATGGTAGAGATTTTTAAAAAATCACTATCATTTTCTAGTAAACATAAAGAAATTGTAGAAAGAACTGAAAATATAATAGATGAACATGATCCAAATAAGTTATTAGAAAGAGGTTTTGAACATATTAGAAAGAAAGATTATATAATGAAGGTTTAATGTCAAAATTAATAATAGTTTATATATTTACACATATGAGACTAAATTAGCAGTAATAAATAGAAATGAAGAGCTAACTTTAATCAGTCCAGTAGACAGAGACTATCTTAGAAAACAAAATTACTCAGACATACATGTGGGAATAATAATAATAGGAATTCTTGGTCAGGCTGGAGAAGGAGTAGACACTACAACTCATTTATATCTATATGATAGTAGGTTCTATAACCATGAACAAGCTCAAATAGCAAGTGCTGACCTAGACTTAAAAATAAAGTAGTAGTAGTAAGATGATACCCAATATAGATATAGACATTAATGAATTATGTAAACATATTAAATAAAGTGTACAAGCTAAAGGTTATAAAATGATGCAAAATATAAAAATATTAGGATTAAATCATTTTTCTAGAAAAATTATATAATAAATATCATAAAATATTTAGATTTGAAAGTAAAAATATAATAGACTATTTTAAAAGCCAATGTAGAAATAATAGTACCTAAGAAATTAAGTAGTAGTGAAGTAATCTCTATGTAACTTGATTTTGTCTATTTATGTATGTATAACTAGTTTCTACTTCTCTCTGTAACTTGAATTTTTTCTATTTATGTATGTATAACTAGTTTCTAGTATTTCTAACATATTTTCTTGTTCTAATTCAGGTAAAATCCATTCTAATCCATTTACTTCACTACTACTTAATTTCTTAGGTGTTATTATTTCTACATACTGTCTTTTAAAACAGTCTACTATATTTTTACTTTCAAATCTAAATATTTTATGATATTTGCTATACAATTTTCCTAGAAAAATGATTTAATCCTAAGATTTTTATATTTTGCATTCATTTTATAACCTTTAGCGTGTGCACTTAATTTAATATGTTTATAGAATTCATTAATATCTATGTCTATATTAGGTATCATCTTACTACTGTTACTTTATTTTTAAGTCTAGGTCAGCACTTGCTATTTGAGCTTGTTCATGGTCATAAAACCTATTATCATATAGATATAAACGAGTTGTAGTGTCTACTCCTTCTCTAGCCCGACTAAGAATTCCTATTATTATTATTCTCATGTGTATGTTTGTGTAATTTTGTTTTCTAAGATAGTTTCTGCCTACTGGACTGATTAAAGTCAGCTCTTCCCTTCTATTTATTACTGATAATTTAGTCTCATCTGTGTAAATATATCAACTATTATTAATTTTGACATTAAACCTTCATTATATAATATTTCTTTCTAATATGTTTAAAACCTCTTTCTAATAACTTATTTGGATCATGTTCATATATTATCTCTTCAGTTCTTTCTACGATTTCTTTGCATTTACTAGAAAATAATAGTGATCTTCTAAGTTTCTCTACCATATTTACATCTATTCTACTATTTCTTACTAATCCATTGCTTTTTAATATTATATTAGGTCCTAAAATATCTTTAATGTCTCCCTTTCTAGGTGCTAAGATTGGTTCAATTAGAAATTTAGACCTTTTTAGACAATTTGTGGTGTTGAAATAACCCACAAGATAAATTAAAAGTAGCCAATGCACTCATGCATTATTTTAAAAAGAATAATGAACATGCAGACAGTAATCACTTTGCATTTTTCGTATTAATTAGAGGTAGACAAGTAGGCAATTATAGTTAGTGGAGAGAGATAGTTGATTTAATAATCAATTATCTTGATCCATACTATAAATGCTTTTATACATTCATGAAGCTATAGAATTTGCTAGACAGACAATAGGACCAAAATATCATGTTAGCCATTTAATTAATCCTTTAAACAGTGTATCAACGTCATCAAATAGATAGTTAAGTAATATTGTATACAGTTCATCATCATCATCACCATCACCAATAAAATTTTGCAATCATTGTGAGGTCATGACACGCACTATTAGAAAAATTAATGAAACTAGATATCATTTGGACAATATAGTAAAAGTCCTGTAGACAAAAAATAATTACATTAGAAAGTGCTAAAGAAATTTTGCTATTAGATCACCAAAAAAACCCAAAGAAACTCAAAAAAATGCAAACACAGAAACAACCATTAGACAAATTATTTTACCATTCCCTAGCCAGACAATTAACCAAATCCACCAAATCTAATCTTTCCTTAGTGATACAATAGACATTGTAAAAGAAAAAATAATAGAAAATCTATATGCAGACTTTGTTTCATTAGCCAATCAGTTATTCTATAGCCAACTAAATTTCTTACTTGAATTTCGACCTAGTTGGTCAAAATTAAGAAACATTACTTCACTTAGACATGATTTCCCTACTATTTCCTTCGATTATTCCTTAGCCAAAACATCAGACAATGAAGATATCTTGTACAAAGCCCTTAGTTTTGGAATGATACGTACTATTTATATTTTTAGCCTGGACTATCTAAATTCTTTCCACCAACCCTAAACATAGCTTTATCCATTATAAAGCTAGCACCTTTAATAATTAATTTTTGTTCCATACCACCTAGATCTCAAATAACCAATAAAACCAAAACTAGTGTCATACTACCAGCATATCATGTCATTTTTATCTGCGAAAGAGCAAAGAATTTCAAAAGAAGATTTTATCATGCCAAGCTTAGCTTCTCCGCAAAAGACATATACCGGAGAACCCATGAAATGGCAGCCTTTGGTGAATGGGTGGATACTCATGAGAGGATTATAGCCCAAGCATAACATTATACAATTATAGGTCAAAAGCATCTTTTCCGTGAGGAACTACTTATTCCTCCATTACAAATAAAAATTGATAATCCAAAGAAACATGAAGAATATTTGGAGGCGCTAATTGAAATCAGTGACATGCTATCGTCAAGAGATGGATTAGAAGCTATGAGTCATCAATCTGTGGATGAGGATATAGCCGAAGCTGTTGACAAAATGATGGATAGATAGGAGGCACCAAAAAAAATAAATTAGTCAGAGATAGCCAGCTAACATAAGTCAAAAGTAAAAGTTGTGAGAGTCACGTGTTTTCATTGATGACTTTCCTTTACTTATTCATTCACTACAAATAATGATAATCCAAAGAAACGTGAAGAATATTTGGAGGCGCTAATCGAGATCAATGACATGCCATCATCAGGAGATGGATTCGAAGTTATGAGTCATCAATCTCTGGATAAGGATATAGCCAAAGCTGTTGACAAAATGATGGACAGATAAGAGACACCAACAAAAATAAATTAGTCAGAAATAGCCAGCTAACATTAGTCAAAAGTAAAAGTTGTGAGAGTCGCGTGTTTTTACAGATAACCTTCCTTTACTAACTACTCGGTAAAGGAAAAACTGTTGAGGCATCTTTTTCTTTTTGTCTTTTGTTTTCTATAGTAATTCAGCATAGAAAATAGTAGCCAGCCACTATTTATCGATACTGAATCTCTACAAAGTAATAATAGCCATTCAGTCTTTTACTTTTCACCTTTTTAATTAATTATTGGCTTTTCGTCACATTTAAATTGTAACTTTAAATTTTTGTCCTTTGTACATAGAGTCATAAATTATGTCAATAATTGTCACAAGTCCTTAGTTGGATATATAGGACTCAAAGTCAAGTAGAAAGTGTGGTGAGACGAAGTGAGACAAGGGCAATGGTAGAGTCAAATACTTTGTACTCTAAAAAAAAAATCAATAAAAGTCTCTTATCCTTTATATAGCAACTAGCAAGTTTATCAAGTAAGTAGTTTAATTTCTTTTGTTTTTATTTATTTAGCTTTCGGGTTAAAAAGTCTAGCCTTGTTAACGAAAGTATAAATTATATTTAAAACATTCACAAAAGGCGGTCTTTGTTATCATCAGGAGAAAATAATGTGGAGGAAAAGTTTTTGAAAATCAAGGTTTTTGTTTTTTGACAAAAATGATAAGAACCTAGTAAAAGTTTTTGCAAATTTTCTGAAAGCTTCTTTTTAAACACGGTGTTTGTTGGCTCGTTTAGCCGTTAATGTGTTGAAACAACATGTTTGGGCGTAAGTCATGAGTTAAAAGTGTTTTTACTAGCATGTTTTCTAAAGCATTTAAAAATAAATTTTGAAAGGCCAATTTTTGCCAAAATAGGTTTTGCATTTTTCATAAATCTTTTTGGGAATTCTCTATATATAGGTGGGAAACTAACGATGTATATTCTGATGGTTAGCCTGAATGAGGATTAGATCAGTTTGCATTGCTGGTATAACAAACCACATACAAGCCTAAGAAGAAATAAGTTAAATTTGCCACTAGCATTTTTTAACGTAATCATTGACCTTTGTGAATGCTAAGAAGTCTGTAGCATAGTCATATATAACTCAAACCTCTCCTTTCCCTATATTAGGTAGAAACATTACTCTACAAAGTGTGTGGATGCCAACTAGTTAAACTCGGTAAGATTGCTTGGGTTGTTATAAGAACTCTAAGGTTTGAACCCTTTTCACATGGTGAGAAGGGGATTTTGTTGCCAGTCGCGCTATCCTAAAAAATAATGACTCCTCATAGTTTTAACATTTATCATACGTTGCGGCCTCATGGTTGAAGGTACCCAAGAGAAAAGAATTACCAAGAAACAACAGGCATACAAAAATATATCCAAGATAAAATACCTAACAGTGGTACAATCATTGAATCTAAAACATACCTCTTTGCTATGAGAGAAGTGCACAAGGGAACTTATCATTAACAAGTTGGTTAACTGCATCTCTGAACTTGTAGTAAT
Organism: Citrus trifoliata; assembly: GCA_018350135.1. NCBI lineage: Eukaryota > Viridiplantae > Streptophyta > Magnoliopsida > Sapindales > Rutaceae > Citrus > Citrus trifoliata. The sequence goes on along the minus strand of CM031389.1, from coordinate 18,282,916 downwards.
CATCTGGTTTGTTGTAAACATGATGAGAAATTCGAGCATATCCTGTAACAGGGTTAACCATCCCATCACCCGGTTCCCTATAATAGATACGTACGTCAACAGAAAAATTATTCCTCAAGTGGGTACTCAACTTTAAAGCAATAGAATCACTAGAAATGCCCAAACTAGCAGGCAACCCAACCATGATCATGCTTGAACACATCTCCGGAGGAGACCCAAGATGGGTTCCCCATGCTTTTGCCAACATTTTCCCCATCTCAACAACAGCTTTGTGATTCCTCTTCTTGATTCCTTCAATTCCCCCTTCAAATCTGTTAACAAACTCCAAAGCTTGAGGAATAACCAATTGGGCACTATAATCCCTAGTTCCAATCCAAGCACTCTCTATGGGCAACCCATTTCCATACTCATGAGACACCACAGGGTGATGCAAATCATTAACTTCACTTGATTTCCTACAATACAAAATCGCTGCCGCAGGTGGGCAAAAGAACCACTTGTTCAAAGTACTAGTATAAAAATCAGCCCCCATTTCTTTCACGTCAAAATCAACACACCCAATCCCATGTGCACCATCAACAAATACTTTATCGACACCCTCTTCCCGACAAACCTTGATCAATTCTTTGACAGGGATCAGAACACTAGGAATAGCTGTCACGTGATCAATGATAGCCAATCTGACTTTCCTACCATTGGTTTTCCCTCTTTCTAAAGCTTTCCGAAATTCACTGACAATCTCACTAACACAATTAATAGGAAATGGTAACTGAACTTCAATAACATGCCCGCCTGCACGTGTAATATAAGCTTCCAGAGATTTTTTCAAAGCGCCATAAGCATATTGAAGCGTAACAGCAGCATCACCTTTGTTGAACTTCCCTTGTAAAAATTCCCAAGCAACACTCTGCAACACAATGGCTATAGCAGTCGTGGCATTATCAACAATTGATATTTCATCAATATGGTCAGCATTGACCAATTCTTTGATCGCAAGTCTTGACTTGAAAATCCCATCTTTCAGCCTATTGAAGTAAAAGTCATCAGGTTGTTGGAGGAACTCAAGTTGCCACTTCTGCTGAGCTAACAAAACACTCTTGGGGCAACAACCAAAGCTTCCATTATTGATTCTAGCTTTGTTTTGGGCATGGTGTGAGAATTCAGAAAGGAGTTCGGTGTCTGAAATTAAAGTTGGTGAAAGTTCAGGCTTTTCGGGCAAGTGGGTATTGCATATTTCAGTATTAGCTCCATTAGTATCCATGTTGTGGTTGCTGTGATTATAAGAAGGACGTGGAAGAAACATGGGCTTTTGATATAGGTTGCAATTTATAAATGAGGGATTAAAAAAATCAATCAAAACTATACTACTATTTAAATATACAAATCAATGATAATCTAGATACACGTAGCCTGTCCATAAATCATCTGGGATATCCTTAGATATATTCTTCTACTATCTCATAGTCTAAAGATATTTATCAGTCACTAATTTTGAAAAGATATCCAATTATGTAATTGGAAGGGAAAATTTGAGTCTCACAGGCGTTGGAACTTAAATTTGTGCCTTCAAATCGAGAGCACAAATTTATTACAATCGAGACAAAGGTTCAATGACTAACGACTAATTAACATATTTGGTTAATTTTTGGAATAGTACTAAAGATTTAAAGTTCAAACCTTACTTAAATGATAAAAAACATATTGGATTTGTCATCAAGCAATATTGTAATTATTAACTTTTTTAATAAAAACACTAAAAAGTAATAATAAAAAGTCTAAATTGAGAGATAAGAAGCGGCTTTCTTAGAACGCAGATCTAGAATTCAAACTTTATTAGGTGCATAAATTAAATAAAAAAAATACATCAATATATGTGTGAGTTAATAATAATAAAAAGATAATATTTTTTTAAATATAGTCATATATGATGTCATAAAATCCTTATATAGTATACAGGCGGATAATGTTTTCTCAAATATAGTCATATTGGGTGTCCTAAAAACCATATATAATATATAAGCGAGAAATATCTAAGGACAAAAATTCTCATTTACGACCTAAAATCCATATATAATATAAGAGCGAATAATATTTTATTTTTCAAATATAGTCATATCTAGTGTCCTAAAAACCATATATAATATATAAGTGAGACCATCCACGGAAAAAATTTTGACATTCTTAAAAGCCATATATAATATGAGTGATAATAGTTTTTTAAATATAGTCATATCCGGTGTCCTAAAAACCGTATATAATATATGAGCGAGAGATATCCATGGACATAAACTATTGGTCACAGGGGCGGAGACAGCATGTGTTCACTGGGGGCTTATTAAACAGTAACTAAAATTTTTTAAAAATAATAAAAATTTAAATTTAAATATAAATTTTTCTTATGTAACCAACCAACATAAGTAAATATTTAGGATTTTTTATGGGCCGTTGATGGATTAGTCGTGGGGCATTGGAAACGTCAGAGATTTAATAAAAAATTCTTAATGAGTTTGTGGGCCGTCTAAAAATTAAATTAATATTACTATTTATGGTTGATTTAGTTTGTAAAGTTCATCTTTTTTTATTTGAATTTACAAACATTAGAATGTGAGAATTTACGTATAATTATGTATTGTTTCTGGCTTGATTAGAAAATTAGTGGGGCTTTAAAAAAACTTATTGAGAATTTTATGATATTTGTTCTTTTTTATGGAATCTACACTCAATCAATAATTCACATGAATTTTTCAAATTACACTAATACCCCAATGACTACACTAAACTAATGGGGGACGAAAAACAACTACCATCCATTCACCAAATAATTCTATATGATTTATATCAACAAATAAAATATTCATTTGTACCTTTAATTTATTAATGAAGAAACGCGTGTTTGAAATTTGAGGCGGCAATCACTTTCCACTTTGCTTTTGGAGATGCGAAACACGAAGAGATGATTTACGCAAAATTCACTGTCTGTCACTGCTGTTGCTTTTGGACTGCCGCAACAAAGACGATGATTTAGAATTTCAGATTTGCGATTGGTGCAGGCAGTGGAATTGGAGAAGAAAGGTAAAGAATAATAAAAATCTGATAAATGAGTTTGTGGGGTGGGTAATTTAAACATTGCTTAATATTAATCTTTGTGGGCTTAATTTAGTTGTTTAAGCTCATACCCTTTTTTCTTTGTTTTAAAACTTAACGTCTGTAATTATGTTATGGGTTAGGGGTTGAATATAACTTAGGGGGGGGGCTTAGGAAAAAATTTATAGAAAATTTTTAATATAAATGAAATTAGTTAATAAAGGCTTTTTTTTTTCAGTGGGGACTTAAGTCCCCACTGGTCCCAAGCTAAATCCGCCACTGATGGTACACAACCTAAAATACATATATAATATAGGAGCGAATAATTTTTTTTTTCAAATATAGGCATACTTGCTATTTTAAAAACCATATATAATATATGAGGGACAGATGTCCAAGTACAAAAATAGTCGTAAATGGCCTAAAAACCATATATAATGACATGAGCGTCCCAGATCCATCTGTTATATGTGAGGCGAATCATGTGATCTAATATCGGGTGAAAGCTCGTTTAATCCTTATATTTTGAAGTAGTGTCCGTTTAGTCCCTATATTTTTAAAAATACCTCAAACCATCCTTACCATTAAATTATTGACACTTTTGCCATTATCTTTTGTTCCTTTTAACTTATTTTTATAATATTGTCCTATTATAATAATTTTTTTAGACATTATTAAAAAGAAAAAATAAATTAACAGTTTAACACCAAAAAATAAAATAAAATAAAATAAATATATTAATTTTTGTGGAACACACTCTTGAGTTAAAATATTAATTTTTCTAAAAAAATTGATAATGTAATTTTTTACGATATTAATTTTTTAGACATACGTGAGCTTCCACAAAAATTAATATATACCTTTTTGTTTTAATTTTATTTTTGAGTTTAATTTGATAATTTAATTTTTTATTAATATCTAAAAAAGAAACATTATTGTAAAAGTGTAATATTGTAAAAGCAAGTTAAAAATAATAAAAAATAATGGCATGAGTGTCAATATTTAGTAGCAGGGACGTTTTGAGATTTTTTTAAAAATATAGGGACTAAAGGAACACTAACCTCATAATATAATAACTAAACAAGTTTTTACCCTCTAACATCTAAAACTCATAACATAAACTTAATTTATGAAATATATAAAACTGGCCTCGAGCCTCTACTATAAACATATAATACAATATGTGCCCATCCAAAGGAACTTGCACACTTCTTATGTCACTATAGATATACGTGCTCAAAATGCAAGTCATGCAACAATATGTGTCGTGGCCCAACCTCCAAATGATTAGAAACTGAACTACACAAAATCCTGTGAAACTTGGGAGAAATGGGGTAAATAGAAAATTAGTGAGCTTGTGTCTTAGTGTATATATGTATTTATGTGTGTGAGTAAAGCGTGTATTAGTGCTTATACAGAATCATATGACATATCTCCACATTGAACATAATGTATAAGCAAACATGAAATATCATATGTACATACTTGACAAACTGCACCAAAGAGTAACTAGGGGAATAACTATCATACTCGCTAGGATCATCATCGCACTAGCAAAGCAGAGGAAAAACCTCTCAATACCTAACGAAATTTAACTACATCATACGTATAGAGTAATCTAAATCTTAATACGCATGTACAGAGTTTATGGGGAAAGGTACACATATGGTGACTCGCAATCATATCTCATGGCTCAATCAATTATATAATGTGCATACATATAATCATAACATAATATTAATTCATACTATCAAGTATAAATGCTTTACAACATACATAATAGTAATAATAGTATCTACTCATAGATCTTTTTTCACTCTAGGGTTCATTAGGGCTCTTGTGGATTCAAAAATTAACAATTAGATGATGCATATAATGAAACATGTAACATAATTACTTAAATTTCATAAATTTATTACCCACTAATTCATTGGATATAAATCTAATTTCCTATAACTTTTACACTTTCGCTTTCCTTTTCCATTTCTTTCTCACTCTCGATTTTCAATTTTTATTTTGTTTTATTTCTTTTCTTTCCATTTTCTTCTCTTCTCGCTTTTTCTCTTGGTTTCTTTCTTCGCTTTTCTATTTCTCTTCCTTTTTCCTTTTGTTCGCTCTCGACTTTGGATTCTCCAAATTAAGACAAATGAAGCAGCTTCAAATTTATTTCGACTTTATGTACCGCACAGAATGATGCAACTAGGAAGACGTAAACAGGGGGTGGCCAAGTGAATGAAGCAGGCAGGTGTGTGATCGGTGAAGCAAGCATGTGAATTTGATGAAGCATGCAGGTGACATGATGAAGTATGCATGTGTTGCTTAAATAAAACAAGCAGCTCACTGCTTTTTAACTACTAAGTCATGGGTAGCTTCTTAAGTCACGTGCAGGTGCATTACATATAATATATGAGCGGACAATTTTTTTTTTTTTTCAATATAGTCATAGTTGGTGTCTTAAAAGCTATCTATAATTAATGAGCGCATACACACACACATATATATATATATATATATATATATTTCTTTAATATAGTCATATCGGGTGTTCAAAAAACCATATATATATAATATATGAGCGAGAGATATCCAAGAGAATAAATTCTTGTACATGACCTAAAACCCATATATAATATATGAACGGATAATGTTTTTTCAAATATAGTCGTATATAGCGTCCTAAAAACCATACATAATATAAGAGAGAGATATTTATATATGGTTTTTAGGACGCCATATATGACTATAAATATCCGTTTGTGGACAAAGTGGCACTGCACAAACCTACTCCTGCGCATCTAGTGGTAATAAGGTCACTGCTCAATAAAGCGTAAGGAGTATTAATAGAGCATTTAGGAAAGCAACGTGCAACGTCCATGCGCTAGCTAATCACAACTTTCCCCTATCATAAGCAGCTTTATTCTGAGGTTCACATCCAGGAATACATAGGCGAACCAACAGCGCGGTGGTTGAGCTCACAGAAACAGCACCGCAGGCTGCCCATCAAGGACTTGTACGAACAGTAACTCTAGGACCTGCAAGGGCATAGAGTCGTAAATATTTTCTGTTTGCATTAGATTGAGTGTATGCAAATTTTGAAACCACTGAAAAGGACAAAAGAAAGTCATTTTGCGGTTTCAATTTAATTACAAGGGATAAAATTGCAGAAAAAGGCAAAAAGATGAAAAGTAACGGATGCATTTTAACATAAGACAAACTTAGGGAAGGAAGGAAGTCAGTCGTTTCTTGTTACATTTACAGTTACAAAAACTAAAATAAGCGTGATACATTTACACAGAGAGTCTTCTCAGGGTGTGTTTGGAATTGAGGTGCTGTTGCTTTTAAGCTACAGCTGCTGTGAAAAAAAAGCTGCAATTATGAAACAAAAGTTAATAATATATAATAAATATAAATTTTAAATAATAATTTTGATAAAATTATTAAAGATATAATAGATTTTATATTAAACAAGTGAAAAATCATATCAATATAGCTTAAAAGTTACAGCAGCTAGTGTTTACCAAACACTTTAGTGCTGTAGCTTAAAAGCTATAGCTGCCCAACCTCAATCCCAAACGCACCCTTAATGATTATTAGCAACATTTACAATCACATTGATTTGACAGCAAACTGATGCTTATACAAACAACAATTGTTCTTCTTCATCCATGATACATTCTATTTAGAAAAACAAAAAGCTTAAAACAGTAGGATAATGCCTGGCCACTTATTAATATATTGAATCCTTGTGGCATTGGCACACACTTCACTATTTTGTCAAAGCAGAGATGATATCATGTTCTCTAATCTTTGATTATAATTTTTTTCCCTTTTAAAGACGATAAGAAATCTTACCAGTAAACATTAACCATTACTTTTATTGTTACTCGAACTTAGCTATGTTACACTTAAGAGACAATTTGTGACTTAAACTAAATAAAATATGACAAACGAAAAAATTTTATGCATAAAAAATGGCCAATAATTTAAGGAAAATATTTGTACAATACAAAGATTCTAATTGACACAGGGTCGGTTTGGGATTTTGCTTTTGAGAAGTTTAAAAGTGATTTTGAAAAATTAAAATTTAATTTGGCATTTGGTAAATCCTTTTAGAAATCATTTTTGACAAAATAATCTCCTTTTTACATCAAAATTTTGAAAAGTAGGAAAATATAACTTTTCAGAATCTAATTTTGGAAATCACTATTATACTTAATACAATTCCATAAATATCCTCATATATGTTATAAAAATTCAAAATTATCCTTTTTAATTAGAAAATAAAATGATTGATTTTAAAGAGATTACTATTATAACTGATTATATTGAGATGACTAAATAAAATAAAATTAATAATATAAATAATAATATAAAAAATTATTTTAATTAATTATTATATGCACACAATAAAAGAAATGTTTTATATATATGTTTAAATAAATTATATTCAATATTACGTTTAATTTTGAGTCAATTATATTCTTACAACAGTTTAATAGTAAGATTTACCGAACACATATGACTACTTTTAAAATTTACATCACTTTTAAATATAAAATTTACCAAATATTTAACATTCTCTTCATAGTCGATTATTGTACAACGGTTTAACAGTAAGATTTACCAAACACATATGACTACTTTAAAAATTCATAGCACTTTTAAATATAAATTTTACTAAATATTTAACTGATTCTCTTCACAATTGATCATTCTACAACACAATTAATATTAATTATTTTAAAATCTAAAGCATTACCAAACTCACCCTTAATTTTAAGAATTAAAAGTCAACTAACAACATAAAATGATCATGGTAATAATGAATTAATAATAACAGATGGATCAAGCGATTTCAATGCTTCAAAATACGGGTCATGATGATAATTAAGCAAAGTTTCTTCTATACAAGAAGTGGCAACATCTCAAGCATGGAAAATATTTATAATTCAGAATAAAGGGACTATTTGAACCTATCAAAGTACAAAAGAAACCCAGTTTTTAATAAATCTATTTATTACTAAAATACCTATCACACAAATTACTATTATTGTCATACAAGAAGAAATTAAACAATAAGAGTTTTATTCTCTGCACACTTTCTTCAACATTAAATCCCTCTAAGCACATCAAATTTTAATCACATGTTACTTGGAATTCTACTGTTAGTGGAACTCTCTTTTTCAGATTCCTTGATGGTAAAGATTCATATAAAAATAGAAAACAAAAGAAGTATTTGTTGCTGCTTTTTCTTTTAATATTTTCTTGCATGTTGTTATTACCATATTTAGTTTCATATTTGTTAAAATTAAGGCAAAGTTTGAGATTTATGTTGGAAAAAAAAGGAGAAAGAAGAATAAGGAAACAAAAGAGAGCCTGAATTCGAAAATAATGAAGTGTAGTTAATTTGATATAAAATACGATGTTAAAATTTTGCTTGTATAAGACAAGAGAGAAATATTTGTTCGATTAAAGGTTTTATATGCATATGATTTTAAATATGAATCTCTTAAGTAAAAAAAAATAGTTTAATAATAATTTTGTTTAGTAAGGTTTTATTAAGTATTTAGATTGATTAATAGAAAATTTGGAACTTCAAGAGTGAATTCATTTAGTAAATGGATTTAATAATTGATTTAGAAGGTTTAAATAACCTCTCCATTAAAAAAAATGCTTTTTTTGAAATTTTGTGGGGAGATTTTCACTAATAAACTGATCCTCCCCATCAAATTACAAATATACTCTACATTAGGAAGGAAAGTGAAAAACTACCCTTTCAGTAGTATATTTTAAATTTTTATAAAAATAATGTCATAAACTTATTCATAAATACATACAATTGGTCTGGAGCCTCTACCATAATCATAAAATAACATATGTGTCTTATCTGAAAATATATTTAAAACCTGCACAGGTCGCATGTCGTTGTACAAATGTACACCTCAAATATATACACATAAACATAAACATGCTCATAATGTAAGTTATGCAGCAATGCATCTCGTAGCCTAACCTCACATGTTAAAAACTTAACTACATGGAATCCTATGGAAACTTAGGAGACATAGGGTACTAAGAAAATAGTGAGCTTGCCACTTAGTGAGTGGACATAATTATATATGTAAAAATAAAGTAGTATACTAGTGTTTATACATAATCATATGACATAACACCACATTGAATATAATACGTAAGCAAATATGAAATTCATACATAAATACATGATGCATGCACCAACTAGCACCGAAGAAAACTATAATACTCGTTGAGATCATCATCATGTGAGCAAAGTAAAGGAAAAGCTTCTCAATACGCGGAGGAATTTAATTATATCACATAGGCAGAGTAATCTAACTTTCAATACTCATGCGTAGAGCCTATGAGAAAGGGTACACATATGGTGATTGGAAATCACATATCATGACTCAATTAATCGTATAATGTCGTATATATAATCATAACATGTACTAAATCATACTATCAAATATAAATTCTTCACAAAATATATAATAGTAATAATAATATCCAATAGTTGATCCTATTTCACTTTGAGATTCGTTAGAACTCTCTTGGGTTCCTAAGTTCTTGGATTTCTCCTAAAATTCAAGGTTCAAAAGTTAATTATTAGAAATGATATAAAAACTTATATGTATAACGTAAACTAAATCATAACTGCTTAAATTTCATAAATTTGTTACCCATTAGTCCAACAAATATAATTCTAATTATTCAATTTCAGTTCTTGTAATTTTCTAATTTTTTTCTTTTCGTTTGATTCTCCGCTACTCTTTTCTTCTTCTTTTTTCTTTTTTTTCTCTTCACTTTTTTTTCTTTCTCTACCTCTTTTTCTTTTCATTTCTTTCTTTCTCTCGTTTTCTTTTAATTTCCTCTCTGTCTTTAATTTGCTTTTGGTTGCAATTTGATAAATGAAGTTGTTGTCAATATTTTTCCTTTACATAGCCACCAAATCTAAGCAAGCAACTCTCAATTTTTAAATATATATATATATATATATAAGCACAGGTTCAAGCAAGCAAGTGAAGTATGCAGCTAACTGCTTCCAATTTAACAAGCTACATTTAGCTTTATCCATTGCATGCACGTGTGCTACAATTCCTCCATATTTATAAAAATTTCTTCCTCAAAATTTACATACTTGGTTGAAATAAATATGGGTACTATGACCGAATCTATTCATCATGCTCTAAAGTGCTCTCCTCTGCAATGTGACTCTTCCATATCACTTTAACCAATGAGATCGTCTTATTATGTATCGCATGTTGTTTCCGACCAAGTATCTGAATTGGTTTCACTTCATAAATCAAATCTGTTGTCATTTAGATTGGTTCTAAAACATAGAAACACTTCTAAAGCATAGAAACATGAAAAACATCATGCATTTGTAAAAACTCTAGAAGTAAAGCTAAACGATAAGCAACTAGACCAACACACTATATAATCTCGTATAGGCCTATATACTAAGGGCTCGACTCCCACGTTTTCCAAATCGAAGAACGTCCTTCCCTATCACCCATTGTAAACTCAAGTGGTTCTGATGCTTATCTATATAACTCTTCTTTCTATCTTATATTGCCTTTAACTTTTCTCTGATGACGACATTAATCTTCTCATCAGTACTCTAGACGATTTTTAGACCTAACAGCTGCCTCTCCCCAACTTCATCACAACATATTCGAGTCCTGCATTTTCTTCCACACAAAACTTCAAATGGTGCCATCTAAATACTATAGTACAATCCAAAATTGTTAATTACTCTTAAGTATAAGAGTGTTTAGTTATAATATAATCTAATGAGTCTGTGATCGAATCACAAGAAATTTATAAATCTAGTAATAAATTATTAAACAAAAATTAATTACAAAAAAAGAAATTAATAAAGACCGATCTAGAAAAATCCTAAGGTTACTAGATCCACTCACAGTTTTCAAATTATGGTCATAATACTCTCTCAAATTATGGTCATAAAAAACTATTTTTATAGATAAATATGAGATCAAGAACCTAATCTGTCACAGCTATATTGGATTGTTGACATTATATTAAAATTTTAAATAGATTCAAGGAGATCTAGATCTACAAATTAACATGACATGAAAGTAATCAATAAAGAAAAAAGTACAAATTATAAACATATAACAAATAAATAGACTTAAAACTCACTTGAAAGAGTAATTAATTCCATGATTTGAATCTTTGAGCTTCACCTTTCACCTCGGCTTAGAAAATTTAGCCACTCTTGTTTAAAAGGAAAACACTCATTTTATTTAATAAACTTTATAAAGTCCAATACAAGAAAATTTAAAAACAAAGGGAAAGGAAAGAGATTTTTTTCCTAAATTCACTCTATATTTACACCCAAAATGCTCACCCCAAAAATCCACCACACAATCCTCTCCCCTTTTCTTTTTTTCCCAAAATCTAGCACATCCTCAATTGTGAGAGCTCTTACCTTTTTATAGGCAAATTTTAAATGATTAAGTACGGGTGTTTACAATATTTTGGTGATCTTACAATCATAACCATTTAGATGAGATTTAATAGTACAATCCAAGGGTCTAAAATTTGCAACCATATGGATCGTTGGATTTAACAAAATCAATGGTTATGATTGAAGTCAATGTGGGACCTTCCTTTTGCTCATTTATTAATGTGGTTGAGTTAATTTATCAAGATAGTTTATCTACCAAACTTGGTGTGCAAAATCTAGTATAACATGGTGTTTGTGAGCTTGGACGCATGGAATGATCTAAATCATTCAGTAATAATGCCAGATCAAAGGGCTAGAAAATCTCCAATAGCTTTTGAGTTTTTGGAATCCAAAGTTTATGTCCATTTTTTAAATCCAAGCATTATGATTTTAGGGAATTACCAACGAAGTACAAAAAATCATAATTAAAAACAAATAAGAATTAATAGTTTGTATAATAGGTTAAGGATTTATTAATGTAATGAAATTGTTAGTGTTATCAACACTATGAGTAAAAAATTGATAATTTTGACCTATATTAAATGTACACTTACTAGTGTTACTCATACTAGACTGATAACTATTATTATAAGCAAACTCCATAAAAGGCAGGCATGTATCCTAATTACCTTGAAACTGCATAATACATGCTTGATACATACATTCCAAAAGCTAAATAATCTTTACTGATTGTCTGTCTATCTACGGATAAAAGTTATACTAAAATTTAATCTAGAACCCATAGCTTGCTGTAAACATGGCCAAAACCTAGAAGTAAACCGTAAGTCTCTATTTGAAACAAATAGACACAAGGGCTTTAAGCAAACATACTGTTTCCTTTACATACAAATTCACCATCATATTATAAGAGTATGTGCTTTTGTAAGATAAAAAGTGAGCAGACTTCGTGAGGAAGTCCTATTATAAAATCTATGGTAACATTCTCTTATTTCCACTTAGGAATAACAAGCGATTGAGATTCTCCCATAGGTTCCTGATGTTCTGCCTTAACTTGATAACAAATTAAATAGTATGCCACACACTTTGCTATGTTTCTCTTTATCCCCTACCATTAATAATGCTCCCTCAAAACATGATACATCTTCGTGTTTTTTGGGTGCATAACATATACTGAATTATGTGCTTATTCTAAAATCTAGTTTTTAAAATCTAAATTATTCGACACACAAAGTCTACTACCACTAAAGTACCATCATTTCTATGTGAAAAGTTCATTTGTCTTCCATTCTTCACATATTCTTTCATTTTGATCCATTTCTGATTTTGGTCATACATCTCTCAAATCTAGCCAATCAGAACATGCCTAACTTAAAAACGTGTCAAAAGTGCTCTATTCTCACCCACTGCTAAGTTCATACCCAAAGATATCAAATTGATCAACAACAGAAGATACAACACTTTAAGGTGGGATATTGAATTGGAAGACCTCCTAACGAGAGCATCAGCTACCAAATTCACCTTGCATGGATGGCAATTAGTAATATAGTCATAATTTGCAATCAACTCAATCCACCTACGTTATTGAAATATAAGTGTGCAACCCAAGAGGGGGGGTGAATTGGAATTTTAAAAATTATCCTAGGCAAACCACACAACAATTCAATCTAATGCCTTAATCAATTCGAAAACAATAAATTCAATGAAACACAATATTAAAAGAGTAAGGGAAGAGAAAACGAACACAAGAATTTTTACATGGTTCTGCTATCCCCGCCTACGTCCACGCCTCCAAGCTCACCCGCTTGAGGATTTCACTATCCAATCCTTTCCAAGGCTTCAACGATTACAATTGACTTCGAGGTGTCAATAAACCGTTACAACAAGAGATTATCTCTCCAATCTCTTCACTCTAAGTGTTTCTCACACTTGTACTCTCACAATTTTGATGAGAAATGAAAAATACAACAATCAAACTCTCTTTAAAAGTGGATATACAAATTGAAGAACAAAGATGATTTAAAGAATGATGATTCACGAAGTTGAAGCTCAATATAAGTTGTGTGCACTTGTTCTTGCTTTCTTGAATTCCCAAAAATGAATTGGTTTTGAGTTTATATAGTTTGAACTCAAAAACTAGCCGTTACTCACATTCTGGGAAATCCGGTTTGCCGTTTATGGAATCCGGTAAGCTGGATTTTTGTTACCGTTAAGTTATCCGGCTTGCCGGATTTAGAATCCGGTAAGCCGTTTTCGTTTTGGGTGCATTCTGCCCAGTTTCCGATTTGCCGGATTTTGAATCCGGTAAGCCGAATTCGTTTTGGGTGCATTCTGCCCAATTTTCGGTTTTTCGGATTTTGAATCCGGTAAGCCGGATGCTACAGTAACCTGCTACAGTGCACTATTTTCTGAAATTATAGTTTGATCCCAAAACTTTACAAAACTGTACTACGGCCCAAAAACTTATGAAACTTTACAAATAGATCCAATTTTAGAATTTCTAAATAATACTTTGTTAATCCCAAAACGTTCTGAAATTATTATATAGCCCAAAATGCTATGACACTTTTCAAATAAGTCCTTTACCAAAATTTCAAGCAATACTTGTTTATTTCAAAGTTTTCAAAATTCTTTCAATTAAACCATAAACTTTGAAAAACAACGAATTTCATAAAATCATTTTTTCATTAAATATGAAACATATATAATGTGAAAATAATTATTTATTTAAAAAGAATAAAACCAATCAATTTCATAAAATCATTTTTTCATTAAATATAAAACATTTATAATATGAAAATAATGATTTATTTAAAAAGAATATTAAATAATTTGGGCTTAAAAGATTAATCATTCTTAATCTTGTTTGTTATCATCAAAATCAATATTATGGAAACATATATGTTAACAATCTCCCCCTTTTTTATGATGACAAACATTTTATGTATTTAAAGAATGATTCCACAAATTGCTCCCCCTAAAAATAATTTTCTTTTACAATTTGCCAATTAGCTAAATTAATGATTTAAATACATGGATTTCTCTCCCCCTCATCATCAAAAAGAAAAACTCAATTGGCAAAAAAATAGCAAATTTTTATAAATTTGAAAACATGTATTCTTCTCCCCCTTCATCATAAAAAAAAAACGTAAAGGAAAAGAATAAGAGTAGGAAATTTGTTACCCATGTTGTTCGAATAGAAATTTCGACAAATTCTCCCCCTAACAACAAGCATCATCTCAAATACAAAATTAGTAATATCGTATCTAAATTATTATAAATCATTATACAAGCCAACTCCATACACAAATAATCATACCAAAATATCATGAACCATTATTCCATTAATTACCAAGTCAACAACTCATAGCATAAAAATTATCATATAAAACACCAATGTAATCAAATCATCATATCTCAAAATCATCATCATAATCAAATATCAATTATCAAAACAATTACTCAAAATGCATGTTATTCTCCTTTTGACTACATCGAAATGAGATATTATTTTATCTCCCCCTTTGGACAACAAAAAAAAAGTTCAAAATTCATATTATCCAAAATTTATTATATGCTCCCCCTAAATATATGGCCAATTTAATAATTTAACCAAAATGATTTTATCCAAAAATATATCATATTTGTCTCCCCCTATCAATCATCAAGACTTCAAATCAAGCACATATAATCATCAATTACCAAAATCATCAAGAAATCAAATCATTCCAAGTTTATGCCGAATTTTTTAAAATTCTTCTTCGCAAAAAGGTTTTGATTTCTTTACCAAATTGGCATGCATATTATCAAATATTCAAGCTCCATAATTTCGAAGTATATGAATTTCTCCCTTTTTCGATATCATTTAAAACAAGTAAGACATATTCAACAATACATCAATAAAGTACAAAAAAATGCATTTATTCACTAATCATAGATGGCATAAGATCAAAATTTCATCAAATACAATGTAATCATCAATGCACATTCTTTATCATCAAAACTTAAGTAAAAACATAAGTACATAATGGCAATATATAGATAATCAAAATCAACATATGCCATTATAGATCATCAAAATCAACACAACTAAAAAGCCATCATTATAAGCTAAAGAACAAGTGATCAAATCCATTATTACAAATGCTCACATATATTTTTAAGTGATGATCTAAAAGTTACACCTTGTGATGGATCTTCCAAAATTAAGTTCTTAAGGTGAGAAGAAACAAACCTCCACTCTTTAGGGAGTGTTTGAGAAGTACCTTTATTTTACTCCACATTTGTTTCTTCATGTTGCTCCTCTTGATTTTCAAGTGGTGCATTCTTTTGGCTATCATTTGATAATCTTCTTGTAGCTTTTCATCTACATTATCATCAACAACAACTTTCTCCGTAGAGGAAGAATTAGACTAATCAAATATAACATGTATAAATTCTTCCACAATTAAAGTTATTTTGTTATACACTCCGTAACTTTCGCTTGTGTTTGAATAGCCAAGAAAAATACCAACATCAAATTTTGGATCAAATTTGTCAAGATTATCTTTCGTACTTAAAATAAAACATTTGCATCCAAAAAAAAACTTTGCAATAACTAATGTTGGATTTTCTATAATTCCAAAGCTCATAGAGAGTATTATTGAGATGATGTCTAATCAATGTGGTCTTAACCATAGACCTATCATTTTTCTCTACAACTCCATTTTGTTGTGGGGTCCTAAATGATGAAAATTTATGCTCAATGGAAAATCATTACAAAACAAAATCTCAAATGTATGATTTTCAAATTCTCTACCATGATCACTTCTAATACAAGAAATAACATATAACTCATCTATCATGCATATGCATCACACAATCATGAAATATGTAAGTATTCAAAGATTAAGAAAATGCAGAAAGGTCAACTTCGAAATAAACACTATATTGATTGAGCACGAATTAACATACAACCTATATATCGTTGAAAAGATAATTAAGTTAGCTTTCCAATAAATTTTACAAAGCTTGATTTAGAGTTCTCTAGAAGAAGTTATGACCAATTCATTACAGCCTGTGCAGACTTGATTTGGAGTGCTTATAAGCATTCAAAAATAAAATGCAGAAAGGTCAAATTCGGAATAAAAATTGTATTGATTGAGTAAGAAGTAACGTGCAAGCTATATACCATTGGAAAGATAATTGAGTTAGCTTCCCAATAAAATTTATAGAGCTAGATTTGGAGTTCTTTAGAAGAAGTGATGACCAATTCATTACAGCATGTGCAGACTAGAGATTTTCACAAAAGTTAAACATATAAGCATTCAAAAGTGAATAAATCAAACACACCACTTATCTATCATGCTTAAACACTTCATAAACATTAACATTAAACAAAACCATCATGTATATATTTTACTTAATCATTAAACATATATGCACTCAAAGATTAATAAGCATATCACTCATTTCTCATGCTTAGGCATTACATAATCATTAAAAATCAAACAAATTCATCATGATGAGTTGACATGCTACCATCATATATATATAAATATCCATTATGATAAAGCACTCAATGTTAAACACAATGATAATTCAATCATGTAAACATACAAGTATATTATCACAAATTCAAGCTACTATCTATTTTTCATGATTCACTCAACATGATACCAAATGAATTATTAAATACTTACTAAGCTTAGAAGACCATCACTCATAATCAATAAGGCAATAATTGTTATCAAAACAATTAAACCATCTTGCCTCATTATTTTTGCCTGGACCATGATCATCCTCATAAGCTTCATCAAGGAACTTCTCCACCATTCCTTGTTTGTGGTACCTACAAAAGAATATTTAAGTTGTGCCCTTTGGTACCCAAATGCTCTTGGGTCCTTGAGTGTTAGATTTAGTTCCTTTCGGAACCCAAATACATTTGACTTCATAATACACATTTCTTTTAATTGGACATCTATTCTTCATATGACCATTTTGATTGCAATAATGACATACAATTTGATCATTTGTGGAGGTAGCCTTAACAAAATAATTCTTATAATATTTTTGTTTCAAGTAAGGCTTATACCCAAGTCCTCATTTATCAAATACACATTTTTGTGAATTAAGCATGTTATCCAACATCTTTTGCCCATTTGTGAATTTCAAAACAATCTCATTCAACTCATTGCTCCTTTTCTTAAGCGTTTCATTTTCATTTATTAATTCATCAACATGTGATTTCTCATACTCATACGAAGTACTTTGTTTACATGTGAATGATGCAATTCTATCATGTAACATTTCATTATCTAATTCAAATTCTTTGATCTTTTCATTTAATGAAACATTGGATTTTTGCAAGGCATCTTTTTCATTTTTCAAGTCATTTACATGTGATTCTAGATGCTTGTGTGAAGTGCTAGGTTTCTCATTTGATAATGCAACTCTATCATGCAATGTTTTATTCTCTAATTCTAATTCCTTTATCTTCTCACTCAATGAATCAATGCATTTTTGCATGGTATCCTTTTCATTTGTAAGTTCTAGCATTTTCTTCTTAAGGCATGCATTCTTTTTACCAAGTTTCATCCACTCATCATGCAATTCTTTAAAAGCATCATGTAATTCATCATAAGTAAGAAGATCATTTACCTCATCAAGTTTATCATCCGAATCATCTCCAATTGCCATAAGTGCCAAATTCGACACTTCATGAATTCCTCCTCGTTTGTAGTCTCCTCATACATAACTTCAAGTTTTCTCCAAATTTCATAAGCATTAGAACAATTTGAAACTCTATGAAATTCATTTTTATCTAAGGCACAAAATAAAGCATTCATAGCCTTGGAATTTAAAGACATATTTTTCTTATCCAATTCACTTAAAACATTCTTCCTAGGAATGAATGAACCATCACAAACTATTTCCCATAGTTCATAATCTAAGGCTTGTAAAAACACTCTCATCCTAATTTTCCAATAAGGATAATCATTACCATCAAAGAATGGAGGTCTAGTGGTGGATTGGCCTTCCATGAAAGTTGAACTAATTTGGGTTGCTATTAATCTTTAACTCTAGACGGTTAAGTCTACACAAGAGCACCTCGCTCTGATACCAAATGAAATATAAGTGTGCAACCCAAGAGGGGGGGTGAATTGAAATTTTAAAAATTATCCTAGGCAAACCACACAACAATTCAATCTAATGCCTTAATCAATTCGAAAACAATAAATTCAATGAAATACAATATTAAAAGAGTAAGGGAAGAGAAAACGAACACAAGGATTTTTACGTGGTTCGGCTATCCCCGCCTACGTCCACGCCTCCAAGCTCACCCGCTTGAGGATTTCACTATCCAAGCCTTTCCAAGGCTTCAACGATTACAATTGACTTCGAGGTGTCAATAAACCTTTACAACAAGAGATTATCTCTCCAATCTCTTCACTCTAAGTGTTTCTCACACTTGTACTCTCACAATTTTGATGAGAAACGAAAAATACAACAATCAAACTCTCTTTAAGAGTGGATATACAAATTGAAGAACAAAGATGATTTAAAGAATGATGATTCATGAAGTTGAAGCTCAATATAAGTTGTGTGCACTTGTTCTTGCTTGCTTGGATTCCCAAAAATGAATTGGTTTTGAGTTTATATAGTTTGAACTCAAAAATTAGCCGTTACTCACATTCTGGGAAATCCGGTTTGCCGTTTATGGAATCCGGTAAGCCGGATTTTTGTTACCATTAAGGCAAAATTTTAAATTTTGCCTATCCGGCTTGCCGGATTTGGAATCCGGTAAGCCGTTTTCGTTTTGGGTGCATTCTGCCCAGTTTTCAGTTTGCCGGATCTTGAATCCGGTAAGCCGGATGCTACAGTAACCTGATCCAGTGCACTATTTTCTAAAATTATAGTTTGACCCCAAAACTTTACAAAATTGTACTACGGCCCAAAACGTTATGGAACTTTACAAATAGGTCCAATTTCAGAATTTCTAAATAATACTTTGTTAATCCCAAAACTTTTTGAAATTATTATATAACCCAAAATGCTATGACACTTTTCAAATAAGTCCTTTACCAAAATTTCAAGCAATACTTGTTTATTTCAAAGTTTTCAAAATTCTTTCAATTAAACCATAAACTTTGAAAAACAACGAATTTCATAAAATCATTTTTTCATTAAATATGAAACATATATAATGTGAAAATAATTATTTATTTAAAAAGAATAAAAACAATCAATTTCATAAAATCATTTTTTCATTAAATATAAAACATTTATAATATGGAAATAATGATTTATTTAAAAAAAATATTAAATAATTTTGGCTTAAAAGATTAATCGTTCTTAATCTTGTTTGTTATCATCAAAATCAATATTATGGAAACATATATGTTAACAGTTATCTCATATTCAATTCCTTATGTGTGTATAAGTACTTCAAGTTTTAATGATTATTTCACAAGTAACTCCATATAAATAATTTCTCTAAGTCTTTAAATCAAACACCACTACTACAAGCTCTAAATCATGTGTTGGATAATTCAGCTACTTGAGTTGTCTGAAAGTACAAGCAATTACCTTTCTATGTTGCATCTGAAACGACCCGCCCCGAAGCCCTAGGACGAGTCTATCTAATCTCACCTAACCGAATTAATAATAATTCTAATATCTAAGAATTCTACCAAACCTTTAATCTATCCCGAATAAGTTGTATCTTCTCATTAGTATTTTGAACCAATTTGGGACCAAAAAATCTCCGCTCGCCAACTTCATCCCAACATACTGCAGTTCTACATTTCCTGCCATACAAAGCCTCATAAAGTGCTATCTCGATGTTAGCTTGATAACTGTTATTATAAGCAAACTCCATCAGGGGTAAATAAATGTCTCAACTACCCTTAAATTCCAAAACACAAGCTCGTAACATATCCTCCATGGTTTGAATAGTACGCTCTGACTGACCATCAATCTGTGGATGAAAAGTTGTACTAAAATTTAACTTGGTGCCTAATATCTTTTGCAAGTTGGTCTAGAATTTAGAAGTGAATCGAGGATCTTTATCTAAGACAATTAACATGAGCACTCCGTGAAGTCGAACTATCTCAGCCATATAAATACTTTCCAACTTGTCCATTGAATAAGTGGTCTTAAATAGTAAAAAGTGAGCAGATTTTGTAAGTCGATCAACAACCACTCAAACACTATCATGACCACTCTGGGTACGTGGAAGTCCTGCTACAAAGTCCATGGTGATGTGCTCCCACTTCCACTCAAGGATAGGAAGCAGCTGCGAAAACCCTGCATGTCTCTAATGTTCAGCCTTAATCTATTGACAAACTAAACACAGAGATACAAATTCTGCTATCTCTTTTTTCATACCTTGCCACCAATAATGATTCCTCAAGGTACGGTACATCTTCGTACTACCATAATGCATTGCATAAGTTAAACAATGAGCTTCTTCCATGATCTCTTTTTTCAACTCCTCAATATCGGGTACACAAAGTCCATTACCCATCACTAAAACTCCATCATCTCTCACTACAAAATCGGTTCGCAAGTCTTTTTGCACATCTTTTCTTAACTTTATTAGCTGCAAATCCTAATCTTGCATCGGATGGACTTTGTCAATCAAAGTCGGCCTAACTCGAAAATTAGCTATTAGAGCTCTGCAATTATTAGTTTCCAACTCAACTCCCAAAGATCTCAGCTCGATCAACAAAGGCATATATGCAACTCACAATTGAGCTATATAATTGGAGGACTTCCTACTTAGCGCATCAGCTACCACATTCGCTTTGCCCGAATGATAATCAATAGTGCAATCGTAGTCCTTAGTTAGCTCGATCCATCTCCTCTGTCTCAAATTTAACTCTTTCTAAGTAAATAAATACTTCAGGCTCTTATGATCAGTGAAAATCTGACATGTTACCCCGCATAAATAATGCCTCTATGTCTCAAGTGCAAACACCACTGCTGCTAGCTCTAAATCATGTGTTGGGTAGTTTTGACCATGCTTTTTAAGTTGTCTAGACGCCACTACTTTCCCATGTTTAATTAGCATACAACCCAATCCTTGCCTAAAGGCATCATTGTATACTACAAACCCTTCATTACCAAAAGGAAGTGTAAGAACTGGTGCTTAACTAAGATATGTCTTAAGTTCTTGAAAACTCTTTTCACAATCATTATCCCATTGGAACTTAACATTCTTTTTGGTTAATCGTGTCAAAAGAATAGCATTCTTGGAGAATCCCTCTATAAATCTACGATAATAATTAGCCAATCCAAGGAAACTCCAAACCTCTGTGACATTTGTAGGTCATTTTCAATTTCCAACTGCTTCGATCTTTTGAGAATCGACATAAATTTCTTTAGTTGATATTTCTTTAGCACTCTCACAACTTGACACCATATGAAACTCTTTTTTATCTAGAGCACAAAACAAATCATTCATTGCCTTGGAGTTTAAATATATTTTTTTCTTTTCTAACTCACTCCATTGACTTGAAGGTTTTTGAATATCATCTCCTATTTCATTTTTAGTCATAGACATGAATGGACCATCACAAACAACTTCTCAAATTTTATAATCTAAAGTTTGTAAATAAATTCTCATCCTGGTTTTCCAATATGGGTAGTCATTACCGTCAAAGAATGGTGGTCTAGTTGTAGATTGTCCTTTCCTAAAGATTGAGTTATTTTGGGTTACCATGTATCTTTTACTCTAGACGGTTAAGTTTTAATAAGAGAACCAAGCCCTGATACCAAATGAAATACTAGTTATACAACCTAAGAGGGGGGTGAATTGGGTTTTTAAAACTTAAATTAAATAAATCGCACAACAAATTAATATAATGCCTTAATGAAATAAAAAATAATAAATTTAACAATACTCAAATCAAAAACAATAAATTTAACAATACTTAAAAATAAAAGAGTAAGGACAAAGATTTTTACGTGGTTCGGCAATCTTCGCCTACGTCCACGCCTTCAACCAAACCAAGCTTGAGAACTTCACTAATCAAGCCTCCCAAGGTTTCAAATGTTTACAATTGACTTTCAAGTAGGGATAGCAATTTAATCCAGACCCGGCCAAGACCTAGTCTAACCCAAATAATATGGGCCAGGTTTAACCCATACCGGATTGAAATGATCCGATATCCAGATACGATTTTACCGAAACAGACATTTTTGGGTTCGTATAAACCCGCATATGCGAAACCCGGACCCGAATATCTTTATTTTAGTATAATCTTAAATTATTTTTTAATATAAAAAGGGGAAAGAATGTTGATGCCCTAAATCCATTTCACCCTTTCACAGCCGCCTCTCTTCACCTCTTTCTTTTTTCTTCATCAAATCATCATGTTCGTCCCTCTTCAGTTCTTCTCTTCATCGACTCATCGTTGTCACTCCTCATCATTTTGCTTCACTGTGTTCACCTTCATTATCATCACCAGCCTCTGTTTGGCCGTTGTTTGTCCATCACGATCTTGGTTTTAGTCGCCGTTCATCCGCCTTTTGTGAATCATGCTCGCGCCTGTGATGTGTTTATCAGCATCATATCATCAGCCACCGTTGTTTGTTACTTCGCCGAACACCGATTGTTGAAGTTTGTGAACCAAATAAGTGAATCACGATTTTGAGTTGTAGACATGAATTTGTATTTTGTGAATGTCATGTCATGGATTTGTATTTGTAAATGGTCTATTGTTTTGAAATTTAAAATCATAATGGTTTATTGCTTTGTATTTGATTTGTGTCGAATCTAGTTTTGCAAATTTGTAAAGTGTATTTGATTTTTTTATTTTTTATTTATATGTGATCCAAGTTGAAAACCCGCAATCCAGAAACCCAGATTATTCCGGGTTTAACCCGTACCAGACCCGGTGTCACAAAAATCGGGTTTAAATCTAGATCCGGTATAGCATTTTAGTATCTGGGTCCGGAACCGGGAAGGCCAAACCCGAACCCGGACCTTGATTTTTCCATCCCTACTTCAAAGGTGTCAATGAACCTTTACAATAAGAGATTATCCCTCAATCTCTTAACTCAAGTGTTTCTCACACTGAAACTCTCACAAATTTGATAAAAAAATGAAAATTACAACAAACAACTCTCTTTTACAGTGAATATACAAATGATAGCACAATGAAAATTTAATCTATGATAATTTGCGAATTGAAAGCTCAAAATATGTTGTTTCAAACCTGTTTATGCTTGCTAGAATCTTAAAATTGAAGTTGGAGTTGAGTTTTTATAGATAAAGCTCGAAAATTAGTCATTACAGGCAAATTCCTAAGAGTTTCACCTTACCCTAACTATTATTATTTAGTTAAGTATAATTGAAATAAAAAGAATTATTAAAATTAAATTACTTATAATTAAAAGTAATAAAAACAACTAAAATTGAAAATAAAACTAAATTTATTTATAAAAATAATTATACAAAATATTAAAAACACACATGGAAAACAAGATTACAAAGAGATTGAGAGAATTTGATAAGAAAAGAGATGTAGAGAGATGATTAAAAACATAAAAATGATGTTTTATTTATAGAAAAATAAATTCATAATTTAGTGTTTTGCGGTCCATCATAAGCTTCATGCATGCGCTCCTCACAACCAGTAGATTAAGATCCAACGGTTGATCAAATTTCAAAAGTCAACATTACATGTGGCATCATTTGACTCATCTGATTTGGCCAAAGAACAGTTGAGATTTGGCATGTTTAGATGGATCAGGTCGACCTGAATACAAAGATTCGAATCCTACAACTTGCTTCACCAATCATTACCACGTGGCATAATCATGGCCATTGAATCATAAACGGTTGAGATTTAGTCAAAATTGCTAGCTATCTCATGCACTCATATCCATTGTAATCTTATTTTATCATTCAATCAATACTCGGTCAACAGAAAAAGTCAACCTTTTTTACACAAGTCCAATTGTAAGTCGATCTTGACTCATCTAAAGGTTTTCGGACATCCGGAATCTAAATTTGACATTCGTTTATCTATTTAGAGTCTCGAATTATATGAAATTAATATTTTACCTAATAAACACACAAAATTAGATATATTTAATACATAATTAATAATTTCTAATATATTCCATAAACACAAATATAAATTATAACATAAGCACAAAATAACATTATTATCGCTTGATGATTAAACAATTTTTAATACTAATCACATTCAGTTTACAGTAGTCAATGTAAACTCTCCTCCCAATTTGGACTTTAGTTGGCACAAGCTCGTTTTCTTCATTCTTGACCACTGTGATGCTCGATTTTTTTGGAACTACCTATACAAGACTCACCCATTTACTATCAGAAATGGTATATATAATCCCCACATTAAAGATTTTCAATATCTCATTTTTTACGACTTCCATCATTAGTGGATTAAGGCAGCATTGTAAAATATGATGCATACACATGGAGGACTAATTCCCTTAATGTCGGTAATGGTCCAGCCAATCGTCGTCTTGTGATCCCGAAGCACCCTAATTAGCTTTCTTGTTAAACTGGAGTGAGGGTTCCATCATGAACATAAATCTTGTTTCGGGATGTCTTAAGGAATGGTCGCCCCAACAGAATAGGAGTGGGATTGGGCAATGACTCATCCTCTATTTTAAGGATATAAAAATAAACTGGAAAGACCAATTCATTGACCTGCACAAGAACATCTTCTACAACCCTCTTCAGGGTAAGTATTAGATTTATCAACCAATTGAATAATTATAGCAGTTTCTTCCATTGGACCTAAATTCAAGGAGTTATAAATCGAATATGGCATAATATTAATTGAGGTCCTTAAATCTAGTATACATCTTTCGAATCTAATATTGTCAATAACGCAGGGGATAATAAAAGTACCTAGATCCTTGCACTTAGGAGGAAGCTTTCTTTGAAGTACATCAAAGACATTTTCTCCTACACTTACTTTTTCATTGTCGCTCATCTTTCGTTTGTTGGTGCATAATTCCTTCAAAAATTTTACATTACACAGCACTTGTTTAATAGCATCAAGTAGAGGAATATTTACCTCTACTTTATGAAAGGTCTCAAGGATCTCCTTTTTTCGCTCATCTTTTTTGGATTGTTCAAACCTGCTAGGAAATGGTGGAGGATTGGAAAGGGTCTTAATTCAATGTGAGAGGCATTTACCTAGCCAGATGGGTCGACTGGCAATGTAGAATAGGAATTGTCTTTCCTTATTAAAGGAATAGCCTCAAAAGAGGGATTGGTTACAAAGTGCAATGATGTTGTAGACATCTTTGATGGCTTGGCTAATAATGGTTCCAATTGCTTTCTACTCCTAAGAGACATAACACTAGCATTCTCCTTCAGATTAATTTTTAGTTAAGAAGGTAATTTTCCTGAAGCTCTAGCCTCTATCCTACTCATAGATGTGGCCAACTGGCCAATTTGATTCTCTAAGTGTTGGAGTTGTGTCTAGGCAGTCTATTGGAATTGCATAGGGTTAGTAGCGAGAGCTTTTACAAGATCTTCGAAAGATGTATCTTGACTTTGAGGAGGTGAAGGTGGCCAGACTTGGTAAGGCTGTTGCACCCGCTATTGAGGGTAACTCAGTGGTTGAGATGGTGCCACATTAGGAATGCCTTGTTGTTGGTTCCCATACATAAGATTACGGTGATCATTCCACCCTTCAATGTAATTAGAGTATGGAACATACGGTACCTTTGTCTTGGTTGGCTTAGGAACCCCTCAACTGCATTGTTGGCCTGCTCATGGGACCTTTTTAGAGAACAAGACACATATCAATCACATGCCCGACCATGGAACATAAGCCACGCGGTCTCACCCGTTGCCCTAAGGCTAATTGTTGCACCAAAGAAGTAAGATTTGAAACTTGTTGTTCTAGGGAAGTAGCACTTACCTCATTGACTCGCTTAGCTGGCGGCAATAGATCGTTCCTAGTGTTGAGCTGTTGGGAATTAGAAGTCATGTTAGCAATGAGATTTCGGGCTGCTTCTGGTGTCTTATCCACAAGTGTTCCTCCATTAACGGCATTAATCATACTCCTATCCATAGGAAGTAGACCCTCATAAAAGTATTGAATAAGGAGTTAATCACTTATCTGATGGTGGGGGCAGCATAGCATTTTGAATTGTTCTCAGTAGTCGTAGAGCGACTCTCCATTATATTGTCGGATTCCACAAATTTCTTTTTGAATGCTGCCAGCTTTTGATGATGAGAAGTATTTCTCCAAATATACCTAACGCATCTCATTCCATGTGGTGACAGTACCAGAGGGAAGATAATACAGCCATTCCTTAGTTGAATCCACCAAAGAAAATGGGAAGGTCATTAGCTTAACTTGCTCTTCAGAAGCTCCAGTTGGTTTCATTGTGGAGCATACCACATGGAACTCCTTCAAGTGCTTATTTGGGTCCTCTCCTTCAAAATCATGAAAAGTAGGACAAAGATGAATCATCCTAGACTTGAGTTCAAAGTTAACCTGAGGATTTGGATTCTCAATGCATAATGGTTGCTGGTCCAAGTGATGAGCTGCCAACTCTTTAAGTGTTAGATTGTTGTTCTGAGCTATTGGTTCAAGTTCTAGGCTGCCTGGCTCTGTCTTCAGGAATGGAACGTGGATGGAAAAATCAAGTTCTGAATGTGATGAGGTTGCTATGAGATGTTCGAGTTTCAATCGAATGTCCTCTATACTCATAAAAATCTAAATATAGAACAGAAAATAACAAATTAAAATAAACAAATAAAATTAAAAAAAAGTAAAAATAATAAAATAAAATGAGTGATAATAAAGAAACTAGATGCTAGTCCTTGGCAACGGCACCAAAAATTTGGTAGTGTCGTTAAGGTGCACAAAATTTAAAACCTTACTACTAATATTAATAACTAGTATAGAGCGAGTAAAGATCGATTCCACAAAAAACTATACTAGTTGTATTTATTATCAACTCTAAAGCAGGATTTAAAATAAGATAATAGTAGTAATAATAATATAAATTAATTTAACTAAAGAAAATTCCAATTATAAATAAAAAGGGGTGTTTTATGAATTTTTAAATAAATAGCAAGAAATAAAGAAATTAAAATTACAAAAACAATAATTTAATAAAAACTCTAATTAAAGGAGAAAGAAATAATAATGATGAAAATTTTGGTTAAAAAATCATTCGCCGCCACCAAACATGCACATAATAGACCAATTCTATCATCAATTTCTATTGAAACTATCAACCGTAGACAACAATAAGCTCAGTTAGTCTCAATCTTTTCTTAGAGTGTCGTTAGGCAAAACAAGCTCTTCACCTAATCTCTAACCATTAAATAATTTAAAAAAAGTTCTTTAAATTTAAGATAATAGAAGCATTAAGTAGAGAAATATATTAGATTGATCTAGGTAATAAATATACAATATCGGATTATTGAACCTAAGTTATGTTCTCAAATTAAAATAACTGATTCCAACCTACTACTAATGATTAAAACCTCAAGACAATTACGGATCAAGAATTTTAATCTAACAATAGAATTTATTCAAGTCCTATCTAATTGGCCACTCAAATAAGACCAGAATAAAATCATAAACATTAATTGTAGAAAAATATAAACAATTTCAATTAAATAAATTGAATGATAGAAATTTATCATTAATCATATGACATATTTGGGGTTCTGAATTCACCCTTAACTAAATAAAAAATCTAACCTATCATAATTGAATTGAAAATAAAAGAATTAATAAAACCAGATTAATTCAAGCGGCCACCTCCTCTATTTTTTTTTCTTTCTTCTTGCCGCTGCTTTCCCTTCAATTCCTCATGGCTGCCGATTGTCCATTCGAAGCTTGACGAAATTGACTTCCAACTTTTGCTCTTCAAATTCTTGTTGGCCACGGCTTCTTGAGTTTATTTTCCCTTGTCTTTCAATTGATTTCCAATTTAATCTTGATTGCTTTTCAGATTAAAATTCTTCATACTCTTTTTATCCATAATCTCCAATTAATTTCCTATCAAATAAAATAATATAATTAACTAGCAAATATTAAATTAAGGATAAAATCTACAATAATAAAATATTAAAAAAAAGTAAGATAAAAATTAACATAATAAAATAAACTAAAATAATTAGAGTATTTAACACCAAAATAAGAAAGAATTGGAGAAATTAATTGTAAAATATAGAGAAAATATGCACTTATCAATTATATCCACTCATTAAACTCTAAGCTCATTATTTTCTTATTTACCCATTTCTCCTAGGTTTTCATAAAATTTCATGTAGTTTAGTTTCCAATTAGTTAAGGTTGGGACATATCACACATTGCTACATAACTTGCATTTTGGGCATGTTTATGTTTATATGTATATATTTAAAGTGTATGTATGTACAATGAAGTACGAACTGTGAAAATTTTAAATATGTTTTCGAATGAGGTATAGATGTTATTTTATATTTATGGTAGAGACCGAAACCAATTTTATGTATGGTCATGGGTTAAATTTATGATATAAGCTTTTAGATATGAGCATGAGATAAGTACTACGTTGAGTTTTGACGCGATCTATCTCAAATCCGACAGACGAGTCAGGCCGTTCATGTCATATTTGATTCTTCGTTTTCGTTCTGTTTCCAGTATTTGCTTAATTACCAACTCAAAAAGGTTAAAAATTTTGGTGAATGGCGCAACAGGTCTTTTGTGTGACTTGCACATAATTTTGGTGAGTTTTTAGTGTTTTGGGTACCTCTAATCTAATTGTTTTTTTTTTTTTGTTGGTTATTATACTTTATGGTGCGTCTTTCTGCTATACTGCTACAATCAATACGAAAGAAAAAACAAATGGAGACTATTCTTGAACCAATTAAAAAAAAGTCTGCTAAAAAAGCTACACACCTTAATTATATCCTAATGCAAAAGGCGCCAACATGCTGTAAATATTGAAATTGTACATAATCATAGAAATTTTGTTCGAGTAAAAAAATAATGAAATTGTGATTTCTTTTATTTATGTTTTGTTAGTTATTTTCAATAGTGTGTTAAAAGGGGAGAAAAGTTCAAACATCGGCTGAACAACATTCAATATATTAATTGAGAGCCTTACTGCTTTAATTAATTAGTTAGTTATTTTCATCTGTTCATTCTTTAAGTATTAGATGAATTGAAGTTGCATAAATAAATAATAATTTGCTGTAGATGAAACGTTTTGAATAGTTTGAATGATAGACCGTCGTGTTGGGCTTACTTTTTTAAGGGCTGGCCCAAGCCTAACATAACATTGATCCATTAATATTCATGTTTTGTTGGGCTTTAGCCATCGGCTATCTTTTACATCTGTGACCTTTGTTAATCTACAGTTCTCCAACAACAATAGCAAACAAATCACACATAAACTTAAAATGTGAGGTTGGAGTAAATTCATTTAATCATTCATGTCATGTTAGCAAGTCAAATTTTTTATGCTAGATTTGTGTCACATTAGACTGGTCTATTTTACATCCTTTGTTTGTAATGATAAAATACCTACATTGAAAAATGAAGTAAGTCGATTCAATCACTCAATCCCAAATTGTCATTTTTGTTGCTATCATCCATCATTCTTCAAATTCTAGCTAGCAATTGAATTGATTGTCCATCCTTAGTTGTCACCTACAATTTTCTTTTGTACATAGAACTATTTTCCTTCTTTAGTTGTCACCTATTGATAAAAGTGATTTTCACACAACTTTCACCAACCTCAATTTGGCATCATCTTCAAGCAAACCAAATAGGCCATATCATTATCACATTGTACATGTGAGTCTATACTCTAAAAGCACTTCTGTGGGATTGGACTTGAATTTCTTCTTTTTTTTTTAGGGTCTCACTTGCTATTTCTCTTTCTTCAAACAGTTTGTTCTAAGACCTCACATGCTGTTTCTCTTTCTTCAAATAGTTTTATTTACCTAGCTATTTAAGTTTGAGTCTTAGGAAGTAAGGAGTTAGAAAATAAATTTAAATTTTACCCACCCTTTATCTTAAAAAATAAAAAATATAATAAAATAAAGTTTTTTTAAAATTACTATAATGAATTTAATTTAGCATGAGCGGGTATTATCGGATTCAATTGATAAAAATTAAGCGCTCAAATTAATTCTCTAATGGACAATAAGCAAGGTCACTTCATGCCTGATTATATTGACTAAATTTAGAGAAAAGATGCTTTATGTTTACCATTGGTTAAATAACATATGAGCTAAAAATAAAAATGTATCAAGAACTATCTTGAATGAGATTTATTAAAAAATAAATAAATAAAATCTTTAAAAATTACTCAGGTATCATAATCAAATCATTAAAAGAAGATTAGAGGAGAATCCTAATCCCAAGAGTTACACTGCATAAAGTCCTTTGTTAATAATAATCACTTGCTGAGTTCCGTGAGATGATCCCATTAGTTTGCCTCCTAGAATGGATATTTGAACATGTACAGGAATAACTCTCATGGAGCCCCAACAAATAAGCAAAAGAAAACTCTTTCTGCTCTTCTTATTTCTGTGATACATTACATTATAGTATTATACATACATAAATTTATGCCTTCCAGGGAGAGACAAATTGCGCTTATTCGTAAGTTGGCGGAAGATTGCTACTGCAGTACTGCCCATAAGATTGCTACTGCACATCATTCAACTACAGAGAAACAGACAAGTGTTTATGTAAGAAACAACTTATGACATTCGAGAAAATAGTTTCACAAGTACTGCAAATAGTTGGATCAGAGAATCATTATCTTCTTTGTTTAAGGAATTTCTAAGAACCTTGCTAAAAATTGCTTGACAATAGACCTGGAACATACGAGTCAACACAGAACAATGTTAATGATCTAAAACGATAGAAAGTTCTCACAATTTTGCCAATAATAATTTACCCTCATTCTTGGTTCCAAATCAATGAAAGCAATAATATTGCTAATTGCTCAAAAAGTCTCTGATGGCCTGATCTTTGCACGGACAGTCATAGCGTTTGACCGTGAGTAAATCTGTCCGGCAAATGAAAAGATACTATTTGCAGTTCAAAATGTCTCAACTTGTGCAGGTTTGATGACAACTTGTGGAAGTTCTTTGTCACGATATCCTCAAAAATAATAACTCTACATAGTTTAACATTCACCATAGGTTGCTGCCTCATAATTGCAGTTATCCAAGAGAAATGAATTACCAAAAACCAACAGGCATATAAAAATAGATCCCAGCTAAAATAGCTAACAGAATGTTACAATCATTGAATCTAAAACATACCTCTTTACTATGCGAGAAGTGCACAAGTGAACTTATCATTAACAAGTTGGTTAACTGCATCTCTGAACTTGTAGTAATCATCTGGTTTGTTGTAAACATGATGAGAAATTCGAGCATATCCTGTAACAGGGTTAACCATCCCATCACCCGGTTCCCTATAATAGATACGTATGTCAACAGAAAAATTATTCCTCAAGTGGGTACTCAACTTTAAAGCAATAGAATCACTAGAAATGCCCAAACTAGCAGGCAACCCAACCATGATCATGCTTGAACACATCTCCGGAGGAGACCCAAGATGGGTTCCCCATGCTTTTGCCAACATCTCCCCCATCTCAACAACAGCTTTATGATTCCTCTTCTTGATTCCTTCAATTCCCCCTTCAAATCTGTTAACAAACTCCAAAGCTTGAGGAACCACCAGTTGGGCACTATAATCCCTAGTTCCAATCCAAGCACTCTCGATAGCCAACCCATTTCCATACTCATGAGACACCACAGGGTGATGCAAATCATCAATTTCATTTGATTTCCTACAATACAAAAACGCTGCCCCAGGCGGGCAAAAAACCCACTTGTTCAAAGTACCAGTGTAAAAATCAGCCCCAATTTCTTTCATGTCAACATCAACACACCCAATCCCCTGTGCACCATCAACAAATACTTTATCGACACCCTCTTCCCGACAAATCTTGGTCAATTCTTTAACAGGAATCAGAACACTAGGAATAGATGTCACATGATCAATGATAGCCAATCTGACTTTCCTACCATTGGTTTTCCCTCTTTCTAAAGCTTTCCGAAACTCACTGACAATCTCACTATCAGAATTAACAGGAAATGGAAACCGAGCTTCAATAACATACCCACCTGCACGCGTAACATATGCTTCCAGAGATTTTTTCACAGCACCATAAGCATATTGAAGCATGACAGCAGCATCACCTTTGTTAAACTTCCCTTGCAAAAATTCCCAAGCAACACTCTGCAACACAATGGCTGTAGCAGTGGTGGCATTATCAACAATTGATATTTCATCAACATGGTCAGCATTGACCAAGTCTCTGATCACAAGTCTTGATTTCAAAATCTCATCTTTCAGCTGATTGAAGTAAAAGTCATCAGGTTGTTTGAGGAACTCAAGTTGCCACCTCTGCTGTGCTGATATAACACTCTTAGGGCAACAACCAAAGCTTCCATTATTGATTCTAGCTATGTTTTGGACATGGTGTGAGAATTCAGATAGGAGTTCAGTGTCTGAAATCAAAGTTGGTGAAAGCTCAGGCTTTTCAGGCAAGTAGGTATTGGATATTTTAGTATCAGCTCCATTAGTATCCATGCTGTGGTTGTTGTGATGATAAAAGAAGGCATATAGGTTGGAATTTATAGATGAGTGATTAAAATATCAACCAAAAGTCTACCAATATTTACATATACATATAGAAATCATACCAATCAAAGTCTAAATCAAAGTCAATTAATATTTACGTATACATATAGAATTCAGTCATAATCTAGATATACCTGTCCTCACTAGAAATCATCTGGGACTTCTCTAGATCTATTCTATTATATCATAGCCCAAATATATACCTACTGCCACCAATATTGAAAGGATATCCAATTATATAATTGGGAGTGAAAATTTGAGTCTCCCAGAGGCTGGAACTTGAACTCATACCTTGAAGTTGAGAGCAATTAGTATCAAGCATCGATTAATTAACAGATTTGATTAATTTTTGGGATAGCATCAAAGATTTGAAGTTCAAACCTTGCTTACATGATAAAAAGCATTATTGGATTTTTCATCAAGCAATATTGAATTACTTTAAACTTTTTTAACAAAAATACTAGAAATTACCAATACAAAGTCTATTTCCTAAAACTCAGGTGCAAAATTCAAGCTTTATTAGATGCGTGAATAAAATATAAAAACATATTTTTTTAAATATAGTCATATCTTGTGTCCTAAAAGCCATATATAATATATGAGCAAGGGACATTCAAGGGAAAAAATTCTGGTACAAAATGAGTATATCTGTCTGTGGACAAAATGCCATTGCACAAATCTAGTCCTGGACATCTAGTGATAATAAGGACACTGCTAAATAGCCAGTAAAGAGTATTAACAGAACATTTAGGACAGCAATGTGCAATGGCCATGTGCCAGCTAATCACTACTTCCCCCTATCATAAGCAGCTATATTCTGAGGCTCACATTCAGGACTAAATAGGCGAACCAGCAGAGCAGTGGTTGAGCTCACAGAAACAGCACCGCAGCCTGCCCATCGAAGACTTCTAGGAACAGTAACCCTAGGACCTGCAAGAGCATAGAGTTGTAAATATTTTCTGTTTTTATTAGATTGAGTATATCCAAATGTTGAAACCACAGAAAAGGAGAAAAGAGAGTCATTTTATAGCTTTTATCCTCAAATAAGAGAGTCATTTTATGGTTTCAATTTAATCACAAGGGATAATGTGATTAAATGAAGGAAATAGGCAAAAAGATGAAAAGTAACAGATGCATTTTATCAGAATAAAAACTCAGGGAAGCAAGTCAGTCATTTCTTGTTAGATTTACAGTTACAAAAACTAAAATACCCGTGCTTATACATAGAGAGCCTTCTTAATGATGATTAACAACAATCACAACACATCCGAAAGCAAACTGATGCTTATACAAACAACAATTATTCTTCTTCATCCATGATAAATTCTATTTAGAAAACCAAAAAATTTAAAACAGTACGATAATGCCTGGCCACTTATTTAATATATTGAATCCTTGTTGCATTGGCATACACTTTACTATATTTTCAAAGCAGAGAAAACATCAAGAAAGAGTGAATCTCATAGCAGGCATACAAACTGCATGCAGATGATCAGTGATGGAAGTACTAATATAAGAAGCAAAGTAGAATATACCATAATGAAGCCTGCAAAGAACCCAGAACCCGAGTGCTCCTCCAACAGTAAAAATGCCAGCCGTCTGCCTCATTAGTCTGGAACAAGGCTTTGCATCTGATCTCATCAGCTCACCATCAGAAAAACCAAAAAACCGCCTCAATGCCATTTATAAAGCCCTCTCCAGATACAGAACACGATACAGCTCAAAGTTTTAAAGCCAAAACTGTACTCCTGCTTGCTTTGCTCTGTCAAGACCTGAAACAGAGACTGAAACTGTCACAAGCGAAATATTACCAAATGACTTCAGTACACTAACATTCAATTTTGTTGAACTGAAAGAAACAACCCAGACAAACACTATATGGAAATCAAGTACCTGCAATGATCGATATCAGCATTTTTCAAAAAAAAAAAAAAAAGACTCGCTTGTTATTATATAAAACATAGCATTAAACTGTTTGCAAAACACTCATTTTTACTTGACAGCTAATGTTTACTCAAATAGCTAGTGAAATCATTTGCAACAATAGTGGATTGATACAATCTCAACCATTACCCGTAGCCACCAGATTCAAAATTCAAGTCCTTCTGAATAGGCAAGTATATCAACCTAAATAACTTCATTATATTTCATAAAAAAGGCAGCACGTTCACAAACAAAGAGACACACAAGACACCATGTACCAGAAAACCCAATAATGCTAATATTTGGATATAACCAAAGCAAGAGAAAACAACGCAATGACCTGGCTTTTAAGAAACCAGTTTTCTCAGTGGGCCATTTTCACAAACACTTGAAATGCAATCACTCAAACAACCAAATGAAATGACTTCCACAACCAAGCTAAGCGAATCCGAACGACTAAAATTTAATAGCAAATCCGAATGACTGAAATTTAATAACAGTTAAATAGAGGTACCTTATTGCCGGCGTGATTGAAATAATTTGACTGTTGTCCCAACTACAAATTTCCATATTTACATAGAAGAAAAATGGGTTGAAAATAGGGTAATTTTTAAAAACCTCTCCTAGAGGTTTAGGCTTATTGTAAGTAAATGATAAAAATCTGTTTATTTATAAAAATCTCCCTACTATTAGTTAATTTTAATATTGACCGTTAGTTGACTGTGCAAAAATAATATTATTCTTAACAACAGTTTATAAACTAACATAACTAAAAAAAACTAAAATTATTGGCGTGAAAAGTATAAATTTTATTTTTTTATAATTTTATCCTTGTCAATTCTAAAAATTTACAATATCATACGTAAAGATTATGACTATTTTATTTTCAAATTTTTAATTTTATGTTTATTGTATGAACTTTAAGGAAATATCAATAATTTAAAGAGGATTTTTTAAGTTTTTAATTTTATTTTTCTTGTAGGAACTTTAAGAAAATATCAATAATTTAAAGAGGATAAAATAGCCAATAATTTTAATTTTTTTTATAGTTATTTTCGTCTACAAACTGTTGTTAAGGGTAATATTGTCTTTGTACAGTCAACTAACGGTCAATTTTAAAATTAACTGACGGTAAGAAATTTTTTATAAATAAACAGATTCTTACCATTTACTTGCAACAAGCCCAAATCTCAAGAAAGATTTTTAAAAATTATCCGTTGAAAATATTAAATTGACCAAAATGACAAAATTGTAATTTTTATAAATAAAAATGTTAAATCAGTGTTTTTACTATAATGACCCTCAGAAAAAGTCAAACGAAATTAATTACCAAATGGCCATGACATTGCGTGTTTTTATGTGATACACTTGAAAGAATGAGAATGATAGAGCCCGTGTACTCGGTGGTGATGGGCTTTTTGGCCCAATCAAGTGTTCTATTTGGGCTGAGCTGGATTTTAACTTTTTAAGTTTTAACTAAAATCCATCAAAAGATTGTTTTTTTTTCAAATAAATATAAGATTATGCATTATAATTATAAAATCAACATTTAGTCGAAACAAAAAAAAAAAGAAAAGAAATGGGTATGACCACATCGACACTAATGTATTAAAATATTATCAGGGCATTGGGGTAAAGTGTGCTAGAGCAATCATAATACAATGATTTGTGACTTATAACAACGTTATCCTGACAATATCATACATAAAATATATGTAATAAATAGTGTAAACCAAAAAATATTGTAATTGCTGTCAAGGCAACGTCACAAAACTGCAAGTATGATGTTACAGAAAAAAAAAAACCAAAAAAAAAAATTGCTATGCGTTGTGTGATATGCATAGTTATGATTTCTGGCCCTATTTTTAATTATTTTTAAAAAAAATTAGAAGAAAGGGTAAAATTCAAATCATTTATAAATTGCTTGAAAAATGCTCGACGGGGACACTGGAGGCGTCTGACTTCCGATGACGGGTTAGAGACTTGAGGTGGAAATAAATTAATGGGACATAAAAGTCGTTAATATTTTGAAAAAGACGTTTAAGTCCTAAATTAATTTTAACAGAAAAATTATTGTTAACTTAAAATTACCATTATCTCCTCTAAGATATAAGTCAATATACTGACTTATCCAACTGGTCCATAAATTATTAAGAAAAGGAAAATATCCACCGTCCACCAGAATTTTTTTTCACTTTTTTAAAAATACACAAATCCTAATTTTTTTGGCTGCACTCCACCTAAACTTATATTTTTTTTCACATTTCCACCTCCGCCTGCAAACCGTCAAGACGTTGCTAACGTCATAACCCGTGCTTCAAAAACGACGTCGTTTAAGATCTGTAATAAGGGAAAAAAATGATAATTTCACATGTTTCTTATTTGATAAATGACATTAGCATAAACCACCACCAGTAATGCAGTTGTTCTCCTTCCTTCATTGCTTCTCCAACTTTCTTCCCCCATCGCCCAACACATCCTTCACATTCCCTACCGTGTCTGATTCAAATCATTATCCCAAATTAACTAACATTTATAGGAGGTGCATCTCAATAAAATAACAAAAAAAACAAATATAGGACGGACCTTTGAAGGAAAATGAATTGGAGGGCGGTGCAGGAGTGTGGGCGATGTACGGATTGGATCCGTTGATTGGGGGCATGGTATTTTAGTAATTATGAGTATTGGGAGCGTGCGATTCAGTCACCAAGTCAGGGCTCCAGTGCACTAATTTCTTCGACACGAATGATGCTAGCGACGGTTCGGATGAATTGGTGGAGCTTTCTAATTGGATCTTGATCTGACTCTGAGGCTGCGCTTGATTCTCATTCTCATAAACTTTCTCAGACTCGGATCCCATGGCAATGTTCGCCCAGTTATCGTTGTCCCCATTCGGATTCAGATCGGGTTTCGGGTTCGGAGCGAGGGACTCTGTCTTGTTGTGGTTGGTGTCTGCTGCTGCGGCCTTCGGGGGCACTTGTTGCTGATCCATTTTGTTTCAAAAGGTTCTTCAGAGGCGCGTGGCGAGTCTTGATTGGGAGTGGTTTGATTTTCAAATGTTATGAGTTGTCTGTTCGGATCGCTACAGGGGAGAGGATTTAGAGGGGAGAATGGTCATGCACCGTACAAATTGATGACTTTTTTCAACGCCAAGTGGGATTGGGAATTCAATGGACTATCTTGGCTGGTGCTCGTCATTCATCAATTTTCTCGTAAATATTATTTTTCACGTAGTTAAAGTGACCGTAAGGCCTTTTAAATTTAAAATGTATGCATTCTAAAAACAAAAACAATTATTATTATTATTATTATTATTTAGGGCAAATATGTAATTTTCTATTTAGGGGATAAAAGAGTAATTTAAATAAAATTCTATTAGTTTTATTGACGGTTTGCAACGGAGGTGTAAATGTGAAAAAAAATATAAGTTTAGGGTGGAGCACAGTTAAAAAAATTAAGATTTGTGTATTTTTAAAAAAATAAAAAAAATACGGTGGATATTTTTCCTTAAGAAAATTACGAATATACGCTTATTAACAAGGTCTGAAACATTCTTCTTGTTCATCCTTTGACAGTAAACAAAGCATCAATTTGAAAAAAGTGCAAAATTTGACAACAAAAAGTCAAAAATCGGAGCAGTAATCCGACCAAAAGAAAATGGCAGCGCCAACAAATTTATAAGGCATTAATTCCGAATAATGCAACATTTAATTGTAAAATTTACAGGATTTAAAAAAAAAAAAGAAACTTGGAAGACCTTTGCATGAAGGACTCACCAGAAGCTACGGTGGAGATCATTTCTTACAATCACTACGGTAGAGATCCGCAAGTTAATTTCTCATAATCTGGATCAGCAAGAAAATTTAGCAACCTCCAGAAATCAAATCGGCAGCGGCCTATAGTCACGAGCAGCACCACAAGCAACGCACGAGTAGCGGCACGAACAGCAGCACAAACACCGACTGGGCAAGAGCAGTGGCACGAACGGCGGCAGGGTCTGTGTGCGGCGGATTTAACGGTCTGGGACGTTTTGATAGGATTTAATCCATACAGCCATTTAGGTTTGTTAGGCGAGGACCTTTAGGTAAATTCAGTAGATTAATAAGGGGTATACTATATTAACCTTTCAATTATTTAAAAAAATTAAATCTGTCAATAATTTAGAATTTAAGTATTTTTTTATAAAACGTTAGTAATTTCGGTATCCTTTTATCCAAATATTTAGGGTATATCAGTCATTTTCTCCAAATTAATTTACTTCGTTGCCTACACGGCTCTTTAACCTAATAGTCCATATAATAAATTAACAAAAATTGGCCTGTAATTATTAAATCGCATGATGGAATGACGGCAATGGAGATAAGTTGGTCTATCAACTTTTGTCTTTTTCCCAATAAAATGACAAAATGCTTCTGTAGAAGAATCCCAAGAGCATTATTATATTATAAAATTTTGCAAATTGAGGACAATTTAATACTTCTCGAATTTTCTCTTTAAATAGAACTCAAATCTGACCGTATGCGACAAATGTGACAAATCTTAGAGGAAATTTCTAAGTAATTTCCAACAGCCACGTTGAGCATTGCGTTTGCCGTTTCGCAGCTTTATATTAAAAGAATAAAAAAAAATTCATCAACCCATTCATTTTTTTTTAATCTTTTAACTAAATATAATAATAATTTAAAATTTTTAAAAATAAAATAAGGAAAGATTTGATAATAGTTAATTTTTGAAAGGAGTAATATAAAATTTATCCTTTTATTCATTGGATGCTACCACTAGAGATTTTATCTATGGGTGGGGGCAAAACAAAGAAGTACTTTCCTTATTATTTAGGGTCAGTTTGGTAATGCTGCAGCTTTTAAAATAATTGATGTTAGCTGTGCTGTAAAAATAATCAGTTGTAAAGAGAATCAGTTAAGTGTTTAGTAAATTTTATTTTCAAAAGTACCGTAAATTTTGAAAGCAGTTATAGGTGTTTGGTAAATTTTATTGTTAAACTGCTGTAAGAAAATAAATGACTAAAATGTACATAATGTAGGATGAAATTTACTTATACATATAAAAATGCTGTAAGAAAATAAATTTACTTACACTAGAGAAGTTTTGATAGAACACAAAATATGAAGAAATAGGGTAAACGAAAGGTGTGCGTTAATTATAATAAAAATTTATTAAAATATTGATTTTATTTTTAATTTAAATAAGGATAATTTCGGATTTAAGTAATAATTGTAAGGATATTTATGAAATTATATTAAAGAATAAAATTGATTCTCAAAATCAGAATCTAAAAATTACTCATTCCCTGCTTTTCAAAATCAGTTGTAGGAGGAGCTGATTCTGGTAAAAGTGATTTTAATTTTTTTTTACCAAATACCAAAATTAACTTTTAAATTTTTAAAATCACTTTTAACTCTCCCAAAAACAATCCCAAATGGGGCCTTAGTCTTTAGATAAACTTTCTTTTAAAAAGGCAAAAACAAATAAAAAAAGGAACTTTTTTAATGTACACATTTCACTACGCAAGGCCTCTCATTTTGGGTTCTAGATTTTGTTTGCCCCTCACACTAAATAGCACTTGCCTCTGGGCTTATCGGCCCATCAACTGTCAACATTTATAGGGTTACAAAAATCTCTTTTCATAAAGGGTTTTATATCGACATTTATATTATCATGTAACATATATCAATTTTATAATTAATTTTAAAAACATTGATGTAGTTTTAGTTAATTTTATTTTTGTTGCTATTAATAACAATTGTGAGATTAATGTATGATACATGATAATGTACCTTAAAAAATTTCATAGGAATAAATTTATTGCCTAAAATATTAATGAAAATATTTAAAGTGAATAAATCTTTTTTTAATAGTACTATACATCTCAAATTATTTATCTTAAAAATTATCTTGATAATATGATATTTATTAATTAATTGGTGAAATAATATAATTAATTTACTTAAGTTTTTTAAAGAATTATCAACTACTTAATAGTTGATACATTTTTTAAGATAAAATTTAAGATAAGAATTTAAAAAATATCTATCATTACTCATCTTTTTATATATGTACATGCATGGTTTCTTTTCAGTAAGTGTTTATTTCTTATTATGGCATGCATGCTTTTATACTGTTCAAATTGTAATTATTTTATTAAAAAACCTAAATTGATAGAGAATTTTTTTATCCCTTCTCAAAAACAAAATAATTACCCTTATTGAAAAGAAAATAAATTTTAGGCACTTGAACTCATTAGTACATACGTGAACTATTAAATTTACTTTAAAGAAAAAGAAATAATGCTCCTAAAAAAAACAAGTGGTAAGTTGGGAGTACACTAAAATCGCTACAGAAGCGCGTGAGCCAACTGTTATTCATGCAGATAATTAATTAATGTAGGTTTGGGCTCCTGTTTCTGTGGATGCATACTTAACTCTTTGTCACTCTACACTTCCAGAAGTACATTATCTTCACTTTACTTTGCTTCAAACTCAGCTTCAGCAGAAAACCAAAGGTTTGGCTTTGACTCTTTGATTTCTTTCTCTTGATCGTCTTCATCATCTAATATAATATATGATCATCTATGAACATGAGTCTTTGACTTATTTCTCTTGATCATCTTTATCATATATGTAACACATGATCATCTATGAACATGTTAACAAGAACTTGTTGATCAGTGATCATCAACACTATATATACTTAAATTCTTGATCATCTGTCTAGTAGTAGCAGTATTTTGTAAGCTTGGTTACCTTATTTCATTTTATGCTTGATGATCAAATAATATTTTGCCTGTGTACTCAAAAACCCTTCTTTTTTTTTTGGTCCCCAACTTGGTTTATGCTTTATATTCAGTTTTATTAAAGTAATTGTTTCTGATGATGGTTTTCATTTTTCAGAATCCTTGTGGTTTTGGTTTTGGTTTCTGCTTGTGATTACTTTTGATGGTTTCATTTCTTAAATCATCATCACTAACATATATATTTTTCTTTTATTTCTAGTGAATTTATTTCGTTATTTCTAAAACAAAATAGTGATTTAGTAAGTGTTTTGATGTCGTCTGCCTGAAGATATGTTTGATTTTATTGATTATACTACATGTTAAATAATTTTCATGAGTGCAAAATTGTTTATGATTGACAATTAATTTGGTGATTCTATTATTATTCTAGCTGATGTTGATTCTTTGGTGTCAAAACTTTCAAAATTAATAGTTAATTCTGAGACGCAAGGCCAGTTCTGACTCTTTTGTCATCTTTTCTGACAGAACATCATGGAGCAGAAACTTCTTCGGTCAGTTTTCTGTTTATGGGTGCTAGCGTCGTGCTTGCTTCTTCCTGCTTCCTCTAATGGCTTACGGAGAATTGGCTTGAAGAAGCGGCGTCTAGATCTTCATAGTCTAAATGCTGCAAGAATAACAAGAAAAGAGCGATATATGGGGGGAGCAGGTGTTAGTGGCGTGCGCCATCGTTTGGGTGATTCAGATGAAGATATATTGCCTTTGAAGAACTTTATGGATGCTCAATACTTTGGAGAGATTGGTATTGGCTCTCCCCCACAAAATTTCAGTGTCATATTTGATACCGGCAGTTCCAATCTCTGGGTTCCATCTTCAAAGTGCTATTTCTCTGTGAGTTCTGCTGATTTCCTTTTTGTTGCTGTTAATACTATCCAAAAAATTAAAAAAAATGAAATGCAATCTAATACCTCATTCTTATGTGCAGATTTCCTGCTATTTCCATTCGAGGTACAAGTCCAGAAAATCCAATACATATACCGAAATTGGTAATGTTTTCAGTTTCTTGGCCATGATTTTTTGTGGATCATAGGCATGGTAGATGTTTAGAAGCATTTCAAATTTGTTGTGTAAGTAAAGCTCCAATTTTTCTTTCTGAATTGTGATTCAGGAAAATCCTGTGAAATAAACTATGGATCTGGATCAATTTCTGGCTTCTTCAGTCAAGACAATGTTGAAGTTGGGGATGTTGTTGTCAAGGATCAGGTGTGTTCTTGTTCTGATAGTTCATTTTTAAATTGGTGTCCTTTCACTTGGCAATGTGCATGCCTTCAAATATTTCTTTTGCAGGTTTTCATT
Organism: Citrus trifoliata; assembly: GCA_018350135.1. Classification (NCBI taxonomy): domain Eukaryota; kingdom Viridiplantae; phylum Streptophyta; class Magnoliopsida; order Sapindales; family Rutaceae; genus Citrus; species Citrus trifoliata. The sequence goes on along the minus strand of CM031389.1, from coordinate 18,239,691 downwards.
GAGGCTACACGAGAAGGGAGTCTCACTTTTCTATTGGCAAGGTTTGATGGAATAATAGGGCTTGGGTTCCGGGAAATTGCAGTTGGGGATGCTGTGCCTGTGTGGTATGATTCTCTGAATCTATTCTATTTTATTTGTTTTTAACTGTGGTTTTTGGTTAGTTTGAAGTTCTGCTTTGCTTCAAATCTTTTGGTGCTTTTTCGGATGAACTGATACATGGCAAGAGTGCAGGGACAATATGGTTGAGCAGGGCCTTGTAAGTGAGGAGGTCTTCTCATTCTGGCTCAACAGGGATCCAGACGCTGAAGAGGGTGGAGAGATTGTTTTTGGTGGTGTTGATCCAAAGCACTTTAAAGGGAAGCATACCTATGTTCCTGTTACTAAAAAAGGCTACTGGCAGGTGAATAAAGCTCGTATGATTGTTTTTGGAAACTTTCTCCTTGCTAGGAACATTACAATAAGAACTGATTTTTAATGTTGTATTTTCAGTTCAATTTGGGAGATATATTAATTGGGAATCAGTCCACAGGTGATCTCATGGAACTTTTTCTCTTACCCATCACTGAACCCATATTGTGTGTGATTACCTCTTAAAATTGACAGGGACATAGCATGATTGTGCCATTTTAGTCTGATCTGGCAAATCTTAATGTTAAATTCTTAGCGAGTGCTCGAGTAGATAGGGTACCCATATATTTTTCATTCGTTAACTCCAGTTGCTTTTCTAGTTGATTCAAAACATAAAATTTAGCCCCTATAATTTTGAAAATACTGTTCCGGTGTAATTTTGGTTTTGTTTAGGAAATAAGCATGTGTGAAGTTTCTTCTGGTTGAAGATCAATATTTCTTACAAGCTCTTAGAAGAAATTTTTTTAAGTTTTGATAATCATTATAATTTTTCTCAGGTGTTTGTGAGGGTGGTTGTGCTGCCATTGTGGATTCAGGAACATCCTTACTAGCTGGTCCAACAGTAAGAGCTTTCATTTTATGACAGTTTATTTACCAAAAAGCCTTCAGGCTTCGTCAATTATCTTGCCTCTATGTTTGTTTCATTCTTGAACTCATGGACCATAATTTTCAGCCTGTTGTGACTGAAATCAATCATGCCATTGGTGGTGAAGGAGTTGTTAGTGCAGAGTGTAAGCTAGTTGTTTCCCAGTACGGGGATTTAATATGGGATCTCTTAGTATCAGGGGTACGTGTACTTTTATAAATTTGTCATCATTTCTTTCCAATATCAATATAAATAACCAATTTTGGATTGATATATCTATTTTGATATGGAACAGCTACTACCTGAGAAAGTATGTCAGCAGATTGGTTTATGTGCTTTCAATGGCGCTGAATATGTGAGGTTAGGAATTCCTATTACTCGTGTTCTATGTGTTCTCAATTTCGCCTTGCTATGCAACTTGTATATTCTTTAGGTTCTTGCCGCCAATTAAGCCGTTGAAAAATTGCATTCCTGTGTAAGCTCTCTAGTGTACTGCAGCAGATTGTTGTGATATTTGAGCAACATATATATTTGCCATTGGTTGGTACATGTCAAATCTGCGGCTTTTTGCTATCATGATTCAACGAGTCTGCTTAGATGTCAGTTTCCTGCTGTTCTCTATTCTGACACAAAAATGTCTTTTTCCTTGGTCTCCAAAAAAGCTCAGGGGTTTTTCTTTAGATATGAATAAGAAATTTCCTGAACAGTTCCTTCTATTTTTTTTGCAGTACTGGGATCAAGACCGTGGTTGAGAAGGAAAACGTATCAGCCGGGGATAGTGCTGTGTGCAGTGCTTGTGAAATGGCTGTGGTTTGGGTCCAGAATCAGCTAAAACAAAAGCAAACAAAGGAGGAAGTACTCAGTTATATAAATGAGGTGACTCCTTTGAAATTCCTCCTGTTATCAGAAAGCCATATCCATGTGTTCCTTGTATTAAGCATTATTTAATCTTCAACAGCTCTGCGAAAGCCTGCCAAATCCGATGGGCGAATCAATTATTGACTGTGATCGCATTCCAACCATGCCAAATGTTTCATTCACCATCGGAGACAAAATTTTCAACCTCTCTCCAGAGCAGGTTAGTTTTATGTGATGTGTTCCTCTTGTGGATTTTAATTTCTTATTGGTCATTATCAATTTTGCTGCTCCTGCTGCCCCTAAATTATAAATAATGGTTTAAGATTAGAGACTATCTGGCTAGAGGAATGATCCAATATTCTAAAATTTATTTGGGAAAATGTTGTGGAAAAGATCTAAACTTCCAAATGCCAGCTTTTAAAATTTGGTAAGATATAATTGCATTGTGAATTAAAATTCATGAAGAATAATTAACCCATATACTGATTAGAACCGTACTTAAAATGATATGATCATCCATCCTGCTCATTGTTACTTGAGAGAATCTTGATTAAGCTTCTAACTTATCAAATGGGACCGTGCCACTTCAATGGGTGATAAGATCTGTAGTAAACATTTTGCTTTGAAGGTTTCATTAATTACAAAAAAAAAAAAAAACAATTTGTTGATTTCATGACAGGATGTGACTCTCTGTTTGTGTGTCAATGACTGAATCTAATAGCTTTATCTTCTTAGCAAAAATGCACATTGGCATACTTATCCCTCTATTTTTTATTGTGAATTCTTGTGCTACGTGCTGCAGTATATTCTGAAAACCGGAGAAGGGATTGCAGAAGTCTGCATCAGTGGCTTCATGGCTTTCGACCTGCCTCCTCCAAGGGGTCCTCTGTGGTTCGTCACCTTCTCTGACTGAAACTTCTTAGAGCTGCATCGTAAACTGCATTTTTGCAGTCAAGTTTGTGTGACATTCCCTTTTGTTTACTCCTTGGTTTATTCATGCAGGATTCTGGGAGATGTATTCATGGGGGTTTATCACACTGTTTTCGACTCTGGTAAGCTCCGGATCGGCTTTGCTGAGGCTGCATAATGATCTACTTACTGTCAAGTTTTCATGTAGTAGCAGCGATCATCACCTGCTCGTATGAGGAGGAGTGTTGTAGAATGTAGATTATGGTTTTCATGTACTGTAAAACGATCAGTATGCTTTTATGCATAACCATCATAATCATCACAGATGATATGCTGAGATATACTTATGTAAAATCCTATCATCCTATGTTTAAAGTACTCTAATTTTATGATATTCGGACGTGATAGGTTTACTTATTTGGAGAAATTTCATCTTAGTACTGTCATTGGACTTCGTTTTTTCCTTTTTGAAATTTCATATTCGGTACCATTTTTGGGCTTTTGTTTTCATTTTCGTTTTAAAAAGTACAAATATAATACATGTTTAGTGGGTTGAATTTAAAAAAATAAATTACAAAACAATAAATTTAAATTCACTTTTATGACTATTAAAGTGAGAACATGTTTTCCACATATTACAAAACTAAATTAAAAAAAAAAAAATCTTTCCTTACCTCTGCGATCCTTATCTCTTCATTTTTCACCCAACAACGCTCTCTCTCTTTCTTCTCATCTCTCCCGATCTATTCTCTCTCAGTGTGCCCATATCAATTGTTGTACTCTGTCTCCACTGCCACTACTGCTTCATCTAGGCCACTGCTGTTGCTCCCTCTCTGCCACTGCTGCAGCTTCATCTCTGCACGCAGCTGCTGCTCTGTCTCTGCCTTAACTGCCTCTGTTGTTGCTGCTCTCTTGGCTCTGTCCTTATTATTGCGAGTTGCTGGTATTTATTTTATTGGAGTAAATTTTTAGTAATTATATTTTATTTTGTAAATATGATTTTGTTCTCTTAAGATTGTCATTGCCATGATAGTGGTTTCATTGCAGATGCCATTTTGTTAACAAAGCATATTTTCAGTTTGTTGTCTGTCACTCCAAATTTTATTAGCATAGCATGGCTGTACTGTCTAGTCACTAGTGTCAGTGTAAAAACAATGACAATATAATTTTTTTTTTCAAAACTTCAGTTTGTTGTCTATATTGTAATATATATTAATTATAGTATAAAAACAATAACAATGTAATTTTTTTTAATGTTAATACTAAAATTTTATTATGATATATTTTTTTATAATTATTTTATTTAAATTATCAATGTTATGATTGTGTACGTATTAATTAAAAATTTATTTCTTAAGTATAACTTAAATATTTAATAAAAAATATTTTTCAAAATAATACTACCAAACATTAATTCTTTATTTTTATCATTTTCAATTATGCTTAACAAACACATTACTATTTTTAATTTTAAAATATAACATACAAAAAATAATATCAGACGCATACTTAAATTTGAAATACAACTACAAAACACCTTTTTCTTCTCATTTTTGTTTTCAGAAAATACAAATTCAAAAATAATATTGAATAAGCCCTCAACTTTTCTAAATTTTCAACAAATAATATGGACTGCATTATTAATAAACAAATAAACACAACCACGCCATTGAAACTATTGCATCTGATCCAATGGCAGAAGCACAAAAAGACGAAAAGAGCGCACGGTGCACCTGTTGCACCGTAACTAGATACGAATGGATTTTAAGGGGCATGAAGAATTTGATAGTGTTGAAAACAATTAGTGATTCTTTAAAGGTTACAGAATAGGCAAACTCATCAGCATAAACAAACAAGAAAAAAAAAATAGCGATGTATATTTTCTCAGCCACTTTGAACTAACAACATCATACAATGGGCAATGGTGACATATTACATAGACAACAAAAATTTATGGGAGATTACGTAAAATACATTGCTGGTAAGCAGGCATGGGATTGATTTTCACTGTTCTTCATCACTATCATGGCCGAACACTGAAGCAACAGCTACTTTTGGCTTCTTTGCAGCACTTCCAGTTGTGTTCTGCACAAGAAGCAAAGAAAATCAGAAGAGTATGAAGACATAATATCCCCAAAAGAGTTGTGAGTTCTATTCACCAAAATTGGTCTTAATGGGCAAGTGCATCAGAAGAAGCAAGAAAGTTAAAACACATGATTGAAAGAAATAGTATCACTGAGAGAACCATGAGTTCTAAAAACAAAAGCTGATTTTGATCATGCAAAGGATTTGTGGTTGAAGTTTTTAGACCTTGTACATTCAAATGGATGCAGATGGGTTCCCCACAGCTTGAGACTGAGAGAATGAAATACTACACTCCTATATAACTAGTACTAGAGCCGTCACATGATTGAAGTAATAGACAGCAATTCATTTCACAAGTACAGTCTTGGTCTCTTGATACATCCACTATCAGGTTTGACTTGAATGCATCATACTTATCTCACCGCTAAACAAATCCAGAGAAGTTATCTTTATCTCCACGAGTTTTATGGCCGGCAGTACTACAGCCCCAACTACTAAAAGTTGTATACATGAGAATGGGAAAACACCCCATCATAAAACTCAAATAAAGTGAATTTAATGCAGAGGCCGGCATGCTTCTTCACCATGCACTACAGTGGCTGATAGGGGGTTTATGGCATATGTAGTGATGACAACTTTGGAACCAAAAAGGTATGATGGCAATGACAGACATGACTGAACCATTAAGGAACTGTATCAGAATACTCTAAAGCTCAACGAAAATTGCTGTGAACCAAAGACAGTTCTCAAGAAAGATCTAAAAGCAGAAAAAAGCACTATACATGCATCACATGAACTGTCAGATAAACAAAAAAGATGCCTCAACAAAGACGAGAGGTACAAAACCTTACTTAGCACCACCTAGACTCATCCACAAATTCACATATGTTACAAAGAATTTAATCACCCATTTAGCGAAGCTATAATATAAGGGAGAGCTTTGACAATTTAATTATGTCCACAAATCCTAAGGTTCATGGGTTAGATGAATCTGGTATTCAACAGCACATGCATATGTACGACAACTGCTTCGACACAACTCAGATTCTTTCAAATCATCCTCAATAATTTTCTAATGGGAGAACCCACGAGGACCTAAAGTTGCAATGAATCAACTCAGAATTCTGAAGTTAGATGTACCTTGGAAGTGCCACCTTTAGAAGAGAAACCGAATTTTAACGCCTTGCGCTGATCCTGATTGGCAAGAGCTGTAGTAGTTCCAGGTGCAGTGGGGACTGAAACAGACCCAGATTCTTCGTCTTGTTGTTGTTGATCCTGCTGCCGCTGCTTTTGTTCCTGCTGCTGTTTATGGGCATCAGCCCTAAGAGGCAATGACGAATAGAAAAGTAAGATGAAATAAAAAGAATTAAGCAAAACTTAAAATAAAAATGAAATAAATAAAAGAACAGACAGATGAAATAAAGGCAAGGGAAAAGATTTACATTTGAGCAAATTTAGCCATCTCCCTCTCCTGACGTTGTTGTTCTCGTTTTTGCCGATCATCCCGACTGCTAGTACCATGCATTTCTCTCATTTCTTTAAAACGCTGCAATCCTCGTCCAACAATGTTGCAGATTTAGACAAGAGCAGAGTATAGACCAAACGTTACACCACAGGAAAATACATTATTTACCTTTCTATGGTTGTGATCATATGAGCTCAGATGGGCTTCAAATTCCACAGCCAATTTGTATTGCTTGTTGCAAAGATCACAATAGAACACCTTGCGTATTTCTTTCACCTCAGTTTGAATTTTCTGCTCACGTTCTGCTAACACCTGAATTTTCATAAGGTGCACGAAGCAGGCAGTAGAAGCCACCAGGTAATAAAAACTGCAGGATATTGTGAAGAGCTTCCAAAGTTGATATTCCCCTATGATATACCATTTCGGTCAAAAGACAAACATATATGGTATATGCTGCCTTCTGCTATTGGATGTGTGTTTCAGAAGAAGTAAAGCATCAATGTCTACGTTAAATTATTTATGTTGATTATCTACGAGTGTAAAAGCATACCTCCCGCTTCTTTGCATTCTCCTCAGTGTCCTCTACCTCGATATCAAGTTTTCTTCGCTGGATATTTTCTTCTGCAGTGAAAAAATCATCTTCTTCCTGTTTTCCAACCCCCAACTTTGGATCTCTAATCCCAGATTTTATTGGTTCAATTATTCCTGTACACAGAACCTAGAATGACTAGTTAAAAGTTGAATGACAAATTCATACAGAAGAACTCCTGTGAATTGTGCAGCTAGTATAGACAAATAAATTAAAAGCAGATAACAAACAGAAATCCAGATTTACATGGTTCAGCACAATCATGCTAACATCCTCAGATGTAATCCACATAACTTTTTTTTGTTTTTTTTTGGGGGGGGGGGGGGGTGTTGTGGGGGATAAGAAACTGTAAATTATATTAATGATGAAAACTTTTGTGTGCTATACAAAATATACCAATCACCCATCTACGATACTAGACCAGCCTAGACACCTATGCATCTCAAAACACTCTCACAGCTTAAATGAATGAAGGAAAAAGATGAATCTTTGGAACTCCTTGGAAACTGAAGTCCACAGAGAAGCTAGAAGTCAACTCTATCCCACAATTCTTCAATATTATTCGCATTTTTCCCCTTCAAAAATAACAAGATCTCTTTCCTGCCATATTACCCAAATAGAGCTGCCACAGCAAAGATCCAAAGAGTTTGGCCTTTTTCCTTTACCAAAAGCATAGGAATTCTCCATAAGAATAGAGTGACGAGAACCCGGAATGAACCACGAAATGTTAGCCGCTTTGCACAATCTAACTTTCAAAAAGTAATCCAGATAAATTCAAAAAAATAGAGAACAATTAACAAGGCTAAACAACTCAAGTTTATCCTGAAAAACTCAAGCTTGGAACCCTATGATACTTTTCTCTCAAGCCATCAAAACCCATGGGAGAGAAACCACTTTCTGTAACCCCCCCCCCTCCCTTCCTTTCATCATCAGTGTCTATTTATAAGCCGAACCCGACAGGTTTAACTGTATGAGCTAAAAGAAAGAAGGGTTCATAGTTATTCCACAGAATATAAACCTAGACCACATTTAAAAGTAAAACTAAAATAGAAAAGTAATTTTATTGTTTCATTGGCTATTGACTGCATAATCCTTAACTCTAAAATCCAGCAGAAGAAACTAAGGAGCTTTAGAAGCTTTGTGTAATATATGTATGGAAGTTGCATATTGTGGTAAATATAAGTTAACTCCTAAATTTAGAAGAAAGACTTGAAGGAACTTTTGCAGCCCTCAAAATATCTGTATATGAATGGAAAATAAAGGAGAGATAACAATAAGTTCCAATCATTCCACTGCTCAATGGTAGGGACCAGGAATAAAGGAATTTGTACACTTTTAGAATGACTGAAGCAAGAAATGTTTGTTTTTTTATCATTCTGACTGAACAAGTACTGTAAATGAGGAGGATAAAAAGAGAAAATAGTATCACTAGCAAGATTCAACATGGAGGAATAGCAAAGAATTTTAGAATTACAATACCCGCAAAAAGCAAACGAATGATGTAAAATCATCAGTCAAGGAAATTGTTGACAACAAAATAATGGTAACTATTATACATCGTCAGAAGTCCACAAAATATACCTTGCTCATCCTTCCCAAGACCTTTTCCTTTCCACCCCATCTTTTGGAGAAGCCTAAACCCAATATTTGATGATGTGAGCTTTGTATCTAATGACGCTTGTTCCACATCATCCAGGTCAACATTCTCTATCGGCTTTTGATGGATTGGCAATCGAAAATCCTCCGCCAAATCCTCAATAACAGAGTCCTGATATGCCTAAACAAGAAAATGCAAACGGTTCAACTCCACACAATAGCCATACAAAATTCCAGAGCATTCAGAACGTCCTGATGACAAAGTGAATAGATATTGCATATCAACAAAAACTTTAGCAACACAGACAATTATCTTAAGAACATTGCAATAGAACGTTTTGGTAATTTAGGAATTACTTAAATTAGGATTCGTTTTATATAGGCAAATACAAACCACTTTTCATAAATAACTTAATGAAATCAATAGACCAGCTTATTCCATCGGAAACTGATATTTGGAATTCAATAGGCTTACCTGCTCCTTTTCATGTGGCTTATCTCTACCGCTTAGTCCCTGTTTACCATTGTACCATCCATAATCCATTTCTTATCACCTAATTCACCACAAAAGCAGCAAAAGGTATATAGGATGATTTCTGGCATCAAATCAATCAAGAGTTCAGAATAAACGTGAAGAAAAACATCTTCATTCGAATTTCAATAATGAACAATACTAACCCTCACAAAAAGGATAAAAAATTATATGTATGTTTCGAGGAGTTACTCATTAGTCCAAAAACAGAGTCATAGCAACATAATTATCATACTAATTAAATTAAAATTACATCACCTTATAATGTATTTGCATTTCCAACCCAATGTTATTTAAGTTCTGAACTGAAGTAATATATTAAGGGAAATTACAAAGAACCTCAAGAGAAGATCTTGCGTACAAATGAATGCTTAAATGAAAGATCATGTTTACAATGTTGTAAGCATTATCTCCTTCTACAGGATATCATGATATTTAAATTAACACATTTTTTTTATAATAAGAAGATCAGTAAAAACACTCAATACTTTAAAACCATTTCAGCAATTTAACTCTTCCCAAATAGCGCAATACTGAAACATGATTCACAAAACATTACACAAAAGCTAGGAGTAGATTTAAATATGATCTAAACAAACTCACTTCAGCTCATGAATGCCTCCAATAAGCTACAAAAATAGAAAAACTAATTTTTTTCCCTAAAATTCTATGATTTTCTAACTGGGGAATTCATTCCAAGTACATTCATTCAACAAACTAGCTAAATTCATCAGAAACCCTAAAATACTTGCACCCTAACAAAAAAGTGATTTTTCGAAATTAATCAAACCACACGGATAAATAATGATAAGTTAAAAAACAAATATCAGAGAGAGTCAAATCTGATTAACAAACCCTAAATTAAGTGTAAAGGGACAATGATTAGCAAGTAAACCACATCATCATCAGCAATCAAAATTAAAACGATAATTAGGGAACGAAAATTAAATGTTAAAATTTTAAAAAATAAAAAGAGAAAGGAAGACACAGATCACCTGATCATAAAGAGAATCTAGCTCTGCTTCTGATCTCTTGCTGGTCTTACGTTGGTCGATCGATTCAATTCACATATAATATATATGTATATGTAAAGAGGTGATAATCAGAATAATAGTGGGTCCTGTTAGTATCAATGTTTAATTTGAGAGCAACGTCAGCTGAGAAAGCCCAATTCAAAAAGGGTTTGGGCTGGAGCGAGCCTCTAACACCCCTCAATCATATATATATATACAGTTCTTACCCCATCCTTCACATAAATAATTTTATGGATGATAAATTTTTTTAAGTATTGTTATCTCTATTCTTCAATTTTTTTCTCTGTATAAACATCAATAATAATAACTTATCAAGAATGAATATAATTAATCTAAAAAAAGAGAATTTGTTATTTTAAATTTTTATAAATTAACTGAATAGATGATAGTTATAGATTAAAAAAAATAAAGAAAATAGACTAATGATAAATCTAAAGAGTTTACATGCCTGTTTGGTACGACTAATATAAAGGTCATAAGTGCTTATTTAATTTTAAAAGTTCATTTAAAAAATTTTTATTGTAGTTTGGTTGTTTTTGGATGGAGTTTTTAAAAATTAAATAAATTATTTTGTCGCTAGTAAGAAAAAGCTCAAATTTTGAGCTTTTGAGAGTAGAGATTGAAAAGTTTATTTAAAATGTTAAAATATTTATTTAAAATATCATTTACTTATTAGCAATTTTATCTCATTCATTTTATAACATAACTTTAAAAAATTTATCTATTAAAATAATTTTACGATTTTTAATAGAAATTCTCATTGACAACTAAATAATTAATATTTTTTTTTAGTGAAAAATCTATTAACAAAATTTCTATATAAATAAACTATATTTAAAAAATTATACCAAACGGAAACCTACTCTTTATAGTAACAAGAAGAAAAATAAGGGTACCAATGCAAGTAAAAGAGACGAAAGAGAGAAAATATGGTGGGGTACATTAGATGACTATGATTATGTTGGAGCTGAACTATAATGGAGTACGAATCTTAACCACACGCACAAAATAATAACTAATAAAAAACTTATTATAACTTTCATCGTGTGGTTATAAAGAAGTGCTCTACGTTAGAGCAGTTCCAACATAATTTTACTCATTAGATATATCTTTTGTTTGTGAATGTAATTTCAATAAAAAGGCATTTTATCAGTACATTGAGAGGGGCGTTAAAAGTATCACGCTTAATTTAGTGGCCAACCCTCTCGACACCTCTTATAATTTCTCATAAAACCCCTTATTTTAAATTAAAATTACTTGTATAACTCAAGATAAATTAATTTATTTCTTATTTTGAACGAAAAAGTTTAAATAAATTATTTTTTAACAAATCTTTTACACTCACCTCATTTCAAATTTTATACTTTTACGTTTTAACTTTAATTAATTTTTTTTAAATTATAAGAGTTTAGATTTACAATCACTCACATACTTTATGATGGGCAGGGACAAAATTTCTACTAAAATAATTGTTTTCTATACTTTTTAAATTTAATGATTTTCGTTATCTTTTTGCCCTTTATAGTTCATAAAAGAATAATTGTTTTGAAGCTGTGGCTTAACTAAAACCATTATCAAACAAATTGCATTTGAATTTGCCTGTGGAAAAAAAAAAAGTTTGTTTTATGTGTGGGTTTATAAGACATTTTTTTTATATTAAAATTACATTTTCTTTTTTCACAAAACCCAAAGACTTCAAATTCTGCGGTCTGCCGCTGCCTGCATAAATTTCTCAAAATTTAAATCCAAATTCGGAAAATGGTCTTTACCGTTTCTGAAATTAAAAACCCCTCTTCCCAAGATGCTTATTCAAAACCCTACTTCCCTTTCCCTTCGAAAATCACCCAATTTCTCTGAACATCAGAATAGCGGGACCTCAAGTTCACTATTTTACGGCTGCCCTTTTCACCGCAGTCCCTCCCAGGTTCTAATATTCATCTTAAATTCGATGCGAATTTTTGTTTTTTTAGAACATTTTTTTTTTGGCATTACTTTCATTGTTTTTTGGCATTGCAATTGAGTTGAAATGAAGGGAGCGACATTTTCAATCATTAGGGTTTTGTTTCCTTGATGATTGTATTAATGTATGTAGATATGTTTGCTTTGTTGGTCCGGTATAGCTGTTTTTTTCAGAATGTGAAACAATTTGAGTTAATTGGAAACTCTTAGGCAACGTGATTTGTCTTGGTGCTTGTCTCGCGATAAATTAGATAGCTGATTGGAATATTGATTTGTTTTATTTTTCATGTTTGATGTTGATGGATTGCATTTGAAATTAAATGTCTGTTAACTTTTGCTTTCTGCTGTGGTTTAGGGTGGCAATAATGTGATTTGATTATGTCATTGTGGATTGTTGGATCTGTTATCACTTAGTAGACATCTTTAGAGTTCTTAAGCATCAGCTGTTGGTATATATTCTTTGTTCGAAATGCGTTCAAGTGCAAATGAACAATCAACTGAAGTTGGTTGTGTCACTGAACAAGAGACAAGCCCTGGTATTAGTAAAAGTCCAGTGAGACCTGAGGATGAGGAGGAAGAAGAGGAAGAGGATGAGGAGGAAGATGTAGATTTTAATCCCTTTCTGAAGGGGACTCCTTCACCGGAAGCTTCTTCAAGCTTGAGCTCTGAAATTGTTGGAGATTGTGAGCATGATGAGGAGGAAATCACGACACAAGCTACAGTTTCTCCTAATGGAGCATGTGATGAAGGAAAAAGATGTCATAAAGATTTTGCTAGAAAAAATAAGAAGAGAAAATCACTTTTGATCTCTCAACCAGAAGAAAAAACTATTCAAGAAAAGGAGAATGGATCTACAAGTAGTGGAATTGATGTTAATGATTGTATGGTGGGAGATTTGAGTAATGCGATACATTCACGGAAGCCCATACTGGATTTAGATGATGAGGATGCCATCTGTAGGCGCACGAGGGCACGATATTCACTTGCAAGTTTCACACTTGATGAACTCGAGGCATTTCTTCAGGAAACTGATGATGATGATGATCTTCAAAATGTTGATGATGAAGAAGAGTACAGAAAATTCCTTGCTGCTGTATTACAGGGTGGAGATGGTGATGATCAGTCATCTCAAGAGAATGAAAATATTGATGATGAAGATGAGGACAATGATGCTGATTTTGAGATAGAGCTTGAAGAGATGCTTGAGAGTGACTATGATGAAGGCACTGCTGATAAAACCCAGAAAGAAGAGTTTGTGAGAGCTATACGACGGCCGGAGACTAGGCAGAATAGACGCCAAAAGGCCTCTGCACAGTACAAAAAGAAGCTTTTGGAACAGTCAAAGAGGCCATTGCGCCCCCTCTTACCAGTCTTGCCTAACGTACCCCAAATTGCACCTTTCTCTATTTTTGAAGGGGAAACTTTGATGCCTGAGACATCTCCAAGTTGTCCGTCTTTAACAACACAAGATGCTTTAATAAATGGATTCGCTCCGCATCAAATTGGCCAGTTGTATTGTTTAATACACGAGCATGTACAACTTCTTATTCAAGTATTTTCTCTTTGTATTCTTGATACTTCTCGGCAGAATATTGCCCATCAAGTTCAGGGATTAATTTTTGAGATGCTTCACAAGCGTGATGAAACAAGAGCATTCAGAAATGAGCCATATCCTGAAATTTACTTCCGTCCTCCTTATATTTGTTCATCTGTACCAGATGCACACCCCCAATTTGGCTTTGATCAAGGTACCTTCGGATCATCTTCTTCATTTGATGCACCAGGAGTCAGCTCTCCTCCAGATATTGAGATGTCTGCTTTTCAAAACATTTCTACTTCTGAAGGAAGCTGTGGACATGTTTCGAATTTCCAGGCGGGTTCTGTCTCTGTGAAGGGCTCTTCCTGGGTGCCTTCAGTAAGTGGTTTGGTTCTATCAGTTCTGGATGTGGCTCCACTTAATTTAGTCGGAAAATATGTTGATGATGCTTATACTGGTAAGTCATGTAGAAATTGTTAGTTTTCTTTGTTTCTTTTCAATCATTTGCTTGATAATAGCTTGTTTTGACATTTGTCACCACTGATTCTTCATTGTTTTGACAGCTGTCCAAGAACATCGACAGCGTTGTCTGGCATCTGGTTCTGATATTTGCTTTCAAAGAGAACCTCTGTTCCCTTTTCCTTCTTTTGCATCATTGATTGAGGCTAATAGTGAAGTTTATAAAGGAAGAATTCTCCCTACTGCTAATACTATAACATCTTCTCCCAGTCGACAACCACCAAAAAGGTCACTCGCAGCTGCACTTGTTGAAAGTACCAAAAAGCAATCAGTTGCTTTAGTCCCTAAGGAAATTTCGAAGTTAGCACGGAGATTTTTTCCCCTTTTTAATCCATCATTATTTCCACATAAGCCACCTCCTCCATCTGTTGCAAATAGAGTGCTTTTTACTGATGCAGAGGACAAGTGAGTTTTATGTTTTCTTGCTCTTTCCCCGGTTGACTGACTTGGTGCTTCATTAAATGGGTGGCTTTCATATTCTTCATTACTTACGGTAGCAATTTTGTTGACATGCTGAATTTTTTATATTTGTCCTTTTGATACCGTATGCCATGAAGTTTGAATGTTGCAGTTAAAGTATGATATTATACATTAGCACTTGAAATACCACTGTGAACCTGCTCCATGGAACTTTGTACGGTTTGAGAACCCTAGTTTCATGTAAAATATCAAAAATGAAAAATGAAAGATTTCTGTTGGAAATCTACCTGGGTTTCAAATCAGAATTTTCGTGTGTGGCTAATATAATAAATGTGGTTTATGAGACTAAAGGTCTGGAGAATGGTGAAAATTTACTGTACATTCAAGAAAATATCATGTTAATCCCCGTCTGAAGTTTGCAAGACTAGACAGGTCATTAGAATTCTCATTTTGTGGGTAAATCTATGTACAGGATCTGAATTCTAAACTTTCATTTGTTTGGCAGTGTTACACTCCCTTGGCTCTCTCACTCCCCTTTGTATTAGAAATAAAGAAAAACATGTCACCTCTGTTCTTCAAGTTTCTTTCTTTTTTATGGATAATCTAAAGAAGTATTTTTATGGCAGTCTGAGTAAATAGATGGTCTTTTGTTGATATGCTTAGTTTACTTGCTACCCTCATTTTATGACATTCTCTTCTTATGAAATTGCCAAAACGTGCAAGATCATATACAACATACTTCAGCAGACTTAGTAGAAGTTCATAGTTGGTTCCTGCTGTTGTGTTTTGTTAGTTTCCTAGATGATGGCGTTGTCCTTAGTTTATTATTCATCTTCTGATTTTTACCTCACTATAAGCTATATTGAATGTGTACCTGTTTTCATATTGGGATCCAGATTGTTGGCACTGGGGATGATGGAATATAATACTGACTGGAAGGCAATCCAGCAACGGTTTCTTCCTTGCAAATCGAAGCATCAGGTGATTATACTGTGGTTTGTATCACGAAAACTATATTTCCTGCTGATTGTTGCTTGAACTAAACAGTGAACATGGCCATTTCATTAGCATGTTGCAATTTCCTCTAATTATAAAGGAACAACATGTTGTTGAAAGACTAGGCAAGTGAAGCCCTTCACTCTTTTCTTTTCTCCCTTCGAACTGCTTTATGCTTGGAACCCTTTCAGTTTTGCTTGGCCTTGATGTTGCGCCTGAAAGTTTTCTTTCAACAATGATAGCATTTACCCAATTAAGGGGCACTCAATTTCGCACTTTTTCAGTACTCTGTTATCTTATGAGTAGAGGAATTCACACTTATGGTATACTAAATGTTGCTAGGGATAAATTACTGGAACCATCCTTAGGTTTGATTTGATTAAACTCCAAAAGTTTTCTGACATTTAGCACTGACCTGCCATAAATGTTAACTGGTGTTATTGACTGTTAAATCTTGTATCAACCTACAAAAACACCCGTAAGCATGATAAGAATCTAAGAATGCATAATCATGATGAACAAGGATATCAGAAAGCTACCTACAGGATGAAGAAACTAAGCCTTGGCAAGGAACAAAAGTGCAAACCCACCAAAAATCAAAGAAATAAACTAAATTGGTCCAGAAAATCAAAAAACAGAAAAACTTACCAGCACACAAACAAGGAATAGTGCATAATATGATTCCATTAAAGCCACATTATTTGATGTTGAAGGCTCATTTACAGTACAGTAATCTATGTCTGTATTGATGTGCTTGTCGGGAAGTAGTTGGACTTTTCTGAATCCTCAAGACTTACCGTATCACTTTTCGCATAGTCCCAAAGAACTGCTTTAATCACCCATCACTCTGCAAAACAACCCAACCCCTTTGTATCATCTGCTTATAAAGAAAAGTTCCCTTTTCTCCTCTCACATGGGTTCCCATAATTGTTAGCACGAAGTGGTTGTTCATGGGCTTTAACCCAACTGAGATTGGCATGTAGTGGGAATATTGGGATCACGGAGGAAGATGGATTGTTGATTTGGAAGTTGACGTATTGAAGAAATTACCTCGCATCTCATATTTTTATGTGGAACTGTTTTAGCCTATAGGTAAATCAGACCGAATGCCTGTTAAGACAAGGCAGATATTAAAGTTACCCTTGTTGAGCAATTGCTTATCAATCTGACTGTGAAATCCTTTCAGTAGTTCTCCTTTTGATATACTGGTTTGGATAAATTTAAATAGCTTTTGCTTTGTTAATAAACTATGAGTGAAATAGCATGGTCTAGTTGATTTAGGCCTATGAGTACAAAATTACATAATGAGCTTGTAAATTTTCTCTGATATTCTGATTTTTCTCTCTTTTCTCTCTGTGTAATGTGTTTTGATTGAGGTACAATTTCTTGGGCTTAAAGTAAAGTGATTTTGTTAAGCTTTCTATCTTGGGTCCTATTCCCAGGAAAAGAAAAAATAGCAATATTAGTTTTATGTTGCGTTATATGGTCAGTTACTGATGTATTTTTTGTATGGCTATAATTGGAGTATGATTTATGCAGCTTTTTGATGTATCCTGGTGATTATGACTTGCATTTTGTAGATTTAAACTTTTTTCTGTCATTATGTGAAGGTAGAATTCCTGGTGATGTGAAATATGTTGTATTCATAATGTCACATTGATGAGTATGTGATAACTGCCTATTTTAACTGATGCACGCTTTATCTGTTTCAGATTTTTGTTAGGCAGAAAAATCGTTGCTCATCCAAAGCACCAGAAAATCCCATTAAGGTATATAAACAATCTCTTGTCCTAAAAAAATTTCTTCTGTCTTATCTTTGTTCCTTCTAATATCATACCATTGCAATTAGTTATTCTCTGTTCTCTCTCTCTCTCTCTTTGTGTGTGTATTTCTTTTGATGCATTTCAAATGACATCAAACTTATCATAATTGTTGGAATATTTCACAAATTAAACTATTAGATCATAATGCCAAAATTTGATCATCAGTATCATAATCTATTGGACTTGAACTAGCCTGATTGGATTCGCTTCCTTATCTACACCAATAATTATCTAACTGTTAGTGTGATTTTTCTGGAAATACCAATACTATGTTCACGCTATATATATTGCAAGTGATGACTTGTCTATGGGATTGCTGTGGCTGTGAATTGTACCTTGTACTGAATGTGGATTTTTGTATAATATGGGCTGTCAATAGTGAAAATTTTATAATATTTTGATTACTCAATGCAGGCAGTTCGGAGGATGAAAACCTCTCCGCTGACTGCAAAAGAGATAGAATCTATTCAGGAGGTGATTTCATTTGCTCTTTCTTCAAACTCTATTTATTTGGTTCCTTCTTGGATAAGCTGACTGTCATCATTGATTCTTAACGTAGCCTTAATTAATCCAGGGACTGAAGGTTTTTAAACTTGATTGGATGTCAGTATGGAAATTTGTTGTCCCACATAGGGATCCAAGCTTGTTACGCCGGCAATGGCGCATTGCCCTTGGAACTCAGAAATGTTATAAGCAAGATGCAACTAAAAAGGAGAAGCGGCGGTTGTATGAATTAAAAAGAAGGTGCAAAACTGCTGATCTGGCTAATTGGCATCTGGATTCTGATAAAGAGGTTTGTTTAACTTCTGAAAGCCTTTTGATCTTGCATCTTCCCAGATACTAATATGTTTACGTTGATCTTATACATTGATCTTATGAGTTTTATACATCAAACATTCTGTTATTTACAATATGTGTGGCTTGTATTAGGAAAAGAAATTCACTCACTTGAATCTTATATCAATTAATTCTGCCATTTGGGATCTGAAGTAGCTGGCCTCTCCCAACTCTGTTAGAGCTTGATCTAAGTTCATCATGTTTTAATGATGGTTTTATCTTTTTAAGGACGACAGTGATGATAAGTGGATTGAGGCAGTCAGTTTAGAAATTGTATTTTTGCATTCAGAAATAATAATCATTATGAAATTTCATAATATGGGGCAATTCATGGATTTAGTGTACTGAAGTATAAATACTTGGCCAATTAGTATGAGAACGTGCTGTCTCTGTATAAATGGAATCACCGCTTCGGCGTCTACTACAGCAGTAAAAGGTTTCCTCGATCCAGCAAAAGTCCGGCTTGAGCATGGAATTGTCTCATAAGCCATATAATATGCTTGGCTAATTCATAAATTGTTGAGGTTTATTCTCATATATTATCATGAACTTAGTTACTGCTTTCGTTGACCTCAGGTTGAAAATGCTGGTGGAGTTATTAATGGCGCTGATGGTTACATAGAAAATACACAGGAAGGCTATGTCCATGAGGGATTTTTAGCGGATTGGAGACCAGGTGTTTACAATCAAGGTTCTTCTGGGAATCCTTGTATAAATCTTGGAGATAAACACCCTTCTTGTGGCATATTGTTGAGAGAGGGTACTCACGTTGGGGAAGAACCACATAATTTTGTGTCTGACGGAGCTCATCCACCTACTAATAACATGCATGAGCATCCTTATGCATTAAACCGTTCTCAGGACCTGTATCCTTCACATTTGACTCATGTTAGACATGATGTGTTGAATTCAATGCAGCCAAACCATCCAGTTCCAAATATGGCATCAAAAACATCCAAATCTCAAGTTTGTTTGCCACCATATCGGGCTCATAGAAGCAACAATGCACACTTGGTGAAATTAGCACCTGACTTGCCTCCTGTGAATCTTCCTCCATCTGTTCGTGTAATCCCACAGTCAGCTTTCAAAAGTGTCCAATGTGGATCATCTGTGAAGGTTTCTGCTGCTGAAAGCAATGCTGGTCATTCAGGAAGTCAACATTTGGTAATGGCAGGAAGAGATAAAAGGAATACAATGACAGAAAATGTCGTAAATTCTCACCTAGAAGAATCACATGTTGTTCAGGAAGAAAGAGGCACACAGCCTGATCTTCAGATGCATCCTTTACTGTTCCAGGCCCCTGAAGATGGACGTCTGCCATATTATCCATTGAACTGTAGTGCTAGTACTTCTAGTTCTTTCAGTTTCTTTTCAGGGAATCAACCTCAATTAAATTTGAGTCTGTTTCATAATCCACGCCAACTTAGCCATGCTCTCAGTTGTTTTAACAAATCTTTGAAGACTAAGGAATCCACCTCAGGATCATGTGTCATTGACTTTCATCCACTTCTGAAAAGAACCGAGGGTGCAAATAATAACTTAGCGACCACACCCTCAAATGCACGCATATCTGTTGGTTCAGAAAGAAAATCTGACCAACATAAAAATCCTTTTGATACTTTGCAAAGTAAGACTTCTGTCAGCAATGGTCCATTTGCCGCCAATTCTATACCTTCTAGCATAAATGAGAAGTCTAGTGAACTGGATTTGGAGATCCATCTAAGTTCTTCTTCCGCAAAGGAGAGAGCTTTAGGAAACAGGGAAATGGCTCCACACAATCTGATGCAATCAATGACTGTTGCAAATTCTGGAGATAAAACCGAAACTCAGAACAAGGACAGTTTACATTATCAGTATGGTGAAAATTGCAGCCAGGTTGCTTCAAATGGTCATTTCTCCATACAGACCACTGGCAACATTGATGATATTGGTGATCATTCCCATCCTGAGATTGTGATGGAACAGGAAGAGTTAAGTGACTCAGATGAAGAAATCGAAGAACATGTAGAGTTTGAGTGTGAGGAAATGACTGATTCTGAAGGAGAGGAGGGTTCAGGCTGCGAACAAATTGCTGAAATGCAAGAAAAGGTGGCTCTGCTTTTTCTTTATAAAAATTTATTGAAAACTCTTCGTGTCAATTATCTATTTGTTAGAATTTAGAACATCATTGGCATTTATACCTCAAAAAACTATTAACCTTCTATGTTAATAGTATTGGTTTAGCCATCTGAATTTTTCTACCATTCTTCTCTTTCTACCTCCTTTTCACTTTATTTAAACCATAGATATGATCAGTTGTGCACAACCCTTTTCTCTTTCCCCCCTGGGAGGAAAGTTCTTTCAGTTTTAACTGCCTTCTTCAGCTAAGTTATGATTACTAATGAGCTTAGAAAAATGTTCATGGATCTATGAACCAAACCATGTTGACTTTCATTGTTCAATTGTAATAAACTATATATTGAATATGTTGCATGTTTTAGTTTTGCATCCAAGACATTGTCATTTTGGGGGAAATTCCTTTTGAATTTGTATTGAGCACTAAACACATCATTTCTCTCTTAGTATCAACTCTTCTATTAATCTGTGGCTTCTTCAATTTAATTCTTCAGCACACTATGAGCTATTCCGACAGATTTTTATGTCCTCTTGTTTTGGGCTGATTGGGTCTACTGTTCTACTTTTCCATGTCTTTTGACTTCTCAAAATGTACCATTAATCTTGGCCTAGCAGAGAAGCTTACATTTTGCAAATTTGAGTTAAATGTTCTGTACTTGTTTCTGCATTGCAGTCCTAATTTTTTATTTGTTACTTGCTGATAGGAGGTCCCCAGTCTTGTGACAGAAAAGGCAACAGATGGAGATAGTGATGATCAACAACATGAATTAAGGAGCTCACATGGTCTGTGCGGTGCTCCAGCTTCCAGAAAGGGCAGCTCTCCTTTCTTAAAGCTTGGTCTGACAAATCTGGGAAAGGATACTGCAAGTAGTTCATGGTTAAGTTTAAACTCATCTGCACCTGGTAATCCTATTTGCACAAAATCTAAGAATTCAGAGGATTCAATCAGTGAAGGCCCTGCTGCTAAAATTATGGCTTCCCGTCCCATCAGATCTTGCAAGAAGGTATCTCCTAGCTCAAAAAAGGTTGCGACACAGATGCATGCCACAGATATGACAGAACAGCTCAGCCTGAGTTCTCTTGCTGTCCAGACAGTGAGGAAAAAGCGGGGTTGCCGAACTAATACAGGTTTGAATATCAGAACAACTGACGATAAAGATTGATTTAGGTCAGTTAAAGCTGTGTGATTACGGTTATAACCTTTTAGTTGACAAATGAGTCATTGGTGCCAAAGTTATTGTCTTACATTAATTTTCTATCGAACTAACATGACATTGGGATCTTTCAGATTCATATACCTGCTAACTGGTTTAGAGGGGAGGAAGGTCTTCTTTTCTTCTCTCTCTATTGTGAATATGGTTTTTGACTTTTTGCGCAACGGCACTAGTAAAAGTGTCAAAAGTAAAGTTCATGTACAGACAACTTTGCTTGTAAATTCTGCATTAGTCCTATTTCTTGGGGCCCTGAAATGAATCCATCTTTAAAATTCTTCTGTCATTTAAGATCAATAGCTGAACCTTTACTCACTTTAGTTTGATGTTTTTAATTCGTTTGCCTTCAAAGTTTTATGGAATAGATAGAGATCATCGTTATAAATGTATATGTTGATAGTAGAAAATGTAATGATAAGTGTTTTCACTGATTTTTTATTAGGATTCGATTCGAACAAGTTGGGATGTTCTCACCAAATCCAGCTCAAATCTTATTTAAATAAGCAAAATTATATTTGAGGGAAGCTTCCTAAAGCTAATTATTTATTACTTTAGAAAATTACCTGTAAAACATGTTTCAGGCATCAACATCAGAAATAAATAAATATAACATAATATAAACTACGGGAATTTTTGCGAATAAAGATTAATCGATCCAATCAAGATGATAAGAATTTCTTTTGAAAATTTCTATCCATATTAATCCACTTGCTTGCAAATCTTCAGCAACTGCTGCATATAATAGAGTAAATTAATCATCAAATAAACATGTTTAAATTTCTTGTTTGGATTTTCAGAATCAAATTAATATATATGTACCTTCTAATGTGATATTAATTCGTGAAAGATGCAAAATCTATTGTAATTAAATTATACAATAGTGTAGGTGGTTGTCTGAAGGTAATTTGAGATATTTTCTTTATTACTCTCACAACGTGTAGGTTGATCTTTTTATTTGGTCATTTTCACATGGTAAAATAATGGCGGCTCATTTGTATATGAAAGTTCAGACTTAAAAGATATCGCAATAGTTGAGGGTTATCAAAATGCATCAATTTGATATGAAATATTTTTTTTTAATTATAAACATAGGTATATTTTTTTTCAAGAAAGAGAAATTAGGTTAAGTAAGTTAGAATAGATTCATAATTAAGTATAAAAAAATTAATGGAAGAGATGAAATGCAAAGTAAAATAAGAGAGAGCTCTTCAATTATGACTTTTGCAGGAGATGGACAAGAAAGTTCGGAAGACCAAACAAATAATTGGGAATTGAATGCCCAACCAATGCTTTTTCTAGGTCAATAATTTTACCAAAGTTAAAGTTCCACAATACATGTGCTTTTGCTGCAAGGTTCACCAACACTATAATTAATATCTATCTTCAAATTTATGTTTCATTTGATTTAAACCCAACACATGTTTCAATTCTATTGGTCTTTAACTTTTTTTCTAGATTCTGTAAGAATTTTCCAAGTAAGCAGACAACAATCTCCTACTATAAATATAATAGATAGCTATAGCTTTCAGGCATTGAAACTCAAGAAATATTAGTATACTTAATATAAACTTCTTTCTTTCTTTCTTCCTCAGAAAAATTAGAGTGAAAGAGAAGAAACAGGTTAATTAAAATTCATTATGGCTGGAAACAAGCAAAAAAAATCTTCTTTCTCTCTACTCAACATGTTCAAATCGCGGAGGACTAATCGAAGATGTGAAGATCCGTGGGATGATGTAGGAAGCACACCAAGAAAAATTTGGCCAAGTGATGAAGATAAAGGTGCTTACTGGGTTGCTGAGCCTGGAATTGACAGAAAAGCTTCAGCTTTTATTGCAAAATTTCATGAAGCTCGCATCTCAGAATCCGAACGCTATGCAGTTTATCAAGCTCTAAGGTCTTGATGACAATAACAAGCTAATTGTAGTCTCTCTCTCTATATATATATAAGCTTAATTCTAAATTATGTTAATTTTCTTGTGTTTCTGGTACTATTTGTTTCAAAATATGTTTATAATAAGCTTGCAAAATCACAATAATGAATTAAAGGAGTAAGATTTGTTTGTGCAGTACTTGTCCATCTTTCTTTCTTCATACAAGCTAATTATTTATTACTTCACGCTTGTTATTTGGCTCTAGTAAATTCTTTGCTTCTCCTCTTTGCCCAGATTTTGGTCCATCATCAATAATCATTTCCAATACACTAATTACTGCTGAAAATATGTTAATAATGCTCAATAATGATTATAATGTGAATCCCAACGTGTATCACTACAACGTTTTAGAGTAGTCTCTTGGTTTAGACCTTGCCCACTTGAGAGATCTCCAAGATTAAGTGCTTTAATCTCCTTGCATATTATGAATGTAATAAGCCACTCATTCTCTCTCAAAATTATGGTTTTAAGGCCATTAAATTCTCCTCACATATTACTTGCTCCATCATAACCTTGCCCTCGCAACCTAGACATAGATCAACCCATGTCTATAAAAAAAGTCTATCAATAGCTTCCTTAAGTGATTGAGCAGTAGTACTAACAACTTGTTCAATGCCTATAAAACGTTCAACCACTTGTCCACTAAACTCTTGTGCTAAGCTTGAGTTTAGGTGTGTTTTTATCATGTTTGGGAAAGGTGGTATGATTTAGTTTAGGTGAACTAAAGTGATTTGTATGGAGAGTTGAGGTGGTCATATGAGGAATAATATGGAAAGCTTAGGTTTTGTTTGGAATTTAGATGCTGTAGTTTTTAAGTGAAAACTGCTGTGAAAAAAAAAACTATAACTATGAAACAAAAGTTAATAATTTGTAGTAAATATAAATTTTAAATAATAATTTTGACAAAATTATTAAAAATATAATAGATTTTTCATAATATAAATGAAAAATCATATCAATATAGTTTCTAAGGTACAACAGTTAGTATTTACCAAACACTTTAGTATTGTAATTTTTAAGCAAGAGTTGCTCAACTTCAATCTCAAATGTAGCCTTAGTGGAGTTTATATGAGTTAATTTGGGGAGTTGATGTGAGCTTAGGAGATAGCTCATGTGGTCTTGTAAAATACTTTGCATAATTAGGGTAGTTTAGATAAGCTCATACGTGAAACATAATATCAACTTCAAATTAAAAATATAATAAAATAAAAATAAGTATAAAAAACACATAATGTTTACGTGGTTCAATTTTCGGCTTACATTCTTGGGAGCCAATCATCAACTAACCATTATATACATAAGACATTACATGAGATTTTACATTATCAAAAATAAATTATACAAGCTAAATAGTTATATAGAGATGTTTAGTGTTGATAAAGATAAATAAGTTGAATAAGGATAAGGAGAGTGATAATATAGTGGAGAAGATGATGAAGGTAGAGATTAGAAAAGACTTTCGAAAAATGGAGAAGTAGTTGATGGTCTAAAAGATTTGGGGAGGGGGGGGGGACAACCCCAAATATGAGTGAATAAGTTATAAGAAATTTACATACTGAAGACTAATGGTAAGCAGAGTGCATAAAATTTAAAATTAGATATTATACTCAAGTCAAAATGAGAGGATATTTTTAGCGCTATATGTCATATTTAGGGGAAAAAAAAGTTCAGAATATTTCTTTTGTACTACCTTTATTTTTTTAAATATTTTAAAGTATTTAACCTTGGGCATTGATTTCTGAAACACATCCAATAAAAAAGCCTTTAAAATAAGATATTTATATTGCTCCAAGCCCATTTTACCCTCATAATTGTTTACGCGCCCTTCATTTATTAGTCTAAAAATTTCCTTCCAAATTTATCTCCAAACAATAAGTATGCATATGAACTGTTATTGTAATACGCATATAGTCAATTTGTTACTGGATAAACATTGCAAATAGGGTACTTTGTAATTTCGGTATGATATGAAATGTGACTTATTATATATATATATATATATATATTGTGGCTTACACTTAGAATTGCGGTTGCTAATTAAATAAGTTGTTTCTGTTGTGTGGATGAAATAAGCTGCTGATTAAAAAAATAACTTGGTGTTTGGTAAGCTGTACTGTTATGATTGCTATGTAAGATTAAAAAGCAGTGTACATGCGTCTGATAAATTTTATTACAAAAATATTATTTTATTATGTAATGACCAAAATAGACATAATTTTAAATTACCTTTTATTTTTTAGAGTATGTTTAATAATGTTTTGACATCCTTTTTCTTTTTAAAATACATAAATTACATAAAGTGAAAAACAAATTCAATTATATAAAATCTAATGAACTTCATAATCTATTACATACAATATGATAAAAATTCATATCAATACACAATCCAAATAAAAAAAAAGTAATATGCATTACATTCATATTAAACTTGTTGTAATAAACACCTTGTATATGGAAATATATATATATGATTGAATGTTAAAAATCACTAGTTATGAAATTGATTTTAAAAGTCATGGTTAAATTTCATGTGAAATTGTTTATAGTTTAAAGAAAATTTATGTAATCATATGCAAGTATTATTAAATCTTATAATAGAAAATAAAAGTAAAATATGAAAAATATAAATTTACTGGGTCAAAACTTTATAATTGTAAGAGTAATTTGATTATGCTGGTGTATGGAAAAATAAGAAATAATTATCTTTTTGTTAAAATATTAAGGTTATGACAGGAATTTTAAAAAGGATTTGTAACTTATTAAATAAGCTGCTTATGAAAAGTAACAATTTATCTGTTTTTAAAAGTTACTGTCAAAATAAAAAAATTATAAAATAAGCATATTTAAAAAAAATTATTAAATACTATTTTTATAAAAAATTATAAAATAAACAAATTGTTGAAATTCAACTAAGGATGGCAAAATGTCAGGTCGGCCTCGGGCTTGGCCAAGCCCTACCCGACCCGATCAAAAGAAATTTAAAGCCCAACCCTAAAAAAACCCGAACACTATTTAGTTAGGGTCGGGTCAACATCGGGTCGGGCCCAACCCGACCCTACCGAAATAATTAACCCCACAATTTAATTCCCATTTCCCACCATCATTTCAACCAATTCGGCAATTATTCAACCATTTCAAATACAATCTAATCTACTTTCCACAACCATTTCAACAAATTCCACAACTATTTCAACCCCACACACAAATCAATTCCAAAATCCAACATGAAAAATACACAATGTAATAAAATTAAAAACACACAATGTAATTTCACAACTATTTTACCCATACACAATTCAATTCAAGAACCCAACATAAAAAATAAAAAATAAAAAACTCATGTCTTATATAAATAAAAATACAATGCAATTAAATTAAAAACACACAATATAATTCCACAACCATTTTAGTCATACACAATTCAATTCAACAACACAACATAAAAAAAAAAAACTCATGTCTTATACAAATAAAAATACAATGCAATTAAATTAAAAACACACAATGTGTGATGTTGTGAGGATGTGTTGTGTGCGTGTGTTAACTTGTGTTAGTTTTTTTTTTTTAAATAGGGTCGGGTCGGGCCGACATTAAGCCCTACCCTAACCCTAAATTTGTTCGGGCCTTAAAATCTTGGCCCTAACCTGACCCTAAACTTGAAAATTCGGGCCCAAACCCTAAAAATTAAGGTCAGGTCAATCGGGCCAAAAATAAGGTCGGGCTAAATTGCCAAGCCTAAATTCAACCTCAATTTGAAACAGACCGTAATAATGAGATAGTCAGCGATATCTAGTGACATTATCTGATTAAGCTAGGCTGGTGACGGTATTTAATGATGAGCGACCATATAGCGCTGTCTATTAATCTATATTTTCTTTTGCCACATATGGTGAGCACTAGTACGCTCTAGATAGTTTTTCCACAAATAAATACATCAAATCACTTATACTAGAAGTGATGTGCTACCAATGGGCCTTTGGTCTAATGGGAGAAACCTTGCACTTACAATGTTGAGTGCAAGGGTTCGAGCCTCCATAAGAGCATTATGGAGGTTAGTTTCAGTTCTTCCTCAATTATCAATTAATTGAGTTAAGACAGTCTCTCCCTTACGAAATGTGAGTGGAGCAGGCATCCCTCGAATATTAGAGAGGGTTTAAAATATCTGGGCATATACTTCAGTGTGTCAATGTATGGTGGTGGTCCCAGTTATATAGTATGATTGTAAATATTAATTGTAATGTCTGATGTAATGTCAATAATATCTGTGTATAACAGACTTAAAAAAAAAAGAAGTGATGTGCTAGATGTGATATGACTGATGACATTTACCTGATCGAACCATCACTTATACTAAAAAAAAAACCTAACCCTGGCCTGCACAGAGTCCCCCTCTTACAGAGCTTTTCATTTATTGAAACTCAAGAAAATACAGTTCAAAAACTTGATTGTCAAATTCTTTCTTTCTTCTAATGTTTGTTTCATTTGATTTAAACTGAACATCTGTTGTCCTTAATTTTACTCGAGAATCTATAAGAATTTTCCAATCAATCACAGAAACCTCACCTACACATGTAGTTCTTTACTGCTCATCTAAATGCACAAATCTGAATCTTTATTCACAATATACAGAATTTGCTTAAAAACTAAATTAAAAGTTGTGGAATAAAATTACCCTAGGACTAAAATTAATGTAGACGCGATTCAAAGTTTCTAGAAACCAATTTTCAATGGTCAGAGTAATATTATTATAATTTATAATAAACTTTCATTTTTATTCACCAAATTGGTTAGATTAACCATCATTAAAGTTACTTTACGATCACTTTAATACAGACTTTAGATTTTGGTATAGGCTACTTCTCCAAATACGCAGTTGACAATGTCCCAAAATCCTCAAGAATTTAATGGCATCATTCTTATACTTTTTTTTTTAACATTCTTTCCGAATTAGACCATGGAAAGTATCCAAAAATTGGGCAGCAATGCATACATATATCTGATCCAGTTCCATTTTGATAACCATCATTGCAGACCTTTAATCTTTATACTCAAGTACAAATACTTGCTTAACCAGCAAACCCATTAGCATCATGGCAGAGGAACAACTTAGGCAATAGTGGATTATTTTGATCATGGACACTTTTAGATTATGCGCATGGTGATTTTGGTGGAGCTGGGGGCAAACAAAATGAACCCATAAGCCACCTGATCTGTCCCATTCCCCCCTTTTTTTAAATGTGAAACTACTTTAAATATTTTCCTAAAATTTCTAAGTTATTGGCATTGTTGAGTTTGAACACAACAGAAGCCAAAAAGAAACTCCAAAGTTGAAGCAAAGATCCAAGAACTCACTCATAAGATCATAAACCTGATCTTGAACACCAACACCAGACACGACAATTCAAAGGGAAAATTAGCACTCTTTTATTACTCAAAATGATTACAAATCTGTCAAGTTTCATAGAAGAAATTACAAGCTTTACAAAGAAATCAGAATCATTCAAATTGAATGAAAAACGAAAGAGAAATGTAACTTGTATCAGATGCCACAAACCAGCTCTGTTTATAAAGCATCTTTCTGAGAATTCCCAGAGGCTGCTTCAACAAACATAACGAACTTTAAAATCGTCAGCATTGAGTTTGCACATTGGTCCTCAAACTTAAGTCAATCTGCACGAAAGCCACATTAGCCCTAAAACAGAAACTGGTTCTTCACAATCTCCACCTTGCAGACTTGATTCAGTTTGATTCTTAACCATAAAAGTTGCTTTAAAAAACCCTTTTAAGCACACAACCTTTAAGCACACAACTTATCACTCGATTACACAAAGTAGTCATTGTAAGTTAGCCATGATCCCCATCAAGTTTACACAGAACTTGAACTTAGCAGTGGGAACCACTTTTGTAAGAGCATCAGCAGGATTTATATCAGTGTGTATTTTGTTCACTGACACAGCACCTTTGGATACTTCATCTCTAATGAAATGGAGTCTCACATCAATGTGCTTAGTCCTCTCGTGATAAATTTGATTTTTAATGAGGTGGATGACACTTTGATTGTCACAGAAAATGGTGAAAGTTTTATGCTTTAACCAAAGCTCATTCAAAATCCCACTAAGCCACTTTCCCTCTTTTACTGCCTCTGTTGCAGCAACAAACTCAACCTCTGTAGAAGACAAAGTGACCATAGATTGAAGAGTTGCTTTCCAGCTGATTAGACAGCCATTCACCATGAACAAGTAGCCTGAGATTGATTTCCTCCCATCCAAATCTCCTGCAAAATCTGAGTCTACATATCCCACTACACTTTTCTCATCCTGCTTTGACCTTCCATACATCAAACCATGATCTGGAGTACCTCTAAGGTATCTCATAATCCATTTAACAGCATCCCAGTGCTCCTTTCCAGGATCACTCATAAATCTGCTAACAAGACTAACAGTATAAGCAATATCAGCCCTAGTACACACCATTGCATACATAAGGCTCCCAACTGCCTGAGCATATAGAACTTTACTCATCATAGACTTATCTTGATTTGTAATAGGAGCTTGCACTTTTGAAAGTTTGAACTGAGATCCAAGTGGTGTCTGAACAGACTTTGCATCCAGCATATCAAATCTGTCAAGAACCTTTAGGATGTACCTCTCTTAACTGACAAATAGAGTTCCAGCAGCTCTATTCCTTATAATATCTATCCTAAGGATCCTCTTAGCACATCCCAGATCCTTCATTTCAAATTCTGCATTCAACAGGTCTTTGAGCTTCTTGATTTCACTTCTATCTTTGCTAGCAAGTAATATATCATCAACATACAGTAGAAGGTAAATAGCTCCACCTGAACTTGAGCTTCCAGAGTACACACAACTATCATATTTGCTTCTGAGATAGCCCTTGGAGATCATGAACTCATCAAATCTCTTGTACCATTGTCTTGGAGACTGCTTTAGTCCATAGAGAGACTTGTTTAAATGACAAACATGATCTTCTTTTCCTTTGATTTCAAAGCCCTCTGGTTGTGTCATCAGAATTTCTTCCTCAAGCTTCCCATGTAGAAAAGCTGTCTTCACATCCATCTGATCAAGCTCCATATCAGTCAGAGCTACCATTGACAGTAGCATCCTTATAGAGCTATGTTTAACCACAGGTGAAAAAACCTCAGTGAAATCCACACCTTCCCTTTGTGTGAAATCTCTAACAACTAATCTAGTCTTGAATCTTGAAGTTTCAGCTCCTAGAATTCCTTTTTTTCTTTTGAAAATCCATTTACAACTTACCAATCTTCTATTGCCTGGATTTTAAACAAGAGTCCAAGTCTTGTTTTTGTTTAAGGAATCCATTTCTTCTTCCATAGCTTTGATCCAGTTGCTATTGTCACTACCTTTCACAGTTTCTCTATAGCTTGTTGGTTCTTCAATAGCTATTTCCTCTGCACTGTTAAGAGCATAAGCTATCATCCCAGCATATGCATATCTGGAAGGTGGTTTTGTCTCCCTTCTTGCTCTGTCCCTTGCTAGCTGATAGTCTTGTAGCTCAACCACTGAAGTTCTTATATCATCCGCTTCAGACCTTTCTTGAAGATCTTCTGTAGCACCCATGTCTTGACCCCCTCTGTCACTGCTACTGGATGACTCCACCTCAATTCTGGAATTCTTCCTTATTGCAGCTTCTTTCATTGATTCATCAGTATAAGGGCTAAAGTCAAAGATAGAAGAGTCATAGTCCTCCAGCATAGATTCCTCATGAAATGTAACATCTCTACTGATGATACATTTATGAGTGGCACCGCACCATACCTTATACCCTTTCACCCCCTCAGGATATCCCACAAACACCCCCTTCAGAGCCCTTGAATCCAGCTTTCCTTGCTTCACATGCACATAGGCTGTACATCCAAAAATTCTCAGATGTTTGTAGTCTGCAGATACACCAGTCCAGACTTCTTCAGAAGTCTTGAATTTGAGAGTTGTAGAGGGACTCCTATTAACCAAGTAACAAGCTGTAGTTACAGCTTCAGCCCAGAAGCTTTTTGGTAGCTTGGAGTTTATGAGGAGGCATATAGTCTTATCAATGAGAGTTCTGTTCATCCTCTCAACTAATCTATTTTGCTGAGGGGTAAACCTAACAGTCTTGTGTTTGGTGATTCCATGCTTCTGACAATACTCATCAAACTCTTTATTACAAAATTCAAGCCCATTATCAGTCCTTAGTGCTTTCAGCTTCACCCCTGACTGATTTTCAACCAGAGCTCTCCATATCTTGAATTTCTCAAAAGCTTGATCTTTAGTCTTGAGAATGTATAACCAGACCTTTCTTGAGAAGTCATCTATGAATGTTACAAAGTATCTGCCACCACTTAGGGATGACACTTGAGCAGGCCCCCAAAGATCAGAGTGTGCATAATCCAATACAGCTTTGGATTTATGCAATCCCCTTTCAAACTTCATTCTGTGGGCCTTCCCAAAGATACAATTCTCACATAACTTCAGCTCTTCAACCTTATCTCCACATAACAGCCCCCTTTTATTCAGTTCTTGTAAGCTTTTGGCACTCATGTGTCCAAGCCTTAGATGCCACATCTTGGCTTTATCTACATCAGAACTAACATGCAATGCAGACAACACAGGTACTGATGACCCTTCTAACACATACAGTCGATTATTCTTTACTTCCTTCATTACTATACTGGAGTTTTTCATTACCTTTAAGCCCCCATGGTCAGACTTAAAGACATAGCCTAAGCTATCTAACATGCTTAAGGATATCAAATTCTTCTTTAATCCTGGTACATGCCTAACATGCTCTAAGGTTCTTGTCATTCCATCATACATTCTGATTTTGACAGAACCTATACCCACAATTTTACAAGCATTATGGTTTCCCATTAAGACTCTACCTCTATCTATAGTTTCATACTCATGAAATAAGGTTTTATCAGGACTCATATGGAAAGAACAACCAGAGTCTAGAACCCATTGACCTTCAATCTTTCCATTTGAAGCCACCAGTAAGTCTGCACTTTGATAACCTCCATCAGATGATTCATCAGATGCTACAGCAGCATCTCTTGATTTTTCTTTGCTGTCTCTCTTTTCTCAGCACAGTCTCTGATGTAATGACCTGTTTTCTTACAGTAAAAACATTTTCTTCTTTTCATCTTTTCTTTCTCAGAATCATCTTATTTCTTAAACTGATTCTTATTCTTCTTTTTCTTCTTATCTTTCTTCTTCTCAGCTTTTGCCATCAACCCTTCACCAGGGTTTTGATCCAGATCTCCAGAGTGCCTTTGTATTTTTTTTTTAACACAAGGAGGCCTTCACATCTTCTAGTGTGAGAGTTGTCCTCCCATATAGCATGGTGTCTACGAAACCCTTATAAGACTTTGGCAGTGAACTCAGCAAGAAGAAGGCTTTATCTTCATCACCTATCTTGATGCTTTCCACTCCTTCGAGATCAAGAATTATCTTGTTAAACACATCAATATGCTCTTGTATTGACACACCTTCCTTCATAAAGAATGTATACAACCTTTTCTTTAAGAACAGCCTGTGAGCAAGTGATTTCTTCATGCATAGAGCCTCCACTTTGTTCCAGATACCCAGAGCTGTTTTCTCCTCTGAGATTTCTCTCAAGATTGAGTCACTTAGACTCAAGATCAGGGTACTGTGGGCTCTATTGTGGATCTGCTTCATCTTTTCATCAGATCTCGAACTTCCAGCAGTTTCTAGATCTTCTTCTTCTAAAGCTGACTCCAGTCCTTGATGAACAAGAAGTGCTCTTATTTTCATCTTCCAAAGTGAGAAATCACCACCAATGGTGAATTTCTCAATCTCGGGTTTTAGAAGTGACATTTTTACGATCCCCCTAGGGCTCTGATACCACCTATTGAGTTTGAACACAACAGAAGCAAAAAAGAAACTCCAAAGTTGAAGCAAAGATCCAAGAACTCACTCACAAGATCATAAACCTGATCTTGAACACCAACACCAGACACGACAATTCAAAGGGAAAATTAGCACTATTTTATTACTCAAAATGATTACAAATCTGTCAAGCTTCGTAGAAGAAATTACAAGCTTTACAAAGAAATCAGAATCACTCAAATTGAATGAAAAACGAAAGAGAAATGTAAATTGTATCAAATGCCACAAACCAGCTCTATTTATAAAGCATCTTTCTGAGAATTCCCAGAGGCTGCTTCAACAAACATAACGAACTTTAAACACGTCAGCATCGAGTTTGCACATTGGTCCTCAAACTTAAGTTAATTTGCACGAAAGCCACATTAGTCTTAATTCCTTGCATTTAACCCCCTAAAACAGAAACTGGTTCTTTACAGGCATCATTACCATAGCCTTAAATATAACAAGTATTATGGTCAATATGGTATGCAACAATTCAAATCGAAAGAAATCTCTAATTTAAATTATTGATATCATATGATACGTTCCTATTATGTCATTCAAGTATTAAATTTGGGCCTTCCAGCCAAATTGAATTAATTTGTTGAGATTCACTTTCCATATTTTCATACACAAAAATGGTTATGATTCTTGCCTTATGTGAATAATATAATAGTCATAATTGTTGATATTCTGAGTACGCCATAAATGGTTCTTATGATGATCTTTATCAATTAATTTCAGGACAAGATCTTTAAGTTAAACTAACTTTGATACCGATATGAGATATTGAGTTACCACCACTTACACTTAAAAATTTAAGCTTAAAGGCAAAGTCTTAAACAATTAATTATATTAAGCTTGCTTTGATCATTGTCTCTTCCTGTAATGCAATGATGTTCAAATATGTGATATTATTTTCTATTTTGGGAAAATAGGAAAAATATTCACCGTCCACCCGTTTTTTACACCTTCAAAAATACACAATTCTTTCAATTTTTGGCTGAAATCCACCTAAAGTTACATTTTGTTTCACTTTTCCACTTCCGTTTGGAATCCGTTAAGAAAACTAACGGAAACTTAAAAAAATGACCATTTTACCCCCAAAACGAAAATTACAATTTCACCTTAAAAATTACCAAAAATAATCAGATTAAATCTAATTATTTTTCCCATCAGTCAATAAAGAAATTAATTCCACAACCATCAAATTCAGGTTTTTTTTAAATATGTCTATAATTAAAATGCTAAATTATAACAGTAGTATTAAAATTAGCCCAATCTCGTAAACCATCAATTGAATTTAAGATAAGTAGAATTTTATTATTCATTGAGTTATAATCTCTAGTAGTTAAGATTTTTTTGTACTTCATTAACATACCAATAATGATATTCATCATTAAATCTTATTATTTTTGGCACTTTTTAGGGTGAAATTGTAATTTTCATTTTGGGGGTAAAATGGTCATTTTTTTTAAGTTTCCGTTAGTTTTCTTAACGGATTCCAAACGGAAGTGGAAAAGTGAAACAAAATGTAACTTTAGGTGGATTCCAGCTAAAAAATGAAAAAATTGTGTATTTTTTAAAAAGATGTAAAAAACGGGTGGACGGTGGATATTTTCCCTTCTATTTTTCATACTATTTAAATTTGTTTTATGGAAAAGAAATTGATGGTTTGGGACACTATGTATCTAAAAAGTAGAACATAATAAATAATTAAAAAAAATAAAATTATAATCATAAGTTGAGTAGTGACATGCATTCTAATATTATATTATAATATTTTATCTCAAATAATGTGACATTCATCATATGAGACTCTGTGTTTCTAAAAGGTAGAACATGATAAATAATTAAACAAAAATTTAAAATTATAATTATAAGCCACACATTCTATATTTTATTCTAATACTTTAATATGACATTCATTAATTGAATGTTGCGATAATATATATTTTTCCTTTGGAAAAGGTAAGGGGTAAACAAAGTTGAAATTCATTATTGAACCTTTTACCTCCCCCGTTTCCAAGATTCGAACTCAAGTGAGTTGTTAATTAAAGTTGCCTCGTCCTTTGAGGGACAATGGTGAGGTAATATAATTAAGTCATTTAAAAATTATCAAAACTTATCAATCACTTAACGACTTACACATTTACATGTCACATTAGTTGAGATATAAGTTGGGTTAAAGTTTTGGGATGCGTCATTACTCTTAAGTTTTATCTATCCTTACCATATACGATAAGTAATTAATGGGTCAATCTCATTAAAAGGGAGCACAAGGGGAGCTCTCCGAAGGCTAATAGTGGCAAAAATTGCTTCCAAGTAATGAATGGAAGGACAACCCAAATTTTAGTTAGCCAACAAAATGTGAGACACAAAATTCCATCAATTTAATCAAATGCAAGGTGTTAAACCTGTTAGGAAATTGAGCTTCCTCCCAAGATCACTTCAAACAATTTGTCAAGCAACAAATTAACAAGAAAAATTAAATAGAGAATATACCAATCATATAACACAAGATTTACATGAAAAACTCCAAATCTGGAGAAAAATCACGGCCGTTGTCAAAAGACAACTAGAGAAAAAATATTCACTATGTGCAGAATTATTACAACCGCACTCTCAGAAGTAAATTTCTCTCACCCAAGCCCCAGATACATAATTTCGAGAAATATTTCTTAACAAAGCAAACTCGTAATACCCATATTTGAGGAGCCAAATGCTCTTTCAATATAACTACATGCTTAAGAATTTTTCTCTCCCATGTTGGAAGCTCTCAATGCTTCTCTTACATATTCTTGCTTCTCAAATTTTGGGATTGCTTCTCTGGGATTTTGGATACCAAGTTCTCAAATGAGAACTTCCTTTTATAGGCAAAATTTTACCTAAAATCAAGCTAATTTTTCAACATTCAATAGCCACCATTTTAATAGTTTTGACCACTTCCAATTGCTTGTCAAACTTCTCAAATATCTCCAAATTGAATTCAAATTATATCTTCCAAATTGACTTTTCAACTCTTTTTTTTAAAATCAATTTTCAACAATCTCCACCTTGATTAAAAAAAAAAATTCATAACCACTACTACAAAACATTGTCTTCACCAACAGTCATAATTCTCAACATAAAGAATTATCATACTCCATCATAAAGAGTATACCACTTAGAATCAACCATTCTAAGTTTTTTTTTTCAGCACATATCGAACATATCCGCTGAAAATTATGGTGCAATTCTCATGCTTGGTTTCCCTAAGAATTCTTTAGCTATGACATAACTTTTCCACCACACACCTTGCATTTATACCAAGCCAATGCATGCATACAAACTTGTGGACCCCGCTGATAATAACATGTTCTTTTTCATGGCAACTTGGAGATCTACATGCCAAAAGAACTAACACAATCTCTTATTAAAAGAAACTCACCATTTGCGAGAATATCAGTATCTCATTTACTGATTCTGGAGCAATTTGCCAAACCCACTCCACCTTCTTGACAATTTTCTTGAGGTACAAAAACTGTCCAAACCTTTAAATCTTTGTGCATACTAGATTGGATACACCTTTGACTTGAATTCTCCACAAGCCAACAAAATCATTCTCCCATTAATTTTTCAACAACATCAAACTCTAACCAAGTTTGAAAAATACCAGCTGTTGACATATTTGCTTTACATAAACAGTACCGTATACCCCAAGTACAAACCGTTGGCTCTGATACCACTGTTAGGAAATTGAGTTTCCTCCCAAGATCACTCCAAGCAATTTATTAAGCAACAAATTAATAGAAAAATTAAATGGAGAATACACCAATCACACAACACAAGATTTACGTAGAAAACTACAAATCTGGAAAAAAACCACGGCCGTTGTCACAAGACAACTAGAGAAAAATATTCACTATGTGGAAAATTATTACAATCACTTTTAGAAATAATTTTCTCTCACCCAAGCCCCAAATACATAATCCTGAGAAATACCCCTTAACAAAACAAACCCGTAATACCTATATTGAGGAGCTAAATGCTACTTCAATATAACTACATGCTTAAGAATATTTCTCTCCCATATTGGAAGCTCTCAATGCTTCACTTGCATTCACCAATTGAATGCTCTCAATTGGATTGCTTCTCTTGGATTTTTTGGGATTTGGATACCTAGCTTTCAAATGAGAGCTTCCTTTTATAGGCAAAATTTTACCTAAAATCAAGCTAATTTTTCAGCATTCAATAGCCACCATTTTAATAGTTTGACCACTTCCAATTGCTTGTCAAACTTTTCAACTATATTCAAATTGAATTCAAATGATATCTTCCAAATTGACTTTTCAACTCTTTTTTTTTAAATCAATTTTCAACGAAACCACTGAGTGTAATTAAAACTGCTAAAGAGGAGAGTAGCCAGAAGTCTTGAGACAGTGAGAGTAGCCAAATTCATTATTTAA
This sequence comes from Citrus trifoliata, assembly GCA_018350135.1. Lineage (NCBI taxonomy): Eukaryota > Viridiplantae > Streptophyta > Magnoliopsida > Sapindales > Rutaceae > Citrus > Citrus trifoliata. The sequence continues at coordinate 18,201,931 of CM031389.1, read as the reverse complement.
TTATCTCCTAGTTATGGAATATTAACTAATTATTTAAGTAACAATTCAGCAAACTGCATCGATGTGCCACATCGATCGATATCGAATACAAATCAAACTCTTTAAGCCAGATTATTCTTTTTATAAAATATATAATTAAAGAGACGTTATGTAGAAAAATAAAATTAATCAATGAGATTGAGTACAGCTAGAAACATAAATAATTAATTTTGTATACAAAAGCATGTTAAAGCACACATAAAAGATGAAGAAAAGAGTTCCGTGATTTGGAGTGCAAGTTGGGCACTACCAAACTGTGCGGCCCTAATTATTTTAATTAGGGTTTTGAAGAAGATACCTTAAAGCTAAGACAGCTTGCATGCAATGCTGCAAAACAAAGGGCGAAAAAAAAAAGAGAAGCTTTTGATAAACTATCACCATTAAAATAATTATTAAATAAATGAAAATTATATAGTATATCAATATAGTATTAAAATATCTAACATTTTTATATAAGTCTAATTATATATGACTTTGTTCATGTGAAAGTTGATATTCACGTAATTTTTTTTTTAGTTCTTAGGTCACCCGAATTTGAATTTATTGGATGGCCAATAAAAAATAACTATTTAAAAACTACACGGTTAAGTTTTCGTGGACGAAACACCTAAAAGAAAAAAATTGAAGAATGGATGATTAAAACATGAAACTTTTGTTCTGATACCGTGTTAATTACTTTAGCTAAAAGCATAAATAAACCTATTATAAAAGGGTCCGCCTAAGTTACATTTAATGTAACTTACGGCTGACCCGCAAAATATCATTCATCCCCTTATATTCTATATTTTTTATAATTTATATTTTTTATAATTTATTCATAAATAATATAAAACTTTGTGTATTATAACATTTTATTGAACTCCTTGTACTCTATTTTATTTTATCGAAACTTTTGGAGTACCAATTGGCCTTCTATTATTTTAAATTTTCAAAATACCCTCTATTTAATTAAAAAATATAATAATTATTAAATAAATTAATATTATTATTAAAAAATATAATAATTATAATTATAATTATAAATATAAATATAATTATAATTTTTAAATAGATTATTATTATTATTAACAACAAGAATAAAAAGTATTATAATTAATTAATCTATTAACAATAATTAATAATATTTTTTAGTTAAAATGCCAATAATAATAATTAACAATAATTACTATTAGTAAATAATTTTTGAATAATAATAACAATAACAATAATTAAAATACAAAATAATTTTTATAATAAATTAATTAAGAATTTTATAGTAATTTGTTACAATTTAACTCATTTTGATATTTATTCTAAGACAAAGTAAACACATAAATGGTAATACAATTTATTCTAATTACGATTCATGCAGTTCAAGTAAATAAATTATTCTGATTCCAATTATTCATTTTAATTCTAGCTATTCCAATTCTAACTTATTATGTTTCCAGCTAATTTCGATTCATTTTTAGTGAATGCGTTATAAAATTGTAAATCACTTCATATTCAATTAGACCACTCTATAATATTTACAATTTTTATAAGTATTTGAGTTTTATAGAGCATTCACTAAATATGAATCAAAATTAACCGAAAACATAACGAGTTAGAATCGAAATATCTAGAATTAAAAGAGGAATTTGAATCAAAATAATTTATTTACTTAAACGGTAGGAATCATAATTAGAATGAGTTGTATTACCATTTATGTGTTTACTTTGTCTTAGAATCAAAATCAGAATAAATTAAATTGTAACAAATTAGTATAAAATTATTCATTAATTTTTATCATAATTATTCTTTTATATTTTAATTGTTGTTATTGTTATTATTATTCAAAAATTAATTATTAATAGTAATTATTGTTAATTATTATTATTAACATTTTAACTAAAAAATTAATAGATTAATTAATTATAATACTTTTTATTCTTGTTAATAATAATAACAATAATCCATTTAAAAATTATAATTATAATAATTATTTTTTATGATTATAATAATAATTATTATATTTTTTAATTAAATGGAGGGTATTTTGAAATTTTAAAATAATAGAAGGCCAATTGGTACTCCAAAAGTTTCGATAAAATAAAATAAAGTATAAGGAGTTCAACGAAATGTTATAATACAGACAGTTTTATATTAATTATGAATAAATTATAAAAATATAAAGTATAAGGGGCTGAATGATATTTTTCGGGTCAGCCGTAAGTTGCGTTAAATGTAACTTAGGCGGACCCATTATAAAAAGGTTCAACTATTAGGATTAAAAAAAGTCTAATTTTCGATTTTGTGAAAAAAATTAAGAGGTACTTTATTCATTTTGGTTCCTCTAATGGTTTGCAGCTAGTGATTGCTGTGATGGTCATTGAAGAGAAGCGAGTATCACAAGAAAAATGGAACAAGCTTTTCATTAAAAAAAAAGTAAAAAAAACCTAAACCCTACCAACCTGTATGCGTGAACCAGACTATTCAATTCAAAAAGAAAACCTTGAAGTTTCTTTTGACCATCTTCTTCATTCATTAGATTTGCTTTATCCAATATTCTCTGTTTCTTTCCTTGAATTATATATTGCATGCTTTTAATTAGTTTACTACGTTATGTAAACAAATAAAAAAACTAATCAAAATTACCTGTAAAACGTGTTTCAGGCATCAATATCAGAAATAAATAAATCTAACATAATATAAACTTCGGGAATTTTTGCGAATAAAGATTAATCGATCCAATCAAGATGATAAGAATTTCTTTTGAAAATTTCTATCTATATTAATCCACTTGCTTGCAAATCTTCAGCAACTGCTGCATATAATAGAGTAAATTAATCATCAAATAAACATGTTTAAATTTCTTGTTTGGATTTTCAGAATCAAATTAATATATATGTACCTTCTAATGCGATATTAATTCGTGAAAGATGCAAAATCTATTGTAATTTGAGATATTTTTTTATTACTCTCACAACGTGTAGGTTGGTCTTTTTATTTGGTCATTTTCACATGATAAAATAATGGCGGCTCACTTGTACATGAAAGTTCAAACCTAAAAGATATCGCAATAGTTGAGGGTTATCAAAATGCATCAATTTGATATGAAATATTTTTTTTTAATTATAAACATAGGTATATTTTTTTTCAAGAAAGAGAAATTAGGTTAAGTAAGTTAGAATAGATTCATAATTAAGTATAAAAAAATTAATGGAAGAGATGAAATGCAAAGTAAAATAAGAGAGAGCTCTTCAATTATGACTTTTGCAGGAGATGGACAAGAAAGTTCGGAAGACCAAACAAATAATTGGGAATTGAATGCCCAACCAATGCTTTTTCTAGGTCAATAATTTTACCAAAGTTAAAGTTCCACAATACATGTGCTTTTGCTGCAAGGTTCACCAACACTATAATTAATATCTATCTTCAAATTTATGTTTCATTTGATTTAAACCCAACACATGTTTCAATTCTATTGGTTTTTAACTTTTTTTCTAGATTCTGTAAGAATTTTCCAAGTAAGCAGACAACAATCTCCTACTATAAATATAATAGATAGCTATAGCTTTCAGGCATTGAAACTCAAGAAATATTAGTATACTTAATATAAACTTCTTTCTTTCTTTCTTCCTCAGAAAAATTAGAGTGAAAGAGAAGAAACAGGTTAATTAAAATTCATTATGGCTGGAAACAAGCAAAAAAAATCTTCTTTCTCTCTACTCAACATGTTCAAATCGCGGAGGACTAATCGAAGATGGGAAGATCCGTGGGATGATGTAGGAAGCGCACCAAGAAAAATTTGGCCAAGTGATGAAGATAAAGGTGCTTACTGGGTTGCTGAGCCTGGAATTGACGGAAAAGCTTCAGCTTTTATTGCAAAATTTCATGAAGCTCGCATCTCAGAATCCGAACGCTATGCAGTTTATCAAGCTCTAAGGTCTTGATGACAATAACAAGCTAATTGTAGTCTCTCTCTCTCTATATATATAAGCTCAATTCTAAATTATGTTAATTTTCTTGTGTTTCTGGTACTATTTGTTTCAAAATATGTTTATAAGAAGCTTGTAAAATCACAATAATGAATTAAAGGAGTAAGATTTGTTTGTGCAGTACTTGTCCATCTTTCTTTCTTCATACAAGCTAATTATTTATTACTTCAGGCATGTTATTTGGATCACCTCTTTTAGAAAATCAATAGTAGTGTTCTCTTCTTAATTTTAAAAATAAATAGAAAAAGAATAAATAGAAAAAGAAGGATGGATATAAAGCTTATTAAACTCCACATTGGGTTATTGGTTTGCCATGCAGGATTTGATTTCATCAAGATACCAATGTTGAATTCAGATTTCACTTTGAAAGTAAGGCTCTTCTGGATTTTGTGTGTAGAGTAATTAATTAGTTGGGTTCAGTTAAATCTTACTTACTATTTTAATTTTTTTCCTTTTAGTTAATGAGAATCTTGTTAAAAGTACAAAAAGTGCTTTCCCCCTTGGGAATATTCTTACGTATTTTCTACAAGAGGTTTTGTGGTTTTTTCTGCACGAATTGTACTTGGTTACATATTTTGGGTTACCATCTTTTAGCAGGCTTTCATTTTTGCCTTATTTTTATTTTTATTTTTGCAGCTGTTTTTACATCCTTTGTAACATAGCTTATTAACATTTTTCACCCAATTCTTTGATAATTTATACTTCTAAATGTTGGATAATAATTAGGAATAAAGTTTGAAGATATTAACAAGTTGTTTCAAATAACATCTCCCACTGGAGAGGTGGAAGAGTTATACACTTGGACTTAGTAAGTTTCGGCTGGACAAAAAAATTAATTCAAATTTTAATATTTTTTTCGAACATTGAAAAAATTGGGGGACGATTGATAATTTTTCTTAAAAAAAAATGTACAATTACGTTTGGAAAATAAGATTGACTGGCATTAATAAGTTAAAGTATTTAGATTTTTTTATTTTCTTTTCCATCTTTTTTTTTCTTTACTTCAGGTTATTATTAGAAATCAATGGGAGCGTTCTCTTGTTAATTATTACTTATTTTTGAAAAAATAATGAAAAAAAAGAAGGATGGATATGAAGCGTAGAATGCAGCGTTTGATTTCATCAGAAAACCAAAGTTGAATTCAGATTTCACGTTGAAAGAATCTTTGACCCCTCTAGATCTTTTATGGAGGGTAAATAATTAGTTGGGTTTAAAGAGCCGTTTAAATAATTTTATGCTCTGCTTCAATAAAAATAGAAAGTGATCTCCCACCTGGGAATCTTCTGACCATTTTCAAGAAGTGGGGTTGTGGTCCTTACTACATATTTTGGTTGTCCACCTTTTATTAGGCTTTTCATTTTTTTTTTGGGTATTTTTTCAGCTGTTTTTACTTTCTTTGCAAACTAAATCTATTAACATTTAATTCTTTTATATTTATACTTCTAAATGTTGGACACCCACTTAGCTAGGTATAGAGTTTGAAGAAATTGAAAGTCTATTTCCGTGACGTCCGTCAACGGAAAGGTGGAAACTTAAAAACTTGTGCTTGCTAAACTTGGGTGGATTGTAAAATAAATTTGAACTTTTAGGGTTTCTTTTAAACATTAGTGAAACTTCACATGGGCGATTGATAATTTCTCTTAAAAAAAGAAAATGTCTGGCTGATATTGTTTAAAAATACGATGATTGACATTAATTTAAACAATTTTATAAAGAGTTTAAACAATCAATTCATTAAAATTTGATAGCGCAATGTTACACTTACAAACTTATAGAAAAATTTTATATTTTAATTAATGCAACATATAACATGTCATTCAATTATAAATATTAATAATTACATTTATGATGAGATAATAAAGCCAACAATTACTTATATTTGTGATTCAATTGACATTTGAGAGATCACATTAATAATTTTTTGGTCTTATCTCTGTATGTTTTACAAACAAGTATGACTAGAGAAGAAATCAAAAATTGAAATTTTATCCTAGACATATTAGAGACTCTTATAATTTTCCTTACGAGGAGATGTTAGAGAGAATCATAGAGATAAGTAGGAATGGAAAGAGTCAGAGACTTTTATTTGCAAGCTGTTTCTCTTTAACTGCAAAAATAATTATGATAAGAAAAATTAGTCTAAATTAAAATTTTACATTTGGCTCCCTTAATTTTACGTACATTTGTTATATCATGTCTTTTTTTTTTTTTATGTTTTCTCCATTATAGTCTCCACTATTTAGGGTTGGCAAAATTCTCCATTAGTTTGGGGTCCTATGGGGCTCTATCCCAAATTGGGTGGATTTTGAATAATTTGTGGGGAATGGGGAAAAAATAATCCCCAAATTCTTAATGGGGTGGGGTTTGGTTTTGTACTCATCACCCCACCCCAATCCCCATTATATATATAAATATTTTTTCTAATTTTTTTAATAATTTTTATTTTATCAATTACATTGTTAGTTAATAAATTTTCTTTTTATTTTTACTTAACATAAATGAGTTATAACTGAAAGAAAACTCTATAATATAATTTTTATTCAACCTAAAACATTGTTATTTTTTTTCTCTCTTAAGATAATGCTCTTTTAAAACAAATTTCAATTTTGATATCATTTCAAGATATTATTTTAAATATTTGGAGATTTTTTTAAAAATAATTTAAATACTTTATAATATGATAATGATTTTTTTAATGGGGTGGAGAATGAGGTAGGCCTCCCCACCCCCACCCCCACCCACCTCACCCCATTACCATCCCTACCACTATTGGTCTCCTCGTTTGAATATATTCTACTTCATTTTGTGCTTTATCTATTATGACCCCTGTTTTATTGAAAAGACAAATTTATGGAAATTAAAATGTTGGGTTTCAGAAATAGACAAAATGCATCACAAAGTTTTCAGCCAAAATATTATGGGGAAGATGCTCAACATAGAGGCAATGAATTGAATTAGTGTATTTTCGACCAATTAATGAAACGGAATGACAAGTGTTATTTCAAAACCGCCCGAACGAATGAATGTACTACTTTATGTCATTGAGCAACCTTACTATTATTGAAAATGTTCTCTCCATCATTTGATCATCTTGACTTTGGGATGTTGGTTACTATTCAAGATGCTTTGCTCAAGTGCACGTTCATGTGCTTCATGATGTTCATGAAATGCCTGGCTAAAGATTTGCTTGTCTTGCTTTCGTTAAGTTTGTAGTTTGAGCAGATTTTCTATGATGCACACTAATTACAGGTTCAAAAATGATTTTGAGGGATAAAGATTAGTGTTAAATTGTTTTAAATTATAGTTACACTTTTGGGTATTGAGATTTCTCTAATATGGCGCTGGAGTTGAAATCCCATTTTATTTAAATTTCTATGTGATTATTTTGTTTCAATTAATTTCTATTTCAAATGCAACCCGTTTTATTTGAACCTTTAGTTAATTTGGCCTCTTATTATCCACAAAATTTATTTTCAAAACCTTTTTTTAAAAATTTGAACCAATTTGAGCTTCTGTCTTGATCTCATAGTAGAAACTATTTACTTAAAATCAAAGTCTCATAGTAAAAACCATTTACTTAAAATCAAAGTCACATTGAGAGAGTTTATTAAGATTTATCTTTAATTAAAAAAAGATTAAACTCCTACATAATAGGTTAAGCTTTTAGGTCTAGCAGAATATCTTTCTCTCTCTCTCTCAAATAAATTTGTTTGTTTTTATATATATAAAGTGTGTGTCTTTCAAATATAGAGAGGTGGACAAAACTCAATCAAATTTTTTATTTCCTATCTTCTCAGCATTCAAACTCAGGTGATAAGTTAAATAAAATTACTTAAAAATCAAAAGCCCAACTAAAAGGGAACGTGTTATAGAAAGGAATCTCGTTTGGCTTAACCCATGGTCAAAACTTATAGCTTGAGTTGGTGGTTGCCTGATGGCTGCAGGTAATTTGAGATATTTTTTTATTACTCTCACAACATGTAGGTTGGTCTTTTTATTTGTTTCTTTTCACATGCTAAGGTAATGTCCGCTCACTTGTATATGGAAGCTCAAACCTAAAAAATATCTCAACAGTTGAGGGTTATCAAAAAATATCAATTCGATATGGAATATTTTTCCAATGATAAACATAAGTATTTTTTTTTCAAAAATAAGAAAGAGAAATTACGTTGAGTAGGTTAGAATAGATTCATAATTAAGTATAAACAAATTAATGGAAGAGATCAAATGCAAAGTAAAATAAGAGAGAGCTCTTCAATTATGACTTTTGCAGAAGATGGACAAGAAAGTTCGGAAGACCAAACAAATAATTGGAATTGAATGCCCAACCAATGCTTTTTCTAGGTCAATAATTTTACCAAAGTTAAAGTTCCACAATACATGTGCTTTTGCTGCAAGGTTCACCAACACTATAATTAATATCTATCTTCAAATTTATGTTTCATTTGATTTAAACCCAACACATGTTTCAATTCTATTGGTCTTTAACTTTTCTCTAGATTCTGTAAGAATTCTCCAACTAAGCAGACAACAATCTCCTACTACTAGAGCTTTCAGGCATTGAAACTCAAGAAAAAAAAGAAAAAAAGAAAAAAATAATCTCACTCCCCCCCTTACTTTTAAAAAAAGAAAGAAAAAAAGGATGAAAATTAATTAATTAAATATAGATATTTTGGATAATCTCTTTTAATGATATCATTCAAATTTTTTAAATTAAGTAAAAAGTTTAAAAAAATTGCTTAATAATTTAATGACAGAAATTTTTATTAAATTAAAAAAACAAACAGATTTACTAATTTAACTGATCGAAATTAAATTAATGAAGTCATCAAATAATAAAAAAAAGGCTCCTTGTTTTGTAAGGATATGAATAAGCTATCATAAATTATAAGCTAAACTAAATTATAAGTTAAGGTTTATAGAAAATAATGTTATCTCTGATAATAAGGGTTTTACTTTATCACTCAAAAATTAATTTAGGGGGAAAAAAATCCTTAGACATAAACATGTGAGAAGTTTTGAGTGAACCAAAGACAGGTTGCTAAATTTATTTCTTATTTCCATTTTTCCCCTCAGTTCTGGATTCTTATACTTCTTTTCTCTGAATGGTTCGTAGGAAAAATACTACAACGTAAAAGAAGCCACTAGTGCTCTTGCTACAAGTTATACCAACATATAATATCTTTTCTTCAAACTTTTGCTTCATTTCATTTAAACCCAACACATGTTTCAATCCTATTGGTCCTTGTCTTTTCCCTAGATTGTAAAAGAATTTTCCAACTAAGCACAGAGTTCTCTCCAACTATAAATACAAATGAGCTTTCATCATTGAAGCTTAACAAAATACACTTAAACTTCTTTCTTCCTTTCTTTGTTTCGTACTACAAAATATTAACAGTGAAAGAACACAAAGTTGATTAAAATTCATTATGGCTGGAAACAAACAAAAGAAATCTTCTTTCTCTCTACTCAACATGTTCAAATCGCGGAGGACTAATCGAAGATGGGAAGATCCATGGGATGATGTAGGATGCACAGCAAGAAGAATTTGGCCAAGTGACGAAGATAAAGGAGCTTACTGGGTTGCTGAGCCTGGAATTGACAGAAAAGCTTCAGCTTATATTGCAAAAGTTTGTGAGGCTCGCATCTCAGAATCCAAGCGCTATGCAGTTTATCAAGCTACCTAGACTTGATGACAATAACAACCTAATTGTAGTGTGTGTACACACACACACTTAGTTCTAATTTATTTTAATTTTCTTTTATTTTTGGTATTATTGGTTTCAAAATAGGTTTATAGCTTGTAGAATGAAAATAATGAATTAAAGTGGTACTATTTGTTTCAAAATATGATTATATATAGCTTGTACAATATTAATAATGAATTAAAGTAGTAAGATTTGTTTGTGCTCTTGTCCATCCTTCTTTCTTCATGCAAGCTAATTATTTATTACGTCAGGCTTGTTATTTGGATGACTTTTTCTAGAAAATCAATGGGAAAAAAGAAGGCTGGATATGAAGCTTAGAACTGCACATAGGTTTATTGGTTTGGCATGCAGCATTTGATTTCATCAAGATACCAAATTTGAATTCAGATTTCACTTTCAAAGGAAGACTCTTCCAGATTTTGTGTAGAGTAATTAATTAGTTCAGTTAAATTTTACTTACCATTTTTTTCTTTTCTTTTAGGTAATCAGAATCTTGATAAAAATATTAAAAGTGATTTCCCACTTGGGAATCTTCTTACGTATTTCCAAGAATAGGGGTTGTGGTTTCTTCTGCACGATTGTACTTGCTTACATTTTTTGGTTCTGTTCTCCATCTTTTAGCAGGCTTTTCATTTTTGCCTTTTTTAAAGTTTATATTCCAGCTGTTTTTACTTTCTATGTAACATAAGGTTATTAAGATTTTTCACCCAATTCATTGATAATTTATACTTTTAAATGTTAGAAACCTATATAGGAATAAAGTTTGAAGATAGTAACAAGCTGTTTCAAGAAAAATCTCCTAAAGAAAAGGTGGAAGAGTTATACACTTGGACTTGGTAAATTTTGGCTGATAAATAAATTCAAATTTTTAAGATTTTTTCGAACAGAGGTGGGACTTTGGGGGACTATTGATAATTTTTCTTTTTAAAAAAAACGTAAAACTAAATATAATTAGAAATTTGATTGATTGGCATTGATTTGAACAATTTGTTAATTTATGATGATTATAGACAATAAGTTCGTGTTGATTTTTCCTTATTTCCATAGCTGTTTTTCATTCTTTTCTTTTGCATGTTAGTTGCCCATTCATTAAAATTCGATGGGAAAAGAACAATGAGCTTCCTAATGTTTGGAAAAAAAGAATATAAAATCCCTTAATATTTACATATAACCCCCATTTTTATTATTAAATTCTATTTGTTTTAATAGTAAATTTATTTTTAATTTATAACTATTGTTATGTCCCTATGATGAATAATGCAATATATTGATTTAAAACATATCATGGGTATAATGAAATTAATAATAATTTTTATTTAAAACTTAAAATTAAGATGTAATTATCTTTTGCCCAAATTATTCACTCTAAATTATGAATATAGCCTTCCCAATGCTAAATTTGATTTTAATTTTACTTATTATTCATCTTTTTTTATCATACTATCATTGGGAGGGGTATATTAGTAATTTAGAATGAATAATTTGGGTAAAAGGTAATTACAACTTAATTTTAAATTTTAAATAAAAAGTTGTTGATTTCATTATATACGTAATCAATGACATGTCTTAAGCCAATATATTGAATTATTTATTATAGGGACATAATAGTAATTGTAAATTAAAAATAAATTTATTATTAAAACAAATGGAATTTAGTAATAAAAATGGGGGGTTATATGTCTTTTTTTAAATGTTAAGAAATTTTATGTCATTTTTCCCAAATGTTAAGGGGTTACTGTCTTTTTCCCAAATTTGATAGAACAATGTTTGGCTTAAATACAAATTTAAAATAGAAGTTTGTAATTTAATTGATTTGGCATCTGGCATTTAATGATAAATGTTAAAGCTTACTTTTAGTTTATGTTTTTTATATAGGGTCTAGCTATGCAACTGTGGTATGGTACCACAGTTGCTTTCAGTCATTAGATCCAGTTAATGTAATTGTGCAACTGTGAATCCAACGGTTGAAAGTAACTGTGATATCATACCACAGTTACAACATAATTTTACCCTTTCTATATATGGTCCGTTTAACTAAAATTTCATATCATAAAAATAATGAAACACTTGTATGATTTGAAAAGACATATGGAAATGAAATGTTGGGTTTCAGAAATAGACAAAATAGATTACAAAGTTTTCAGCCAAAATATTCTGGAGAAGATGCTAAAAAAGGATGCAACGCATTGAATGAGTGTGTTGTCGAAAAATAAATGAAAAGGAATGGCAAGGGTTGTTTCGAAGCCTTCTGAATGAATGAATCTACCACTTTATGTCCCTTTCCATTAAAATGAGACAGCCTTTGCATAATTGAAAGTATTCTCTCCATCATTTGATCATCTTGACTTTGTAATCTTGGTTAATATACATGATGCTTTCTCAAGTGCACGTTCGTTTGCTTGATGATATGTTTGAAATGCCTGGTTAAAAAATTGTTGGTCTAGCTTGCTTTCGTTGAGTTTCAGCTTTGAGCAGATTTTCTATTATGCACTCTAATCACAGGTTGAAATATGATATTGAGGGATGAATATTAATGGTAAATTGTTTTAAATTTAAGTTATGCTTTTGGCCATTGAGGTTTTTCTAATATGGTATTTGAGCTAAAGTCTCATTTTCTTTAAGTCCGTTTGTGATTATCTTATGTCAATTAATTTCTATTTTAATCATAACCCATTTCGATCGAACATATGTTAATTTGGGCTCTTATTATCCACAAAACCTAATTTTAAATTCATATTTAAATTTTAACAATTGAGCTTTTGTTTCGATATCTTAAAAATCTGTTTTACATTAAAATTGAAGTCAAGTTCTATCTGAGAAAACCTACAAAGACTTGTTTTAAAAAGAAAAAGAAAATTGAACATTGACACAATAGTTTAAGCTTTTGGGTCTAACAATCTCAATTTCTCTCTCTCTCTCTTTAATAAATTTCTCTAGGTTCACATATAGTATATGGGACAAGTGAGCAGCCCTTAAAATTACACTTAATTCCTAAAATTACAATGAATTCCTAAAATTGCACTTAATTTTATATTAGTTTTAGACCTTTGGATTCAAAACTTATCAAAGGTCATGATTAAATAGATTAAATAACATTAATCTCTTTAGTTTAAGTGTAATTTTAGGTGGTTGGTGAACCGACCCTGCGCACACACACAAAAGATAAGAAGGGATGGTAAAAAAAAAAATTAATTTTTTATTTTTTACATCTCCAAAATTTAAATTCAAATAATATTTAAATAAAACTGTTTGAGGTTCACTCAAATATACTTTTCTTGAAAAATTGAATATGACTTGAAAAAAGTAACACTAAACTAATAACTTGGTAATGATAACACGCAGGGGTGGACCCAACTTATGATCGGTGGGGGCATAAGCCCCACTGGGTTCACATAATATAACTAATATAACCTAAATTTTAAGTTACCATTTATAGCAAATAATGTTATCTATGATAATAAGGGTTTTACTTTACCGTTGTATGCGACAATACAAAAACTAGTTTTAAGAAAAAAATATCTACATAAATAGTTGAGAAGTTTCAAATGAACCATAGACACCCCAGTTACTAAATTTATTTCTTAGTTCCTTTTTTCCCCCCCACAGTTGTGGATTCTTATACTTCTTTCTTTGAATGGTTCATAGGAAAAATACTACAACGTAAAAGATACCACTAATGATGGCAGGCTTAAAATTTATAGTAAAGGGGTGTTGATTTTCCTTTGTGTACAGCTACCTGTACATGGCTCAATAACCGTCTATGTTAAGCAAAAGTTTTATGCTTTGTTTTTTAGATACCTTTCTTCAGCTCTTTCAGAAGTACTAGCTATAGCTATCATGTGCTGCCTTAAGCTAGTGATCATTTTAAACCCTTCAAATCTTCCTTTTTGTTCCACTATCATCACTGTACATTGATTTTTATCTATATTCTCTCATCTTTTCTAGACCCTTTTTCTAATATTTATTTTTTCCTATCCTTGAATATGATATGTTTCTTCATTTAGATTTAAGCTTGTTCAAGAAAAATCTTTAAAAGTATCAAGAATATTTAATAATTAATAGGTTATTCAAATATTTGTTTTGTGTGTATGTATATGTCCCGTCAAAACTTTAAGTCCCCACAACTTATTATTATTATTATTATTTTTAAGCAAATTGTGTATATTGTGAATAAAAATTCAGATTCTCACACCTAGATGAGCAGTAAAGAATTGTGTATGGTGGAAGGAAAATATCTCACTTGCATTATTGCATAGTTGCATACAACTGTCACTTCTAATAAACTCAGACTAAATCAATGATCCACAATGAAATTAATTATAATTTCACAAATAATGAGAATCACTAATAATCTTATGAATTATGATCAGCTCTTTAATATTTGCGTGGAAAAAGAAAAATTATTCATGGTTGTTCTTTCACGTTATATAATCAAATTAATTTGCTTGAATTCTAATTACAGAAACTAAAAATTCTGGTTGCAGCTATCGACTCATTATGAGAATATGTTTGATATAAAGTCTAAACTATATAAACAAATTAAGGGTTAATTAATATTAATATTAAAAAACAAGCATACAGTCTCTTTGTTTCACAAAAACAATATGATCCCTGAAAACTGCCTCACAACTCCGTTAATTTTGACGGTTTAAGTACATGGAGATCGTTCAAACACGAGACCTCGGCTTTCGCATCATTTTAACCTAACCTGCACTCAAACCAGAAACTTACGCTTAAGAGCAGTCCAACATAGCATTAGAGAATAAATATTAGGATTTTTCTACGTTGCTGCAGCATAGATGATGGAGTTGTTGTGGATCTAAAGTGTTTTAATTTCAGCCATTCATTTAATATAATGAATAAATTAATAATTAATCTTATTAATGACAATTTTGATACAAGAATGAAATTAAACCAATGATACACTGCAAGTACATTGCATGCACGTCAAAAACTCATGTTCAATACCATTTTTCAATGAATTTTTGTATTATATTTATTTCTGGGTGGATAAAAGAAAAAATAGTGGGTCTTGAAGGGGTGATAAAAAAAGAAAAAATTAAGAAAAAAATTAAGCTTTCTTTTGCTTGTTGCTCAGGAAGACAATGCTTTATGGTTAAGCAAATTTGAAAACACTATAAACATTCACATTCAACCCTTCTTTGCACATGCAGATAAGGGCGGAGACAATATATTGATTGACTGGGGGCTTATTCAACGGCGATAAAAAAAATTTAAAAAGTAATAAATATATAAATTTGAAAAGATTTATCATACTTCAATATATGTTTACAATTGTCCTTTATGAGTTTTCATACATTGATAACGTTGCATTACAACTTCATTATCAATATTATTAAATAAGTCTTTTTCTATGTAAACAACTAAACTATCATTCATCCATTGCTCTCCCATTCAGTTTCGTAACCGATTCTTCAAAATGTTCATGGCTGAAAATGCTCTCTCTACACTCGCAGTGGCAACAGGTAAAGTCAATGCTAATGTTATTAACAAGTAAACTAATGGATATACCTTATGTCTCTTAGTCTTGACCATCCGCTTTGCAAGATCACCAATATCTTTTAATTCTGAAAACTCACCACTAGTGCTTATATCCAAAATATATGTATCAAGTTGAGTTTCAAGTGCCATGATATCAATTGCAGAGAACTCATTTGGATACAACTGAGCTAGCCGTAATAGCTTCTGCTTGTTGAAAGCTGAAAATAAATCATTTGGAGATAAACATGCTAAGCAAAGAAGCAACTCAGTGTTTGTCTCATTAAAACGAGAATTAAGCTCTTGAAGTTGCATATCTAAGACTGCATAATACAATTCAACACAATAACGATGTAAATTTGTGATCTCTTGAGCTTTACGTCATGATCACCCTATATCCACAAACATATCATCCATATTAGGCACGTCAATATCATGCTTCACAAAAAAAAAAAGTAACTTCATCAATCAAAGAATTCCATCCACTTTGTCTCATTGTTTGAAGTTGTAGTTTACATAACCTAACTAAGTTCGTAGCATTCACAATATCTTGATCTCTCCTCTGTAATGCTTGTGATAACACATCTGTAGCCCCTAAAATATTCCTCATCAAATGTAAACAAAACACCAAATTAAATGACAACATCAACTCTAGTAAATTCTTTGCTTCTCCTCTTTGCCCAGATTTTGGTCCATCATCAATAATCATTTCCAATACACTAATTACTGTTGAAAACATGTTAATAATGCTCAATAATGTATTAAAATGTGAACCCCAACGTGTATCACCACAACGTTTTAGAGTAGTCTCTTGGTTTAAACCTTGTCCACTTGAGAGATCTCCAAGATTAAGTGCTTTAACAACTTCCTCAACATGTTTCTCTCTAAGAGCATCACAACATTTAGATGAGGCTCCAACAACATTCACCACATTGGCAATTATAACAAAAAAAGATTAAATTTGAATATGATTTTTTTGCAACAGCAATAAGAGTTAACTGAAGTTGATGAGCAAAACAATAAATGTAATAAGCACACTCATTCTCTCTCAAAATTATGGTTTTAAGGCCATTAAATTCTCCTTGCATATTACTTACTCCATCATAACCTTGCCCTCGCAACCTAGACATAGATCAACCCATGTCTATAAAAAAAGTCTATTAATAGCTTCCTTAAGTGATTGAGTAGTAGTACTAACAACTTGTTCAATGCCTATAAAACGTTCAATCACTTGTCCATTAATGTTTACATATCATAAGACAACAACCATTTGCTCTTTTGTTGATACATCGCGAGATTCATCAACCAAAATAGAAAAAAATGCATCACCCATCTCTCTTATAATGACATTAGTGGTCTCAATTGCACAAGCACTAACAATGTCTTTTTAAGTATTAGGACATGTCACTTTAAAAAATGATGGAGCATTTTCTAATGTAACAACTTTTATATCCTCATTATGATCAGCCAAAAATTTGAGAAGTTCTAGAAAGTTACTTTGGTTACTTGACTCTTCAGATTCATCATGGCCGCGAAATGCAAGTCCTTGTCATAAAAGAAATCTGACACAATCAACTGATGCTTGTAAGCGAGCTCGATATTCACTTCTAGTTTGATTAGAATGTCTGGAATACATTGTCTAAATATATTGCTCTTGCTTCATTAAATCTTGACAAGAACGCCAAGCATCATTGTGGACACTATTAGAGCAACCAACATGAACTCTCAATCTTTCTGGTTTTTTTCAATTTGTAAACCCATGTTTAGTAAAAGTTTCACCACTGGCTTGTTCTCCAATTTCTGGCTTGGAAAGATAACAACAAAGAAAAAATGTAGCATCCTTTGCAATGCTATACTCTAACCAATTTCCATATTTATCAAACCAAGCTGAATTGAATCTCCGAGATTGTTTTCCAAAATGCCTAAGAAGAAAATTGTGAGTTTTTGGTTGACAAGGGCCATTTTGCAAATATTGTCTTCGAACTTGATCTTGGATATTTACATTGTAGTAAGAAATTGGATATCGTAACCCAGAATCCATAGGAAGATTCAATAAATTCACCTCCACATCATTTTCTTTCATAGTTTCAGCATCATCATTCTTTTGTTTTTTACCACAATCATCATTTTTCTTTGAACCACTATTGTCTTTTTGTTTTGAAGCATCATCATTTTTTTTTGAAAGTGGTGGGTCATCTTCTTTTGTAAAACCTTTCCATACCTATTTCAAAATATAAATAAAGATTATGAGTATTGAGTACTTTACTTAGGTTAGTAGCACTTTTAGCATGTTCCCCTATTATATAATTATATTAATGCTATAAATTAATTAACAAACAGTACACGACATTAAAGCTAAACAAGCAAATGCTTAATTGCAATTGTTATTTTCTTAATCTAATAATATGTGTTCTTTTTCATGGAATCTACACTCAATCACATTATATTTTTCAAATATACCAATAGCCAGATGATACACTAATTAAGGGGGAAGAAAAACAACTATAACATCAATTCAACAAATTATTATATATGATTTATAAACAATAAAATAAAAAACAAATAAAGTGTTAACTTGTACCTTAATTTTATTGAATGAAGAGATGAGGGGTTGTTTGAAATTTAGAGGAATAAATGAAAATCACTTTCCATTGTCACTACTTTTTTGCTTTCAGAGATGCCGAAACAAGAAAATGATTTAGGGATTTGGGTATGGGTGCTGGACATGATGGAATTGGAGAAGGTAAAGAGTAATAAAATATTATTAATGGGTTTGTGGGCTGTTTAAAAATTTGATTAATATTAATATTTATGGACTTGATTTTAGTTTGCAAAGCCCATATCTTTTTATTTGTTTTAAAAACTTAGAGTGTGAGAATTTAAGTGTAATTATGTATTAGGGGCTTGAATATAAATTAATTGGGGCTTAGGAAAAATTTATTAGAAATTTTTGGCAAATCAATTAGTTAGTAAAAGAATTTTTTTTTAGTGGGGACTTAAGTCCCCACTGGTCCCAAGCTAGATCCGATGCAGGAAACAATTCATTCTGTTAATCAGTTGAAATTTTAAACATGCAAACAACTTTATAATTAAACGATAGAATATATTTTGTTCAATATGTATTACTAAAAGCAAGGTATAAATACAGCACATATTGAAATGTAAGTTACGCAACCCAAGAGGGGGAGGGGGTGAATTGAGATTTTAAAACTTATGCAATACAATTCGCACAACAAACCAATCTAACGCCTTAATAAAATAGAAAACTATAAATTCAAACAAGCGTAATAATAAAAGAGTAAGGGAAGAGAAAAACAAACAAACGAATTTTTACGTGGTTCGGCAATCCCTGCCTACGTCCACGCCTCCAAGCCAACCAAGCTCGAGAATTTTACTATCCAAGCCTCCCAAGACTTCAAGTTCTTACAATTGACTTCCAAGGTGTCAATGAACCTTTACAATCAAGAGATTATCTCCCCAATCTCTTCACCCCAAGTTCACCCCAAGTGTTTCTCACATTTGTACACTCACAATTTGATATGAAATGAAAATTACAATAAAAACTCTCTTTAAGAGTGGATATGCAAAAAATAGCACAAAAATGATTCAATCTATGATGATTTGTGATTTGGAAGCTCAATATATGTTATATGATCTTGTTTATTCTTGCATTAGTCCTTAAAATGAAGTTGGAGTTGAGTTTTTATAGTTAAAGCCCGAAAACTAGCCGCTCGATTTTTATAATTTTGGTGAGTTTTTATAGATAAATTCCCGCAACCAAGCGGTTAGCCACTCAATTTTTCCGGCTAGCCGCTTGTAACAGTGATTTTACCGTTATTTTTGAATTGCTACAGTAATACTGTTCACAAAAATTATATTTTTATCTAAAACTTTCTATAATTATACTATGGCTCAAAACTTTATAAAACTGTGCAAATAAGTCCAATTTTAGAATTTCTAAATAATGATTGTCATTTCAAAACTTTCTGAAATTATGATGACCCCAAATATATTATTATTTTTCAAAGAGGTCCTTTTTCAAAATATTAACATAATACCCATTTTTTTCAAAGTTCTCAAAACCTTTCACTTTAGTCCAACATATTCATAAATTTTAGTATGGCCCAAAATATTTCAAATATTTGTAAAAAGGTCCAACTATGAAATTCAACATAATACTTATTCAAATCAAAGATTGCAAAACGTTTCATTTAAGTCCACAAAATATTTTACCTTATAAAAATAAAACCTTTTAATTTATGAAAAGTAATTATTTGAATTAATCTCTTGAGCTTCTCAAATGCTAAATTATGCATCAATTAAATCATACCGGTTATACAAGAATTTATCGCAATGATTTGTCCGTTGAGCTCTAAACTTTATTTTTGATTTTGCAGTTGTTCGTTGAGTGTCTTCAACTTGATTTCACTTGATTCACTTGCATAAATATTATTTTTAAAAAACTAGTGAAAATGTGAAATACAATATTTATTGAATTTACTTATGACCAATGTTTGTTATTATCAAAATTACATTATGTGTAGCCCTTTAGGCTAACACATATGAAAATGTAACACATTTTCTCTTTCATCTAATGTAAGAATTCAGTCCTTAAGAATCCAATTCCAAGTAAAAGAACATGAAAGATAAAGATCTAAGAGTGAATTCATGAGATACAAGAGAGAAATTGTATTTCATTATATCTCTATTTTCTTTTCTTTTTAAATTTATAATTACATTTTTAACCAACTTGTTAACCAGTTATATACAATTAATTTTTTGTATTAATAGAAATAATGTGTATCATTGATTAGATCTAATGGTTAGATAAAATAAATTTGGGCACACTTTTTATAAAATTAAATACTTGTAGTTTAGTGATAAAATTACTTTTTAGTGGTTTGGAGACTTGGTTCAAATTCTAATAGCCACATAATTTTATTTTGTTAGATATTTTATGGAAATTACTTAGAAAAAAAACCTTCACAAATATAGCCACAACAAATTCCGACATTTAAAATAAATAATTTAAGTTTTTAAGACTTTTAAATGTGTTCAAGTGAACAATAAAAAAATTAAGCAACCCAAATTAAATAAAAAATTTTGAACTATGCCCCTCCTAATTCAAATATCTAGATTTGCCACTAGCCACATGTGCATGTATAGAAGTATGTTTAAGATCTAATTAGTTGGTAAAAGTTTAACAAAAAAATCAGCCCAGCGTTGAATTTAAATTCCATAAAGTGACAGTAAATATTAACTTTTATAATTACTATGTTAATTTTATTATTATTATGATTTTATTCGGTCTTCACCACCTCAAGGGAAAACTTTAGTATATTTTTTTCTTTGGTCAGGAAAACATATTAATACTCATACTTGAAAGGAAAGTTCCGTCATGAGATCCTTTGTTCCAAAAGTTGCTATAATCTATTATTAAATTGCTTTATTATTATTATATAATTTAAAAAAAAGGAGAAAGAATAATGTTGAATGCTGAATGAGAATTTGGAAATTCTTCATTTGATTTCAAGCTCACCAAATGAGGCTTCAAAACTCCATCATTTATGCGGGAGACTTTGCTTGCTGACCAATCCTGAGACCCAAGATTTCTTTTTCCAGCATTTCAATCCTCAAAAATGATGCCTTCACAGTAATCCTACATATTTGCCTAATCAAGCTTCTACTTGCATTGGTATTTTCTAGGGTTTTCTTTACATTTTCGGGAAGTAATTTTTTTTTGGGGGCCGCGGGGGGTGGTGGGGAAGGAACTGCAGGTCTTCCTTCAAAGCCAAAAACTAATAGAAAAATAAAGGAGGAGATTTCACGTTTTCACAGAAACAATATGCGTGCATGTTAGTAATTTAGCCTTCTATTCGTTTATTCTGCAAGGAGCTTGACATTTTTTTCCCATTTGTTTCCCATTTACCCTCGTTTTCATTGTACTTGTTCCTCTGATGATAAAACTTCCGTATAAAAATTCATCCCAACCACAAAGTACGACTTGTTAATTAAAAAATTAAAGTTTTTACGTTAAGGGGTAACATAATATTATAAAAAATATAGGGACAAAGTAGTAAAAACTAAAAAATGAAGGGGTATTTTTTAAATTGCACTTTTCAAAACTACAAACAATAAAACTCATCATTTTTAGAAGCTGAGTCAATAGTATCCTTGATTTCTCTTTCAACATAAATAATCATACAATTTTTTTTTTAAATTCATTTTTCATCTTACTATCAAGTGGCAAATGATGCATGCCTTGATAAAATTTATATATGAAAATGCAGGCTCTTTTAAAAAATCTTATAGAAAGTAAAACAAAAAAAACGACAATAAACAATAAACCTCCTTGAGAAAATGGACCATTAGTGGAAGCTTTGGGTGAAGAGAATATAGAAAAAGAAAAGTGATAAAAATATTGGAACAATTATTTTATAAGTGAAGTGGTATTTTTATAATTTTAAAATAAAATATTAACAATTATTTTTTAGGGCCAGATTGGGCCTAAAACTTGTAATAGATCTTCTGGACTCAAATGAATTGAATTTAAAACTTGTTTGAGTGTAGCTATTAGCACACCTCTAAAATTCTTCTTATAGAAAGTAAAAAAAAAAAAGGGACAATAAACAATAAACTTCCTTGAGAAAATGGACCGTTAGTGGAAGTTTTGGGTGAAGAGAATATGAAAAAAGGAAAGTGATAAAAATATTGGAACAATTATTTTATAAGTGAAGTGGTATTTTTGTAATTTTAAAATAAAATATTAACAATTATTTTTTGGGGCCAAATTGGGCCTAAAACTTGTAATAGATCTTATGGGCTCAAATGAATCGACTTTAAAACTTATTTGAGTCCAACTATTAACACACCTCTAGAATTCTTATAAAACCTCCTTCATATAATTACTGTTTTAGACTTTGCTAATTACATAAACAGAACCAAAAAAAAAAAAAATCTATATAAAGAAACTATTCAAAGAAAGAAAGAGTTTGATTGAAATTCATTGTATATGGCTGGTGACAAATAGAAGAAATCTTCTCTCTCTACCCAATATTTTGAACATGGGCAGATTCATATGATGATGCAGGAAGCACAACAATAAGAAATTGGCCAAGTGATGAAGATAAAGGTGTTTATTGGGTTGCTGAGTCTGGATTTGATGGAAAAGCTTCAGCTTTTATTGCAAAAATTCATGAAGCTTGCATCTCAGAATCCGAACACCATGCAGTTTATCAAGCGACCAAGACTTGATGACAATGGGAGTGTTCCCTTGTTGATTACTTATTTAAAAAACATATATATAGAAAATAAATGTCAAAGTGTTACAAAAATTATCATCGAGGAATATCCTATTCACTTATGATCTTTTGTTCTTTTGTTCACACAGAGTAGGTTCTACTCAAAATTATGTCTCAAAATAGCCATTGACCAAGTTATTTCAAACAATCCCCACATGAATAAAAATTGGCAGAAAATAGAAAACCAAATGCTTTTAATATCGAAATTAATCTTCACACTATCCTTTCTACTTCGCCATTGTCATGTTGCTTACGTTTTTAGTAAGTCATTGAGTATCTACTCCATATGATTCACTTGGTTAAAACATGTCACCATTGGTTGGCTTGGTCAAAATATTTGTTAAGTTTTCTCTAGTATGGATTTTCTGCAAGTTAACAATTACATCTTCCATTACATCTCGAACAAAGTGGCAGTGAATTGTTATGTACGTTGTTCTAGAATGAAAAGCTTGATTCCTTATAATGTGTTGTTAGAGTGCAATTTATGCACTAGTTTTGCATTGTTTACTTCCCTTAATATCGATGTTTTGCACTTAATAACAGTGATTTACTTGTATTTTACTTTTGTAGGTGCAATTCTATTGATTGGTGATAAAATTGAGATACAAGATGATGTTTAAGGATGATTGTTCTCTTGGAGAAATTATGAGCGGCAGAAGAACTTTGTTGATAAGGCGTGGGCGCGTATTGTCAATTGCGGACCTGCAGTTTTTAGTTTAACGTGTTTTGTATTTTTGTAATTACGAATTTAATATTTCAGATATTAGTATTTTATTTTAAATAGAACTCTAAAAGAGAAGAGAGAGAGAATATTTAAGGGAGGAATCTATAGTGAAAAGGGGAGATTGGAGAAAAAGAAAGAAACCCTAGATCTAAACTTTTCTCTTCTCTCTATGGAGAACTAAACTTATTTTTCTGGTTGAAGGATAATGAAGCTTTGATTCATCACTACTGTGAAATCTTTCTTATGCTTTAATTTATTTTATTACTTTTTGGGTATTTGTTTATTCTCTGAATTAGTTTCACGATTATATTTGTTAATTAGGTAATTGGCCACTATTTAATTATCAACTTAATCTATTGTCAATTAAAAGATTCATCGTATGAAGATTTTAATGTTTGTGACAAATAATATAGCAATGAGTTGTGTTATGAGAATAAACAATCTAATTTAAATGAATCATCGTATGTGTTGATCAGGATTTCGGTCTCTATGATTTTTCAGCCTGTCAATTGATTAAATCCTATGATCGTATCTAGAGTTGTCTATTGATTAGGGAAATAACCAACGGTCGTACCTTGGTTATCGACTAGTTAAGCAGAGATTGGCTATTAGAGGGTCTCAGTAGCTATAACCGGTCTATTCATGAGTAATCATAATCTATATTTAAATCAATGATCAGTAGTCGAATCAAGCTGAGTTAATTCCTTCAACCAGAGCTTTCTCCAATTTGAATTACAACTTTAATTTGCATTCTTGTTATTTTAATTTGATTTTTATTATTGTCAACAAAACCCCCATTTTATATTTTACGTTTTAAAAGGATTTAAATAATTACTGATCTCTGTGGACACGACCCTACTCAATCACTATACACAATTTATTTGGAGTAGGAATTTATTTTTGTTGGCTTCGACAACCATCAAATTTTGGTGCTGTTGCCGGGGATTGGTGTCGTTTATTTAATCATTTTTACGTTTTACTTGGTGTATGGTTTGTTCTTCTCGTACAGGTACACTTGCGTTTGATCCTGAAATTGAGAAGACAGCTCGCCAGCTGAGACAACAGACGAAGCGAGCTAAGTAACGATCCTCGTTGCCTTTGTTTTCTAAAACAGATACAGTGCCTGATTTAGTTGAATCATCTAGCGATTCAAAAGAACAAGTGATGGATAAACCTGCACCTGTAGAAAGAACTCTTAGAGAGTTACCTGAACCAGACTTGAATCAGCAACCACTCTGCATTCAATATGTAGATTTGGAGGTAAATTTTGAATTAAAGTCTGGTCTTATTCATTTATTACCCAAGTTTCATGGTTTTGCAGGTGAAGATCCTCATAAACATCTCAAGGAGTTTCATGTTGTATATTCAAGTATGAGACCACAAGACGTGACTGAAGAGCAGATTAAGCTGCGTGCTTTTCCTTTCTCTTTAGATGGACTAGCTAAAGACTGGTTGTACTACTTGCCTCCTGGATCGATTACAACGTTGAATGATTTGAAGAAGCAGTTCCTCGAGAAGTACTTTCCTGCTTCAAGAGCTGCCAACATCAGAAAAGACATTTGTTGGATCAGACAACTTCCTAGGGAGACTTTGTATGAGTATTGTGAGCGATTCAAACAATTGTGTGCCAGCTGTCCTCAACATCAGATTTCTGATCAACTTCTTATTCAATATTTTTACGAAGGACTGTCATTGATGGATAGAAGTATAATAGATGCTGCTAGTGGAGGCGTGTTGGTGAACAAGACCCCTACTCAAGCAAGGGAGTTGATATCCAATATGGCTGCCAACGCACAATAAATTGGCAGCAAGCAAGATCCCACTTCAAGAAAGGTGAATGAGGTAAACATTTCTTCTGTTGAACAACGTTTAGATAAACTTACTTCTCTTGTGGAAAAGTTTGTTGTAGGTAATGTGCAACAGGTGAAGACTTGTGGCATTTGTTACAATATGGGTCATTCAACTGATATGTGTCCTACACTTCAAGAAGAACTCGTTGAACAAGCCAATGCAGTTGGAGAATTTCCAGGCATGCATTAGAGGAGGTATGATCCTTATGCACAAACATGCAATTCGGGATGGAAGGATCATCCCAACTTTAGCTATGGAGTTAGGCAATCAGGATTCCCACAACAGTATCCACCAAGACAGCCAGCACCTCCACAGTCAAACTCCAAATCAGGTATATCTCTTGAAGAAATTGTTAAATCACTTGCGACTAATGCTCAACAATTTCAGCAGGCAACTACAACAAGCATTCAGAATTTGGAGAGCCAAGTGAGTCAATTGGCAACTATAATGAGCCGTCTAGAGTCTCAAGTATCATGGAGATTGCCTTCACAATCTGAGGTAAATCCAAAGCAAAACGATAGTGCCGTCATTCTTAGAAGTGGGAAGGAGTTGCAAGAGCCTAGTAAGAAAGTGACAGAGCATGTAGAAGATGAGTTTGAAAAGAATGAATTGATGCCTAAATCTCAGGATGCGCAACCCACCAGAGTGAAACCCCTACCTATTGTGATACCTCTTCCTTTTCCAAGCCGGTTTGCAAAATACAAGAAGGAGGAACAAGAGAAAGACATCCTTGAGACATTTCGCAAGGTTAAGGTAAATATTCCCTTATTAGATGCTATAAAACAAATACCTCGATATGCTAAACTTCTTAAGGAACTGTGCACCTCCAAGAGAAAATTAAGAGGAGATGAAAGAGTTCATATGGGGGAGAATGTTTCAGCAGTTCTCCAAAAGAAACTACCTCCTAAATGTAAGGATCCAGATATGTTTACTATCTCTTGCAAAATTGGTAGTGTTAGAGTTGAGAAGACTATGTTAGATCTAGGAGCTTCTATTAATGTCATGCATCGTTCTATTTATTCGTCTTTGAATATTGGTGCATTAAAAGAAACTGGCGTGATAATTCAACTAGCTGATAGGTCTAATGCATATCCTGATGGAGTATTAGAAGATGTCTTAGTACAAGTTAATGAGTTGGTTTTTCCTGCTGATTTTTATGTACTTGATATGGAAGATGATAACTCCTCTAATTCTATCCTAATTTTACTAGGATGACCTTTTCTTAAGACTGCTAGAACTAAAATGGATTTACATAAAGGGACTCTTACTATGGAGTTTGATGGAGAGGTTATAGAGTTCAATATGTATGATGCCATGAAATATCCCAGTGAGGAACATTCGTTATTTTCTATGGATGTTATTAATCCTATAGTGCAGGAAGTTTTTTATTTGGATGTTGAAGATTCATTGGTAGCTGCTTTAAATAACAGTTTGGGCCTCAAAGGATTGTAAAAGGATAAAAATGAGTTTGTTTTAAATCCTGTATTGCAAGAGACAATTTATGAATTAAATTCTTTGAGAACTTTAACTCATCATATGTCTAATAATGAATTACCTTCACCTCATGCCAAACTTCTTCCATCTATTTTGCAGGCACCGAAAATAGAGCTTAAACCATTGCCGAGTCATCTAAAGTACATGTTTCTAGGAGATGATGAGACACTTCCGGTGATCATCTATTCAAAGCTTAGTACTTTAGAGGAAGATAAACTTATTAGAGTGCTGAAGAATTACAAAAAGGCTATTGGGTGGACAATTGCAGATATTAAAAGGATAAATCCGTCCACGTGCATGCATAGAATACTGCTGGAGGAAGATGGCAAACCTTCAATTCAAGCTCAACGCCGTTTGAATCCACTCATGATGGAAGTAGTACAAGTTGAGAATTCTTATGGTGAGTTAGTACCTACCCAAGTTCAGAATGGGTGGAGGGTTTGTATTGATTTTAAAAAGCTTAATTCACTCACTAGGAAGGATCATTTTCCTATTCCTTTTATTGATCAGATGCTTGAAAGATTGGTAGGAAAATCTCACTTTTGTTGTCTTGATGGATATTCAGGTTTTCATCATATACTAGTTACGCCTGAGGATCAGGAGAAAACTACATTCACATGTCCTTTTGGAACCTTTGCGTACCAACGTATGCCATTTGGTTTTTGTAACGCTCCCGCCACTTTTCAGAGGTACATGGTCAGTATTTTTTCAAACTATGTAGAAAACACTATAGAGGTATTTATGGACGATTTTACGGTCTATGCTGATTCTTTCGATGATTGTCTCTATAATCTGAAGAAAGTGCTTGAAAGATGCATTGAAACAAACCTTGTCTTGAATTATGAAAAATGTCATTTTATGGTAGATCAAGGCATTATTTTGGTCATGTAGTCTCTACTAGAGGAATTGAGGTATATAAAGCTAAAATAGATGTTATTAAATCTTTACCTTATCCCACATGTGTGCGGGAAGTTCGTTCTTTCCTTGGTCATGCAGGTTTCTATAGACGATTTATCAAGGACTTTACGAAGATAGCTCAGCCTTTATGCAAGCTTCTTCAGAAAGATGTGACATTTGATTCTAAAACTTCTTGATGTAGGTATAATCTATCCAATTTCGGATAGTAAATGGGTAAATCCAGTACAAGTGGTACCGAAAAAAACTGGTATAACAATTGTTGAGAATTCTTATGGTGAGTTAGTACCTACCCAAGTTCAGAATGGGTGGAGGGTTTGTATTGATTTTAAAAAGCTTAATTCACTCACTAGGAAGGATCATTTTCCTATTCCTTTTATTGATCAGATGCTTGAAAGATTGGTAGGAAAATCTCACTTTTGTTGTCTTGATGGATATTCAGGTTTTCATCATATACCAGTTGCGCCTGAGGATCAGGAGAAAACTACCTTCACATGTCCTTTTGGAACCTTTGCGTACCAACGTATGCCATTTGGTTTTTGTAATGCTCCCGCCACTTTTCAGAGGTACATGGTCAGTATTTTTTCAAACTATGTAGAAAACAGTATAGAGGTATTTATGGATGATTTTACGGTCTATGCTGATTCTTTCGATGATTGTCTCTATAATCTGAAGAAAGTGCTTGAAAGATGCATTGAAACAAACCTTGTCTTGAATTATGAAAAATGTCATTTTATGGTAGATCAAGGCATTATTTTGGGTCATGTAGTCTCTACTAGAGGAATTGAGGTATATAAAGCTAAAATAGATGTTATTAAATCTTTACCTTATCCCACATGTGTGCGGGAAGTTCGTTCTTTCCTTAGTCATGCAGGTTTCTATAGACGATTTATCAAGGACTTTACGAAGATAGCTCAGCCTTTATGCAAGCTTCTTAAAAAAGATGTGACATTTGATTTTAATGAAGCATGCAAGGTAGCATTTGATAAACTTAAGGAGTTATTGACTTCAGCTGCAATTATACAACCACCAGACTGAAGCCTCCATTTTGAGATAATGTGCGACGCCAGTAATTATGCTGTTGGTGTTGTTCTCGGACAAAGGGTTGGAAGAGCTGCTCATGTGATATATTACGCATCAAGAACACTTGATAGTGCTCAGTGCAATTACTCAACAACGGAAAAAGAACTTTTAGCTATTGTTTTTGCTTTAGAAAAATTCCGTTCATATTTATTGGGTACTAAAGTGATTGTTTTTTCTGACCATGTAGCTCTCAGATATTTGCTCGCTAAGAAGGAAGCGAAACCGAGACTTATTCGCTGGATCCTACTGCTTCAAGAATTCAACTTAGAGATCCGTGACAAGAAAGGAATAAAAAACTTAGTTGCAGACCACCTTAATAGATTGACCACGAGTGAAGAAGCAGCACCTTTGAAGGATGATTTTCCAGATGAGCATCTCTTTGTAACTCAAGGTATGATTCCTTGGTACGCTGACATTGTCAATTACTTAGTTACAAGAACACTACCTAGTGATCTGATAAGGGCTCAAAAAGATAAAATTAAGAGCGATGCTAAATACTATGTTTGGGATGACCCTTATTTGTGGAAACATTGCTCTGACCAAGTCATCAGAAAGTGCGTATTTGAGTTTGAAATTCCTTCTATTCTTCAGTTTTGTCACTCATATGCATGTGGTGGTCATTTTGGTCCCAAAATGACAGCATCCAAGGTGTTAGAATGTGGTTTATTTTGGCCTATTTTATTTCGTGATTCATACATTTTTTGTAAGTCGTGTGAGAATTGTCAAAAGACTGGTAATTTAAGTCATAGAAATCAAATGCCACTTACCCCTATTCTTGTATGTGAAATATTCGATGTGTGGGGAATTGATTTTATGGGACCTTTTCCCTCATCTTTTGGCAATGCTTACATTCTTTTAGCAGTGGATTACGTTTATAAGTGGGTAGAGGCTAAGCCCACCCGGTCTGACAATGCTAAAGTTGTTGTAGATTTGGTCAAGTCTAATATTTTTGCCAGGTTTGGTGTATCGAGAGCGATGATAAGTGATAGAGGCACTCTTTTTTGTAATCGAGTGGTGGAAGCTTTGTTCAAAAGATATCATGTTACCCACCGAGTGTCTACCGCCTATCATCCACAGACAAGTGGACAAGCTGAGATATCAAACAGAGAAATCAAGTCTATTCTTGAAAAGACAGTTAGTCCAAATCGAAAGGATTGGAGTTTGCGATTAGATGATGCATTATGGGCGTATCGCACCGCTTACAAAACTCCCATAGGTATGTCTCCTTATCGTTTAGTATTTGATAAACCTTGTCATTTACCTGTAGAACTTGAGCACAGAGTATACTGGGCGGTTAAATAATGCAATATGCAGATGGATGAAGCGGGAAAGCAGAGGAAGTTGCAGCTGCAAGAGTTGGAGGAGATTAGAAATGAATCCTATGAGAGTTCGTGATTTTACAAGGAAAAGACGAAGACATTTCATGGCAGAATGATTTTGAGAAAGGAGTTCTCTGTTGGTCAAAAAGTTCTTCTTTTTCATTCTAAACTTAAACTTTTTCCTAGTAAATTACGTTCTCGTTGGGTACGACCTTTTATTGTTACTAATGTTTTTCCTCATGGTATAGTTGAGATTCGGAGTCCAACCTCTGATAAAACCTTTAAGGTTAATGGTCATCGTTTAAAACCTTTTTATGAAGGTTTTTCGGTGAATATTGTGGAGGAAATGATTCTCGAGAATCCTATTTATGGAGATTGATGTATAAACGTGTCTAGTCAAAGACATAAAACAAAGACGCTTTTTGGAAGGCAACCCAAATGATTTGTTTATTTTGGTTTTTGTTTTATCTTCTTTTAGTTTTGATTTAGAAAAAAAAATAATAATGTGTTTGCTTATTTTGGTCAGAAGAATATTTTTGATAAGGCGTGCCCACGTCTTAACTAATAAGTAATTCTGTAATTTTTAATGTAAATTAGTTTTAAGGCGTGCCCACGTGCTTATTAAAAAAGTACTTCTGAAAATTTTGGTGTTTCAAAGTGATTCATCACTAAAAATATATATATATATATATATTTTAAAAAATTTTATTTATTTATTTTATTTATTTTCTATTTATTTATTTTTTAAAAAATGAAAAAAAGAGATTTTCTTTTGTTCTTTCTTTTATATATTTATTTATTTATTTATAAAAAAATTTCAAAAATCATTGTTAAAAAAAAAAAAAAATTCACTGTTCACAAAAATCCATAATTTTCCAGAACTTGTTTTCTTCTCCAGCCGCTTGCAGCACACCAGTAGCAAACCAACCCGTCGGAACTAGCAAGCATCTCCCGCAGCAACCAGCCCCCCCGTGCGCGCAGCACCAGCATCGAGCACCATCCCGCGAGCGCAACACCAGCATCTCGTGTCTCGCAGCGCGCAGCGCAGTAACGCAAGCCAGCAACACAGCAACGCAGCCACGCAGCACCAGCATCCCGTGTCTCGCAGCCCAGCAGTGCGCAACGCAAGCCCCACAACGCAGATTCTCTGCCCCAGCAGCGCGCAACGCAAGCCCCAGCAACGTAACGCAACCAGCCTACGCCCTGTATTCCAGCCGGGTAAATCGAAATCCGTGAGTACAATTATTGTAACAATACCGAAGAGGAAAGCATCTACTTCCAAGTCATCGAAAAAGACACCCGTCGCAAAGAAATCTAAGATTGCCGCTCCCACTACGGTTCCATGGAACACAATTTCAGATTCACGCCAAGCCGTGAGACAAAGATCGAAGCATGGAAAATGCATGAGTGTTTTGCCACTTGTGGAATCTAATCTCGGAGGGTGCCTCGCATTCGCGACTCAACAAGAGAAAAAGAGGTATAAAGATATTTCCACACGCAAAATACTTCCAGCTAAGTATATTCATTACCCGACTCTTGAAAAATTGAATGTTACGGATAATTTTGATTCTTTGATAGATAAGATTGGGTTGCGTAAGTTCGTTGATGTTGATTTTTTGGGTTATGTTGAGTTGATTAGGGAGTTTTATGCTACTTTTCAATTTAATATGCCGAATGATTTTACTTTGCACACCCCGGATGTCATTAAGTTTAGGTTAATAGGACGAAATTTTTCACACTATATCACGGATTTTAATTTAGCTTTAGGATTCATTGATGATGATTATTCTACTAGTGATGAATATTTAGGAACAACTTGTGACTCTAGCGAAAATTTTGAACCTTATGGTCTTTGGCGTAATTTATCTGTTGATCACAATGCCTATGACCCGAGTAAATCAAAGAGTTCTTTCTTACGTGATCCTGTTTTGAAATGTGTGCATCGATTCTTAGCATATAATTTTTTAGGCAAGAAAGATCACTCAGGAGTTTTCTCTAAAACTGAATTTTATTTTATCTAGTGCATGTTAAATGATATGAGGGCTAATTTAGGTTTTTGGTTAGCGGATCAATTTCAAAGTGTGCTTAAACGGTATAGGACTTTATTTCTTGGTCTATACATTACTCTGTTAGCTATAAACCTATGGGTGCTTGATCCTGACAATAATGATTTGCATCCTGCTTGCAAAAAGGAATTTTTGAATATGTTTGTGTTTGAAAGAACATGTGTGGTCGAATTCAAGGAGAGGAGATTTCAGTTTATTGAACCAGGACCCACTCAACCTCCGAAGAAGCTTTATGCTAGGAGTGGTGCTACCTCTGATGACGTTTTTGACGATGACACTGCTGCCCCGCCAACTATTCCTTTTACATCCGCACCACCTTTGAGCATTCAGTTAGAGAAAATGGAACACAAGCTGAACAAGATGGAACAGAATTTGGCCGCATACTTCGAGAGTGTGAGATTTACCCCACCATTTCCGCCAAGCCCATAGACATTATGTGGATCAAAGCTCACAATTCAGGGAAGTTTTTTTTGCCTTTAATCTTTTATCCTTACGCTTTAATTTTTATGTGAGTTTTGATTGTCTTACATTGGGGACAATGTAAGTTCTTGGTGTGGGGGATGGATTTTTGTATTATTGATGTCTGGAATTATTATTTTCACTCTACTCATCTATTTTCATTCTACTCATCCTTAAATGATTTTGGAGTTAGTATGCTTCATATATTATTAATTTTCTTTTCCTTTCTCTCTCACTACTCTTTTCCCATCTATCTCAAATTATTTATATCTATTTTTTTTTCTATCATACTCTTTCATCACTCACATTTTATCTTTCATTTTTTTTACTACATACATCTTTCTCGCTTGTTATCCTGTTTACCTTTCCTTTTATATCTCATTCATACATTCTTCTCATTGTACACCACTATTGATGGTTGATTCATTTGAAGAGTCTACATGATTTGATGGCAAATTTACCAACTTTTTGAGGATTTAAGCCTATGAGCAACCACTTTGCTCTAATTATTTTTGTTATGTGAATATCAATCCTAGTTTGTTTATTTTAGAACTTGTTTTGTTATGCATGTTGAAGCCACATTACAGGATTTTATGCATTAAAATGATAAGGGCAAACCATTTACCATTTTTCTATTCTCGCATTTTCCTTTTTCTCTACCCGAAGACCTTTATTTGCTTCCTTTGTTTGAGCCTTAACCATTACCCATCTAATTCTCTCCGTCTACTTAACCATTTTTCTTCTTTTTTTTTTAACCTCAATTTAAGGAGATTTTTGGACTCATTGTGTGGATATATTTTGTTGCTTTTTCTACCTTGTATTAAAGTTTCTCAATTAGATCAACAAGCATTATGCTTGAATTAAATTGTGCAAGGTTCGTTTATTTTGTTTGATTAAAAAATAAAAAAAATAAAAAAAAAAGGAAAAAGAAAAAAAAAAAGAAAAAGAAAAAATCGAAAAAAAATGTTTACATTCTTGGTGACTTGACTTGAGTAGAAATAAGCATTTTGATATCATAAGTTCATTCAATAAGTTTATTCTTTTTATTTTGATCTCTTTTTCTTTCATAGACCTTTCTTTTTCATTTAACATATTTAACCCCATTACAACATTTTTAAGACCCTTAAATTTTTGCATTTTATTAATGTTTTGTGGATTGAGATGTGATATATGAGCAAGCTTATGGTAATAGCATTCTTTGATTTGATTTGAGTGAATAAATGACACCCTAAACACTTTGAGTGCATGAAGTGAAGTCAATGAGAGGGCTATTAAATCTTGTTGCACTTGAATTTTGAATGGATCTTCTTGGTGGTTGAATGTTCTTATTCTATCTTATGAGATTCTATACTTTAAAATCATTGTCTCTCGAATGTTGATAGACTTAATTTCTTGAGGTATGCTTGCTTAAAATTGTTTTTGGATGAGTTGAGATGAGAATTGAGTGGAGATTTGAGATTAATCTTGAGTTATATGCTTGAGAACAAGCATCATCTTGGTGTGGGGGAATTTGTTAGAGTGCAATTTATGCACTAGTTTTGCATTGTTTACTTCCCTTAATATCGATGTTTTGCACTTAATAATAGTGATTTACTTATGTTTTACTTTTGTATGTGCAATTTATTGATTGGTGATAAAATTGAGCTACAAGATGATGTTTAAGGATGATTGTTCTCTTGGAGAAATTATGAGCGGCAGAAGAACTTTGTTGATAAGGCGTGGGCGCGTGCTGTCAACTGCGGACCTACATTTTTTAGTTTAACGTGTTTTGTATTTTTGGTTATTTTTGTAATTACGAATTTAATATTTCAGATATTAGTATTTTATTTTAAATAGAACTCTAAAAGAGAAGAGAGAGAAAATATTTAAGGGAGGAATCTATAGTGAAAAAGGGAGATTGGAGAAAAAGAAAGAAACCCTATATCTAAACTTTTTTCTTCTCTCTATGGAGAACTAAACTTATTTTTCTGGTTGAAGGATAATGAAGTTTTGATTCATCACTACTGTGAGATCTTTCTTATGCTTTAATTGTTTTATTACTTTTTGAGTATTTGTTTATGCTCTGAATGAGTTTCATGATTATGTTTGTTAATTAGGTAATTGACCACTATTTAATTATCAACTTAATCTATTGTCAATTAAAGGATTCATCGTATGAAGATTTTAATGTTTGTGACAAATAACATAGCAATGAGTTGTGTTATGAGAATAAATAATCTAATTTAAATGAATCATCGTATGTGTTGATTAAGATTTCGGTCTCTCTGGTTTTTCAGCTTGTCAATTGATTAAATCATATTATCGTATCTAGGGTTGTCTATTGATTAGGGAAATAACCAACAGTCGTACCTTGGTTATCGGCTAGTTAAGGAGAGATTGGCTATTAGAAGGTCTTAGTAGCTATAATCGGTCTATTCATGAGTAATAATAATCTATATTTAAATCAATGATCAGTAGTCGAATCAAGCTGAGTTAATTCCTTCAACCAGAGCTTTCTCTAATTTGAATTACAACTTTAATTTGCATTCTTGTTATTTTAATTTAATTTTTATTATTGTCAACAAAACCCTCATTTTATGTTTTACGTTTTAAAAGGATTTAAATAATTACCGATCTCTGTGGACACGACCCTACTCAATCACTATACACAATTTATTTAGAGTAGAAATTTATTTTTGTTGACTTCGACAACCATCATGTGCAAGGCACTTTAACAGTCATAAAATACAAGAATTTTTTATTGTTTGTGCCCGAGCTCCTCCAATAACCTTTGCTTCCAAATAGCTTCATTGCAAACTTGTGTAACTGCCATGTATTCTACTTCTGTTATTGATAAAGTCACAATGGTTGGCAGTTTTAAAACTCAGCTTACAGCACCTCATGTAAGTGTAAACATATAACCAACCAGTAGTGGATTTTCTTTTATCAAAGTGTCTTGCAAAATCTAAAACGACATAGCCTTTGACAGTAAATTCTGATCCTCCGTAACATCATGCAACATTCGAGATTCCTCTAATATATATTAGAATTCTCTTTATAGTTTTCTAATATTCTCTACCAAGATTCACTATGTAATCGACTAACTGCTTCCACTACTTCTCCAATGTCTGGTCTTGTGTATAGCAAAGTGAACATCAAACTTTCCACTATTGATGCATACTATACTTGAGATTTCTCTTTCCTCTCTACTTTATTGCTGGGACACCTACTTGAAGATAACTTGAAATTAATAGGAAGTGGAATAGAAATTGGTTAATAATCTTGTATGTTGAAGTGCCGCAAGATTTTCTTCAACTAATTCTTTTAAAAAAGCCAAACCTTCCTATTATTTTTGTCTTGATGAATTTGCATCCCTATAATCTTGTTTACTAGTCCCAAATCCTTCATATCAAATTTAGTAATCATCTGTGCCTTTAATTCTTAAACTCGATCTTTATTAGGGCCTACTGGCAATATGTCATTTACATACAACAACAAATTGATTAAATCATTTTTTGCAAACCTCTTGTAATATGCATAATGGTCTGAACTGATTCTATTATATCCAAGGCTCATGATGAAGGAATCAAATCTCTTATACTAGCATCTCAATGCATGTTTGAGACTTTATAGAGATTTGATCAAACTGTAAACCAAGTTCTCTTTACCTGTTTTAGTAAAACCTTTTAGTTGAAGCATATATATTTCTTTTTGAAGTTCTCCATGAAGAAATGCAGTTTTCACATATGATTGGTCTAGATGTAAGAGAAACATAGCACATATATCCAAGATAAACCAAGACTATTCTAATAGTTGTAAGTTGAACCATTGGGAAAAATATCTCATTGAAGTCAATTCCTTCTTTTTGAGCATAACATTTCACCACTAAACTTGCAAGACACCGCTCCACCTGATTATTGTCATCATGTTTTATCTTGTAGACCTACTTGTTTCTAATGACTTTTCTTTCACGTGATAATGATACAAGTTCCCATGTCTTATTCTTGTGAAAACATTTAATTTCTTCCTACATTACTGACATCTATAAGTAATATTTGGGTCGTTCAAAGCTTCCTGAAAAGTTGATAGCTTTCCATCCTCTATTAGAAGAAAATATGCAACATTGAACTCCGAATACCATACCGACAATTGTCTCTCATGAGTTGACCAACAAACTTCCAAAGCTTCAGACTTGATTGGTTCTTGTTCCTTTTGCTTTGGTGTTGCTTCAAAAGAATCTGAATCTTCATTTTCAGATTATTTTCCACATATACTAGTACAATCTTTGATTTGTTTTTTTTAGAGTGCTATGTTCCTCATCTTTCCATTGTAGTTGTTATTCTACAAAGACAACATCTCTGTTAATAACAACCTTGTGGGCAGTGAGACCCATAAACGATACCCCTTCACTTCATCAGTGTATACCAAAAACATATATTTTTTGAATTTTAAATCCAGTTTTATTTTTTCTTGGACATTATAAATTACGTACATAGAGCATTTAAATGCATGTAAACGAGAGTAGTCAATTGCCTTCCTAATACACATTTCCATAATAGTCTTTGACCCATTTACTGTAGATGGCAATTACTTTACCAAAAAATAGGTAGTTTTGGCTACTTTTTCCCAAAATAAGTTGGATAGACCGGTAGTCCTTATCATAGCTCTTATTCTTTCTGTAAAAGTTCTGTTCATTCGTTCTACCACTCCATTTTGCTGAGGAGCATATGTGACTGTGAACTATCTTTGAATATTTCTTGTTTACAATATGCAAGGAAATCGCCGTCTGTATACTCTCTATATTATATGTCCTCAAGCACTTGATCCATTTTTCCATATTCAAGTTCTACCTGTGCTTTGTATTTCTTGAAGACTAAAGATATATCTGACATTTTTTATTTGGTAAACCCAACATCTTCTACAGTAATCATCAATGAAAATCACCAAGTACTTTACACCTCTTAATGATATATCCGACGATTTCTAAACATCAGAATGAACCAAATCTATAATGCATTTACTTTTGGTGGTGGATCTACTGAACTTCATTTTATGCTACTTACTTGTAAACAATGCTTGCAAAATTGATAATTTTAATGATTTAAACTTCGGAAGCAATTTTATCTTAGAGAGAATATTTAAATCTTCTTCGGACATGTAGTCAAGTTTAAGACACCACATCTTTGCCGATTCTTCTCCATTTGACGTGACACACACATAAGCTTTCTGCAATGTTTTCCCTGTAAGCATGAATAAATTAGCACCAATTTTTTCCGCCTTCATCAATACAAGCACGTCTCTAAAAATCTTCGTGATCTCATTTTCTACATGACTTTAGCATCTAAGACTGTCTATTTGTTTTAAAGACAATATTTTTTTTTCACGCATCTAACATATTGCACCTCAATGGAAATTGTACTATCAAACATTTTTATTTTGACAATACCAATACCAGCTATTTCCAAGGCATTAATCACCTATGTATACAGATCCTCCTAAGATATCTTTATATAAATAGAATCATTCTTTCTGAGAGGTTATGTGCCATGTTATTCTTGAGTCTATAAGCTAGACGTCAGCTAACCGCTTCCTACCTTTCGCAACAATTGTTGCCTTACTTGGGACACAACCTCAAGCATTTGATGACTCAGCTTTATTGTTTTCACTCTACTTGTTTTTTCCACACTCTTTTTTGACGTGCCTTTTCTTGTTACAATTGTAGCTTTTAACATTCTTTTTATTTCTCAATTTTGATCTACCATGATTGTGACTTCCACTAGGGCCACGTTCCATTAATCTCCCTTTATCATCAATAACGTTTTCGCTTGCTGCGAACTTGCATGGCTGCCTTCTTTGTTTTTTTTACCTGCTTGCTTAATTTAATACAAAGGATGCAACATCATCGAGGACTAGATTGTCTGTTTAGTTGTTGTTTGTCAGATTGATAATGAGTTGATCATACAAATTTGATAGACTTTGAAGTAGAAGCTCTGCACAATCATTTTCCGCTGCTTTATGACCAAACAATTGTCAGTTGCGAAAATCTTCAAGATATTGATATGGTTGGTCACCGAGGTAAATTCGCAATTCAAAGAGTGTAAAATTTTCTTTTTAAGAAAATCTTATTGTGTAAAGAGTTGGTCTTATATAATTTTGTGAGTATCCCATATTTCCTTTACTGTCTTTTTTTTTCCCTTCCACACTAGATAAAAATTCATTAGTTAGAGCTAAATGTAGATAAAAAATTGCATTATCGTCCATCTCGTTCCACTTAGTATCGTCAGTTATTTTTGTGGGCTTTTCTCCAATTGCTGGCAAGCAATTGTTTTTCCTCAAAATAGCCTTGATCTCTATTTTCTATATTGAGAAATTCTTTTCGTTAAACTTCTCAATTTCGTATTTTGTCGCCATCGCTTTTCACCATGTTATTGCTTTTGCTGGGATCAGCTCCCATCATTTCATGTGAACAATAACAACCATAATGAAATTGGAGAAAATGAAGAATAAACACATAAAGAGAACGCAATTTTTTCTTTATTTTCTTGTAAGATTTGTTTATGCTCATGTCCATCTTTCTTTCTTTATGCAAGATAATTATGTAGATTATCTCAACTTTGTTGATAACGTACAAAATATCTAATTCTACATCTCAAAGGAAATAACAAAATTTCATACTACGACTATTCCAGAAGTCTTAGTTGATGAATCTGGCTGGTTTTGGAGATTGAGCGGGTCCGATTTTAAGACCCAAAAAGATCTCTTTCCATTGAGACTTTCGGACATTCTTGAGTCATCAGGCTGCGTTAAAATGACTGAGGTGCACGAGTTTAACTTTTAGGTCATAATTTGGCCACTGAGAAATGAATGGTTGAGAAGAATTAATAATATTACTCTGATCACTGCAAGGGTCTGTGTACACGAAGGGGATCCCCATGATAGTAGGTGTTGCAATTGGTGTGCTCAAGAACCCAAGCAACCACCCCAAATTGCAGCCCAAGATCTTTGAATCAAACCAAACAAGATGCTTTACGAAAATGGACCAGGATTAAGTCTAATCAGCTTTAATCAAATAGAAACAAAGAAGAAAATCAAGAGTAAGCAGTGAAAGAATCAAGAACAAGGTGATTAACGTGGTTCAGCTGATTTGCATCAGCCTTCATGCACGGAGAAACAATACGATTAGCTTT
The DNA here is from genome assembly GCA_018350135.1 of Citrus trifoliata. Lineage (NCBI taxonomy): Eukaryota > Viridiplantae > Streptophyta > Magnoliopsida > Sapindales > Rutaceae > Citrus > Citrus trifoliata. The sequence continues at coordinate 18,162,348 of CM031389.1, read as the reverse complement.
TATTGATTACCAAGAAGAATTACAGAGCTTTACAGAGCACATCACACATAGATCAAGAAGATTCCAGATATGACCTCAACTTCTCTCTATATAACTCACAGCTACCCTGTGTTTGTTACACCAGAACCAGCTGTTTCAACAGCTCTGCAACTGACTTAACGAAGCCCGGAAGCTCACGTGACATGCACGTATAATAACAGATTTTGACGACCTGGATTGAGCACTTGTAAAGCTTGTGACTTATTAAGGCTGAAGCGGCATTTCATCAGGTCGTTTTAGCGAGTAATTATAAAAACCCATCAAAACGCCATTTTCCATGTAGTTTCGCTTAAACAAAACCAACCCCAAAACGCAACCACTCAATGTCGTTTTGATCAGCTCCGGTTTGCTTTACCAGACACTCAACAGTAGGCAAAGCCAGTAGTTACAGGTACTGGAACTACAAGATACGGGAAAAGATTTGGAAAGCCATTCATAGGCCAACTTTAGGTGCCGCCCTGTGTTGGTAGCACTGGAGAGGAGACATTTGCTTGTGATGGAGTTGTAGTAGCCTGAGGAGCTTTCAATAAATTGAGAGAATTAAAGACGATTTGTTCAACGATTTGAGAGAAAGATGATTCTGTCAAGGGCATGTCAAAGAGATCTGTTCAACGATTTTTCTTATCATTCGAAGCTTGTCTATCGAAATACTTTTGTGCATGGCTAGCAACTTGCGTTGGGGTCCTTGCGTGTCACGAAATTCTTTGAAAGTCATTTAGTTCAACGTGACCATTGAACTCCCCAACAAGAGACTGTAAATTGCCCACGCTATAACTCTTCTTCATACTCTTTAATTTTCCTCATTGTTTCTTTCATCAAAATCTATTAAGAAAAAAAAAATTCAGGTATTAAATTTAAATTTAAAAAAAAAACTGTAGAGCTTTGGTTGATCTAATTATCTTATCAAACCAAAGACTCTGCCCAAGATCTTGAATAAGATCAACACAAGTTGCACAAGCACAGAATCAAATCTGAACCAGACTTAAACACTCAAGAAATAGAATCAAGACGAAAGATAAAGATGAATCAGAAACAAAAACACAGAGAAAGCAAGAGATAACGCGGTTCAGTCTTTTTCAAGATCTACATCAACGAGTGAAAAAATCAGAGGTTGTTTTGATTGATTCATGAAAACAAAATTACAAGTATTCAGAGATGAGTTTACAGAGCACAAGAATCAACTTTCTTTCTACTAGAAAACTCTCTAGAATACTCTCGAATCTTGCTTGAAATGAGCAGGTGAACCAGCTTTATATTTCAGATGAATAACAAACTATGAACCCAGAATGCACAGCTGCTTCCCACGTGTCCAGGCCGTAAAACAGATTTTGAATGAGCTTTAGTGAGCACATGACTTGGCACGAGCAACTTCGTTAATTCTGTTATGACTAAAATGCGTCGTTTCACTTATAGAGATCACGAGCTTCCTCACGTGGCTTCATAACGAAACAGTTTCATTGCTCCATACGCTGTCGTTTTTGAAGCTTAGAATTTCACATGGTGTTGTTGGTTACGCAAGCAGCATTTGATTTCATGAAAATGCCGAAGTTGAATTCAGATTAATTTCACTTTGAAAGGAATCTTTCGCCCCTCTAGATTTTGTGTGTAGAGTAAACTGTTAATTAGTTGGGTTTAAAGAGCTGATTTTACTTCCTTATTATTATTATTATTTCTTTCCCTTCTCTTTTAGGTAATGAGAATATTGTTAAAAGAATAGAAAGTGATTTGGAAATCTTCTTTCACATTTTCAAAAAGGGGGGGGGGGGGGGGGTTGTGATTTTTTCAGGATAACATTTCACCGTACTTGCTACATATTTTGATTCTCCACCTTTTAGCATGCTTTTAATTTTTCACCCAATTCTTTGATAATTCATACTTTTAGGGAGGAGATGAAAAGAGTAGAATGTAGAGGAAAGGAGAAAAAAGGAATGGAGAAGAGTAGTAAAATTAGATTTTTGTTATTTGGTTTAATATAAAATTTGATAAGGAAAGGAATTTTAATTTTTTTCTTTAGACAAATTTACCCTTTACCTTAAATATTAAACTATTTAGATTAGTAATAATATATATATATAATGACGGTCCGGTGGCCGACAGCGAAGGTCCGGCGAATTTCCGGTGAAGTTCGGTGAGATTTCGGTAAAGTCCGGGGGTGGTCCAACGACTTTCCAACGAAGGACCATTTATAATATTAAATCAATAAAATAAAATTATAAATAATAATTATTAATGTCATTAAACAAGTTAAAATATTGAAGGGTAATTTTGGAAACTTTAGTTTTTAATATAAGAGGAATTTAAATTCTTCACTACTTGATGTGGAATTTAAATTTTACATTATGATGGATATTAAATTGTAATAGAAATTAAATTCTTGTATATTTTATCAAACCAAACAATGAAAATAAAAAAAGAACTTAAATTACTTTTCTCTCCTCCATTATCTTTTTCCAACCAAACACCTCCTTAAGTGAAACTCAGAGTTAGAAGAAATTAACTGGTTGTTTCATATATTGTTTCTTAATATAAAGGGGGGAAAACTTACACAGTTGGTCTTAATAAATTTCACATAAATTGTTAAATAAATTCTTTTTTAGGATTTTTTTTAATATAAATGAAACTTCGGTTGGCCCCCCGCCATCGGCCTTCTCAATCGGAATGAATTGTTGTGGCCTCCTCTTAGTTTATGTTTCCTCTATTATTGATCCCTTTTTTTGGTGTGGGGGGGGGGGGGGGTGGGGGAGGCGGTAGAGCCGGGGAACTATATCTTAAAAAAAATTAAACTCTTGAATAATGATTTGATCCAAGGCAAATGGAAATGAAATGTGGGTTTTAGAAATAGACAAAATACATTATAAGATTTTCGGCCAAAATATTCTGGGGAAGATGCTCAAAATTAAGGGAGGCTATGAATTCCGGGCAAGAAGCTTCTTCTTTTTTGTTCAAGGAAGCTATTGGTACTCCTAATTATAGATTTAAAGATTTGCTTCTCTTCCTTTCATTAAGCTTCTACTTAATGTGAGCAGATTTTCTGTGATGCACTCTAATTGCAGGTTAAAAATAATTTTGAGGGATAAGATTAAATTAAAGTTACGTTTTTGAGTATTGAGGTTTTTCTAATATGGTATTTGAGCTAAAGTCTCACTTTTTTTTTTTTTAAATTTCTCTATGCCTATTTTATCTCAAATAATTTATGTTTTAATCGCAACCCATTTTGATCGAACCTCTGGCCACTTTTAAATATTTATTTAAATTTGAACTATTTTGAGCTCTACCTTCATATATCAGAAACCCGATTTATCATAAAATCAAATAAGTTGTTTTTTAAGAATAAGATTAGTCAAGCTTGTAAAGCTCAGTAAATTGAGCTTAGCCTATTGATTAAGATTAGTTAGTTAGAACACTCGCTAACATGGTTGTTGAGTAAGCTAAGTTTGTTATAGAGTTTGTTAGTAATTAGCAAGTGATAGATGCAAGTGTGTACGTGTAGAATCTTTCAAATGCTCAAATAAAAGCCAATATTTTCTAGATTCAACTCAGATCAATAATATGAAAAATTCAATTTCTTAAGGTCTCTGTTTCTTCTACATTTTCTCATTAACAAACAACATTACAATATCATTTGATTTTGTATTTGAGCATAATCTAATGCTTTAATGGCTTTAGAAACAAACAATTCTTCATCGTAATTATATAAAAAAAATCAATCTAATTTTTATTCAACCCTATAGAATTGCGGAATTTCTCATTTTTGTTTTGATTGAAGATAAAAAGAGCTCGTTCTTTGTTCTTTGTTTGGTTTATTTCCATTAATGGGGGGGCTCTAAAGACATGTAAAATTCCTTTTTCTATTTCGTCTTCCAAGTGCAGGATAACCCCAAGGGGTTGCGAGTCTTTTTCTAACAATCGGAGCCCTTCCAAGGATATGGGGATATGGCAAAATTGTTAGACACTACATATATAATTGGATTGAGCCTTAGTATGGAAACTTACTAAGTAATAACTATTTTAGTGATAGGTTCTATAGGAACTGGACACTCCTATTTGGTCAAATACGATAGGTACTTTAATATATTTGAATCTGATTAAGGATCAATCTGGATTGATTGACTGCCTCCATTATGTTGTTGTTAGCAAATACCACTATTTTTTGTTTTGGATCTTCCAAATCATTCCCGTAAGAGATTCGAACCCATTTTTTTTATCTTCGATAAAAAATTTCATTCTCTTTATAAAAAAAATAGGAGGTGGTAGCTATTATCATGAACCAAGGGGAAAATATAGAATGGGCATGCGGTAATAATTCCATTTTGATTCGAATCAATCCATATACTCCCATTTTTAATAAGATCTTGTCCACAGTTCGAGCTAATGATCTAGAAGGTATCCTTATCCTCAATCAAATTAAAACTTGTCCAAATCAGTTATTGATGATGAAACTAGAAACTCTAATGGTGCTTCACATGAAAAACCAACATTCATTGCTTAGAAGAAACAATATCAAATGCTCTTGAACTGGCTCCTCTCCTCTATTGATGTTGAATAACCTCAGCAAATGTTTTATGTCCAGAACCAAATATGTTGGTAAGTTAAGGTCCGTAATTGATGAGTTAGTTGTTGCTGGTAGTCTAGTTAGCAATTTAGACTTTATTACCCATTTAGTCTAGCTTAGGATAGCCTTATTACCCAGTTGTAGTGTATATTGAAGCTAATGTTCTTAAGATGGGTGTTAGTGAAGTCCACTCTATGCTTTTAGCCCCTGAGGCTCAATTGGAAAGTAATCATTCTAGTGCCAATTTGGCTCACATTGGAAATAATAAAAAAAAAAGACATTTTTTAAGGCTGGATGGAATAACAATAACCAAGGTAATTGGACTAGAAATTATGTGAACAAGACTGAAGATGGAAATTGGAACAAAAACTATGGTAACAAGGAAAATTTAGGTCTTATAAGAGGAGGCAATATGGGCTGTGATATTGGAAGGGAACAATGGAGTGGCAACCCAACTAATTTTTAAATCATGGAGGTAATCAAAGCAGAGGTGGATTTGCTTATAGTTTTAATGATTTTGGGAAAAGAGGTGGCAGAGGTAATGTTACATGTAAAATTTGTTTCAAGTACAATCGTTCAGCTGCTAAGTGCAGGGATAAGTTCAACAAAAAATTTATTCAAAATCCTCTAATACAAGGCTTTTTTTCTAATCAGAATCAAGGTCTAAGAGCTACCTATATGGTAACATTAGAAGGAGTTGATGATTAAAAGTGGTACTTAGACAGTGGAGTTACTCATCATCTCATAAACGCTGTGCAAAATCTAACTGATAGTAAGCCTTATTCTAGTTCTAAGTTGCTATTGGTTGGAGATAGTAAAGGTCTTTCTATTACTCATGTTAGCTATTCTTGTTTTTATACATCTCATGGTTCCTTGTTGCATCTTACTGAATGTTATGTCTACTTTATATCACTAAAAATTTAATTAGTGTGTCCAAACCTCTTACTGATAACACTATAATAATAGAATTCTCTTCAAATCTTTGTTTTGTAAAGGACAATGTGAAGGGGATATTACTGGCATTGGGAATAACTAAAAGTAGTCTCTATGACCTACTGTCTCAAGATGATTCCTTATCAAACTTTGAAGTTCAAGTCTTTAAACAAGTTCAATGTTGTCTACTTTTTCTGATAAAAGTGCAAACACTTTTTCAGAGTATATCAAATCTATATTTGTTCGTTTAGTTTCCTTCAATAATCATCCTGTAAGTTATAATACTTTAGGTTGTGTCTCAAATCAGTTATTGCATAACAGACTTGGTCATCCAAGCAAGCATGCCATGCAAATCATTTTAAAGAGACAACCTTTATATGCTGTCAATGCTCATTTTTTTGCTTTTTTGTGATGCTTATCAATGTGGAAAAGTACATCAATTTCACTTTTCTCTTACTAAAATAAAATCTAGGTCTCCAGTTGAGTTAATCTACTCTGATCTATAGGACTAGCATCCATAAAATCCAAAGATAGATACAGATATTACGTTTCATTTGTAGATGACTATACTAGATATTGTTGGATATTTCCTCTCACATTAAGATTTGAAACATTAAACACATTCAAACATTTTAAGCTTTTTGTTGAGAAAATGTCTCTTTGTCCGTTAAAGCTTTGTAGTGAAATGTAGGGGATAAATTTAGAGTCTTTGGCTCTTTTCCCAACAATAAGTGATCTGTCTCAAGTATGTCCATATATATATACATTATCAAAATGATGTTATAGAGAGAAAATGTAGAGACTTTATTCTAAATGAAAATAAAATGACTAATGAAACTACTTAAAACTAATTCTAAACGCAATAACTAAAATGGACTACAAGAAAATTATCCTGTCGAACGCAAGGATGATTAATGGGAAATGAGGAGTTGAGTAAATAAACTTACTTAATGGTGTTGACTGTTTTCCTAATTAAGTACCTATTGTCACATCATCTACTACAACACTGAGTAGAATCCCTCATACATCCTCAGTTGTCTTTTGTTGGATATATTATACCTAATGCAACCTAATAGTGACCAATTATTATACTAACATTAAATATAACATTAAACATTCTAGGTTTCATTTACCTTACAAGGTGAATCTTATTGTGCAAATTTTATTGAACTCGCAAGTGCACGAATCTATTGTAGTATAGATCAATGGTGACGAGTGTCGATCCCACGAGGAGGTGGATTTTAATTGTGTGTAGAATTAATTTTGTAAATGGGTGATTGAATTTGTGGTGGAAATGATTTGGAATATGCTAAAACTTAAATAAAATGGCGAGAATAAATTCTAAAATTGAAATTGAAATGACGAGAATAAATTGAAGAGAATTCTATTGAAATGACGTACTTGGGTATCTGGATCCGTATCAACATGCATCATGGACTAAATAATCTGTATTAATGCCAATTAAATCATGAGGGGGGAATCCACACCTCATAAATCACGCACTAATCAATATGGCGCTAAAGGCTTATCGTGCCAAATAATAATAACCTTGTACTAGAGGGCCGGTGAAATCAAGGCGGTACTAGACAATATTAGTATTATTTGTCGACGAGAAGTCAAAATATCCACAAAAACTAGAGGGGAAGAGAAAATAAATTTACCAAATAAATCCCATGACACATGTTGAGACTTCACCTTCAACCCAAACTTGAAAGGAAATTAGCTACTCATAATTGAACTAGGGGCAAAATAGGAATTTATTAAAATACAAAGAAAATACAAGATGGAGAAGGAATTACAGAAAATGAATCCCAAAAATGGATTCAGAGATATCAAATTAGGGGGAGAGACCCCTTTTTTATAGATACATGGAGTAAATCATGGCCGTCGATTAAAAACAGTTTGGACGCTCAGGATTGCGCCACGTCATCAGTCAACAGTACGCGGTTTGACCACGTGGATGAACAGTAACACGGTTTGACCCGGGTTGAATCGTGACGCGGTTTGGTTGAAAATAATCCTGTGTAATGCATGTACCGTACACGAGATTTTTCGGCCACTGATATGCTGCCACATCACCATCAATAGTATATAAGAATTTTAGTCCAACAGGATCGTGACACCTCATCAGTCAATGCCATATCATCGGTCAATACCACGTCATCGATCCGTCTATGTGAACAGTGTCGTGAACAGTAACGTAGACAGTACCATACACATGAATAGTACCGTACATGTGAATAGTGTCATTTTTCCTTTTATGCTCATCCTAAGGTTTTCGACCGTCCTGAGTTCAAAAGTGATGTTTGTTTTGCAGTTTGATCTCTCGTTTATTGTGAAATGACTATAATGCCCCTAAAATACACAAAATACTTAATTAAAATAAAACACACATAATTAAATTACAAGAACCTTAAATATATAAAATTAAAGGTTGTTAGTAAGAGTTGAAATATAAAATGACGATTTTCTCCTTTATAAATATACATTTTCTAACACTCAACAAATCTCTATTTCTAGTTTATCACTAATTTTAGATCAAATATGACTCTATTCAAATTGAGATTTACTGAACTTAGGAAACCCAATATAAAACCAAGTATTATTTAATTTGTTCCACTAAGTTAGACCTTTTTTAGGCTCTTTTTAGTTAGTATCCACTAAATGGGTGGTCAACCGAAATAGAGAATTAAAATAAATACAATTAAGACAAAATGTTGTAGTAAATACAGAACAACACACATATCTTAGTCAAACATCCATTAAGATCATTTATCAATCAACCATAATCAAATTCAGTTCATAAATTGTAATAGAACAGTAAATAAAATTGCTTCATCCATCAAATACAACCCCCATAAATAAATAGAAAACAAGAATATAAGAAGAAAAACTAAAGTATGCTCAGTCTTAGTGATATCTTCTCTATTTCATCCTTGAATCTTTTGCTACAATCTTTTCTTAATTTTCTGTTTTCTTGTTGTTTTCTTTTTAATATTCTCTTTGAGTGACGACTCTTTTTTTTTTTTTTCATGCATGCTCCTTTTATAACTCGGAATTAGGGCAACCAAAAGTGTGTAGCGCATATCCTTTATTTTTGGAAACTTCATATCGCAATCTTTTAGTTATTGCATGCGAAATCCAGTGTGTCATTTCTCTTGGATTACTACAGCAATGACTACATCATCTGCACTGTTCCAAACTTGTTTCAACTCCTTTGTAGCCAAGTTTTTTTAATTGTCTTTGAAATTTTATTGCAACAACATGCCTTCCCTAAAACTTGAGCTTTTTGGTCACCTATAATCATGGATTTAATCAAAGCACAAAATATTCTAAAGCAACTCAATTTATTAAAAATAAACCAAAATGAATGCTTATGTAAAGTGTAACTAAAAAACAATAAAAACACATCATTTACTCTCAAAGTAATAACAATTTAAGTCTAAAAGTGTTAGATGATTGCTCTTTTTTTTTTTATTGAGTTACCACTCAACCATCTATAGCAGCTTGAACCAGCAAGTGCAGCCCAACCCTCAAATGTAGTCCCTGAACCAAGTTTGATTTATACTTTCAATCACCCCACGCATATTGATCTATCTTTCACTCCTTTAACTTCCAATACCTTTATTCATTTTACATCCAAACACCTTATGATTACTAAAGCTAAATTTGGAATATGTACACCCAAAACCTATTTGAAAGCAACATAGGACATTGAACTACCAAGTGTTAACACAGCTTTGACAAATCAAAAGTGGTATATGGTTATGAAAGATGAGTTTGATGCTTCGTTTAGAAATTACACTTGGACTCTAGTTCTTTCTAACTCAACAACCATGGTTGTAGGTGACAAATGGGTATTTTGAGTCAAATATAATCTAGATAAGAGCATTTTCAAGTATAAAGCATGACTAGTTGTTGCAAGGTTTCATCAAACATATAAGGTGCATTTTTTTGAAATATTTGGCCTTTTTGTAAAGCCTTGTATAGTTAGAGTTATCTTTGGTTTAACATTAATGCACATTAGGCCATTAGATAGTTGGGCATCAATGCCTTCTTAAATAGAGTGCTTATAGAAGATGTTTACATGCATCAAGTATAGGGTTTCATTGACTCCAGAATTCATTCTCATGTCTATAAGTTGAACAAGATTTTATATGGCCTTAAACAAGCTCCAAAGGCATAGTATAATCAGTTGAAAGGCTCACTGGTGTAACGGGGTATCCAACCATTCACGTTCGATACTTTTCTTTTTATTAAGCATGTTGTTGTTGATATTTTGGTTATTCTAATCTATGTGAATGATAAATTTATCACTAGATAAAATTCAAATTTATCACTAGATGAAATTCAAAGTAAATGGAGGATCTAACCGGAAAGCTTGGTTCCATATGTGCTCTCAAGGACTTAAGAGAGTTTAATTACTTTTTTGGTGTATAAATTGTTAACCTATATGGCTATAAATATTGATTTTGATGATAACAAACCACATTTATTTATTAAGCAAAGATTTATGAATTATGCTTTTATAATAAGAAAATGATGTTATGGAATTAAAGCATTTTGGACTAAAATGAAAGCATTGTTAAAATCTTCGATAGTGTTTTTAAATTTCGGATTTGGACCTATTTGAAATTATTTAAATGTTTTTGGGCCATTCTATAATTTCACAAAGTTTGGGCAAAATCATAATTTCAGAAAGTTTTGCGATTGACAAAGCATTATTTAAAAATTCTGAAATTAGGACCTATCTGCAAATGATTATAACGTTTTGGGCCATACTATAATTTTATAAAATTTTGGGGTCAAACTAAAATTTTGGAAACATTTCACTGTAGCAGGTCACTGTAGCATCCGGCTTACCGGATATAAAATTCAGAAATCCAGAAACTGGACAGAATGCACCCAAAACGAAAACGGCTTACCGGATTTTGCCTTATCGGTAACAAAAATCCGGCTTACCGGATTCCATAAACGGCAAACTGGATTGCCCAGAATGTGAGTAACGGCTAGTTTTCGAGCTCAAACTATAAGAACTCAAATCCAACTCATTTTGAAGTTCTCCAACAAGCAAAAACAAAAAGCACACGTGATATCTTGAGCTTTCAACTTGTAAAACACAAAAATCATTGAATCATTCATTGTACTTCATCTTTGAATATCTACTCATTGAGTGAGTTGTATTGTAATCTTTATTTCTTCATTTCATCTATAAGAATTGGAGTGTGTGAGACACTTGAGCGAAGAGATTGGGAGATAATCTCTTCATTGTAAAGGTTTATTGACACCTCGAAGTCAATTGTATTTGTTGAAGCCTTGGAAAGGCTTGGATAGTGAAATTCTCGAGCTTGGATCGCTTGGAGGCGTGGACGTAGGCGGGGATTGCCGAACCACGTAAAAATTCATGTGTTTGTTTTTCTTCTCCCTTACTCTTTAATTATTGTGCTTATATTGAACTTATTGCTTTCAATTTTATTAAGACATTAGATTGCTTGTTGTGTGGATTTGTTAGATTAATTTTTAAAATTCCAATTCACCCCCCCTCTTGGGTTGCACATTCATATTTCATTTGGTATCAGAGCAATGTGCTCTTATTTAGATTTAATCATCTAGAGCTAAAGATCAATGGCAGCTCAAAATGATTCCACATTTAGGGAAGGGCAGTCCACCACTAGACCCCCTTACTTTGATGGTAACGATTACCCATATTGGAAAATTAGGATGAGAATTTACTTGCAAGCCTTAGATTACGAGATTTGGGAAATTGTTAATGATGGTCCTTTCATGCCTTTGACTAAAAATGAAGTAGGAGAAGATATTCCAAAACCTTCACGGGATTGGAATGAATTCGATAAGAGAAAAACTTCTCTAAATTCCAAGGCCATGAATGCCTTGTTTTGTGCACTAGATAAGAAAGAGTTTCATAGAGTGTCTAGTTGCGAAAGTGCTAATGAGATTTGGCACAAACTTGAGGTTGTCTATGAAGGCACGAACCAAGTGAAAGAATCTAAAATAAGTAGGTACACTCGACAATACGAATTGTTTCATATGGAACAAAACGAAAATGTGTACTCTATGTATACGACCGGAATGTCTTCTTCTCAACAAATTCAAGAAGAAGGCTATGGTGGCCACATGGGATGATAGCGATGAGGAAACAAGTGATGATGATGAGCAACAAGAAATGACAAATTTGGCTCTCATGGCCATTGGGGAAGAATCATGTGATGAACTTGATGAGGTAAGTGTTCTTCCTACATATGATGAATTGCATGATACTTTTAATGATTTGCACGATGAGCTAATGAAGATTGGTAAAAAGAATATAAGTCTTAAAAAGAAGATGATAGAGCTTAAGAATGAAAATGATTCATTTAGTGCAAAGATTACATGTTTAGAATTAGAAAATAAGACATTGCATGATAGTATTGCATTACTTAAGAATTCTAGCACTTCACATGAGCACTTAGAGTCACACATGAATGACTTGAAAAATGAGAATGAAATGCTTAGAAAGAAGAGTAATGAGCTAAATGAAATTGTGTTAAGATTCACAAATGGGCAAAAGATGTTGGACAATTTGCTAAACTCACAAAAATGTGTATTTGACAAAAGTGGCCTAGGTTATAAACCGAATTTGAAACAAAAATTTTACAAGAGTTATTTTGTGAAGAATACATCTATTAACAATAAAATTGTATGCCATTATTGCAATCAAGATGGCCATATGAAAAATAGATGTGCTGTAAAGAGAAATGCTTATTATGGTATAAAGTGTGTTTGGGTTCCAAAAGGAATCATTACTAACTCTCAAGGACCCAAAAAGGTTTGGGTATCTAAAACTTGAGATTTTTCTTTCAGGGATCAAAGAAGAAGAAGAATAAGTGGTACTTGGACAGCGGCTGTTCAAGACACATGACAGGGAATTATTCTTGGTTTTCAAGCTTTACCAAGATCGAAAATGGTGGAGATGTTTCGTTTGGGGATAATTCAAAAGGAAAAATCATTGGAATTGGAAATGTCGGTAATGTATCCTCTACCCTCATTGAGAATGTGTGTTTGGTTGAAAACTTGAAACACAATTTGCTTAGCATTAGTCAATTATGTGATAAAGGATATAGAGTTATCTTTGATGAATCAAAATGTGTTATTGAGAATGCATGTGATGGGAAAGTCTTGTTTGTAGGAAATAGATGTGTTAATGTCTATACCATTAATATAGATTGTGCATCAATACATGATAAATGTCTCTCCGCAATGCATGATGATGGCTGGTTGTGGCATAGAAGATTAGGTCATGCAAGCATGGATTTGATTTCAAAAATCGTGAAAAATGATTTGGTAAAAGGTCTTTCAAAAATCAATTTTCAAAAAGATAAAACTTGTGAAGCATGTCAATTTGGAAAACAAATCAAAACTTCCTTCAAAAGCAAGAATCATGTTTCCACTTCAAAACCACTTCAATTGCTTCATATAGATTTATTTGGACCTTCTAGATATGCTAGTTTAAGTGGCAAATATTATGCATTTGTAATTGTGGATGATTATTCGAGATATACATGGGTATTGTTCTTAGCTAATAAGGATGATGCCACTGATGCATTTCGAATTTTCTATAAAAAGATTCAAAATGAAAAAGGTTACTCTATCACTTGTATTAGAAGTGATCATAGTGGAGAATTTAAAAATCATGCATTTGAAAATTTTTGTAATGACTTTGGCATTGAACATCAATTTTCATCACCTAGGACTCCACAACAAAATGGAGTAGTAGAGAGAAAGAATAGATCTATTCAAGAAATGGTTAGAACCATGTTGAATGAAAATTCTTTGCCTAAGTATTTTTGGGCCGAAGCCATCAACACCGCTTGTTATGTTTTAAACCGGGTGTTGATTAGACCTAATCTCAATAAAACTCCATATGAGCTTTGGAAAGATAGAAAACCCAACATTGGATATTTTAAAGTTTTTGGATGCAAATGTTTTGTTTTGAATACAAAAGATAATCTTGGTAAATTTGATCCAAAATCTGATGTTGGTATTTTTCTTGGTTATTCAAATTCAAGGAAAGCTTATAGAGTTTATAATAAAAGAACTTTAGTTGTGGAGGAATCTATGCATGTTACATTTGATGAGTCTAACCCCTCCTCTACGGAGAAAGTTGTTGTTGATGATAATGCAGAAGAAGAACAACAAGAAGGAACATCGAATGACAACCAAGAAGACGCGCCACATGGAATTCAAGAGGAACATCATGAAGAAACAAATGTGGAGCAAAATGAAGATTTTTCATCATGTATGAGCCAAGAGTTTGAGATGAGTATGATGGGAGAGTTTAAGTACTTCCTTGGACTTCAAATCAAACAAAACGAGGAATGAATTTTCATAAATCAAGCCAAGTACGTGAGAGATCTACTCAAAAGATTTGGCTATGATAATGGAACTGCAAAAAGCACTCCTATGAGTACCACCATCAAGCTGGACAAAGATGAGAAAGATAAGGAAGTTGACATCAAGACATATCGAGGTATGATCGGATCCTTACTCTACTTGACTGCTAGTAGGCCTGATATTATGTTTAGTGTTTGCTTGTGTGCTAGATTTCAATCTTGTCCTAAAGAGTCTCACATGCTTGCTGTCAAACGTATTTTTCGATATTTAATTGGCACTATTAATCTTGGCCTTTGGTATCCTAGAGGAACTCATATTGATTTAACTTGTTATTCGGATGCCGATTTTGCTGAGTATAAGGTTGATAGAAAAAGTACTAGTGGAATATGTCACTTCCTAGGTCATTCTCTTGTCTCTTGGTTTAGTAAGAAACAAAACTCGATTGCGCTTTCAACCACCGAGGCAGAATATATTGCCGCGGGTAGTTGTTGTGCACAAATTTTATGGATGAAACAAACCCTTAGAGACTATGGCATTAAGCTTGATCAAATTCCTATCTTATGTGACAATACTAGTGCTATAAATCTTTCCAAGAATCCCATTCAACATTCTAGGACTAAGCATATAGAAATTAGACATCATTTCCTTAGAGATCATGTTCAAAAAGGAGATGTCGTGATTAAATTTGTTACCACTGAAAATCAACTTGCGGATATCTTTACAAAACCTCTTAGCAAAGAGTATTTTATAAAGATAAGACATGAGCTTGGAATGATGAATGTTGAATCTTAATTCATGTTTTGCATGGCTTGATATGTTTGTTGCATGGCTTGATATGTTTGTTATCATATGGATTTATGCATCATAAATTAGTTAGCTTGATTTGCTTGTAAAACTTATGATTGTATGATTTTGTGTTTCATGCATTAAATGGCTTATTGAAAAGTTTTAAATCTTTAAATGATTTAAAATTAATCAATTTTTAAGGCCGGAAATAAAATGGCGTGTGTAGTACAAGTGTAGGAGCTAGCAGATATTCCCTTTTCTTTCTTCCGGAAAAACATTCTTTCCTATTGATCTCTCTCGGAACAAATTCCGGACAACCGGATTTTCAATCCGGAAAACCGGATTATCTTTGGTTGGTCTCTGGACAACATTCAGATGACCGGATTTTCAATCCGGAAAACCGAATTAGCTTTGGTTGGTCTCTGCCTCATAACCGGTTTACCGATTCTTCAATCCGGAAAGCCGAATTTGCCTTGGGTTTGTGCTAGAACAAAACTGGATTTCTAGTTCAAAACAATCCGGAAAACCGTATTTGTTTTTGGTTCTCGAAACCGGCCAGCCGGTTAAGGAAACCGGCAAGCCGAAATCAAGATTGCTGCTCTCGGGTCTAAATCCGGTTCACCGGATTTCAAATTCGGAAAGCCGATTTCGGCTTTCTCCAATTCTGCCCTTTAACGGCTTGCCGGTTATGAAATCCGGCAAGCCGGATTCGTGCTCTTTTAAAACGGTTCAAAATGGTGGCTCTCGGATTCATTTTCGGCTAACCGGATTTAAAATCCGACAGGCCGTTTTCGTTGGTCTAGTTTCTGTCCAATAACCGGCTTGCCGGTTAGGAAATCCGGCAAGCCGGATTCGTGATCTCTTAAGCACTATTCATCTTCCTCAAGCTTTCGGCATACCGATTCTTCATCTCTCTAAAACCCGTTTCAATTTTCTCTCTTTCTCACTCAAAAATCCTTCATTTTCTATCATTGTCACATCAAATTGAATCTAAAAAATCATTCCCTATCTCATTAAGAACTCAAAATCATCCTTGAAATTCTTTTTCAAACTCTAAATCTCTAGATCCGAATTTCAACCTAGGTTTTGGGCCGAATTTTCTCTCTCTAGATTTCTCACTCTCAAGCCGTTTTTTATCCAAATCTCTTCTCCAAATCACTTTCAATCTTCATCATCATCATTCTCCTTATCCTTTTTTAACTCCAAATCAACCAAATCACCATGTCAAGCTCTAGGCCGGTTCGAAGAAAAGGCAAAGAGCCGGTTCAACAAACCACACGGCCACGGGAAGCAAGGGTCATCTCAAATCAATCCACCTTTGAGTCCATTCACTTTCAGAACAAGCAACACTTGATGAATCGGTTTCAACAAAACTTTCGGACTCGTGAGGTACTCAACTCTTTCTTTGTTTTACCGGATGTTATGCATACTCTCAATATTAGTTATAGAAACATATTTCAATTGTTGGGAGATGTTGGTTGGATTGATGCTTTGTTGATTGAGGAGAATGTGTATCCCGACTTGGTGAAAGTGTTTTACTCGAACATGGAAGTTTTCGAGAAGAATAAGACTCGAGTAATCACCATTGTCGGAGGAGTTAAGATTGATTTTGATATTTCCTTGTTGAACTCTATCTTAGGTTCATCTGATTTTGGCCTAGAAATCTTTTCTGTTAGGAAATCTCCTAAACTTACCGGTTTTACTCATGTTGATGCCGTTCGTAATATTTGTCGGCGTAGTGATCTTTCGGTTGAAAACTGTACCATTCATTTCCGTACTCAGTGTCTTTGTCTTCAAACTCGCATTTTGCTTCGTATCATCCAGTCCATTGTACTTTCTAGATCCGGTCATCTAGATGAGGTTTCTCATATGGATGTTGCCATGATTGATTGTATTCTTAGATGTCGTCCGGTTAACTTGGGCTATTCCATCGTCCGTACCATGTTGAGCATTCCTGCCTTGATTACCCGCTCTCTTCCTTATGGTCACTTCATTACCCGCATTCTTAAATTCTTTGAAGTGCCGATTCTAGAACCTTCTTGTAGACCGTCCAAGGGTATCGGGGATGAGGTTATTATTGGATTAGGCTTTGAGTGGAAGGATGGCACTTGGGTCAAATACAGCGACAACAAGTTTACTTTTCTAGCTCAAAGTGATGATCGGCCACTTAATACCGTGATACCTGCTGATCAGCTTCCAGTTTTCTCACTCTCATTTCGAGGGCAGCGTAGACGCCGAGTTTCTTCCACGGGTGCTTCAGCTCCTAGTGCATCTGCATCCGCTTCATCACCTCCACATCCTCCTACCTCTGGAGATGTTACTCTTCAGCAGCTTATGGATGAGGTGCAGACACTTTCGGTGAGACAGACTGAGTTTCAGCAGGAGCAGCAGCAGCAGCTAATTCATGGTCAGCGCCTTCTCTTTGAGCACTTCAGCATTACATATCCGTTTCCGCCTCCATCACCTCCATCCTCACCACCTGAGTAGTATCTTATGCTTGTACTTGGACACACCCACATTTCATTTACTGCATTGTGTGTTCTTTTTATTTTCGATTCTATGGATGGTTAGTATGCTTTTCGGTTTATGTATTCGTTTTGGACATTATGGATTTGTTATGACTATCTATGTTGGATGTTATGGATTTTGTGTTGATTGATCATTATGGATTATATGGATTTCTTTATGCTTATGAATATTTTTTTTACTAACGTGCTTGTGTTGCCATTTTGATAATTGATAGGAGGAGTTTTTATTCTTTTTGATGATGAAGGGGGAGAATGATTTAATGTTATGAAAACATGCATGTATCTAGGGGGAGTATGCATGTATGCAGGGGGAGTTTTATTAAATAATTTTCAAATCATTTTTTAACTTGCATTAATTGAGGGGGAGCTTTTCATAACTAGATTAAATTTTTAATGTGTTTTGTCATCATCAAAAAGGGGGAGATTGTTAACCTATATGGCTATAAATATTGATTTTGATGATAACAAACCACATTTATTTATTAAGCAAAGATTTATGAATTATGCTTTTATAATAAGAAAATGATGTTATGGAATTAAAGCATTTTGGACTAAAATGAAAGCATTATTAAAATCTTTGATAGTGTTTTTAAATTTCGGATTTGGACCTATTTGAAACTATTTAAATGTTTTTGGGCCATTCTATAATTTCACAAAGTTTGAGCGAAATCATAATTTCAGAAAGTTTTGGGATTGACAAAGCATTATTTAAAAATTCTGAAATTAGGACCTATCTGCAAATGATTATAACGTTTTGGGCCATACTATAGTTTTATAAAGTTTTGGGGTCAAACTAAAATTTTGGAAACATTTCACTGTAGCAGGTCACTGTAGCATCCAGCTTACCGGATACAAAATCCAGAAATCCAGAAACTGGACAGAATGCACCCAAAACGAAAACGGCTTACCGGATTCCAAATCCGGCAAGCCGGATAGGCAAAATTTTAAATTTTGCCTTATCGGTAACAAAAATCCGGCTTACCGGATTCCATAAACGGCAAACTGGATTGCCCAGAATGTGAGTAACGGCTAGTTTTCGAGCTCAAACTATAAGAACTCAAATCCAACTCATTTTGAAGTTCTCCAACAAGCAAAAACAAAAAGCACACGTGATATCTTGAGCTTTCAACTTGTAAAACACAAAAATCATTGAATCATTCATTGTACTTCATCTTTGAATATCTACTCATTGAGTGAGTTGTATTGTAATCTTTATTTCTTTATTTCATCTATAAGAATTGGAGTGTGTGAGACATTTGAGCGAAGAGATTGGGAGATAATCTCTTCATTGTAAAGGTTTATTGACACCTCGAAGTCAATTGTATTTGTTGAAGCCTTGGAAAGGCTTGGATAGTGAAATCCTCGAGCTTGGATCGCTTGGAGGCGTGGACGTAGGCGGGGATTGCCGAACCACGTAAAAATTCATGTGTTTGTTTTTCTTCTCCCTTACTCTTTAATTATTGTGCTTATATTGAACTTATTGCTTTCAATTTTATTAAGACATTAGATTGCTTGTTGTGTGGATTTGTTAGATTAATTTTTAAAATTCCAATTCACCCCCCCTCTTGGGTTGCACATTCATATTTCACAAATAACTCTTAATCTTGATGACTTGCCTTTCTTCCAACCTAAATACATTGGTGTTATTCTCCAAAAAGCTCATATATTACACAATAAAAGGTATAACGCACCCATAAATACTATTGAAAAATATAAGAAAGAGAATAGTTCACCATTTGAAAATCCTTCTCATTACAGAAGCATCATTGGCTCTCTTCAATATATTACCTTAACTAGACCTAACATCGCTTTTCCAATAAATAAGTTAAGTCAATTTCTTGCTGCCCCCACTATTATCCATTGGCAAGCTTGTAAAAGGGTCTTCAGATATTTCTAAAGCACAACACACTATGGACTTCAATTTTTCTATTCATGTTCGCTCATCTTGAATGCTTACTCTAACACAAATTGAGGTTTAGATCCTGACAATAGAAGATCTATTAGTGGTTACTATGTGTTTTTTGATTATAAGGTGTTTTGGATTACTTATCTATTGCAAGAACTCAAAGTTTCTTTGCACTAACTTCCAGTTTTATATTGTGACAATAAAAGTGCTAAGGCGTTGGCTAGTAATTGTAAGTATTATACACCTACCAAACATATAGAACTTGATCTCTATGTTTTTTCTTGACCATGTAGCTAAGCACAAGCTCTCTATTGCTTGTGTTTCCAACCATGATCAATTGGCTAACATTCTTATCAAGCCTTTAGCTTATGATGAATTTGCTTATCTCAGTAAGAAGCATAATGTCCTTCTGAGACCATAGTTTGAGGGTTGATATTAAGCATAAGCTTTGTCAAGCTTGTATTAGCTTGTAAAGCTTAGTAAATTGAGCTTAGCCTATTGATTAAGATTAGTTAGTTAGAATGCTTGCTGACATGGTTGTTGAGTCAACTAAATTTGTTATAGATTTTGCTAGTAATTAATAAGTCTTAGATGCAAGTATGTGCAAAATCTTTCACATGCTCAAATAAAAACTTGTATTTTCTAGATTCAACTCAGATCAATAATATGAAAATTTTAGTTTCTAAAGGTCTCTATTTCCTCTACATTTTCTCAGTAACCAAACAACATTACAATATCATTTAAAGTTTGATTGTCATGTTTTGACACAACTAGATGATATTCTAGTGTACGTCTCAAATCCATAAGAAAAGATAACTCTAAAAATGAGAAAATGTTGAGTTCACAACAAAGATAATTCCAAAAGGAAAATTTTATTGATAATTGTCTAAAAAGTTTGCAATATATTAAATAGGGTATATATATATATATATATATATATTGGTGGCATCCATACTTCATTAAAATAAAGATGGTTTCATTAGAGAATTATCAGTATTATTATTATTATTACTACTACTACTGCTGCTATTATTACTATATATATATATATATATATATATTGAGATAGAGAAAGAGAGAGAAATGTTCCAATCCAGGTGTGGGTGCATTCATTTTTTTCATATAAACACATTATGAAGGTATATGGCTCTATAATGAATTAGATACTGACTCTATTAAGTTACATGATTTGATAGTGCATCCACATGAAAAAAAATGAGGGCTCACATACCTGAGAATTTCTATATGTATGTATGTATATGTCTTTCTATCTTTTTGAAAGATATAGAGTAATGGACAAAGCCTAAATTAAAAATATATATATTTTTTGAGAATTGACTTCCTAACCAATGGTTTTTCTAAGTCAATAATTTTACCAAAGTTAAAAGTTCAGTAATTCATTTGCTTTTGCTACAAGTTCCGCTAACATAATATCATTTCCTCGAATGTTTGTTTCATTTGATTTAAACCTAACACCTGTCACAATTCTATTTTTCTCGAGATTCTATAAGAATTTTCCAACCAAGAACGCGTCCCTCTCCGGCTATAAATTCAATGGAGCTTTCATGCATTGAAAGTTAAGAAAAACACCTCACCAAAAACTTCTTTCTTTCTTACTTCAAAAAAAATAGAGTGTAAGAAGAAAGAGGTTGATTAAAATTCATTATATGGCTGGAAACAAGCATAAGAAATCTCCTTTCTCTCTTCACAGCATCTTCAAACGTTGGAAACCTAATCGAAGATGGGAAGATTCATATGATGATACAGGAAGCACAGCAAGAAGAATTTGGCCAAGTGATGAAGATAAAGGCGGTTACTGGGTTGCTGAGCCTGGAATTGATGGCAAAGCTTCAGATTTCATCGCAAAATTTCATGAAGCTCGCATCTCAGAATCCGAACGCCATGCAGTTTATGCAGCTGCCAAGGGTTGACGACAATAACAAGTTAATTGTAGTGTGTATATACATAAATGTTCTTAATTCTAATTTATGTTTTCTTGTGTTTTTGGTACTATTTGTTTAAGAAAATGTTGATAGCTTGTAAAATCACAATAATTAAAGTAGAAAGATTTCAGAATAATGAAAGTAGTAAGGTTTGTTTATGCTCTTCGTTCATCTTTCTTTCTTTATACAAGCTAATTATTTATATTACTTCAGGCTTTTTATTTCGATGACCTCTATTCAAAATCAATGGAAGTGTTCTATGTAAAAGTAGTAAAATCATTATCTCAGAAAAAAAAAACAAAAATAAACGCAAAAGAGGGATGCATATGAAGAGCTGAACAAACTTTATATCATTGGTTCAATTAACATAAATTTATACAAGGCTTTTGATTATTAATTCAGATGATTATTAAATTTTCTTACTTTATGTCCCTTTCCTCTAACAGTGGACCTCACAAATTTCCCTCCCCTTCAAACAAAAAGGATGTACATGTATATGAAGCTTAAAATCCCACATTGGGTTGTTGATTTTGCACGCAGAATTTGATTTCCATCAAACTGCCAAAGTTGAATTTAGATTTCACTTTGGAAGGAATCTTTGGTTTCTCCAGATTTCGTGTGTAGAGTAATTAACATTGGATGTAAAGAGTTGTCAAATTTTACCTACACTTTTTTTCTTTTCGTTTAGGTAATGAGAATCTTGTTAAAATAATAAAAAGTGATCTCCGGCTTGGGAGTCTTCTTACACATTTCCAAGAAGAGGGGTTGTGGTTTCTTCGGCACAACGTCATTGTACGTACTACATATTTTGATTCTCCACCTTTTAACAGGCTTTCCTCTATTGGCTCTCCTTTTTTACCCCTTTCTATCTTTTTCAGCTGTTTTCACTTTCTTTTTACAGCAGATCTATTAACATGTCATCCGATTCTCGGATAATTTTATACTTCTAAATGCTGGAGACCCACTTATGTATAGAGTATGAAGAAATTAATAAGCTGTTTCAGATAATGGCTGTTAACATAAAGGCGAAAATTTATAAACTAGGACTTGATAAACTTTGTGTGGATCCATTCAATCATAAATATTATAGCCTGCTTGAGTCAGGAAAAATATTGTGGGGACGACGCTGAAGAAGGTGACAATGAATTGAATTAGTGTATTGTCTATTTTCTATTCCTCCTCCGGGGGTTGGTAGTTTTATTGCAAATGATTTGTATGGGATTGCTTACTCCCGATATGTTTTGCCTTAGCTCATTATAGAATATCAAGGGTTGTTTCAAAACCTCCCGAATGAGTGAATCTACCACTTTACGTCCCTTTGGATTACATTGAACAGCCTTGCCATAATCGAAAATAATCTCTCCATCATTTGACTTTGTAATGTTGGTTAATATAAAAGATGCTTTCTCAAGTGCACGTTCATTTTCTTCTCGATGTTTTTGAAATGCTTGGTTAAAGATTTGTTTGTCTTGCTTTCGTTGAGTTTCTATTGTGAATAAATTTTCTAAGATGCACTCTAATTAGAGGTTCAAAAAATAATTTTGAGGGATAAAACATTAATTGTAAATGATTTTAATACTAATCAAAGTTGTGAATTGAGGTTTCTCTAATATGTATTAGAGTTAAGGTCCCCTTTCCTTTAAATTACTCCGTGATTATTTTGTCACATGAAAATGAACCTTTGGTTAATTTGGCCTCTTACCATTCATAAAACCTATTTTCAAGTCTCAACCATTTTGTGCCTTTGTTTCAATCTCAAGCTCTCAGAAACTCTATTTACCTTAAAATTGAAGCTACGTTTAACGTGACAGAATCTATTAACAGTTGTCTACTTGCCTTTAAAAAAAGTTATACTCTTACATAATGGTTTAAGATTTTGGGTTTAGCAATCTTTCTCTCTCTTCCCCTCTTAGATAAATTTCTCTGTTTTTTTTTACCTAATAAATTAAGTTCTCGGAAATTAGGAATCTTACATGGGCAAAATACTAAAATATAAAAGGAACCATTATTGATGCCAGGCTTAAAGGTAATGGGTGTTGATTTTCCTGTGTTTAGCTGGCAGTACATGGAACAATAACCATCTGTACTTGGCAAAAGTTTTTCGCTTTTTTGAAGATACCTGTTTTCAGTTCTTTTAGAAGTATTGAGTATCATGTGCTGCCCTAAACTAGTGATCATTTTTAAGGCTTCAAATATTCCTTTTTGTTCCACTATCATCATTGTCTATTGATTTTTACATATATCCACTCATCTTTTTTGCATTTCTTTTCCTACATACACCTACCCTTTTTCTATTTTAATATTTTCCTCTTCTTGAATATGATATATTAATTTCTTCGTTTAGATTTAAGCTTGCTTGAGAAAATTCTTAAAAGAGTTTAAACCATAGGTTTAGATATTTTATTTTGAATATATATGTCCCATCAAAACTCATCTTTAAGAAACAAAATGTTCAAGTCCACACAACTTTTTATTTTTATTTTTTTTAAATTGCGTATATTGTGAATAAAATTTCGGGCTCTCACAGTTAGATGAGCATTAAAGAACTGTGTATTGGGGGAAAATATCTCACTTGCATAGTTGCATGCCAACTGTAACTTCTAATAAACTCAGACAAAGTCAATGGTCCTCTATGTAACTAATTGTAATTTCACAAATAAGAAAATTAAATGATACAATCTTATGATCAAGTCTTGAATATTTGTATGGAAAAAGAAAATTTGTGCATGGTTGTTCTTTCACGTTACATAATCTAATTAGCTTGAATTCTGATTACAGAAGATAAAAAATTCTAATTCTAACTGTCGACTCATCATGAGAATATGTTTGATATTAAAATCTAAATTATAAAGAAAAGGATTCACTAATATTAAAGAAACAAGTAGATAAGTCTTTTCTTTACAAAAAATAATATGGTATGTAAAAATAACCTCAAAACTCCGTTAATTTTGAAGGGTTGAGTACTTAGAAATAATTCAAACATGAGACCTTAGCTTTGATGCTATTTTAGTTTAAAGCGGATGCAATTGAAGAACTTATGCTATTAGGTAAGAGCCGCCTAACATAGTATTATAGATAAATATTAAACGTTTATAATTACTTGTAAATTTTATTATTATTGCTTTAACCAAATTTTTGCGAGGATTTGATTCAAACCAATTCAGTGGTTCTCACTAGATCTAGCTCAAATATGATTCAAACAAATAAATTTATATTTAACAAGAGCTTGTGCTAAGTTTGGATTTAGATGTATTTTTATTGTTAAGAAAAATATCCTACTATCGACTGAGTATTGAACTTAGGTTAAGCATATAAGACTTACACAATCCTCAACTCTTAAATTAGCTTTTGGGTTGAATTAAGCCTATAGACTTCTATATGGTATCAGAGCCAAATTCATGCATAATTAGGCCCACACTACCTTATCACGTGATAAGGACTAGTTAGAAAGATTGGTTTGCACGTCAAGGGGGTGTTAGGAAAAATATCCTATATCAAATGAGTATTGAACTTGCATTAATTATATAACATTTAGACAACCCTTGGGCTAGCTTTTGATTTGAGTTAGGCCCATGGACTTCTATATTTACGATGTTTAAGATAGGTAGTTTAGTAGAGGTACACTAAGTGGTAAGTTAAAATAATATGCGTAGTGACCTAAACTGATCATATTGAAAATAATTGGGAGAGCTTAGTGTAACCCCCATAGGAGTTAGTTTAGGGAATTAATATGGGGGGTTTATGTGTGCTACGAAGTAGCTTAGGTATACTCGAGGATAGATCAGATAGTTTCACAGAATACTTGGCATAATTGGGGTAGTTCAAGTAAGCTCATACATGAAGCACAATATCAACCTCAAATTAAAAATATATTAAAATAAACACAAGTATAAAGAACACACAAAATTTATGTGGTTTAGCCTTAGGCCTACATTCATCAGAGCAAATTCTCACCAATCCATTAAATAAATGAGAGATTTCATGAAATTTTACATTATCAGAGATTACATGAACATATTCAAGATAAATAAAATAAGCTAGATAGGTATATAGAGATGTTTGGTGCTGATGAAGATAAATATACTAAATAAAGATATGAAGGGTGATAATATGTTGAGAAGATGATAAAGATGGAAAATAGAAAATGGCCTCTAAAAAATGAAGAAGTGGGTGATCAAAAAGCTGGTGAGGGAGGGGAGGAGGGAGAGGGGGCAGAGAGAAGTTCTAATATGGGTTGAACACGAAATTTATATAGTGGAAGCTAGTGGTAAGGATCAAGAGTGCACAAAAGTTAGGGTTAGATGTCATTCTTAATTAAAATATGAGAATATTTTAAGCACTAGGTCTCGTATTTAGAGAAAAAAGAATAACAATATTTCTTTTATACTAGGTTTATTCTTTCTCATAAATATCTTGATGCTTTCAACCTTAACCTTTGATTTTCTTAACCCTTCCAATATAGTAAATTCTTTAAAATGACATCTTTTTACTTCTCCAAGTATTTTTTGACCATTTTACCCTTATAATTGTCATTTATTTATTGGTCCAAAAATTTTCTTCCAAAATTTTCTTTAAAACAATTATTATTATTTGTTTGGTCTTCACGACTTCTAGGGAAAACTATAGTGTATTGTGTTCTTTGATCACGAAAATATATTGATACTTATACTTGAAAGGAAAGTTCAGTCATAAGATCCAATGTTCCAAAGTGGCTATAATCTATAATTAAATTGCTTTCTTATTATATAACAACTTAAAATAAAGGAGAAAGAATAATGTTGAATGCTGAATGAGAATTTGGAAATTCTTCTTTTGAGTTCAAGCCCGCCAATTGAGGTTTCCAAGCTTCAACATTTATGCAGAGGACTTTGCTTGCTGACCAATCCTGAGCCCCAAAGATTCTTTTTCCAGCATTTTAATCCACATAATTGATACCTTCACAATAACCCTAGATATTTGCCCAATCAGGCTTCTACTTGCGTGGGTATTTTCTGGGTTTTTCTTAACTTTTCTGGAAAGTAACTATAAAAAATAAAATGTAAAGTCCTTTACTCCCTACTTTATTTATACACAAATTTCCAGGGATCCAGCCCCCCAATCATAGCTCAACAATCATAAATGCACTTTGTGTCTCCGTTAACTGGGTTTGAATAATATAATCTAAGAGGAACCCAGTATATTCATGTACTCAGGGCTGAATGAATAATATTAAAAATTGAGGAATTATTATTGTACCATTTCTATTTTATTTTATGTTCATTCAATCATCGTAAATTTTTAACATGTTCTTTGCACTATTTTTCTTTTTAAATTTGTATCAATTAACTACTTTGGCACTAACACCGTTAAATAATTTAAATAAAATAATAATTTACCCCTACATAAATTAAAATATCATTTTATCTTATAAAAATTTTGAAAAATAAGAAAATTATAATTATGAAAATACCCCTAAATTTAATAAAAATAAATCACAAATAGAGGTGCTCAGCTGATTTTTATTAAATTTAGATTTGTAAAATTTTAATAACTGTTTTTATTAAAAAATTATAATTCTGTAAAATTTTATAAAAATAACTAAATTTATTTATTAAAAAATATAATTTTGTAAAATTTTATTAAAATAACTGAATTTACTTATTAAAAAATAAATCCCAAAATTTTAATAATTTAGGGGATTTTTATTAAATCCCAAAATTTTGCAATTATTTTTATAATTATAATTTTTTTATTAAAATAATTTTTAATAAAAAATAAAAATCTAATTTTGAAATTTATTTTTTATTAAATTTAGGAGTATTTTTATAATTATAATTTTTTATTTTTCAAAGTTTTTATAAAATAAAATAGTTTTTTAATTTATTTAGTGGTAAAATTATCATTTTATTTAAATTATTTAACGGTGTTAGTGCAAAAGTGGCTAATGGATACAAATTTAAAAAAAAAAGTGGTGTAGAGAATATGTTAGAATTTTGTGATGGTTGGATGAGCATAAGACAAAACAAAGTTGATGCAATGATAATTTCCGTTAAAAATTTATATTTTAAAATGAATATGAAATTGTACTTTACGAGCATATAAATAATAGAACACATCAATTATGGAAACTGAACTAAGTCGATAATATCCTTAATTTTTCCTTCAACATAATTAGATATATAACTATACAATCTTGAGTTTTCATCTTACTGCGAAATGATGTCTTGATGAAGTTCATGTCTGAAAATGTACGCTAATTTAAAAAATCTTATAAATAAAAAAAGTTGCAGTGGTAAACAGTAAACTTTGGTAAATTATTAATAAAATCTCAGTTGTTTACTTTGATTGGGTGAATAACGTGAGAAAATGAACCATTAGTGGAAGTGCTGGTTGAAAAGAATGTGGAAAAACGAAAGTGAATAATTAAAAATATTGAAATAAATATTTTATAAGTGAAGTGATATTTTTGTAATTTAAAAAAATATTAACAAAATTTTTTAAGGTATCTGGCCTAAAACTTAGTTTATTTCTTCCGGGCTCCAATGAATCTACTTTAAAACTTATTTATGAAGGTAGATTATGTTCGGTCTTCAAGGTTCAATCTTCAAGGAGTGGCGCTTCTAGTATCCCTCTGTTTCTCTAATAAAATCCCTCTTTGTTTTGTATTTACAATTTTATCTTTCATATTAAAAGTAAAAAAATTATCTAATTTAAATCTACCTACATTTTTTATTCATTTTCTAAACTCTTTAAGCTTGCAAACATAAAATGGAAGTCAAATGTAAAAGAGTAAAAATTTGATATAAACGAACTTCATCCTAATTTGACTTTTCAGGAAAGATAATTTTATGAATCTTTCATAGATCATTAATTTTATGAGCATGTCAAAGGATGGAAAATTTTGTGCTTATTTTATTTTCTTTTCGAAATGGAATATTTAAATAAATTAAAAATACATGCACTTGAGTTATTGTTGTTTTTGAAGAAGACAAGCATATATTTTATGTTGCGAGAACACCACGTAAACATTTGAGGGTTTGGCTGCGAAACGAGAGAAAGAGCCTAACTAATTGAGGGGCTTATTGAGGAAAGTATTTTAGAAATTATATATATAGAAAAGGAGTTTGATAAGGACAAGAATGGGGTGCCGTGGCACTACTCATCTTCAAGAGATGGCTCAAATGTGAACCCAATTCATCAATCAAGCCCAAAAAAGGGTGATTCCTCTAAGTGGACTTGATCTTGGGTACCAAACCCATATTAGGACCCAAGGTTGGGCCGGTGGGGGTGTTATGGATTGCTTAATATTTGTACAAGTTTCAATAGTGGTGAGCTATTAGCCCCCCTTCAATTTCCTTCTTAAAACTTAGTTGTTTATAAGTTTACCTCTGATTAAAATTACACTCAAGGACATTCAAGTGAGAGAAGGTACATGACAAACTCCGTGCACCCTACCTGAGCTGTTATTTTTTTTAGAGGGATCGAATTTCACGTATCCAAGATTTATGGTCAACATCAATTTTTTCTTCCTTCTCAATTGTTGATGAGAATTTATAGGAAAATTGCAACATTCTTACAGGAATAAGAGCATTAAAAGGTAACAGAAGATAAGAGTTGATCTCATAACATGTCGATATTGTTGTAACTTATTCTCTTTCAAATCTTTTTGAATTTGTATCTTTTAATTTACTTTATCTTAGGAATTAGTTTCAAATATGTAGCCTGTACTCTATATACACTATTTACATCAATAGCAAAAGTTAGCCATTTATTATTCATATTATTTCTGATAGAAGGCTCGTAGTCATACTGAAAGTCTTCATAATTCACTGTATGTCATGCTCATGCCTTGGATTCTTAGGATTTTGCTTTCATAGATTTCGAAGCTCTATTAATCAGTAGTCATCTATTTTATGTTCCAAAGGTTGAGGATTTATTGTTGTTAGCCTGAATGATAGAGTGATTCAGGCTTTCAATTTTTGAATCAAAAGATGTCTTCAACTTATTCGAAAACACACTTATACTATACCTGTGGTTCAAATCAATCCGCTGTGCAGCAAAGATACTGGAGCAAAGGGACCTTATCTAGGCTTGAGAAAATGATGGCTAATACTAATTGAACAATTATGATTTTGATTATAAAAAAATTACACCTTTAAATTTTACATATAATCAATTAGGGTTAATGCCATTTACCCTTTTACAAATCAACTAGAGAACTGAGTAGAACCCCAGTAAATTAAAGTTATTTTCCGCATTAAAAGAGGTATTACAAAAGATCGTATAATTTTTAAATATCTTCGTGAGGCATATTAAGAAAAGGCGCTTTAGGAGAAGTTTTGAGGGTGCCAATGGTCGCTTTCTTTTCGATGCGAGTCTAGTTGTACGAAATAATATGTTAGGCTCCCTCATTTTTCACATAATTTTGTTATGATGAAATTTTAAGATTTATTCACTCTAGCCCCAATTGTTGGCATATTCAATTTTGTTATAATATTTTCAGTATGGCCCTGTGAAATTAAAATCCTTGTTTCCCCACAGGTGGTTCGCAAATCTGAAATCTCGATCTTTAGAACTCTTTATAGTTTTCCCCTTTTATTTTGTATCAATTATCATGTCCTGTAACAGTTATCTGCCATGATAAGCTTTCACTTTTAACAATTTTTTTTTTAAGAAGAAAATCACCTTACCAAATTGGTACTTTCATAGACTGCAAATATGCATGATAATTACGTACAGTGGTGTATTACTCTAATGGCCGGCAACCCCAAAATATTGGAAATATTAAGCGTAAAAGTAAAAATTGAGAAAAATATTAATAATTGGTAACTCCTTACTTTGAAAAGATCTTTATTACCTCTTCCATTTTATAGTCCTTATTATTTTATTTTTATTTATATAAAAAAGTTAGTTATCAAATATTTTTCTCTTTCCTCAAAGAGTCATAACCATGCCTCAAGTTACAAGACTCAAAACAGTCATCTTGATCTTTTATTTCACATAAAATAGCTAAATGAACCATTCAACTTCTTTATTAAGTTCTTGAATCTCTCCCATAAGGGCGAAGGCCACTAACTGTATCTCAAGACGAAAGAACGTAAACTTCATATAGAATAAAAGAACATAAAATTACTTTTCGGTATATGATTGAATTAGATAGTGCAATATACAATTATTTTATATTTTCATTAATTTAATATGTTAATAACATTTATTTTATTTTTATTACAATATTTTTTTTTATATGCATTTCGACAACCCATAAATCGAAATCTTGGTTCGACCCTTGATTGATTACGTATTGTATTATATACCCTAGAAATTTAATGAATTGGTATGTTACAAGATAAAGGTTCTATATATATCAAATTCTAATTAATGGACATGATTAAAATCTTCACGGTATCTCAAAATAAATACATACTAATAAGAAAACGTAAATCATGATAAAAACTACAAAAATATTCATCCATTTAATATTTATACCTTTTATCTTTTGATGTGATAAACCAAATGATCACAAGTAGGGGTGCGTATATTATCTGCAGGCATGGGTACAATTCACAATAAGCAACTATAATTTTTTCTTATATATTATCATGTACAAGTTCTGGTATGTATTTAGTTATCTTACGGGATTTGGGAGAACGGTATAGGTTAAGGTACTGATGATTTGAGAGAATATATATATTCCCACATCCATTGCAATTCAATCCTTAAATCTCATATTCATTCATTTACAAGAATTAAAAGTGTACTTTAGAGTATGTATTGAATTCAATATTTTTTATGATCATAAGTGATCTGTAAAACAACCTATATTCGCCAAGACCTTTGCATACATTTAATGAAAAAAAGAAAAAGAAAAAGAAAGAAATTGGTATATATGCTACCTAGCACATTAATTGTTTTATTCTGCACCCGTGACATGTTAAGTAATAAATTCTTTAGTATCAAATTGACCCTAATTATCTCTTGCACTTATAGATCAGGTAACGTCAGTACTATGTGATTTGCTGATATTATAAATAAGTGAACATATTTTTACAATTAATACATATTTAAGATTTGACTTCTTTACTTTACTTCTAAAACAATGACTTCTTTTATTTAATTACTCTTATTGGTCTTTTGTCATCATCCATTTATTTTCCTTCGGTCTTAACCCTCAGGCAAGTCTCCGTTTGCTGAGGTTATTTACATACATATATACGGAAGGAAATGCGTCAATCCGTTCGGCGCGGATCTTGTCTTTGACAAGTGCAGATTATCCCTTTGACAAGTGCGGATTATGTCTTTGAAAGCTTCATTCAATGCCGTTTTATTTGATTCTCAACACTCCCCCTCAAGCTGGTGCATAGATGTCTTGCATACCCAACTTGTCTAGGAATTTTGTAAATAACCTGCTTAAAATGGCCTTCGTTAAAATATCTGCAAGTTGATCTTCTGATCGAATTTTCGGTAGTGTTAAGATATTTTCATCTAATTTCTCCTTGATGAAAAATCTATCTACCTCGACATGTTTTGTTCGATCGTGTTGAACTGGGTTATGAGCAATATCTCGTGCAGCTTTGTTGTCACAGTATAGTTGTATTGGTTGTTGTGATGGATAGCCCAAATCGTTTAAGATAAAACTTATCCATACCCATTCACATACCCCAAGGGCCATGCCTCGATATTCTGCTTCAGCGCTTGAACGGGCAACAACATGTTGTTTCTTGCTTCTCCATGTGACAAGGTTGCCTCCCACAAAGGTAAAGTATCCTGAAGTAGAGCGTCTATCACTAACTGACCCGGCCCAATCTGCATCAGTATAAACTTCTATGTTGTTGTAATCTTCATTTTTGGAAAATAGGATTCCTTTTCCTGGATTTGTCTCCAGGTACCTCAGGATCCGCATTACTGCTTTCATGTGTTGTTCTCCGGGATTATGCATAAACTGACTTACAACACTCAATGCATAAGCAAGATCTGGCCTTGTGTGTGACAAGTACATCAATCTTCCAAGTCGCCTTTGATATCTTCCTTTGTCTACTGGAACTTGGTCTGAGGTAATACAAAACTTCAGTCCTTCTTCTATTGGGGTGTCAATAGGCTGACAAGCTGTCATTCCTGTTTTGTGCAATAGATCTAAGGCATAATTCCTTTGAGACAGAAAGATTCCTTCCTTAGATCGAGAAACCTCAATTCTAAGAAAGTATTTTAAGGCACCTAAATCCTTCATCTTAAATTCTCTTGACAAGTACTTCTGAAGAGCCTCTTTTTCTTCCTCGTCGTTGCCTGTAACTACCATATCATCCACATAGACAATAAGGGCAGTGATTTTACCTTGTCGTTTTTTAATGAATAAGGTATGATCTGAATTACTTTGGTTATACCCAAAACGAACCATAACCTTTGTGAATTTCCCGAACCATGCTCTTGGGGATTGTTTCAACCCGTACAATGATTTCTTCAATTTGCATACTTTCTGATTGAGTCGTTCTGGTCCACTGCATCCTAGTGGCAGATCCATATAAATTTCTTCAGACAGGTCTCCATGGAGGAAAGCATTCTTTACATCGAACTGTTGCACTGGCCAATCCAAGTTGACTGCTAATGATAATAAGATACGAATAGTATTAATTTTTGCTACTGGTGCAAACGTATCAGTATAATCAATCCCGTAGGTTTGGGTGTAACCCTTAGTTACGAGTCTTACTTTGTATCGTTCAATAGAGCCATATGCTTTGTACTTTATAGTGTAGATCCATCGACAACCCACTGGTTTCTTTCCTGGTGGAAGATTAACTAGTTCCCATGTTTGATTTTTCTAAAGAGATCTCATTTCATTATTCATAGCCGCTTTCCACTTTGAGTCTTTTAAAGCTTCCTGCACACTGTTAGGAATAGATACAGCAGATAATTGATTCACAAATGACTGATTTGATTCTGACAAGCGATGGTTAGACACAAAATGACTCATAGGGTATTTGACTCTACTAGAGAAGTCAGGCTCATATGTGGGTTTAGGGATACCTCTATTTTGACGCTGGGGAAGAATTCCTCTGATTGGACTTGTGGTAGGAACATCCTCTGCAGACGATTGGTTAGGTATTTCTTCATGTGACTCATTCTCGATTGCAGTTGTGTCTGAGTTATTGTGATCCCCAAATGTGTCTTCATTTATCTCAGCCTGAGAATCATCACCATTTACTTTTCCAGTATCTTGAAGGTTTACTATCTCAATGGAAGATTGACTTTCTTCAGGTGGAAGATATGTAAGAGTATGAATTTCCTCTTCATTATACTCCTCCTGAAATTCAGACTCTGACAAGTAGTACATGATATCTTCATGAAAAACGACATCCATGGTGATGTATATTTTTCTTGATGGTGGATGATAGCATCGGTATCCCTTTTGATGTAAGGCATACCCTACAAACACACAACGTAGTGCTCGATGAGATAATTTGTCTTGTTGCGGCAAATGAACGAAGGCAACACAACCAAACATATGTGGAGGCAGATTCGGCATATTTGGTGACATAATTGCATCATTCAGAACTTGGAAATGAGTCTGGAATCCAAGGGAGCTTGAAGGTGTTCGATTGATCAAGTATGCTGCGGATGCCAGTGCTTCTCCCCAATAAGATAGTGGCATGTGGGCTTGGATTAGTGATGCTCGAACAACTTCTAGTAAATATTTGTTTTTTCGTTCAACAACGCCATTTTGTTGGGGTGTCCCCACACAAGTGGTTTGATGGACAGATCCTTGTGATTTCAGAAACTGTTGAATTGCTGTGCTCATAAACTCGCCTCCATTATCAGTATGTAGAACTCGAATTTGTGTCTGAAATTGAGTTGTCACCATCTTATGAAACCTTTGAAATAAAGAATTTACTTCGTCTTTCGATTTCATCAGAAAAATCCATGTCATTCTGCTACAATCATCAATAAATGTAACAAACCAACGAGCACCTCCAATTGTAGAAACTTTAGATGGCCTCCATACATCAGAATGTACTACCATGAAAGGAACTGAATTTTTATTTAAGGACAATGGAAAAGTAGTTTGATGGCTTTTTGAAAGTTCACAAACATCACATTAAAGTTACAAACATCAAATTTCAGAAACAAACTAGGAAATAATTTTTTAAGTAACCAAATGACACATGCCCTAAACGTCTATGCCATAACCAAATTTCTGATTTCCCTTTTTTTATGGAACTATCTGCGACTAGTGCGGGGCTTAGCTTTCCAGTGTTTGTTGATGACATCTCCAAGTAGTACAAATTGTCTCGTCTAATACCATAACCAATCGTTTGCTTCGTTTGGATGTCCTTAAACACACAATGATCAGGCCAAAAAATTACAACACATGATAAGTAAGTGGTTAATTGAGACACAGATAAAAGATTATAATCTAAAGATGGAACAATTAACACAGAGTCTAAATTTAATTCATTTGTGAGTCGTAAAGATCCTTCCCCAATAACTGAGGTTGTGGTTTCATTTGCAGTGGAAATATTTTTTTGTGAAGATGGTTTCAATTGAGAAACTTGTCGAGAATCAAAAGTCATATGATCAGTTGCCCCATAATCAATTATCCATGTACTATTAATAACAGGTGTAAGAGTTTTAAGGGCCTTACTTGGACTGACAGAGGTTGCGATTTGCACTGAAGATTCTTTTCGAAGATCTGTAGTGGATGTGGATTCAGCTACTGCAGTTTTGGATCCATGCTTGGTGTTCTTCTTTCGAATATCCCACCAGTCAGGATATCCAATGATTTCAAAATATTGTTCTTTCGTATGACCCTTCTTTCTACAATGAGTGTAATAGAGTGATGACTTGTCAACAAACTTCCTTTGAGGCTGCTGTCGTGCTATCATAGCAGACGTTTCTGAGTTGACCTTCTTATTTAGTTTGCTTTGTCGTACATCTTCTCTTCGGATCAGAGAATAACATTCTTCTAAGTCTGGGATAATATCTTTTCGTAGAATTTCTCCACGAACTTGGTCAAATTCTTCATCTAGCCCAGCAAGAAAAATGTGCACTCTCAATCTTTTAACAGACCTTCCGTATATTACAACATCTTCTAGATCATTCATGACCACTTTATCTCGGTGATCAAGTTCTCAAAATATTTCGATCAATTCTCCATAGAATTTAGAGAGTGGTTGACCATTTTGCTTGGTAGAGAATGCCTTCTGGTTTAGAGTGAAAACTTGTAATTCATCGCTTTCATCATAGAAGGCTTTTGATAATGCATCCCAGATTTCGTAGGCTGTAGGAATTCATAAATATCGCTTCATGATCTCCGGAGACATGGATATGAGTAACCATCTTTTTACTTTTTGGTTCTCACTATACCATTTTTCATATTCCTTTGAAGATTCCTCAGATGGCTTTGTGCCGCTACGAATATATGAGAGTTTTTCTCTTTCTGCAAGATGCATCTCCATTATTTGAGACCAAACATCGTAGTTTGTCTCAGTGAGGATAATTCCAGCATTAAATACTCCATCAGATTGAACAAATTGAATGACAACATGACTAGATTCAGTTGGAGTTTTTTTTCATTTTTTTTGTTTTTTTGTTTTTTGTTTTTTTTCTTTTTTTTTCCTTTTTTTTATTTTTTTTCGTCTAGATTGAAAGAAGAAAAACAATAACCTTTTTAGATAACAAAACGACACGTCGTTTGGCTACTGCTTGCCTAACCGACATGTCGGTTACGGTGGAATATAACCGACATGTCGTTTTACTCCTGCTGCACTTCTGGAGACTAAACGTCACGTCGTTTTATCTATAGTACACAAACGACATGTCGGTTTTAATATGAGAAAAACAACACGTCGTTTTTGTACTGCTGCACTCTGGAGATAAAAACGACATGTCGGTTGACGTCTTCTTCAACCTCTGGAGCGCGTGAGAGTGCGTGAATGATGACAGAGGCGCGTGGTTGACTTGCCGTGACTTCGGGTGGCGAGTGGGAGCGCGTGGAAATGTGTTTAAACGTGAAATGTTTTCAGTTTCCTCACTGGAAATTGAGAAATTTGATGGTATTCTTGGTTTTTGAGGAACACACTCATGGAAAATTGATGGGATTGTTGATAAATTTGTAAACTCAAGTTTTTTACGTATGGGTGGCTTGTTTCTTGATCGGCATGGATATCTGTAATGGTAGGAATGGGTTTAAGAAAGAAAATGGTGGGAAAAATGGTTGTGGGACGAATTTGGTTTCCTCTGTTTTTGTTCCAAACAGAGCAAGGAAACTTTAAGAAACTTGAGCGTATTCATGGCTCTAATACCATGAAGAAACGTGTTTTTCATTTCTTGAATAAAACATTATACACTGAGAGTTATTTATAGATGCAGAGGATATAATTTTTCAAAGTTTACATATGTGAATACGGAAGGAAATGTGTCAATCCGTTTGGCGCGGATCTTGTCTTTGACAAGTGCAGATTATCCCTTTAACAAGTACGGATTATGTCTTTGAAAGCTTCATTCAATGCCGTTTTATTTGATTCTCAACAACTCTTGTCCAATTACAGACAGAAGTACTCGTGCTCCAATTTTTAGCTAAGAAATTGGTTGGATCATGAGTTATATGAGATTTGTAGGCAAGAAGAGCATCTCAGTCTGTGGTAATACTAGAAGTGCTAGCTGATGCAATAATGAAGGAAAGAGTAAAGCAACGGAGTAAGAGAAATCTGATCATCATCCCGAGAGACATGAGATGAGAGAGTTCTTCGATTGTGATGTGTTTGCTTAATTGAATTGGTAATGCAAGAACACTCCTAAGTGCTCCCACGTATTTATAAAGAAACCGAAATTTCGAAGAAGCAGCAGCAAGAAAATTGAGGAGTGAAAAGACTACTCACGACTTGTCGGAAGGTGCAAGAACTTTTGTGGACCCGTTGCATTAAGCAGGCCTTCAAGTCCACTATATATGAATCACTAGATATTTCCCTCTATTCTTTTTATCAAAATACAACTATATAATCCTAATAAATTATTCTAGTAAGTTTTGTTTTTCTTTATAATCATGTTTGTATTGATATATGATATGGAGTAATTTATTCCCTATGGTCAGACTTCTAATCTCACAATCGAAGTTAAATTTTTAAATTGTGTTACATTACATTAATTAGTTTTAAACTGACTCTGAGAACTGCCCCCTTCATAATCATATTTATACTGAATAAGGATTTATTTCCTATGATCAAATTTGTAATCTCATAACTATAAAACAAATTTCTAGTAATGGAAGTTTCATAATTCTATTAGAAATATTCTTCTCTTGAGTTTGGAGCAAAAATATCGTCAAAAAAATAATTAAGTTTTAGCCTTTTAGCATTTACAGACCCAAGAAGAGATTATTTTTTGATTAAATAGATTAAATTACTAAGTTAAATTCCTAAATTATGTAGGAAGAGGAGTGAGAAATTTAAAGAATAATTTTAAGTTTAAATGTGATCGCGAGAGTTATCTTAAAATATTCTACTATTTAAAACATTATTTATAATTTTTTTCTCTCAGCAACATGATATATAAATTATCTAAAAAGTTGAAAAAATTATCCATGATTCTATCACAAATGCTAAGTTCCTGAAACTCAATTTTTTGTATAAATTGTTGGGATTGATCAGTCGTGTTCGATAATTATAATTATTTTTTTTAAATGATAAAATTTACTTGTCATGAGCATTACATAAACCAGTGACGTCACATTCTCCAAAGAAAGCTCTTTGCGTGTCAAATGAGAACTGTTTTGTCTGAGGTAAAAAGGACAAAAGTTGACGGCCAGTTACCTCTCAAGTCAATGAAGAAGGACACAAATGGAAAAAGACTTTTCACGCCCTCTTAATTAAAATTTAAATTTTATTGGACAGTCCCAACCTTTTCTTGCACTTGTAAAAATTAAATTGAACACTATGTTTTTCTTGGCTACATGACAATGTTTGTTTTGTTTTGTTTGGTTTGTGTAGAGTCAATTTAATTGCCCTAGTATTACGTCAAAGAAAATGTTTGTTTTGCTTGAGTTTGGAACAAAAATTTTGTCGAAAGAAATAATTAAGTTTTAGCCTTTTAGCATTTACAGACCCAAGAAGAGATTATTTTTTGATTAAATAAATTAAATTACTAAGTTAAATCCCTATATTATGTAGAAAGGGGAGTGAGAAATTTAAAGAATAACTTTAAATTTAAATGTGATCGTGAGAGTTATCTTAAAATATTCTACTATTCAAAACATTATTTACAATTTTCTTCTCTCAGCAACATGATATATAAATTATCTAAAAAGTTGATAAAATTATCCGTGATTCTATCACAAATGCTAAGTTCCTGAAACTCAAATTTTTGTATAAATTGTTGGGATTGATCAGTCGTGTTCGATAATTATAAATATTTTTTTTAAATGATAAAATTTACTTGTCATGAGCATTACATAAACTAGTGACGTCACATTCTCCAAAGAAAGCTCTTTGCGTGTCAAATGAGAACCCTTTTGTCTGAGGTAAAAAGGACAAAAGTTGACGGCCAGTTACCTCTCAAGTCAATGAAGAAGGACACAAATAGGAAAAGACTTGTCACGCCCACTTAATTAAAATTTAAATTTTATTGGACAGTCCCACCCTTCTCTTGCACTTGTAAAAATTAAATTGAACACCAAGTTTTTCTTGGCTACATGACAATGTTTGTTTTGTTTTGTTTGTGTAGAGTCAATTTAATTGCCCTAGTATTACGTCAAAGAAAATGTTTGTTGGGCAAAATTATCTTACTCCCATTGTACCAAACATCATTTTTATATTTTCTTTAGCAATTCCTGTAATTTTTTATAAATAATAAAAACTATAAGTTTTAAAATTTTATACAATAAGCCCCATTTAAAATATAATAATTTCAAAATTCTAAAAAGTTTATTTGGCATTTTCTTCAACAATCCCTATTGTTTTCTGTAAATAATAAAAACTATAAGTTCTAATAATTTTATGTAATAAATTCAATTAAAATATAATAATTTTAAAATTCTAAAAAAAATATTCTCTCTATCTCCTTCTCAATTAATTTTAAATTTAAGTTTCATTCTTTATAATTTTAAATTGAAGTAATAGAATAAATATGATATAATTTATTTATTTTCATATTAAATAAAGGGAAATTATCACCGGTATACCTTAAAATATCACCGGTATCAAACGTACTACAACACTTTTCTCTTGTATCACTCGTATACCCTAAATTGACAAAAGAGTTCTGCCATCCACTTTTCCGTTTACTACCGTTAAGACATGCTAACGTCATAGGGGTAATATAGTCTTTTAATAAAGAAGAGTGTTGTAAAGAAAGACGGCGTCGTTTTAATACCCCGAAAACGCTGTCGTTTCATTGTAACTAAAAAGAAAAAAAAACAAAAAGACAAAACAACTTCGTTTTTTATTTTGGTTAAAAAAAAGTTACAAAGAAACGACATCATTTCACTGTAACTCAAAGACAAACAGACAGAAGTGGTCCATCCTCCCTATTCTTTATTCACACCGAGAAAAGTTTGCATGCATATGAACAATCGGTGCAAGACTGTATGCATGCCTGCCATTTTTCTACTAAAAACCCTCAATATTTGACTATCAAACAAGTTTAAGTGATAGTTGTGGAGATTGATTTGGAACTTGACAGAAGAGTAAGTTGATTTCGATCGAATCCAGCGAGCGAAGCATCGAGTTGTTAGGTATGTTCATATATATATATATATATATATATATATATTTCATGCAATATATCTCTTATCTCTTATTTAGTCAATAGATGTAAGAAATAATTTGAAATTATCCGAATTTATCAGAATTTAATTTTTGTTACAAACCCTAGAATGTTAAAAACGAAGAAATAAGCAG
Source organism: Citrus trifoliata (assembly GCA_018350135.1). Classification (NCBI taxonomy): domain Eukaryota; kingdom Viridiplantae; phylum Streptophyta; class Magnoliopsida; order Sapindales; family Rutaceae; genus Citrus; species Citrus trifoliata. The sequence goes on along the minus strand of CM031389.1, from coordinate 18,122,407 downwards.
TGGTTATTTATATTCTTATGTGATCAATGTTTTAGGTTTATAGAAGTGCATTTAGATGGTAAATGATATCAGTTTTGATTTTTTTTCATATTGAGGGTCTGTTGGCTGTTACATGTATTTCGTTAAAACTAATTGGGGTTTTTTTTCAATTTGCATATTAAGGGTCTGGTTTTTTGCATATTGTATGATATTTATTTCCTACGTTGTGTGTGTAAAGCTTAAAAGATCCATATTTAAGCACATTCTGTTATTTTTGGGATTACAGTAGACATGTCAACAATGGAGCTAGTGATTTCTTTCAAAGGAGAAAAACATAATGTTGGTATAATTAACCATAAAGATTAGACTGTTCATAGAATAAAGGCTGAGGCATTGAAGATCACTACTGTACATGGGTTAGATACAGTTGGTAAAATCTTATTGACTGTTATGAACCCAGATAGTAAAGTCAAGGTTGTTTTAGATTCTGAATATGGGATGAAATGCTTAATTGGGTTTCATAATTTGATGGGTGATACTACATTTGAAGTTGAAGTCGTGCCTATTTTATGCCCTCAAAATACAAATGCTCTGTTATTACAATCATTGCTGTTTAACTTAGGAGTACACTTGTCTTCAGAAGTTATAGATATCTTGAATGATCAAGGTACACCAGAAGTTAGCCATACAGATCAAGAAGGGGGGAGTAACAGAGATGAATTCGATGATATGCAAAGGGGGTATGGACACGAAGCTACTGCAACTATTCATGAGGGTGAAATTGATGAAGACAAACTATTATCAGATTGGCCAGACAAAAGAAGTGACAGTGATGGTGAGGAACCTGTTGTGCAACCAATACTTACTATGTCTGTTGATGATATTGTGTCTGTTGATGACATTGATGATAGTGAGGGCAGTGAGGACAACCAATGCGAGAGTGATACCGATGGAGGTGGAGATGGTTTACTAGATGATGACACTAGGGCAATCGAAATGGTTGTGAACTCTTTTGATGATGACATCAATGTTGGCAGTGTGAAGTTTACAAAATATTTAGAGAAACATGAGTATAAATTAGATGTTGATGGGATACATAGGCTGAAATTAGGTGATGTGTTTAGGGATGTGAATCACTTTAGACAAGTGTTACATGAGGTTATGATTAGGAAAAGGTTTAATATTAGCATAAAATATAGTGAACCGCAGAGATATTTTGTAATTTGTAAGGAGGCTGGCTGTCCATGGTTTGTTAAAGGTGCAAGACTGAATGATAGGAATTGTTTTTGGCTGCGGGGATATCAAAAGAAGCATGAGTACAAGCTTACCAAGAAATCTGTGAAAGTTACTTCAACATGGGTTGCTGAAATGATAAAGGGACATGTTGCTATTGATGCAAATGTCAAGATATCTCTTCTTAAGAATTATATGCAAGAAAAATTCAGGTTGAAGATTGAGAAGCTCACAATATATAGGGCTAGAGAAAAAGCAAGGATTCTAGTATATGATGACCATTCGAAGGGCTATGAGAAGCTGTTTCAGTACGCTGCAGCTATTCATCGGGCTGAGCTAGAAGCCATTTGCAAAGTGTTATGTGATACAGTTACTGTTCCTGAGAAATGTCTATTTCAAAGATTTTTTGTTGCATTTCCAGCACAAAGAAATGCTTTTTTGAATGGCTGCAAACCGTTCATTGGAATCGATGGGTGTCACCTAAAGGGAAAATATGGTAGAGTTTTGTTGGCTGTTGTTGCTTCAGATGTTAATAAAGGGATAGTTCCATTGGCATTGTGTATATGCGAGATTGAGAACACAGAAACATGGACTTGGTTTCTTGATCATTTACATAGCTACTTAGATGATGGAAGGCATGTAACATTTATTAGTGATAGGCAAAAGGGGCTGTTGAATGCAATTCCGAACACATGGCCTACTGCCTAATTAAAAACCCAAGTAATTAAGTCCATAGGGGTGTTTCAACATCTAATGCCCTAAGGTCAACTGGTCTGGGAGTCATTGACCTAAAGCTCGCTACATGGGTTAAAAATGTAATATTTTTGCTTTTAAAAAAAAGCTTGAATAATCTACTGCCTGAAGATAGAATTTCTAATGACTTTTAAAATAAAAATGTTGTTTTCTTTTAATAAAACCCCATAAATATTGTGTTAATTACTTGAGCACAAAATAAGGTTTATAATATTTTGGATAATGAGTGGATGACCAAGAGTTAAAAAAAAAAAATTTTGGAGAGTTTATTTATTTGGTAGTTTAGAGGATAGATAAACAACTATTAACTTACATGTGAATTTTGTAAATCTTAATTTAATATAACGCTTTAATTGCTAGGGGCTAGCAATAAACTAGTTGGGGGTGTGATTAGTGTTAAAAATTGTATGTTTATTAAGGGATAAAAATGTTATTTTGTTTTATTAATGTAATTTATATTTGTAATTGTGTAACATATTGTGAATTTCTAATTATTTTTCGAAATATTTGATTTTGTGTATTTTTGTGTGTTTATTAGGTAAAAATAATAATTTCATGCAATTTGAGGCTCCGAACAAATGCATGGATGTCAAATTTGGATTCCGGAAGTCTGAGAAATTATGTCATTGTCGAGGAGAATCCAAGACTTTTGTTGTTTTTTTGTTTTTACGTTTTTACCACGGTAAATGTGGTAATTGTAAAATTATAAGTTTTTATCATATTAGGTATGGTAATTGTTAGTGGAATGTGTTGGATATGATTGAGTGGATAAGTTAGGTTTATATTTTATTAGTGGGACAACTGTAAGATTAAGATGTAATTAGATTTTTTTATTTGTGTAGTGTGGATTTACCATGTATTAGTATAAATAGAGAGGGTGAACACACCTCTCCACACCTTCTCTTCTCTTCTTTCCCCCGAAATTCTTCTTCTCATCTCTCTTTGTAATTTATTTTCAATCAATAAAGTTAGTTTTATTTCAATTTTCAAATTCCATTTTTAAATATGTATTTTTCAATTTTAGTAATTTCCTTTATAAAAAAAATGTTTAGCTAAATATTAATAGTTAGGGGAAGGTGAAACTCTTAGGAAATAAATATGATTTAATGAAATTCTATTTTTAATTTTAAAAATTAAATTATTTTCTATTTAATTTTATACATATTTTATATTATGAGATTTTGATTTATTGTAGACAAATAAGGGAGTTTGGCAAAATAAATTATTTTTATCTAAATATAAGGTATTGTAAAATTGTATTTTGACTCATTGTAGACAAATTAAATTTTGGCACAATGAATACTTAATCCATCATAAAATTAAAGGGAAAATAATAATAATTTATATAATTAATCTTTTGGGCAATAAATCTAAAAAATGACAAAAAGAATTTATTAAGTATTATTTACTACTAAGAGTGAATCCACAACCCTAACTGATGGTTGTTGAAGCTAACAAAAATAAATTCCTACTCTAAATAAATTGTGTATAGTGATTGAGCAGGGTCGTGTCCACAGAGATCGGTAATTATTTAAATCATTTTAAAACGTTAAACGTAAAATGGGGGTTTTGTTGACAATAATAAAAATTAAATTAAAATAACAAGAATGCAAATTAAACTTGTAATTCAAATTGGAGAAAGCTCTGGTTGAAGGAATTAACTCAGCTTGATTCAACTACTGATCATTGATTCAAATATAGATTATTATTACTTATGAATAGACCGGTTATAGCTATGAGACCCTCTAATATCCAATCTCTCCTTAACTAGTCGATAACCAAGGTACGACCATTGGTTATTTCCCTAATCAATAGATAACCCTAGATACGATCATAGGATTTAATCAATTGACAGCCTGAAAAACCAGAGAGACCCAAATACTAATCAACACATATGATGATTCATTTAAATTAGATTGTTTATTCTCATAACACAACTCACTGCAATGTTATTTGTCACAAACATTAAAATCTTCATAGGATAAATCATTTAATTGACAATAGATTAAGTTGATAATTAAATAGTGGCAAATTACCTAATTAACAAACATAATCAGAAAACTAAAGATCTCACAGTAGTGATGAATCAAAGCTTCATTAACCTTCAACCAGAAAATAAGTTTAGTTCTTCATAGAGAGAAGAGAAAACTTAGATTTAGGGTTTCTTTCTTTTTCTCCAATTCCAAAATCTCCCTTTTTCACAATAAATTTCTCCTTAAATACCTTCTCTCTCTTCTCTTTTAGAGTTCTATTTAAAATAAAATACTAATATCTGAAATATTAAATTCGTAATTACAAAAATAACCAAAAATAGAAAACACGTTAAATTAAAAACTGCAGGTTCGCAGTTGACAGCACACGCCCACGCCTTATCAACAAAGTTCTTCTGCCGCTCATAATTTCTCCAAGAGAACAATCATCCTTAAACATCATCTTGTAGCTCAATTTTATCACTAATCAATAGAATTGCACCTACAAAAGTAAAACACAAGTAAATCATTATTATTAAGTGCAAAACATCGATATTAAGAGAAGTAAACAATGCAAAACTAGTGCATAAATTGCACTCTAACACTAACTAATTTAATTTCATAGTTTTATTTAAATTAAGTTGTTTATATTTACGTTTTATTTTCAAATTTTAGATAAAATAAAATAAACAAATTAAATTTTTTCTCTGTAGATCGACCCCGGACTCACCGAAATATATTATAACTAGGCACTCTTATACTTGAGAGTAAATCAAATACTTTTAAGTCGTGTCAAGTTTACTCTCTATATTTTATGTTCTCAAGCACTTGATCCATTTTTCCATATTCAAGTTCTACCTGTGCTTTGTATTTTTTGAAGACTATAGATATATCTAACATTTTTTATTTTGATAAACCCAACATCTTCTACAGTAATCATCAATGAAAATCACCAAGTACTTTACACCTCTTAATGATATATCCGGCGATTCCTAAACATCAGAATGAACTAAATCTATAATGCATTTACTTTTGGTGGTGGATCTACTGAACTTCATTTTATGCTACTTACTTGTAAACAATGCTTGCAAAATTGATAATTTTAATGATTTAAACCTCGGAAGCAATTTTAGCTTAGAGAGAATCTTTAAATCTTCTTCGGACATGTAGTCAAGTTTAGGACGCCATATCTTTGCCGATTCTTCTCCATTTGACGCGACACACACATAAGCTTTCTACAACGTGTTCCTTGTAAGTATGAATAAATTAGCACCAATTTTTCCCGCCTTCATCAATACAAGCATGCCTCTAAAAATTTTCGTGATCTCATTTTCTACATGACTTTTGCATCTAAGACTGTCTATTTGTTTTAAAAACAATATATTTTTTTTCACGCCTCTAACATATTGCACCTTAATGGAAACTGTACTATCAAATATTTTTATTTTGACAATACCAATACCAACTATTTCCAAGGCATTAATCACCTATGTATACAGATCCTCCTGAGATATCTTCATATAAATGGAATCATTCTCTCCGAGAGGTTATGTGCCATGTTATTCTTGAGTCTATAAGCTAGACGTCAGCTAACCGCTTCCTACCTTCCGCAACAGTTGTTGCCTTACTTGCCACACAACCTCGAGCATTTGATGACTCAGCTTTATTGTTTTCACTCTACTTGTTTTTTCCACACTCTTTTTTTACCTGCCTTTTCTTATTACAATTGTAGCTTTTAACATTCTTTTTATTTCTCAATTTTGATCAACCATGATTGTGACTTCCACTGGGGTCACGTTCCATTGATCTCCCTTTATCATCAATAATGCTTTCGCTTGCTGTGAACTCGCATGGCTGCCTTCCTTGTTTTTTTTTACCTGCTTGCTTAATTTAATACAAAGGATGCAACATCATTGAGGACTAGATTGTCTGTTTGGTTGTTGTCAGATTGATAATGAGTTGATCATACAAATTTGATAGACTTTGAAGTAGAAGCTCTGCACGATCATTTTCCTCTATTTTATGACCAAACATTGTCAGTTGCAAAAATCTTTAAGGTGTTGATATGGTTGGTCACCGAGGTAGATTCGCAATTTAAAGAGTGTAAAGTTTTCTTTTTAAGAAAATATTATTGTGTAAAGAGTTGGTCTCATATAATTTTATGAGTATCCCATATTTCTTTTACTGTCTTTTTTTTCCCTTCCACACTAGATACAAATTCATTAGTTAGTGCTAAATGTAGATAAAAAATTGCATTATCGTCCATCTCGTTCCACTTAGCATCGTCAGTTATTTTTGTGAGTTTTTCTCCAATTGCTGCCAAACAATTGTTTTTCCTCAAAATAGCCTTGATATCCATTTTCTATACTGAGAAATTCTGTTCGTTAATCTTCTCAATTTCGTATTTTGTCGCCATCGCTTTTCACCATGTCATTGCCTTTGCTGGGATCGGCTCCCATCATTTCATGTGAACAATAACTCTATATGTGAATAGTACCATATACGTGAACAATACTTTGACAACTAAAAGCTCTAATACCACTATTAGAAAATTGATAAGTGAAGTAGGACTACAACTATAATGAAATTGGAGAAAATGAAGAATAAACACACAAAGAGAACACAAGAATTTGTGTGGTTTGGTTTTTGGCCTATGTCTATAGGCAAAGACCTTAGAAAATATTTTACTATATTGGGAAAATACTAACTTCTCCCTAATATTAGGAGAGAACAATTACACTCTCTCTATAATTAATCAAAACTACTCTCACTTTTCAAGACTCCAATTATACCCAACACTCTTAATTTAAGCACAATTATATTCAAACTCTATCTAAGTACAAGAAGAAATGAGATTTTATCTAAGTACAAGAAGAAATGAGATTTTTTAGGATGATTCAAAATGAAGGAAGCATATGTCCTTTTATAGCGAACGAATTGACTACTGTTCATGCTATTTTATTTATTTTTTCCCAAAACGCTTTTTTTTTCAACAATTGTGGCACTGAATTCGATGCATTTATGCTTGGACGGCCTCCATCTTCGACATCATTAAAGTCGATGAAATTGGTTATTAGTTTGCTTTGGTCTTCTGGAAGGATGGACATTAGCCATAGAAGGTATTATTTCGTGACCATTACTTTTAGTCATTAATGAGTTGTTTGTATGACAATTTTCTATAGTCGAAAATCACGTTCTTATGTGAATAATTACTATAGTCGATAAATGCATTACAGTTTTCAGTAAGAATATTTTAGGAAGATGCTCAAAATTAAAGAAGTCAATGAATTGAATTAGTGTATTGTCGACCAATAAGTGAAAAGGAATGTGGGGCCGTTTCAAAACCTCCTGAATGAATGAAACAACCACTTTATGTCCCTTTCTTATTACAATGGGGCAACCTTAATTATTACCATAATTGAAAATATTCTCTCCATCTTGGTAATGCTAATATACAAGATGCTTTCCCAAGTGCAAGTGCAATCGCTTCATGAATGTTTTTGAAGCAAGATTTGCTTGTCTTCCTTTCGTTGAGTTTGTACCTAATTTGAGCAGATTTTCTATGATGCACCTATACCGGTAAGAAAAAAGATTTTGAGGGGCAATGATCAAATTAAAGTAATGCTTTTGAGTACGTGGTATTTGATCAAAAGTCCCATTTTCTTAATTGCTCCGTGATTATTTGGTCCCAATTAATTTCTATTTCAATCATAGTCCATTTCGACCAATCATCTGATTAATTTGACCTCTTACCAACCACAAAATTTATGTTCAAATTTTTATTTAAATTTGAATCATTTTGAACCTATGTCCCGATCTCTTAGAAACTGCATTTACCTTAAAATTGATGTAACATTTTAGTATATTCGAAAGACATGATAACTATGAAGGAGAAAAAACTTTAATTTCACACCACAGATAAACTTAAAAAAAAATACTTTATTAATAATTGTTTGAAAAATCTATAAATAAGTATGAATCATAGTCCTATTTATACTACTAGCTAAATTAATCCTAATCATTCTCAATGAGAGAAATACTTTAAAATTCTAACAAAACTAAAATTACAATTACAATTGAAATAAACATACTAAAACAAGATAAATTCTAATAAAATAATAAAAATTAATTTAATTTAAATACTATAATTTTAGTTTATTTTATCCCTATAATTCCTATCTAGAGTTTTATTTTGGAGAGAAGACTTGTCTTTAGGAAAAGTTAAACTCTTACATAATGGTTTAAGCTTTTTGGTCTAGCAATCTTTCCTCTCTTAAATAAATTTGTCCAAAATACACACACATATATAATATAGAGGGGTGGGAAAAAAAAAGTTGGGAATTGGATGCCTAAACAATGCTTTTACTGGAAACAAGAAGAAGAATTCTTGTTTCTCTCTACTTAACATATTCAAATCTCAGAGGCCTAATCGAAGACGGGAAGATTCATACGATGATGTAGGAAGCACAGCAAGAAGAATTTGGCCAAGTGATGAAGATAAAGGTCCTTACGGGGTTGCTGAGCCTAGAATTGATGGAGCAGCTGAGGATTTCATTTTAAAATTTCATGAAGCTCGCATCTCAGAATCCGAAGGCCATGCAGTTTATAAAGCTACCAAGGGTTGACGACAGTAACAAGCTAATTACTTGTAGTGTATACATATAGACATACTTAATTCTGATTTATATTTTCTTGTGTTCCTGGTACTATTTGTTTCAGAAAAATAATGATAGCTTGTAAGATCACAATAATGAAAGTCGTAAGATTTGTTTATGCTCATGTCCATCTTTCTTTCTTTATGCAAGATAATTATGTAGATTATCTCAACTTTGTTGATAACGTACAAAATATCTAATTCTACATCTCAAAGGAAATAACAAAATTTCATACTACGACTATTCCAGAAGTCTTAGTTGATGAATCTGGCTGGTTTTGGAGATTGAGCGGGTCCGATTTTAAGACCCAAAAGATCTCTTTCCATTGAGACTTTCGGACATTCTTGAGTCATCAGGCTGCGTTAAAATGACTGAGGTGCACGAGTTTAACTTTTAGGTCATAATTTGGCCACTGAGAAATGAATGGTTGAGAAGAATTAATAATATTACTCTGATCACTGCAAGGGTCTGTGTACACGAAGGGGATCCCCATGATAGTAGGTGTTGCAATTGGTGTGCTCAAGAACCCAAGCAACCACCCCAAATTGCAGCCCAAGATCTTTGAATCAAACCAAACAAGATGCTTTACGAAAATGGACCAGGATTAAGTCTAATCAGCTTTAATCAAATAGAAACAAAGATGAAAATCAAGAGTAAGCAGTGAAAGAATCAAGAACAAGATGATTAACGTGGTTCAGCTGATTTGCATCAGCCTTCATCCACGGAGAAACAATACGATTAGCTTTTATTGATTACCAAGAAGAATTACAGAGCTTTACAGAGCACATCACACATAGATCAAGAAGATTCCAGATATGACCTCAACTTCTCTCTATATAACTCACAGCTATCCTGTGTTTGTTACACCAGAACCAGCTGTTTCAACAGCTCTGCAACTGACTTAACGAAGCCCGGAAGCTCACGTGACATGCACGTATAATAACAGATTTTGACGACCTGGATTGAGCACTTGTAAAGCTTGTGACTTATTAAGGCTGAAGCGGCATTTCGTCAGGTCGTTTTAGCGAGTAATTATAAAAACCCATCAAAACGCCATTTTCCATGTCGTTTCGCTTAAACAAAACCAACCCCAAAACGCAACCATTCAATGTCGTTTTGATCAGCTCCGGTTTGCTTCACCAGACACTCAACAGTAGGCAAAGCCAGTAGTTACAGGTACTGGGACTACAAGATACGGGAAAAGATTTGGAAAGCCATTCATAGGCCAACTTTAGGTGCCGCCCTGTGTTGGTAGCACCAGGAGAGGAGACATTTGCTTGTGATGGAGTTGTAGTAGCCTGAGGAGCTTTCAATAAATTGAGAGAATTAAAGACGATTTGTTCAACGATTTGAGAGAAAGATGATTCTGTCAAGGGCATGTCAAAGAGATCTGTTCAACGATTTTTCTTATCATTCGAAGCTTGTCTATCGAAATACTTTTGTGCATGGCTAGCAACTTGCGTTGGGGTCCTTGCGTGTCACGAAATTCTTTGAAAGTCATTTAGTTCAACGTGACCATTGAACTCCCCAACAAGAGACTGTAAATTGCCCACGCTATAACTCTTCTTCATACTCTTTAATTTTCCTCATTGTTTCTTTCATCAAAATCTATTAAGAAAAAAAAAATTCAGGTATTAAATTTAAATTTAAAAAAAAACTGTAGAGCTTTGGTTGATCTAATTATCTTATCAAACCAAAGACTCTGCCCAAGATCTTGAATAAGATCAACACAAGTTGCACAAGCACAGAATCAAATCTGAACCAGACTTAAACACTCAAGAAATAGAATCAAGACGAAAGATAAAGATGAATCAGAAACAAAAACACAGAGAAAGCAAGAGATAACGCGGTTCAGTCTTTTTCAAGATCTACATCAACGAGTGAAAAAATCAGAGGTTGTTTTGATTGATTCATGAAAACAAAATTACAAGCATTCAGAGATGAGTTTACAGAGCACAAGAATCAACTTTCTTTCTACTAGAAAACTCTCTAGAATACTCTCGAATCTTGCTTGAAATGAGCAGGTGAACCAGCTTTATATTTCAGATGAATAACGAACTATGAACCCAGAATGCACAGCTGCTTCCCACGTGTCCAGGCCGTAAAACAGATTTTGAATGAGCTTTAGTGAGCACATGACTTGGCACGAGCAACTTCGTTAATTCTGTTATGACTAAAATGCGTCGTTTCACTTATAGAGATCACGAGCTTCCTCACGTGGCTTCATAACGAAACAGTTTCATTGCTCCATACGCTGTCGTTTTTGAAGCTTAGAATTTCACATGGTGTTGTTGGTTACGCAAGCAGCATTTGATTTCATGAAAATGCCGAAGTTGAATTCAGATTAATTTCACTTTGAAAGGAATCTTTCGCCCCTCTAGATTTTGTGTGTAGAGTAAACTGTTAATTAGTTGGGTTTAAAGAGCTGATTTTACTTCCTTATTATTATTATTATTTCTTTCCCTTCTCTTTTAGGTAATGAGAATATTGTTAAAAGAATAGAAATTGATTTGGGAATCTTCTTTCACATTTCCAAAAAGGGAGGGAGGGGGGTTGTGATTTTTACAGGATAACTTTTCACCGTACTTGCTACATATTTTGATTCTCCACCTTTTAGCATGCTTTTAATTCTTTGATAAGTCACACTTCTAAGTGAAACTTAGAGTTAGAAGAAATTAACCGGCTGTTTCAGATATTGTTTCTTAATATAAAGGGGAGAAAACTTATACAATTGGTTTTAATAAATTTCACATAGATTGTTAAATAAATTCATTTTTTAGGATTTTTTTAATATTAATGAAACTTCGGTTGGCTATTGGATTTTTTAGGATTTTTTTAAAAATAAATTTCACGTATAAATTCATAGCCTCCCTTAAATAAAATTAAGGGAGGCTATGAATTCCGGGCAAGAGGTTTCTTCTTTTGTGTTCAAGGAAGCTATTGGTACTCCTAATTATAGGTTTAAAGATTTGCTTCTCTTCCTTTCATTAAGCTTCTACTTAATTTGAGCAGATTTTCTATGATGCACTCTAATTGCAGGTTAAAAAATAATTTTGAGGGATAAGATTAAATTAAAGTTATGTTTATGAGCACTGAGGTTTTTCTAATATGGTATTTGAGCTAAAGTCTCACTTTTTTTTTATAATTTCTCTGTGCTTATTTTATCTCCAATAAATTATGTTTCAATCACAACTCATTTTGATTGAACCTCTTGCCACTTTTAAATATTTATTTAAATTTGAACCATTTTGTGCTCTACCTTCATATATCAGAAACCCTATTTATCATAAAATCAAATAAGTTGTTTTTAAGCATAAGATTAGTCAAGCTTGTAAAGCTCAGTAAATTGAGCTTAGCCTATTGATTAAGATTAGTTAGTTAGAATGCTCGCTGACATGGTTGTTGAGTAAGCTAAGTTTGCTATAGCGTTTGTTAGTAATTAGCAAGTGATAGATGCAAGTGTGTATGTGTAGAAACTTCCAGATGCTCAAATAAAAGCCAATATTTTCTAGATTCAACTCAGATCAATAATATGAAAAATTCAATTTCTTAAACTCTTGAATAATGATTTGATCCAAGGCAAATGGAAATGAAATGTTGGGTTTTAGAAATAGACAAAATACATTATAAGATTTTCGGCCAAAATATTTTGGTGAAGATACTCAAAATTAAGGGAGGCTATGAATCATTATATGTTTCTTCGGCATTTTCTCATTAACCAAACAACATTATAATATCATTTGATTTTGTATTTGAGCCTAATCTAATGCTTTAATGGCTTTAGAAACAAACAATTCTTCATCGCAATTATATAAAAAAATCAATGGAACTTAAAAAAACTCTATGGAATTGTGGAATTTCTCATTTTTATTTTGATTAAAGATAAAACAAAAAGCTCTTCTTTGTTTGGTTTATTTACATTAATTGGGAGGCTCTAAAGACATGTAAAATTCCTTTTTCTATTTTGTCTTCCAAGTGTAGGATAACCCCAAGGGGTTGCGAGTCTTTTTCTATCAATCAGAGCACTTCTGAGGATATGGGGATATGGCAAAATTGTTAGACATTATATATATAATTGGATTGAGCCTTAGTATGGAAACTTACTAAGTAATAACTATTTTAGTGATAGGTTCTATAGGAACTAGACACTCTTATTTGGTCAAATACGATAGGTACTATAATATATTTGAATCTGATTGAGGATCAATCTGGATTGATTGATTGCCTCCATTATGTTGTTGTTAGCAAATACTGCTATTTTTAGTTTTGGATCTTCCAAATCATTCCCATAAGAGATTCGAACCCATTTTTTTTTATCTTCGATAAAAAGATTCATTCTCTTTATAAAAAAAAGGAGGTGGTAGCTATTATCATGAACCAAGGGGAAAATATAGAATGGGCATGCGATAGTAATTCCATTTTGATTTGAATCAATCCATATACTCCCATTTTTAATAAGATCTTGTTCATAGTTCGAGCTAATGATCTAGAAGGTATCCTTAATAAAATTAAAACTTGTCCAAATCAGTTTTTGATGATGAAACTAGAAACTCAAATGGTGCTTCACATGAAAAACCAACATTTATTGCTTAGAAGAAACAAGATCAAATGCTCTTGAACTGACTCCTCTCTTCTATTGATGTTGAATAACCTCAGCAAATGTTTTATGTCCATAACCAAATATTTTGGTAAGTTAAGGTCCATAATTGATGAGTTAGTTGTTGCTGGTAGTCTAGTTAGCAATTTAGACTTTATTACTCATTTAGTCTAGCTTAGGATAGCCTTATTACCTAATTATAGTGTATATTGAAGCTAATGTTCTTAAGATGGGTGTTAGTGAAGTCCACTCTATGCTTTTAACCCATGAGACTCAATTAGAAAGTAATCATTCTAGTGCCAATTTGGCTCACATTGGAAATAATAAAATAAAAGACACTTTTTAAGGCTGGATGGAATAAAAATAACCAAGGTAATTGGACTAGAAATTATGTGAACAAGATTGAAAATGGAAATTGGAACAAAAACTATGGTAACAAGGAAATTTAGGTCTTATAAGATGAGTCAATGTGGGTTGTGATATTGGAAGGGGACAATGAAGTGGCAACCTAACTAATTTTTAAATCATGGAGGTAATCAAAGCAGAGGTGAATTTGCTTCTAGTTTTAGTGGTTTTGGGAAAAGAGGTGGCATAGGTAATGTTACATGTAAAATTTGTTTCAAGTACAATCGTTCAGCTGCTAAATGTAGGGATAAGTTCAACAGAAAATTTATTCAAAATCCTCTAATACAAGGCTTTTTTTCTAATCAAAATAAAGGTCTAAGAGCTACCTATATGGTAACATCAGAAGGAGTTGATTATTAGAAGTGATACTTAGACAGTGGAGTTACTCATCATCTCATAAACGTTGTGCAAAATCTAGCTGATAGTAAGCCTTATTCTGGTTCTAAGTTGCTGTTGGTTGGAGATAGTAAAGGTCCTTCTATTACTCATGTTAGCTATTCTTGTTTTTATACATCTCATGGTTCCTTGTTGCATCTTACTGAATATTATGTCTACTTCATATCATAAAAAATTTAATTAGTGCGTCCAAACCTCTTACTGATAACAATATAATAATAGAATTCTCTTCAAATCTTTGTTTGTAAAGGACAAGGTTAAGGGGATATTACTAGCATTGGAAATCACTAAAAGTAGTCTCTACAACCTACTGTCTCAAGATGATTCCTTATCAAACTTTGAAATTCAAGTCTTTAAACAAGTTCAATGTTGTCTACTATTTCTGATAAAAGTGCAAATACTTTTTTAGAGTATATCAAATCTATATATGTTCGTTCAGTTTCCTTCAATAATCATCCTGTAAGTTATAATACTTTAGGTTGTATCTCAAATTAGTTATTGCATAACAGACTTGGTCATCCAAGCAAGCATGCCATGCAAATCATTTTAAAGAAACAACCTTTATATGATGTCAATGCTCATTCTTTTGCTTTTTGTGATGCTTGTCAATGTGGAAAACTACATCAGTTTCACTTTCCACTTACTAAAATAAAATCTAGGTCTCCAGTTGAGTTAATCTACGTTGATCTATGGGACCAGCATCCATAAAATCCAAAGATAGATACAAATATTATGTTTCATTTGTAGATGACTATACTATATATTATTGGATATTTCCTCTCACACTAAGATTTGAAACATAAACACATTCAATCATTTTAGGCTTTTTGTTGAGAAACAGTCTCTTTGTCCGTTAAAGCTTTGTAGAGAGATTTAGGGGATAAATTTAGAGCCTTTGGTTCTTTTTCCCAACAATAAGTGATCCGTCTCAAGTATGTCCATATATACATTATCAAAATGATGTTATAGAGAGAAAATGTAGAGATTTTATTCTAAATGAAAATAAAATAACTAATGAAACTAATAAACTAATTAATCTAAATGCAATAACTAAAATGTACTAAAGAAAATTCTCATGTCGAACGCAAGGATGTAATCAATGGGAAATGAGGAGTTGAGTAAATAAACTTACTTAATGGTGTTGACTGTTTTCCTAATTAAGAACTTATTGTTACAACATCTACTACAACACTGAGTAGAATCCCTCATGCATCCTCAGTTGTTTTTTGTTGGATATATTATACCTAATGCAACCTAACAATGACTAATTGTTATACTAACATTAAATATAACATTAAACATTTTAGGTTTCCTTTACCTTACAAGGTGAATCTCTATATCTAGTTCATCACTAATTTTAGATTAAGTATGACTTTATTCAAATTGAGATTTACTCAACTTAGAAAACCCAATTTAAAACCAAGTATTATTTAATTTGTTCCACTAAGTCAGACATTTTTTAGGCTCTTTCTTAGTTAATATCCACTAAATGGGTGGTCAGCAGAAATAGAGAATTAAAATAAATACAATTAAGACAAAATGTTGTCATAAATATAGAAGAACACACATATCTCAGTCAAACATCCATTAAGATCATTTATCAATCAACCACAATCAAATTCAATTCATAAATTGTAATAGAACAATAAATAAAATTATTTCAGCCATCAAATACAAACCCCATAAATAAATAGAAAACAAAAATATAAGAAGAAAAACTAAAGTCTGCTCAGTCTTAGTGATATCTTCTCTATTTCCTCCTTGAATCTTCTGTTACAGTCTTCTCTTAGTTTTTTGTTTTCTTATTGTTTTCATTTCGGTATTCTCTTTGATTGACAACTTTCTTTTTTTCTTTTCATGCGTGCTCCTTTTATAACTCGGAATTAGGGCAACGAAAGTGTGTAGCGCATATCCTCTATTTTTGAAAACTTCATATCGCAATCTTTTAGTTATTGCGCGCGAAATCCAGTGTATCATTGCTCTTGGATTACTACAACAATGACTACATCATCTGCATTGTTCCAGACTGTTTAAACTCCTTTGTAGCCAAGTTTTTTCATTGTCTCTGCAATTTTGTTGCAGCAGCATTCCTTCCCTAAAACTTGAGCTTTTCGGTCACCTATAATCATGCATTTAATCTAAGCACAAAATATTTTAAAGCAACTCAATTTATTAAAAATAAACCAAAATAAATGTTCATGCAAAATGTAACTAAAAAGCAATAAAAACACATCATTTACTCTTAAAGTAATATCGATTTAAGTCTAAAAGTGTTAGATGATTGCTCTTTTTTTTATTGAGTTATCACTTAACCATCTATAGCAGCTTGAACTAGCAAGTGCAGCCCAACCCTCAAATGTAGTCCCTGAACCAAGTTTGATTTATACTTTCAATCACCCCACACATATTGATCTATCTTTCACTCCTTTAACTTCCAATAGCTTCATTCGTTTTACATCCAAACACCTTATGATTATTAAAGCTAAATTTGGAATATGTATACCCAAAACCTGTCTGAAAGCAACATAGGACATTGAACCACCAACTGTTAACACAGCTTTGACAAATCAAAAGTGGTATATGGTTATGAAAGACGAGTTTGATGCTCCGTTAAGAAATTAACTCTAGTTCTTTCTAACTCAACACCCAAGGTTGTAGGTGACAAATGGGTATTTCGAGTCAAATATAATCTAGATAATAGCATTTTCAAGTATAAAGCATGACTAGCTGTTGCAAGGTTTCATCAAACATATAGGGTGGATTTCTTTGAAATATTCGGCCTTTTTGTAAAGCCTTGTGCAATTAGAGTTATCTTTGGTTTAACATTAATGCACATTAGGCCATTAGACAGTTGGACATCAATGCCTTCTTAAATAGAGTGCCTATAGAAGATGTTTACATGCATCAAGTAGATGGTTTCATTGACTCCAGAATTCCTTCTCATGTCTGTAAGCTGAACAAGGGTTTATATAGCCTTAGACAAGCTCCAAAGGCATAGTACGATCAGTTGAAAGGCTCACTGGTGTAACGGGGTGTCCAAACATTCACGTTTGATACTTTTGTCTTTATTAAGCATGTTGTTGTTGATATTTTGGTTATTCTAATCTATGTGAATGATAAATTTATCACTAGATGAAATTCAAAGTAAATGGAGGATCTAATTGGAAAGCGTGGTTCCATATATGCTCTCAAGGACTTAAGAGAGTTTAATTACTTTTTTGGTGTATAAGTAACTCTTAATCTTGATGACTTGCCTTTCTTCCAACCTTAATACATTGGTGTTATTCTCCAAAAAGCTCATATATTAGACAATAAAATGTATAACACACCCATAAATACTATTGACAAATCTAAGAAAGAGAATAGTTCACCATTTGAAAATCCTTCTCATTACAGAAGCATCATTGGTTCTCTTCAATATATGACCTTAACTAGACCTAACATCGCTTTTCTAATAAATAAGTTAAGTCAATTTCTTGCTGCTCCCACTAATGTCTATTGGCAAGCTTTTAAAAGGGTCTTAAGATATTTCTAAAGCACAACACACTATGGACTTCAATTTTTCTATTCATGTTCTCTCATGTTGAATGCTTACTCTAATACAAATTGAGGTTTGGATCCTGACAATAGATGATCTATTAGTGGTTACTATGTGTTTCTTGGTTATAGGTGTTTTGGATTACTTATCTATTGCAAGAACTCAAAGTTTCTTTGCACTAACTTCCAGTTTTGTACTGTGACAATAAAAGTGCTGAGGTGTTGGCTAGTAATCGTAAGTATTATACACCTACCAAACATATAGAACTTGATCTCTATTTTTTTCTTGACCATGTAGCTAAGCACAAGCTCTCTATTGCTCATGTTTCCAACCTTGATCAGTTGGCTAACATTCTTATCAAGCCTTTAGCTTATGATGAATTTTCTTATCTCGGTAAGAAGCTTAATGTCCTTCTGAGACCATAGTTTGAGGGTTGATATTAAGCATAAGCTTTGTCAAGCTTGTATTAGCTTGTAAAGCTTAGTAAATTGAGCTTAGCCTATTGATTAAGATTAGTTAGTTAGAATGCTTGCTGACATGGTTGTTAAGTCAACTAAGTTTGTTATAAATTTTGCTAGTAATTAATAAGTCTTAGATGCAAGTATGTGCAAAATCTTTCACATGCTCAAATAAAAGCTTGTATTTTCTAGATCCAACTCAGCTCAATAATATGAAAAATTTAGTTTCTAAAGGTCTCTATTTCCCTACATTTTCTCAGTAACCAAACAACATTACAATATCATATAAAGTTTGATTGTCATGTTTTGACACAACTAGATGATATTCTAGCGTACGTCTCAAATTCATAAGAAAAGATAACTCTAAAAGAGAGAAAATGTTGAGTTCACAACATAGATAATTCCAAAAGGAAAATTTTATTGATAATTGTCTAAAAAGTTTGCAATGTATTAAATAGGGTGTGTGTATATATATATATATATATATATATATATATACAGATATATTTTGGTGGCATCCATACTTCATTAAAATAAAGATGGTTTCATTAGAGAATTATCAATATTATTATTATTACTACTACTACTACTACTACTACTACTACTACTATTATTATTACTATATATATATATATATCAAGATCGAGAGAGAGAGAGAGAGAGAAATGTCCAATCTAGGTGTGGGTGCACTCATTTTTTTCATATAAACACATTATTAAGTTATATGGCTCTATAATGAATTAAATACTGACTCTATTAAGCCTCGTGATTTGATAGTGCATTCACATGAAAAAAATGAGGGCTCACATACCTGAGAATTTCTATATGTATATATGTATCTGTCTTTCTATCTTTTGAAAAGATATAGAGTAATGGACAAAGCCTAAATTAAAAAAATATATATATATTTTGAGAATTGACTGCCTAACCAATGGTTTTTCTAAGTCAATAATTTTACCAAAGTTAAAAGTTCAGTAATACATTTGCTTTTGCTACAAGTTCCGCCAACATAATATCATTTCCTCGAAAGTTTGTTTCATTTGATTTAAACCCAACACCTGTCACAATTCTATTTTTCTCGAGATTCTATAAGAATTTTCCAACCAAGAACGCGTCCCTCTCCTGCTATAAATTCAGTGGAGCTTTCATAAATTGAAAGTTAAGAAAAACACCTCACCAAAAACTTCTTTCTTTCTTACTTAAAAAAATTATAGAGTGTAAGAAGAAAGAGGTTGATTAAAATTCATTATATGGCTGGAAACAAGCAGAAGAAATCTCCTTTCTCTCTTCACAGCATCTTCAAACGTTGGAAACCTAATCGAAGATGGGAAGATTCATATGATGATGCAGGAAGCACAGCAAGAAGAATTTGGCCAAGTGATGAAGATAAAGGCGGTTACTGGGTTGCTGAGCCTGGAATTGATGGCAAAGCTTCAGATTTCATTGCAAAATTTCATGAAGCTCGCATCTCAGAATCCGAACGCCATGCAGTTTATGCAGCTGCCAAGGGTTGACGGCAATAACAAGCTAATTGTAGTGTGTATATACATAAATGTTCTTAATTCTAATTTACGTTTTCTTGTGTTTTTGGTACTATTTGTTTAAGAAAATGTAGATAGCTTGTAAAATCACAATAATTAAAGTAGAAAGATTTCAGAATAATGAAATTCGTTCATCTTTCTTTCTTTATACAAGCTAATTATTTATATTACTTCAGGCTTTTTATTTCGATGACCTCTATTCTAAATCAATGGAAGTGTTCTATGTAAAAGTAGTAAAATCATTATCTCAGAAAACAAAACAAAAATAAACGCAAAAGAGGGATGCATATGAAGAGCTGAACAAACTTTAGATCATTGGTTCAATTAACATAAATTTATACAAGGTTTTTGATTATTAATTCAGATGATTATTAAATTTTCTGACTTTAACTTTATGTCCCTTTCCTCTAACAGTGGACCTCACAAATTTCCCTCCCCTTCAAACAAAAAGGATGTACATGTATATGAAGCTTAAAATCCCACATTGGGTTATTGGTTTTGCACGCAGAATTTTATTTCCATCAAAATGCCAAAGTTGAATTTAGATTTCACTTTGAAAGGAATCTTTGGTTTCTCCAGATTTCGTGTGTAGAGTAATTAACATTGGATGTAAAGAGTTGTCAAATTTTACCTACATTTTTTTCTTTTCGTTTAGGTAATGAGAATCTTGTTAAAATAATAAAAAGTGATCTCCGGCTTGGGAGTCTTCTTACACATTTCCAAGAAGAGGGGTTGTGGTTTCTTCGGCACAATGTCATTGTACGTACTACATATTTTGATTCTCCACCTTTTAGCAGGCTTTCCTCTATTGGCTCTCCTTTTTTTACCCCTTTCTATCTTTTTCAGCTGTTTTCACTTTCTTTTTACAGCAGATCTATAACATGTCATCCGATTCTCGGATAATTTTATACTTCTAAATGCTGGAGACCCACTTATGTATAGAGTATGAAGAAATTAATAAGCTGTTTCAGATAATGGCTGTTAACATAAAGACGAAAATTTATAAACTAGGACTTGATAAACTTTGTGTGGATCCATTAAATCATAAATGTTATAGCCTGCTTGAATCAGGAAAAATATTGTGGGGACGACGCTGAAGAAGGTGACAATGAATTGAATTAGTATATTGTCTACTTTCTATTCCTCCTCCGCGGGTTGGTAGTTTTATTGCAAATGATTTGTATGGGATTGCTTACTCCCGATATGTTTTGCCTTAGCTCATTATAGAGCCCCTCTCTTATCAAAAAAAAAAAAAAGGAATATCAAGGGTTGTTTCAAAACGTCCCGAATGAGTGAATCTACCACTTTACGTCCCTTTCGATTACATTGAACAGCTTTGCCATAATCGAAAATAATATCTCCATCATTTGACTTTGTAATGTTGGTTAATATAAAAGATGCTTTCTCAAGTGCACGTTCATTTTCTTCTTGATGTTTTTGAAATGCTTGGTTAAAGATTTGTTTGTCTTGCTTTCGTTGAGTTTCTATTGTGAATACATTTTCTAAGATGCACTCTAATTAGAGGTTCAAAAAATAATTTTGAGGGATAAAACATTAATTGTAAATTATTTTAATACTAATCAAAGTTGTGAATTGAGGTTTCTCTAATATGTATTAGAGGTAAGGTCCCCTTTCCTTTAAATTATTCCGTGATTATTTTGTCCCATAAAAATGAACCTTTGGTTAATTTGACCTCTTACCATTCATAAAACCTATTTTCAAGTCTCAACCATGTTGTGCCTTTGTTTCAATCTCAAGCTCTCAGAAACTCTATTTACCTTAAAATTGAAGCTACGTTTAATGTGACAGAATCTACTAACAGTTGTCTTTAAAAAAAAGTTATACTCTTACATAATGGTTTAAGATTTTGGGTTTAGCAATCTTTCTCTCTCTCCCCTTCTTAGATAAATTTCTCTGTTTTTACCGAATAAATTAATTTCTCCGAAATTAGGAATCTTACATGGGCAAAATACTAAAATATAAAAGGAACCATTATTGATGCCAGGCTTAAAGGTAATGGGTGTTGATTTTCCTTGTGTTTAGCTGGTAGTACATGGAACAATAACCATCTGTACTTGGCAAAAGTTTTTCGCTTTTTTGAAGATACCTGTTTTCAGTTCTTTTAGAAGTATTGAGTATCATGTGCTGCCCTAAACTAGTGATCATTTTTAAGGCTTCAAATATTCCTTTTTGTTCCACTGTCATCATTGTCTATTGATTTTTACATATGTCCACTCATTATTTGCATTTCTTTTTCCTACATACACCTACCCTTTTTCTATTTTAATATTTTCCTCTTCTTGAATATGATATATTAATTTCTTCGTTTAGATTTAAGCTTGCTTGAGAAAATTCTTAAAAGAGTTTAAACCATAGGTTTAGATATTTTTATTTTGAATGTATATGTCCCATCAAAACTCATCTTTAAGAAACAAAATGTTCAAGTCCGCACAACTTTTTATTTTTATTTTTTTTTAATTGCGTATCTTGTGAATAAAATTTCGGATTCTCACAGTTAGATGAGCATTAAAGAACTGTGTATTGGGGGAAAATATCTCACTTGCATAGTTGCATGCCAACTGTAACTTCTAATAAACTCAGACAAAGTCAATGGTCCTCTATGAAACTAATTGTAATTTCACAAATAAGAAAATTAAATGATACAATCTTATGATCAAGTCTTGAATATTTGTATGGAAAAAGAAAATTTGTTCATGGCTGTTCTTTCACGTTACATAATCTAATTAGCTTGAATTCTGATTACAGAAGATAAAAAATTATAATTCTAATTGTCGACTCATCATGAGAATATGTTTGATATTGAAATCTAAATTATAAAGAAAAGGATTCACTAATATTAAAGAAACAAGTAGATAAGTTTTTTCTTTACAAAAAAATAATATGGTATGTAAAAATAACCTCACAACTTCGTTAATTTTAAAGGGTTGAGTACTTAGAAATCATTCAAACATGAGACCTTAGCTTTGATGCTATTTTAGTTTAAAGTGGATGCAATTCAAGAACTTATGCTATTAGGTAAGAGCCGCCTAACATAGTATTATACATAAATATTAAACGTTTATAATTACTTGTAAATTTTATTATTATTGCTTTCACCAAATTTTTGTGAGAATGTGATTCAAACCAATTGAGTTGTTCTCACTAGATCTAGCTCAAATATGATTCAAACAAATAAATTTATATTTAACAAGAGCTTGTGCTAAATTTGGATTTAGATGTATTTTTATTGTTAAGAAAAATATCCTACTATCGACTGAGTATTGAACTTAGGTTAAGTATATAAGATTTAGACAATCCTCAACCCATAAAGTAGCTTTTGGGTTGAATTAAGCCTATAGACTCCTATATGGTATCAGAGCCAAATTCATGCATAATTAGGCCCACACTACCTTATCCCGTGATAAGGACCAGTTAGAAAGATCGGTTTGCACATCAAGGGGGTGTTAGGAAAAATATCCTATATTAAATGAGTATTGAACTTGCATTAAGTATATAAGATTTAGACAATTCTTGGGCATTGCTTTTGAGTTGAGTTAGGCCCATGAACTTCTATATTTACGATGTTTGAGACAGGTAGTTTAGTAGAGGTACACTAGGTGGTAAGTTAAAGTAATATGCGTAGTGACCTAAACTGATCATATTGAAAATAATTGGTAGAGCTTAATGTAACCCCCATAGGAGTTAGTTTAGGGAATTAATATGGGGGGTTAATGTGTGCTACGAAGTAGCTTAGGTATACTCGAGGATAGATCAGATAGTTTCACAGAATACTTGGCATAATTGGGGTAGTTTAAGTAAGCTCATACATGAAGCATAATATCAACCTCAAATTAAAAATATAATAAAGTAAACACAAGTATAAAGAACACACAAAATTTATGTGGTTTAGCCTTAGGCCTACATTCATTAGAGCAAATCCTCACCAATCCATTAAATAAATGAGAGATTTCATGAAATTTTACATTATCAAAGATTACATGAACATTATCCAAGATAAATAAAACAAGCTAGATAACTATATAGAGATGTTTGGTGCTAATGAAGATAAAGATACTAAATAAAGATATGACGGGTGATAATATGTTGAGAAGATGATAAAGATGGAAAATAGAAAATGGCCTCTCAAAAATGAAGAAGTGGGTGATCAAAAAGCTAGTGAGGGAGGGGGGGAGGGAGGGGGGAAGAGAGAAATCCTAATATGGGTTGAACAAGAAATTTATATAGTGGAAGCTAGTGGTAAGGATCAAGAGTGCACAAAAGTTAGGGTTAGATGTCATTCTTGATTAAAATGGGAGAATATTTTAAGCGCTATGTCTCGTATTTAGAGTAAAAAGAATAACAATATTTCTTTTATACCAGGTTTATTCTTTCTCATAAATATCTTAATACTTTCGACCTTGACCTTTGATTTTCTTAACCCTTCCAATATAGTAAATTCTTTAAAATGACATCTTTCTACTTCCTCCGAGTATTTTTTTACCATTTTACTCTTATAATTGTCATTCATTTATTGGTCCAAAAATATTCTTCCAAAATTTACCTTAAAACAATTATTATTATTTGTTTGGTCTTCACGACTTCTAGGGAAAACTATAGTGTATTGTGTTCTTTGATCACGAAAATATATTGATACTTATACTTGAAAGGAAAGTTCAGTCATAAGATCCAATGTTCCAAAGTGGCTATATTCTATAATTAAATTGCTTTCTTATTATATAACAACTTAAAATAAAGGAGAAAGAATAATGTTGAATGCTGAATGAGAATTTGGAAATTCTTCTTTTGAGTTCAAGCCCACCAATTGAGGCTTCAAAACTTCAACATTTATGCAGAGGACTTTGCTTGCTGACCAATCCTGAGCCCCAAAGATTTCTTTTTCCAGCATTTTAATCCACATAATTGATACCTTCACAATAACCCTAGATATTTGCCCAATCAGGCTTCTACTTGCGTGGGTATTTTCTAGGTTTTTCTTTACTTTTCTGGAAAGTAATTATAAAAAAAAATGTAAAAGTCCTTCTTACTCCCTACTTTATTTATACACAAATTTCCAGGGATCTAGCCCCCAATCATAGCTCAAGTGCCCAACAATCATAAATGCACTTTGTGTCTCCGTTAACTGGGTTTGAATAATATAATCAAAAGGGAACCCTGTATATTCATGTACTCAGGGGTAAATGAATAATATTAAAATTTAAAGAATTATCATTGTACAACCTATATTTTATCTTATGTTTATTCAATCATCGTAAAATTAGGGATGGCAATGGGGTAAATATGGGTTGGATCAATTCTGCTTCAGATCCAAATCCATAATAAAAATCAAGATCCGTATTTGCTCTAGATCTGTCATGAATCCATATTTTTCGCTCCATATCCAGATCCAAAAAAGAAATAAATATCTATATCTGCTCCAAATGTGAAAAAAAATTAAAATCCAAATCTGCTCTAGATCCGTCATGAATTTTAAAATTCAGTAATAAAAAAGTAATAATTTTTTAGATTGAAAATTGAAGGATAAATTGTATTGATAACAAATAAATTTTATAATTTTTCTCAAAAATATAATAAATATTGTATCTTATACTTTTACACTAAAACAACAAATAAGAAATATAATAAAATATCATTCAGAAGTAATTGCAGGAGTAAAGATCAATTTAATATTCTATTGTCTCCTTCATCATCTAATATCCACGATACACCTACCCTCATTCCTACAACATTAAATAATGACATATAAATTAAATATGATTTATATTCAGTCATTTATTATTTTTATTATGACCATATTTGACTAAATATATCAATAACTATATTCCTTAAAAATTATTTGGCCAATATAATAAAATAAATTGCCAGGTTATATTACTTGGCTTGCAATTTGAATATTGCATGTACATGCTTTGGGGCTGGCTGACCTTTAAATTTACAAAACTAACCTTTAAGTTTTAAGAGTTTAAATACATAGTAAATACTACTAATATGCTATGAATAAAATTTATTATCATTATAATTCTACAATTGTTAAGAAACTTTTAAAATAAAATAAAATTAAAAGATGAGTGGATATGGATATGGATTTAAATATTAAGATAGATCCATATCTGCTCCAGATCCGTCTTAGATCCACACATTAATATCCAAATATGATTCAAATCCATTTTAAACCGATCTAAATCCGATCCGATTTGATTTGGATCACGTGGATCTTGGATCAGATCCAATCCATTGCCATCCCTACGTAAAGTTTTAACATGTTTTTTATACCGCTTTTATTTTTAAATTTGTATCAATTAATCACTTTGACACTAACACCGTTAAATAATTTAAATAAAATGATAATTTTACTCCTAAATAAATTAAAATATCATTTTATCATATTAAAGATTTGAAAAATAAGAAAATTATAATTATGAAAATACCCTTAAATTTAATAAAAATAAATCCTAAATAGAGGTGCTCAGCTGATTTTTATTAAATTTAGATTTGCAAAATTTTAATAATTATTTTTATTAAAAAAATATAATTTTGCAAAATTTTAATAAAATAACTAAATTTATTTATTAAAAAATTATAATTTTGTAAAATTTTATTAAAATAACTGAATTTACTTATTAAAAATAAATCCCAAAATTTTAGTAATTTAGGGGATTTTCATTAAATCCCAAAATTTACAATTATTTTTATAATTATAATTTTTTATTAAAAATAAAAAATTCTAATTTTTAAATTTATTTTTTATTAAATTTAGGAGTATTTTATAATTATAATTTTTTTATTTTTCAAAGTTTTTATAAAATAAAAAGGTTTTTTTAATTTATTTAGGGGTAAAAGTATCATTTTATTTAAATTATTTAACGGTCTTAGTGCAAAAGTGGGTAATTGATACAAATTTAAAAAGAAAAGTGGTGTAGAGAACATGTTAGAATTTTGTGATGGTTAGATGAAAATAAGGCAAAATAGAGGTGGTACAATGATAATTTTCCTTAAAAATTTATATTTTGAAATGAAAATGAAATTGTACTTTATGTGCATATAAATAATAGAACACATCAATTATGGAAACTGAACTAAGTCAATAATATCCTTAATTTTTCCTTCAACATAATTAGATATATAACTATACAATCTTGAATTTTCATCTTACTGCAAAATGATGTCTTGATGAGGTTCATGTCTGAAAATGTACGCTAATTTAAAAAAATCTTATAAATAAAAAAAGCTGCAGTGATAAACAGTAAACTTTGGTAAATTATTAATAAAATCTCAGTTGTTTACTTTGATTGGGAGAATGACGTGAGAAAATGGACCATTAGTGGAAGTGTTGGTTGAAAAGAATGTGGAAAAGCCAAAGTGAATAATTAAAAATATTGGAATAAATATTTTATAAGTGAAGTGATATTTTTTTGTAATTAAAAAAAAATTAACAACATTTTTTAAGGTATCTGGCCTAAAACTTAGTTTATTTCTTCTGGGCTCCAATGAATCTACTTTAAAACTTATTTATGAAGGTAGATTATGTTCAGTTTTCAAGGTTCAATCTTCAAGGAGTGGCGCTACTAGTACCCCTCTGTTTCTCTTATAAAATCCCTCTTTGTTTTGTATTTACAATTTTATCTTTCATATTAAAAGTAAAAAAATTATCTATAATTTAAATCCACCTACGTTTTTTATTCATTTTCTAAACTCTTTAAGCTTGCAAACATAAAATGGAAGTCAAATGTAAAAGAGTAAAAATTTGATATAAACGAACTTCATCCTAACTTGACTTTTCAGGAAGGATAATTTTATGAATCTTTCATAGATCATTAATTTTATGAGCATGTCAAAGGATGGAAAATTTTGTGCTTATTTTATTTTCTTTTCGAAATGGAACATTTAAATAAATTAAAAATACATGTACTTGAGTTATCTATGTCTTCTTTGTTGTTTTTGAAGAAGACAAGCATATTTTTTATGTTTGCGAGAACACCGCGTACACATTTGAGGGGTTTGACTGTGAAACTAGAGAAAGAGCCATACTAATTGAGGGGCTTATTGAAGAATGTATTTTACAAATTATGCACATACAAAAGGGGTTCGATGAGGACAAGAAATGGGGTGCGAGAGCACCACACATCTAGCTCAAATGTGAGCCCAATTCATGAATTAAGCCCAAAAAAGGCTGATTCCCCTAAGCGGACTTGATCTTGGGTAACAAACCCATATTAGGACCCAAGGTGCGGCCAGTAGAGGTGTTACGGATTGCTTAATATTTTTACAAGTCCCTTTAAATGGGAAATTTATAATAATAACTATTAAAGTTTTGATTTTTTTCATCTTAACCCTCTAAAAATATTTCTATCAACATTAGCCATAAAACAACTTTTGAGACCAAAATACCCCTCTTCATCTCTCCCCCAACACTCCCTTTTCACTCATCTCTCCCAAACCGATCCAACTCCCATCATCGGCTGCAACTTCAAACCTCGTCGACGGCGGCTCCGTCTCTCACCGGCATCCGATCTACGATCTACAACAAAACCTGGTTAGTCATTTTTCTTATTTTCATTAATTTAAAATGAGATTTTAGAATAATAATATTTATAACTTGAGAATAATGGTGGTTGTGGTGGTGTTTGGGAGTATTGTTTTTCGATTTTGAAGTGTTGTGACTTAATTTTGGGTGCGGGGAGGGAGGGGGGTAGGGGGCGCTCGCGCGCCCATCGCTGGGCAGCAGCGCGCGCCCATGCGCGGCCCGCTGTCGCACTAAATCTGGTGCGACAGCAAGCCTCACTCACCAGATTGGTGCGAGAGGCTTGCTGTCGCACCAGATTTGGTGCGACAAGCGCGCGGCTGTCGCACCAGATTTGGTGCGACGGGCTCGCCTGTCGCACCAAAAATTAGAGTGGCCTTTTTTTTTTTAACGAGCCAATTTTTTCTGTAAATGTAATGTAATAATTTTATAAATATTACAAATACATGGCGAAATCAGAATCGCCGGATATCGAAGTAGGCAAGATGTATTTTCGTTATGCCGATCACTTTCCTGGTCGAATTTCGAGCATGTGTAAGTTATCTTCGGTCGTAAAAGCTATCGAGGAAAAATTAACAAAGCGGCAGTTGAGTATGTTTAAAAAGGATATATTTGGGCATTTCTTGGAGTGTCGAAATTTTTCATTTAGTGGGATAATTTTGCACAAACTTTTACTGAAGCAAGTGGCCCATGAAAAAGATAGCCGTGAGGATCAGTTATGGTTTCAAATTGGTGAGCATTTGATTCGCTTGTCAATTGTCGAATGGTGCTTGGTTACTGGACTTTCATTTGGTGTTGATACCAATAAAAAAAATGATGAAATGGAGCAGAGGCTACGGAATACGTATTTTGGTGGTGTGCGGCGTAAGATTAATGTGAATGAATTCGATGCAGTATTTAAGGAGTTGAAATTCGAGGAAATGGACGATGTGGACGCATTAAAGATTGCGCTGTTTTATTTTGTGGACAGAGTACTAAATGCAAGAAAAAATCACTATCAAATCAATTTCTATTTGCTTGACCAAGTTGATGATATACAATACTTCCGAAATCGTCCATGGGGGCTATTATCGTGGGAAATGATTTACGAGAGTCTTGACAATGCACTGTTCGAGAAAGACGAGAAATTTAAGAAGACTCGGTTGGAAAATCCAGATCATAACATTGAAAAATACAATCTTTACGGCTTTACGTCCGGGGTTCAGGTGCGGTTTTTTGGTTTATTAATAAGTTTTATAGTATTAAAAATTTGATAGTTGTTTTATTTGATTTTTCACTTTGGTTGTTGTAGGCTTCGATTTACGAAGCAATCGGAGGGTTGCCATCAACATGGGTCGTCAAAACGAAGAAGAAGATTCCCCGCATTCTGCAATGGAAGCCTATGGCGTCTTCGAGAATCAACTTTGTGGAGGTTTATTCGTTCTTCAACGACGAATCTCGTCTTGTAAGTAATATGTATTACTTATTTTTTTCACTTTACTAAATTTAAGTTGGGTATACTTACTTAAAACTTTCAATTGAATTTATGGCAGAGGGACGTTTTACAAACTCTTGAGCCAAATTCAAAGGAGAGTAGCAGAAAATATTAGCTCTCTATGAAGGATTACTTGCCAAGAATTCCAGACTGGGTTCAGAAGGTTGGTATATTGTACGTACTAAAAATATTTTTATCGAAATTGATGACTTTTCATTTACTAATTTTAAATGATACTTTATACAGCACCAACCTTCAATCAACGCGATGCCGTCGGTTACAAGACAATCAGACGAGCATGACGATCATGACGACATACCAAACCCAATACCAGAGCAGCGTCATGACACTTTTGAGGATGAGGTGGCGCATGATACTTTTGAGGATGAGGTGGCGCATGATACTTTTGAGGATGAGGTGGCTGTTGATGACCACCAGCAGCAAACAGACAACTCTGATGACGCATGAAAGTCTGAGGTTATAAATATTATACGATATTTTTCCTTAATAAATTATTATTTTTTTATTGTTATTCTAAAGTTTAATTTTTTTCTTTTGTAATAGTCGAGGACAAAGCAGTTTAATGATTACGTACGACGACGGCTGGATAAGATTGATCGTAACGTGTATGAAATAAAGTCATAATTAAAAGATTTTAAAGAAACCATTGTTGGCTTCATCGACACATTTTCTAAACGTCCAAATAAGGATTCTCCCATTGCACGCTCGTATGCGGTAAGCTAATTTAAATTTAATAATAATGTTCGTTTAACTTTTAATTTGATAGTTATTTAATATGTTCTTCTTGGCGAATGTACAGGCCCCGGATGACTATGGAGTGTATACTGACGTGGGCAATGAAAATTTATCTACGCCCACGTCATTGTATAGTTTCTACGGGGATGTTAGTGGGGAGAGCGTGCAGGTGTTCACAGAGGTGCCTCCGGGCGTTAGTAAGTTCGGCCGCGCGTACATACCGTCGTATGTTTATAACAGTCCTTACATGATTCCTCCGGTCAGGCGAGGACAGAACGTCCGGCCTTTACCTCGACCCCAAATCATGGAGCATGCGATTGACATGAGTACGAGTGTGGATGTAAATCCACTGAGAAGATTGGAGGACTCTAGTCTGTTTGCTGAGTTTGATCGATGGTTCACTGGTGATAGCGGAGTCCGCCGAAGAGTCCAGCACCCGCGGTCATTCTTTCAAATAATTTTGGGGACAGCTTCGATGGGATGGCTAGGCGATGAAGTATTTATATTTTGCTCGTGGTGTATACTGTTGTGGATTTGTGTATAAATTTTTTTTTTAAATCGTAATATTTTTGTTTCTCTACAGCATATTCACGAGAATCTCCGCTTGATTAGCGAGAAACAACGGCAATATCCAAATGCCTTACTCCAACGTGTCACACATACAGACACATTTTTTTGGGTAACGTGCCGACAAAACTTATAAATACTATTTAAATTTTTTTAATTATTGCCTTCAAGTTTTATTAATTTATGCATTTCTTGGTTATCTATGTACTAGGTGTTCTTGAATCAGTTATGGAATAACAGGAATTGTGCAGTCGATTCAATGGTATTTGACGACCGCTTGAATAGTTATCTTTGTGGGCGACAGCACACAATATCTAAATCAATGACGAATGTCGATATGGTATGTATTTTATTACATTTCACATGCTGTATAATGAAAATATTCAAGTTGTTGCTTTTTCTTTGTTGTATTTCAATTTCATACATAACGAACATGTTTTTCAATTTTTATATGCAGTTACTCATCCCTGTTAACTTGGACAGCGCGCATTGGGTACTAGCACGAGTTGACTTTCGGAAAAATAAAGTCTGGATTTATGACTCATTACTCACATTTCGCGACGACAAAAAGTACAAGGTGAAATTCAAGCCACTTGAAGTTATATTCCCTCAATGGTTGGAATATGTTGGCTTCTACAATATCCGACCTGAGTTGCGGAGTGAAGACCCGTGGAAAGTTATCGCAGTTAAGAGCGCGCTACAACAAGAGCCCGGAACTGGCGATTGCGGTGTTTTTGTATTGATGGTTACGATGTATTTAATGTTCGGGCTTAAATTGGAGTTTAACGCTAGTCATGTCAAGTACTTTAGAAAGAAGATTGCGGTTGATATATTTAATGACGGTATTATATTGTAAACCTATGTAGTAATTTCAATGTTGAAATTTGAATTTTTTTTAAATTTTCGCACTTAAGTTAATATAATTTTAATGCCTCACATTTAAAACTTTAAAATAAAATAAAGTTTTATGAAATATAAGTGTACAATACACAAAAAACAATAACAGTTTTAACCAACGAAACACAAAAACAATAATAGTTTTAACCAACGAAACATAAAAACAATAATAGTTTTAACCAACGAAACACAAAAACAATAATAGTTTTAACCAACGAATAACACACAAAATACAACTAACTTCGAGTCGACGCAATGGGATTCTTACATCGCTTACGATTATGGCCTAGTTCATGACACCGGCCGCATCTTACAGTCCGCCGGTCAACGTCCTCGCCAGCCGAGGGTATTCTGAGTTCTTTACGCCGGCCAGGTGGTGGTGCCTCAACTGGTGGGTATACTTGCATCTCCTGAATTTCATCTGGAACTTCCCAATCAGCCACATTACCAACTGGCTCCACTGGTTGTGCATAAGCCATCGCCAACGATTTTGTAGTGTAAAAGTCCGAGCAAAGGTTAATAAAATCCACCCGGTGTGTTAGACACGCCGTAATTGCATGCGCACACACAAGCTGATCAAGCTGAAACACTCTGCAGGAGCAAGTTCTCTTTTGCAAGTCAACCAACCCTTCCTTAAGCCCACCGCCTATAACTTGAAAGCGATGCGGAGACACCGACCGAACTATCATTCTTTCAGCTATAGTTCTCCTCTCAGTGACTATTTCATCCGCCCACGTTGTTAGCCGAGTAGTCATTGATTCAGCCATAATTTTTCTATCATAAAACCATTGCTGCAATGTTTTCCTAAAGTGATCAACAAGATGAGTAACAGGAAATTTTCGAGGTTCCCTCATGAAAGCATTAACACTCTCCGCGATGTTGGTGGTAAGAATGCTGTACCTCCTACCTTCAAACTGAGACCTTGCCCAATTGCACGTACCGACATTATTTTCTAGGTAATCAGCCGCACCCGAGTGGATCATCCACAACCCTTCAAGTTGTCTCTTAAATTCCTCGTCGCCATATGCTTTTGCGGCATTAATAAAGGCAGGTTCAAATTCATCCCAAAGAGTTTTGGACATTCTAAATTGTGACTTTATGTTACCTTTGACGTGGTAAAAACAAACACCATGAGTTGCATTGTGAAATTCTTTAAGAACGACTCTCCTTATGGCAGTGCATCGATCAGAGATAATTACCAACTCAGGTCTATCGCCAATCACTCCGTGTAACTTCATCATAAACCATTCCCAAGCATCATTGTTTTCTGAATCCATGATCCCAATAGGCTAATGGATAGAATTGATTGTTACCATCAAGACATATTGCCACGAACATGCTTCCACGATATAGTCCCTTCAGATGAGTACCATCTACAGCAATGACAGGCCGAATGTGCTGCATAAACCCTTTAATGGAAGATCCGAGTGCTACAAAATAGTACAAAAGATTACCATCTCCATCCTGCTCGAGGTGAGTGACTGTACCCTCATTCGTTATAGTTAGTACGTGAGAGTATTTAGGGAGCAAGTTGTATGACTCTGCAGGGTTGCCTCAAACTATTTCAAGACCAACTTCTCTTGCCCGATATGCCTGCTGGTATGTTAATTGAACACCATATTCCTGTTGCATATCTGCTCTTATGTCATTGGGAGTATAAATCCTCTTATCTTGAATATATTTTTCTACGATAATATGACCGACAACCCGGCTCTTTACTTGATGACGTCCATTCACCAATATCTCATTATGACAAGTGTGTACATTATCAATTCTCTTCACCACCCAAGGAACATTTTGCTCGTTCGAACATCTAGTTGCTCGAATACGCCATTTACATGATTCTGAACAACAGTGAGCCTCGAAACGTGTCGTAGTAGACCGTGCAATTTTAAAAGCAAACTTATCTCTAAAGGCCACCTTGCGTAGTTGTAATATAAGCTCATTCTTCTCAGCAAATAGCTTACCCACACTGATATCATCTGAGTCACAACTGCTAACAAAGCTTGGAGCAACCATGTTCGAAGGCAAAGTTAGAGTAAGACTTGTAAGGGGGTCAATTCTCCTTCTCGATCGAACCATAGAAGGAATAGGTCTATTGCCTCTGTTATTCACAGGAGTATTGTCTTCACACTCATCCTCATGCTGAAACGACAGAACATTCGAAGGACCGGCTCCTCCATCATCACCATCATTATTGAAACGAGTGCCTCCCCTCGTATTATTAAAAGGTTCTGCACAAACATTATCCCCATCTGTCTCATTATGAAAATCATCATTGTCCCGAAAATCATTGTTGTGATATGGACAATATCGTTGCTCCAACGACGTTGTTATTGGAAATACCGTTGCTCCAACATCCTGTAACGTAATGCCATTATCATCAATGTTGTCATAATTGTCGTGGATTGGAGAGTAATATTGCTGCAACGATATTGTCCTTGGTAACACCTATTCATCATTATCGGGGCTAGACATATTTGCTCTAAACGAAGTTTCTGTATCGACATGTGGCTCAATACCTTCGCTCGGAACTCGAGGTGATGTGGTCACGAATATAGGAATGCAACCAAAATTAGCTACGTCAGATGCCATATGCAACACAACCCTCACCATTTCATCATCACATATATCCATGGGCATTGCACATATACGATATAATGTGTTACTAGACCTCAAAGTTGTCTTCATGGTGATACCATAGTCATTAGGGTTTATTTGTAACACCTCGTATACTCTTGCCAAGAACTGATCAAACAGATAATTTTTTCCAACCAAAAAAGGTCGATTTTTACCATTCACGTACTCCATACGACCATTCTCTAATGTCTCCCACCAACCATCGTAACACAATTTAAGTACAATTGAATCCATTAAGCCTAAAATTATAAAAAAAAATTATTTAAGCCCTATTAAAATAATATAGTTTTAATGAATCTTCAAGGGTGGGTGCGACAGGCAACCTGTCACCCGAATCTTGGTGCGACAGGCACCTGTCGCACCTTGTTTGGCGCGACAGGTTGCTTGTCGCTCTAAGTTTTGCTGCGACAGGCAGCCTGTCGCTAGATTCATATTCACCTGACTCAGTTCAGTAAGTTCAGAAAATAACTCATACCACTAAGTGATGTCGATTTGTGTTGGATCCGGATAGATTATCGGATATCACTTTTACCGTTGTCTTTTGCGGTAGCCGTTGGCTGATAATTCAATAGTGAAAAGCTGCTTTTGGTTTGGCGATATGGGAGAAACAATGTTGGTTTTGTTCTGTAAAGAAGGGTAATTTGGGAAGAAAGGCTTGTGTTTGGCTAATGTTAATAGAAAAAAGTTGAGAGGGTTAATTACGAAAATAATAAAATATTAATGGTTATTTTCGTAAATTTCCCAGTTTAAATAGTGGTGAGCTATTAGCACCCCTTCAATTTCCTTCTAAAAACTTGGTTGCTTGTAACTTTACCTCTAATTAAAATTACAGTTAAAAGTGAAAGAAGGTACATGACAAACTCTGTGCAGTGTGCACCCTACCTGAGCTGTTATTTATTTATTTATTTTTTTTTGTTTTAGAGGGATCGAATTTCACATATCCAAGATTTATGGTCAACATCAATTTTTTCTTCCTTCTCAATTGTTGATGAGAATTTATAGGAAAATTGCAACCATTCTTACAGGAATAAGAGCATTAAAAGGTAGAAGAAGATAAGAGTTGATCTCATAACATGTCGATATTGTTGTAACTTATTCTCTTTTAAATCTTTTTGAATTTGTATCTTTTAATTTACTTTATCTTAGGAATTAGTTTCAAATATGTAGCCTGTACTCTATATACACTATTTACATCAATAGCAAAAGTTAGCCATTTATTATTCATATTATTTCTGATAGAAGGCTCGTAGTCATACTGAAAGTCTTCATAATTCACTGTATGTCATGCTCATGCCTTGGATTCTTAGGATTTTGCTTTCATAGATTTCGAAGCTCTATTAATCAGTAGTCATCTATTTTATGTTCCAAAGGTTGAGGATTTATTGTTGTTAGCCTGAATGATAGAGTGATTCAGGCTTTCAATTTTTGAATCAAAAGATGTCTTCAACTTATTCGAAAACACACTTATACTATACCTGTGGTTCAAATCAATCCGCTGTGCAGCTAAGGTACTGGAGCAAAGGGACCTTATCTAGGGTTGAGAAAATGATGGCTAATACTAATTGAACAATTATGATTTTGATTTAAAAAAAATTACACCCATAAATTTTACATATAATCAGTTAAGGTTAATGCCATTTACCCTATTATAAAGCAACTGGAAAAACTGAGTAGAAACCCCAGTAAATTAAAGTTATTTTCCGCATATATAATTTTTAAATATCTTCGTGAGGCATATTAAGAAAAGGCGTTTTAGGAGAAGTTTTGATGGTGCCATCCCATTCTTTTTGATACGAGTCTAGTTGTACGAATAATATGTTAGGCTCCCTCATTTTTCACATAATTTTGTTA
Source organism: Citrus trifoliata (assembly GCA_018350135.1). Classification (NCBI taxonomy): domain Eukaryota; kingdom Viridiplantae; phylum Streptophyta; class Magnoliopsida; order Sapindales; family Rutaceae; genus Citrus; species Citrus trifoliata. Next base: position 18,086,158 of record CM031389.1, on the reverse strand, counting down.
TGATGAAATTTTATGATTTATTCATTCTAGCCCCAAATGTTAGCATCTTCAATTTTGTTATAATTTTTTTTTTTTCAGTATGGCCTTGTGAAATCGAAATCCTTGTTTCCCCACAGGTGGTTCGCAAATCTGAAATCTCGATCTTTAGAACTCTTTATAGTTTTCCCCTTTTATTTTGTATCAATTATCATGTCCTGTAATAGTTATCTGCCATGATAAGCTTTCACTTTTAACAATTTTTTTTCAAAAAAAAAAAAATCACCTTACCAAGTTGGTACTTTTATAGATTGCAAATATACATGATAATTACGTACAGTAGCGTATTGCTCTTATGCACGGCAACCTAAAATTTTGGAAATATTAAGTTTAAAAGTAAAAATTGAGAAAAATATTAATAATCGGCAACTCCTTTTCTTTGAAAAGATATTTATTACCTCTTCTATTTTCTAGTCATTATTATTTTATTTTTTATTTATATAAAAAGTTAGTTATTGAATATTTTTCTGTCTCATCAAAGAGTCATAACCATACCTCAAGTTTCAAGACTCAAACAGTCAACTTCTTTATTAATTTCTTCGATCTCTCCCACAAGAGCGAAGGCCACTAACTGTACCTCAAGACGAAAGAACGTAAACTTAGTAACATAAAATTACTTTTCGGTATATGATTGAATTAGATACTGCAAACTATTTTATTTTCATTAATTTAATATGTTAATAACATTTATTTTGTTTTTATTGCAATATTTTTTTTATGCATGTTGACAATCCGTAAATCAAAATCTTGGTTTGACCCTTAATTGATTACGTATTGTATTAGATACCCTATAAATTTAATTAATTGGTATGTTACAAGATAAAGGTTCTATATATATCAAATTCTAATTAATGTACATGATTAAAATCTTCAAGGTATCTCAAAATAAGTACATATTAAAATCTTCAAGGTATCTCAAAATAAGTACATACTGATAGGAAAACATAAATCATAATGAAAACTACAAAAATATTCATTCATTTAATATTTATACCTTTTATCTTTTGGTGAGATAAACCAAATAAGTACAAGTAGGGGTGCATCTATTATCTGCAGGCATTGGTACAATTCACAATAAACAAGTATAATTTTTTCTTATATATTATCATATACAAGTTATGGTATGTACTTAGTTATCTTACGGGATTTGGGAGAAGGGTATAGGTTCAGGTACTGATAATTTGAGAGAATATATATCATTATCAGCTGAACTCCCAAACGTCCCTTCATTTATGTTGTGTGTGTGTGTGTGTATCCCACATCCATTAAAATTCGGACCTAAGATCTCATATTCATTTACAAGAATTAAATCAGTTTAATTGGTAGAGTTTCGCAAAATTGTGGTACAAGACAATTAAATGTATAATTCTACAATTATTAAAGATAATGAAACAAAAAAAACGATAAATTTATAGAGTAATATACATCAGCAAGTTATCTGTGTGTCTATATGTATATATAGACATATACATACTATGATCATATACAGAAAACCAGCATGAAAAGAGTATAACATAATTATTTGGGATGTTAGTGAAATTTGAAAAAAATTGTTTATTTAATTTCCCCTATCCTAATATATTGAGATGATGAATTTAATATGGTATGTGTATGAATGTCAATGTTCAATGGCCGAACATTAGAAAAAAAGAGAGTCAATAATAACTGAAATTATCACAATTATTATAACATTTGTGTGAGAAAGTACATAAATTAACTTATTTAAATACAATAACTTCGAGAAATGTAGAAGCTAGAAAATATTATCTTAATAGACTATCTAAACAAGAACACATGCATTCAGCAAACAAACATCAAATTAAATTATTTGTCAAGGGTAAAAAGGATTAGACCAAAGAGTGCTGTGGCTGCTTTCCCCAAATGGATACATAATTTCTTCACTACCAAACCCCATATGCTCTTGTGGATTCATCAAGTCTAAAAGCCATTGCTGTTTTTGCATAGCTTCCATGCTCATCTGATCAAACCCGGACGATTTGTCCACTTGTTGTTGCGAGGCCTCCCCATTATTTTTCACCACCCCATAATTTGATGAGTTATGAGTTGAAGCACCGTTGTTTAGGGTTTCCATCCTCTTACAAATCTCCTTCAAGTTTTGCTCGATCAACCAGCCGAGATCATTCAAAGCCATCATGTTAAGATTGAGCAAGGCCTTACCAGTGAGGCTTTGGAACATGACTTGTGTTATCTCCTTTTCGCGGTTATCTTTTCTCTGTTTCTTGAGCTGTTCATTGGCTTTTGCAATCCTTTGCCTCAAGAAACTATCTTGATTCACCATCTTCTTGCTTTGTTCCATCTCAGGCATCTTCTTGAATTGCGAAAGCACACGTTGGACTCCCAATGGGGAAGGCCACACTTCAGGCTGAGAATCATAGGGAGTAAAAATGATGGCACAAGCATCAATCCCACATAAGGTGCTAAGTTCACTCACCTTCTTCAATAGACCTTTCTTTCTTTTCTTGAAGGTTGCTTTTCTTGCAGAATCATTGGATATGTAGGCAAGTTTCACCTTCTTTCTTGTCATGGCTACAAATAGGAATATTGAAGCCTTTTCTGTGTTTTCTCTTACCCTATACAGCTTATGCTATATATAGAGTTTAAGAGATACCATAATTATTGTCATTTGATTATAGAGTTGCAATCCTTGTTGTACATATTTATGACAATTAATTGAAAACCCACTAAATGGGGCGCTCTTGTAACTTCTATTTGGCTAAAATTAATATAATAAACACAAATATAATTTGATATGGCAGAGTTTTTGTCTTACTTAAAGAGGTATCATAGAGAATATTTATTTTGTCCCCGGGGGGGGGGGGGGGGGGGCGCTCAAATCAATACGGCAATTATACAGTGGATATGATGAAATCTGAAACAATGAGGACTAAGGTGGAAATGTAATTGATACAATTTAATTTGGTGAGTTGTTAGGAGTTTATTTGGTGGACATGTAATTGATACAATCACATTAGACAAATTATTACCTTAGAAATAGTATCTAAATTTGAATCATAACCATTGATTGATTGCAAATAAAGATAATTTTATGTACCTTATTCACACCTTGAAGAATTATTTATACTTTTGCTGTTTTTGGAAATAAAATGTTTTGTGCTTTCAAATGCATTTATGGAGACAGAAAGATTTTGATTGTCACTACTGGTTGTAGTGCAATGTGTTGTGACTTCTGCAAACAATCATGTTTTTGCAAACAAGATTTACTTAATAATAAAAAATGATCATATTTTGTTTTGTTAGGCTAACAAAAAATTCTTATTTAGACTCTAAAATTTCATTCAAAATATTTCATATATTCTAGTCACATATTATTAAGTAAGAATATATTTGAAAAGTTGGGTTAGAAACTGATGATGTCGCATTTGAATTGTGATTAGAAATCTGAATTTTTTTTATGTATACTTCACCAAATTTACATCCATGCTTCTACTATATAATTTCCACAATATGTAGATTATGTTGTCGGAAAATCTGGATCAAATATATATATTAAACATGATTAAAAGTCTTATAAAAGAAATTAAACATGATTTTGATATTTTATATTCCATATTAGGAGATTTTCATAAATATATATTGATTATACAATCTGATTTCTTTCATTTCTTTCATTAAAACAATAAATCAAGAATAAGAGTAAGAAGGATAGATTTATACAAAGAGCATGTGACGTGCGACATGACATCATCATTTTGAAATGACTTTCTATCACAATTTGGCTAAAATCCAGCTTGAGATTGTTGTGAGTTATGAAATAATTTATTTTTGTTGTATCGATGAAATTACAAACTAGATTAAAAGGTAATTAAGTATGTGGTAAATTTTATTATTAAAGTATTGTTTCGGTACATACCAATTATATATAAGAGACAAAAATAAGTTGTCTAAAACTCGATAATTGACATTTCGGAGACAAAATTACAATCCGAAAATATTTATTAAATATCTACTGAATTGTTTTAGGACTTTGATTTATAATGCATGATTAATTAAGTTATACGAGCTAGCTTCTACATAAAAAAAATTTGATAGTGATAAACCATGTATGTTATATGCAAGAATCGCATATAATTGCTTTTTTTTTGTTAAATAATAAAGTTATATATGAACTCTAAATATGTTATTTGAAATCTAGTGAATTTGTATTAACAAAAAAAAAAAGGAACAAATATCCACTAACCATTTAATGTTTTGCATTTTATAAAAAATAAACTAATTTTTTTTTGTTTTGTAGTTTTCTACGTGAAGCTTATAAAATGTATTACTTCTCCACTTTTTCACTAATACCGTTAGAGAATTTAGTAGAGTATTAACAAAATGACTATCTTACCTCTGAATGTAAAAAGACTATTTATCGATTATTATTTTCAAACTTTTAGAATGTGTTGTTAGTTTGGATTTATGGAGCAAACTATAAACTCTAAGTTCCCCATAATTGGTTTTATGTCGATGAGAACAAACTATAATATTCAAAGTTTTCCATTACTGGTTTTGTGATTAGTTTGAATGTTTTTTAGATAACTATGACTGTATCTATTGGTGATTTATTGTTGTTAAAGATTTATTATCATTGTCGAAGACATGTTATTTAGGATGAATTATATGAGCAGGGGTTCTCGATTATGTTGTAAATGAGCTATTAATTAGCTAGGGTGCTTATTTTGGTGATTTTATATCCTTCAATTAGCATGTTTGATGAGTTTATATGATTAAATTTTGTAGTCGTTGACAAAGACTTGTTAATGGTCCCAACTCCCAACTACTACAAAATGAAATCTTTTTTTAATTATTAAGTTAGAATTAAATAGTTATTTTACTTTTACGGGTAATATAGTTATTTTGTCAATATTTTGTTAAACCCTCTAACGGTGTTAATGAAAAAGTAGAAAAATAATACACCTTGTAAACTTCGAGTGGATAACTGCAAAAAAAAAATTTACTTTTTTTTATAAAGTACAAGACATCAAGTGGTCGGTGATATTTTTCCCAAAAAAAAAAGAAATAATCTAGTGAATTGTTTTGTATGTTGCTTTAAAGCAACTCTTACCTACTTGAGATTCCAAAATGTAGAAAATTATAAAGAAAATTAAGTAAATTAAAAATATTTACCAAAATAATTTATTTTGTCAAAAATTATGATATAAATTAATATTCCATAAAAAAATAATTTGGGCTTTATCAACCACTCTATTTTTTACTAAAACGTTTAAAAAAGAAAATTTGAGTTCTTCAATGGAAGGAGGGATGGTATCTAATATTTGATTGTTCCACATGAATCGCTCAACATGTACAATTGCTGCGAGTTAACAAAGTTTTTAATTTCAGATGAGAGAAATTTTAGAATGCAACAGAGGTAATGTTTCCAAATATTTGATTACATCGTTTGAGAGTGATACACGGAATGAGAGCATTGTTTTAAGTTTCAATTCCAATGCCAGAGATGATTCGATCACCGTGAGTTACGTTTGCTAGGCTGCAGCCACAGGCTCATTAAGGCTAATTATGTTTATTCTGCTGGTCTGAAATTGAATTGTGAATCTAAGGCATGAAGAAAAATCAACCAAAGAGGAAAGTATTAGTGTATCAACTACTTTTTTGAATTATGATCGCCGTGTCGTCAAGTACATCCACTAGTTAAGTTTGGTCTAACATTTAATTAATGATTTTAAACTTAACAAAAGTGTATGTGCACACAAAATAACATAAAAAATAACACAGCACATTTTAAAAAAAAATTATGCCTTCTGTACTGGATTTTGTGCTATTAGGATGTAATAATTGGGGAGTATTTATTTGCTTGGTTTTACCTATTTATAATTAACAAGTGTGTACACGCGTCAAGCCCTCTAATGCTGATTTCATATTTTCATTAGATAATTTAAATAATAAAATGAACATCCAAAGCCATTTAATTTGGAATAACAGATGGTCTTATGTTAAATAATATTAAATATGGTTTTCAAAACTATCTTTTTTTTTAATTTATATAATTAGATATCAATTTCAATTATCTGCCATAAAGAAAAGGGAAAAAAAAGGAAATTGAGATTAATACACAGATAAGACACTTCTTGCAGTTAAATTAATCAAATTTCAGGTTAATAAAACATAAATAAGTAATTGAATAATTCTCTTATGTACACTCTGTTATTTAAATTATTTACTACAAATGTTACACTCATTACAGTGAAAGAAAAGAAAATCAATTCAATTTTGATTCTCTTGTACAGATAAGCAAAGAGTCTCTAATTTTTAAAAGTCTTGTTACAATTTCTTTTGCATTGATTCTCTGCTCTGCTGATTCTACAGTGCACTCCATAGCCAAATTGAAGACAAACGACACACATTGTTCTTTGGCAGCAAAATGTTTGTCCTCCCGACTTAGTAGATTTGCATCGACAATTTCCATGACTGAAATGGGTAACAAATTACTAACCCAATACTTTAACTTCATTTCTCCAGCAAAAATTTTATCAGTAGGTTTCTTCTTTGTAAATGTTTCCATTAACATAATTTCAAAGCTGTAAACATCTCCATTTGTGGATACCCGTCCTTCTCTTCCATACTCTATGGATTAATGCAATAGTTAACTTACTAAGATAAATAACAATAATAATTTACTCAAATGATTAATGAAAAACATGGGAAATGAATAACTTAGTAGAAAGTTTTAAAGGAATAGGAAATATTTAACATGGAACAAACCTAGTGCCATATAACCTATTGTGGCAAGTGTTTGTGTTTTGACTCATAGATTGATCTTCTCCGGTTAAGAGCTTTGTGATGGCAAAATCACTCAAATGGGCAACCATATTATCGTCTAACAATACATTGCTAGGCTTTAAGTCACAATGAATTACAGGAGATGAATCACCGAAGTGCAGATATTCCAAAGCTGCTGCAACATCTATCATTATGTTCAATCTTTGAAAAATATCTAAAATGCAGTTGCTCGAATACAAACACTTTTCTAGACTTCCATGAGGCATGTATTCTAATACCAACGCTTTAAAATCATCATTTGAACAAGTACTGATGATTTTGATAAGGTTTCGATGTCAAATACTTTTCATCACCTCACATTCAACATTGAAACTCTTAAATACTCCTCCACATTGCAGGTGAAAAACCTTCACTGCAACCTCCATCCCATCCTGAATTCTTGCTTTGTAAACAGAGCCAAAACTTCCTTTGCCAATTAGATTGTTTTCATTAAATCCGTCTGTTGCTTGAAAAGTTCTAGGTATGAAAACCTTCTCCAAGTTGCCACTGGTGGCATATTAGCATCATTTGGTAGCTGTTTTTCTCTCTTTCTACATCTAGAGATCAACAAAATGACTACTATCATAGACATAGTACTCAATGGCAAGACAATCCCTAGGACAAGAGCAATTTTTCTTGATGTATGGTGGATGCTAGTTTTACATGGTGGGACTTGTAGATTAGGTGAACCACATAATAATTTGTTTCCCTCAAATGATTTAGCCAAGAACTTTCTAAAAGATCCTGCTTTAGGAATTTCACCTTCTAGATTGTTGAAAGAAAGATTTAGATCTTTGAGATATTAGAGTTTCTCTAAAGACACATGAATAGGCCCAGAGAGATTATTATTGGATAGATCCAAATATTCTAAGCTTATCAAATCACCAATTGGATTAGGAATCGAGCCTTCCAATTTGTTATGTCCTAGGAGGAGATATTGTAAATATGTTAGGTTTCCAATTGTAGTTGGGATAGCTCTTGAAAAATTATTCATCGAAAAATCTATTCCTACCAAAACCTTCAAATTTCCAATCTCTAATGGTAGTGGGCCAGTAAAAAAATTTGAAGAAAAGTTGAGGTTCATGATGTACTCAAGGTTCCACAAAGTTGAGGGTATGACAGAAATTTCATTGGAACCTAACGAGAGTGTCCTTAGAGAAGTCAGATTACCAATGCATACAGGAATTGATCCAGAGAGCTTATTGCCACCTAAGTGCAACTGATACAGTTCAGTAAAACTACAAACATCTTCTGGGATAGATCCTTCCAATTTATTATCTCGAAAACTCAAGAGTTGAAGGTTTTGTAATTTTCCGAGAGTAATCGGAATTAATCCATTCAATTTATTGCTTGAAAAACCAATCATTGTCAAGTTGGTTAAGTTGCTAATCTCTTCAGGAATACCGCCACCAACATTGCAATTGATCATGACAAATTTTTCCAAAGAATGTGAAAGATTACCCATAGATGTCCTTGGAAGAATGCCATTTAGTGGATTATATGATAACTCAAGAACTTTTAAATACTTGCTATTTGACAACGAGGATAGAAAGCTCAATTCTGGAGTTGAAGACGTCAAATAATTATTCTCTATATTAAACCGCCGAAGGTTTCTTAAGTTGCCAAATGTGTTGGGAATAAAACCGAAGAATGAGTTATCTCCCAAGGCTAGTGTAGAGAGCTTAGAAGCATTGAAGATGAAACTAGGAATTGTGCCACTAAAAGTATTACCCCACAAGTAAATCCCCTCAAGATTTGGAAGTTGGACATCTGTGCTTCATTGAAGACTTCCCGAGTGTAGAAACTGAAGGGCACTCAGTTTGCTCAAACACCTTCAGCTTCTACCCAAGATCCAAGATTAGATTTCTATATGCTTAACTATATATGACTTGAAAAAGGTTTAACCAAGAACTTCGACTAAACAGAACAATCAATGGTTTAAGAATCAAAGAATTGAAAAAAATGACTAAAGAATAAATAACAGAAGAGGTTTTAACGTGGTTCAGCTAAATCACTTAGCTTACATCCACGGACGAACAAGACTTTAGGCTTTTATTGAATGAACTCAAGATTACAGAGAATTAAAGATTGTATCTCATGGAATTACCCCTTTCATATGAGAGATTAACCCCCTTTTATACACCTGATTCGTAGCCAGCTTTCTATGCCAGAATCAGCTCTTCTTAGTTGCTGCTAGCACCCTGGAAACTAATCCCAGATACTCACGTGCAAGCCATGCTTTATTAACGACTTTTAACGGCTTCTCATTATAACCACTCACGTGTGTATCATGTGTTTCACTAACTTAAACGACAGTCACTGATACCATTTTAGTTAGCTTTGTAGTTAAACATCAAAACACACTCTTCTCAAGTCGTTTTGAATGCCATTGAATTGTTTTCACTGGTTACTTTACAAATCTCCACCTTGAAACAATTCATCCCTGTCAGTCTTTCTCCTCAAATTCATGCAAGTTACAAACTGCATATTTCAGCTATGTCCAAGTAGGTCTTGAACTTAGCTGAGGGTACCACCTTTGTAAGCATATCTGCAGGGTTGTTGCTGGTATGTATTTTTACCATTTTTACAACTCCCTTTGATATTACATTCATATGAAATGCAACTTAATGTCGATATGCTTGGTCTTCTCATGATGAGCTGGATTTCTGCTCAAGTAGATGGCGCTTGAGCTGTCACAATGGATATCAACAACCTTCTGAGGTATTCCTAACTCACTGATTAAGCCTTTAAGCCATAAGGCCTCCTTGACAGCTTTTGTGGCTGCAGTATACTCAGCCTCTGTAGTTGATAAAGCCACTACATGTTGCAAGCTTGCTTTCCAGCTTATCAGACATCCATTTAACATGAACATGTATCCAATTTGTGACCTCCTTCTGTCCAGATCTCCAGCATAATCAGAGTCAACATACCCCCATAAACCAGCTTCATTTGTTTCTCTGCTCTTTCCATACATCAATCCAAACTCCAGAGTTCCATTCAGATATCTCAGCACCCATTTAACTGCCTTCCAATGCTCTTTTCCAGGTGATGTCGTATACCTGCTTATCAAGCTTAGAGCATGTGAAATATTTGGTCTTGTAAGGATCATTGCATACATAATACACCATACTGCATTGGCATAGGGCACCTTAGACATCTCTTGCCTTTCTTCACTTGACTTTGGACACTGCTGGTTTGAGAGTTTGAAATGAGAGGCCAGAGGAGTTATTACTGGTTTACAATTGCTCATTCTAAAGGTATTAAGCACTTTTTCCAAGTACTTCTTCTGAGACAAAAACATAGTTCCCTTCTTTCTGTCTCTTGTTATTTCCATTCCCAAAATCTTCTTGGCATGACCCAGATCCTTCATATCAAACTCAGAGTTCAGCATCTGTTTTAAAGCTTCGACTTCTTCCCTCACTTTACAAGCAATCAACATATCATCTACATACAGTAGCAAGAATATGTGATGATCTAAATCTATTTGCTTGTAGTATACACAACAATCGAAATTACACCTCATGAATCCATGTGAAACCATGAATTCATCAAACCTGAGGTACCATTGCCTTGGGGACTGCTTTAAGCCATATAATGACTTCTTCAGCAAACATACATGGTCAGGGTATTCAGAGCTTACAAAACCTTCAGGTTGAGTCATCAAAATCTCCTTTTGTAGTCTCCCATGTAAAAAGGCTATTTTGACATCAAGTTGATCAAGCTCCATATCATATACAGCTGTTAGAGCTAACAAAACTCTTATTGACACATGTCTGACTACTGGAGAGAAGACTTCCTTAAAATCAACTCATTCCTTCTGTGTATATCCCTTTGCTACTAGCCTAGCTTTGAATCTCCTAGGCTCATAAGCTGTCAGCCCTTCTTTTACTTTGAAAATCCATTTGCACCCCACAATCCTTCTCTTCTCAGGTTTCTTTACTAATTCCCAGGTGTTGTTCTTGTATAATGAGTCTATTTCATCTTCCATAGCCCTTTGCCACTCTGATTTATATGAACTCGTCATAACCTCTCTGTAGCTTGTTGGCTCATCTTCCTCAATCTCATGTGATGCTGCCAGTACATCTGCAATGAGGTCTGCATAACCATATCTTTGTGGAGGTCTTATCTGTCTTTTCTTTCTATCTCTGACCAGGTGATAGTCTCTAAGTTGGGTTTGAGTGTGCTGTGGAGATTGTGGCTCAGTGTTTCTACTACTGTCATCTTCATCTCCATCAGAATCTGCAGCTTCTTGTGAGAACTTCATATTTGGATGCTCCACCTCAAACTGTATACTCTCTGGAGTTTTAGTCTGAGGTTCAGTACCATTTTCTTGTAGCTTTGTCTTGAGCACAGTTTATTCATTAAAAATCACATCCCTGCTAATGATGCACCTTGGTGGGGTTAGGTCAGTGCACCATAACTTGTAACCCTTTACACCCTCTGGATACCCTATAAACTTCCCTTTCAGAGCTCTTGGAGATACCTTCCCTTGCTTTACATGTGCATAAGCATCACATCCAAAAGCTTTAAGCTCTATATAGTTACCAGGTTTTCCAGACCACATTTCTAATGGTGTTTTAAAGTCAATTGCAGCAGATGGGCTAAGGTTCACCAAAGTACAGGCTGTCAGTAAGGTTTCTGCCCATAGCCCTTTAGGAAGTTGGGACTGTATCATCATGCATCTAACTTTGTCCATTAAAGTACTGTTCATCCTTTCAGCTAGGCCATTTTGCTGTGGGGTTAACCTTACTGTTCTATGTCTTGCAATCCCCTCATTTGCACAAAAACTGTCAAACTCTTGATTACAATACTCAAGACCATTGTCTGTCCTTAGTTTCTTAACCCTTTTCTCAGTTTGATTCTCTACCAGTGCTTTCCACTCTTTAAATTTCCCAAACACCTGATCTTTATTTTTCAGCACATACACCCATACTCTCCTAGAGTAGTCATCTATTATGGTCATAAAATATCTATTTCCACCTAGAGATGGAACCTGAGAAGGTCCTCATAGGTCTGAATGTAAATATTGCAAGATCTCAGAGGTCTTATGTATAGATTTCTTGAAGCTATTCCTAGTAGATTTACCTAAGATGCATTCTTCACAGAACACCAGCTCCTCAATCTTATCATTTCCCAGAACACCCTGCTTACTAAGTTCTTTCAGACCTTTAATACTCATATGCCCAAGTCTTAAGTGCCATAGGGTAGTTTTATCTATGTCAGTGCTTTCAATGGCATTAGAGACCCCTGTTACAGACTCCCCATCTAAAACATAAACCCCATTCTTTCTGGTCCCTTTCATAACCAGTGTGGATCCATTAAGAATCTTCAACTCACCTAATTCAAGCTTAATGCTACATCCCATTTGATCTATCATTCCTAAAGAAATCAAATTCCTTTTAAGTTCTGAAACATGCCTAACTTGTCTGATTTCTTTTATAGACCCATCATGCACCTTAAGATGAATTTTACCAATCCTAATGACTTTACACACTGAATTATTACCCATTATTACTCTTCCTCCATCAAAGTCTTGATAGTCAGAAAAACAACCCTTATATGGACTCATATGAAATGTGCAACTAGAGTCAAGAATCCACTTACCCTTTTGCATATCCTCAGTAGCAACACACACACCTGCTGACTCATAGCCATCTTCTTCTTCTTCAGCTGTAACTGCATTCCCAACTCTCTCCTTATTCTTGTTCTTTAAGTCTGGGCAATTCTTCTTGAAATGCCCTTCCTTATGGCAGTGGAAGTATTTCAGGTCCTTTGGCTTGGTCTTAGGTTTGGACTGCTTCTGATTCTTTGCTGCATTCTTATTCTTTTCGAACTTCCCCTTTACTGTTAACCCAACTCCATTTTGTATACTCACAGACTTTTGTTGCAACCCTCTAGTATTTAAGGCTGTCTTTACCTCATCCAAGGACAATGTCTGCCTCCCATACATTAGGGCATCCACAAAATTAGAGTATGATTGTGGAAGTGAGCTTACCAAGAGCAGAGTTTTACTTTCATCACTGAGGCTTTCATCAATTGTCTCCAGGGTGTCACACACTCTATTGAATTCATCTATATGATCATCAAGAGAGGATCCCTCTGCCATCTTTAGAGTAAACATCATTTTCTTGATATGAAGTCTGTTGGTAAGAGACTTTGTTATATAGATGGTTTCCAGTTTTGCCCACAGATCAGCCACTGTCTTTTCTTTGGCAACTTCTCTAATAACAGAGTCTCCAAGAATCAATATTATTGTGCTTCTTGCCCTTTTATCTATATTTGTAGCCTGTTGAGGTGTTAGTGATGAAGAAGTTTCCATTCCCTCTTTCTTGGTGACTGGTTCTAAGGCATCTCCCAGTCCCTGAGTTATCAGTAGAGCCTCCATCTTTACTTTCCACATATTGAAGTCGTTCTTGCCTGTAAACTTCTCCAGATCAATCTTAGGGTGAGCCATACTAGAATCTGATTAAAGAAACCCTGCTCTGATACCAATTGTAGAAATTGAAGGGCACTCACTTTGCTCAAACACCTTCAGCTTCTGCCCAAGATCCAAGATCAGATTTCTAAATGCTTGACTATAGATGACTTGAAAAAAGTTTAACCAAGAACTTCGACTAAACAGAACAATCAATGGTTTAAGAATCAAAGAATTGAAAAAAACGACTAAAGAATAAATAACAGAAGAGGTTTTAACGTGGTTCAGCTAAATCACTTAGCTTACATCCACGGAGGAACAAGACTTTAGGCTTTTATTGAATGAACTCAAGATTACAGAGAATTACAGATTGTATCTCATGGAATTACCCCTTTCATATGAGAGATTAACCCCCTTTTATACACCTGATTCGTAGCCAGCTTTCTATGCCAGAATCAGCTCTTCTTAGTTGCTGCTAGCACCCTGGAAACTAATCCCAGATACTCACGTGCAAGCCATGCTTTATTAACGACTTTTAACGGCTTCTCATTATAACCACTCACGTGTGCATCATGTGTTTCACTAACTTAAACGACAGTCACTGATACCGTTTTAGTTAGTTTTGTAGTTAAACATCAAAACACACTCTTCTCAAGTCGTTTTGAATGCCACTGAATTGCTTTCACTGGTTACTTTACACCGAGAGAGAATTATTTGAAACCGCAAATACTTTGAGTGTTGACAAATTGAAGATTGTAGCTGGGACAACACCAACTAATTTGTTATCAGAAAGCTCCAACCACTCCAGATCACGGAGATTACCGATTTCATGTGGTATCTCACCTGTATTTTATATTTTGAAAGAATAATTATATTTAAATTTATTTTAGATAATAGATAATAAATAAAAGCAAATACACTGTTGTAATAAATAGTCATTTTTTACACTACACTTTACAAGTAAACACGCAAGACAAACCACTCATGCATGAAGGGCTAAACCATGAATGCTTTAGTTATTATATACAAATTGTTACAAATTAATTGGGACGGTTAAGTATAAACAATAATGTACACTTTCTAGATGTTGCGAGAGAAATGTAGTAAATATTTTGATTAATATCTATAAAAATTAAGAAGGTAAATCAATTTGCAATTTTAGATTGCGTGGTTCAAACTAAATGATCAAATTCAGAGGTGAAAAGTAAAAGCCTAGGTCAGTGCTACGAAGTATTGTCAAAGTAAATCAAGCCCGATTGAATTGAACTTTAATTACAGTAAGATAAAGTAAATCATATATATTGTACTCTTCTCTTTGACACCCAACAACTATCAACTCATGTCTGCTGACGATTACACTAATATAAAGTGTATTTAGTAAAATAGTTTCTTTTCAAAATTTTCCTTACTAACATGGAGAATCTAAGTTCTTAACATTCTATTTAAGTTTTCCAATTGAAATGCTAAACACTAAATCTATTTATCACAAATCAACAATTTCAAATATTCGTACTAACCTTCACAATATTCTAAGAATGAGCATCATTGGTTAAAGTAAAATATCAAAGAGTGATGACTAAAAACTTTATTTAGATACAAATTCTGTCATAATCCGTACCTTCAAGTCTGTTATTGGAAAGAAATAACTCCTTAAGCTTAGTAACGTTGCCAATTTCTTTTTGTATGGTGCCTGTTAAGAAATTATTTGTTAGTGATTGCATCTCCAATTATGTAATGAGAATTAGTGATTAAATGTAAAATATTTTAGGGTTCATTTTGGTGTTCTTCCCTAATAAATTAATTATCCTCTAAATACCCTCAAACTACTATAAATTTCAATTTATCCCTAATTAACATTAAGATGTCGAAAAGTTTTTCATCAACATACCCTCATTAGTCCTTAACATATTATGTGCACTTCCAAGAAGTTATGAGAGAAATATATTAAAATTATTTGGACTATAACAATATCTGAAAAAATTATGTAGGTAAAATATAAATGTGGTATGGTGCTAGTAAACAATAGAACTAAATGGTGTCGTGAAATATAAAAGCCTAAGTCTATGGATGCTACTATTGTAATGAAACGGTGAGCAATTGTTCCACACTTAGTCAAATCTTGAAGCCTGAGCAGTAGAATTACTCATGTACAGCAAGATAAAGTAAATCATATATACTGTACTCCTCTCGTTAACACCCAACAACTATCAGCTCATGTCTTTAGTACAATTACACTAATAGAAAGTGAATTTAGTACAATAGTTTCTTTTCAAAAATTTCCTTACTAACATGGAGATTCTAAGTTCTCAACATTCTATTTAAGTTTTCCAATTGAAATACTAAACACTAAATCTATTTATCATAGATCAACAATTGCAAATATTCGTACTAACCTTCACGATATTCTAAGAATAAGCATCGTTGGCTAAAGTAAAATATCAAAGAGTGATAACTAAAAACCATTTTTAGATAAAAAATTCTGTCATGATACGTACCTTTGAGTCTGTTATTGTAAAGAGATAACTCCTTAAGATTAGTAAAGTTGCCAATTTCTTTCGGTATGGTGCCTGTTAAGAAATTATTTTGTTAGGCGATGGCATCTCCAATTATTTAATGACAATTGGTAATTCCATGTAAAATATTTTACGGTTCATTTTGGTGTACTTCCCTAATAAATTAATTATCCTCAAAATACCTCTAAACTACTTTAAACTTCAATTACCCCTAATTAACATTGAAAAGTCGAAAAGTTTTTCATTAATGCACCCCCATTTGTCCTTAACATATTGTGTATACTCCCGAGAAGTTATTAGAGAAATGTAATAAAATTATTTGTACTATAATAACATTTATAAAAATTACGTATGTAAAATCAATAATAGTACAGTCACAACCAGTTTTCTACAAACTGATATTCCTTGGATTCTTAGGATTTTGCTTTCATAGTTTCGAAGCTCTATTAATCAGTAGTCATATATGTTGTGTTTTAAGCCCTATCTATCAAGACTAAACCCACCCCAAGAACACTTAACTCACTGGTTATGATCAAGAAATAACCAAGAAGAAATCAACCCACTGAGATTCAAGAATAACAAAAGATCAAGCACAAAAATACACACGGATTAAAGTGGTTCAACACTAAATGAATGATGCCTACATCCACTAGAAACAAGCTCTGTGGTTTCACTTTATTGCTTTCAAGAGTTTACAGAGAACAATCACAAATGGAGATTACAAGTTTAGTTGAAAACTCTCTCTCTCATTCCCTTCTTTCTTGCCCTCTCTTGATTCTCAGATCAAAGCCAAAACTCAGAACTTCAGCTCTTTATAAACAGGTTCTGGGTTTTCCTCACTCAACGGCTTTTCCCGCTAAGCTGAAACAGAGACTGCCTTAGTCATGTGCTTGCACCGTGCCTTCAATAAGCATGTTCAAAACGGCTTCTGGTTTAGTCGTTTCATAAGTAAAGGGTCTTGTTCAGCTCACGTGCTAAACATGTGAGCTACTTAAACAAAGAACGATAATATGGCTCTTGTCGGTTTTTACTCAAATGCCTATCAGACGACTAGTCGTGCTGCTACAGACTCAACATATGACATGTCGAGACAATGTATTTAGTTCACATTTCACAATCTCCACCTTGAACTCAATACTTCAAGCTACTCCACAGAGCTTTCTTCCTCACGATTTGTAGCTTCAGTTCCTACAAATCCTTGTTAAGTTCATGCATAGATTGAACTTAGTAGAGGGTACTGCATTGGTCAGCATGTCAGCTGGATTCTCCTCTGTATTTATCTTTAGAAGCTTTACAGCTCCTCTAGAAACTTCAAGCCTTACAAAATGGAGCTTCATATCAATATGTGTTTGTCTTCTCAAGATGTGTCTGGTTTTTGCTGAGATGAATTGCACTCTGGCTGTCACAATAAACCTCAACTGAGTCTTGTTCAGCTCCAAGTTCAGTAATCATTCCCTTTAGCCAAATGGCTTCCTTGAGAGCTTCTGCAGCTTCTGTAGTTGACAGAGCAACTACATTCTGTAATGTAACTTTCCAGTTGACTGTACATCCCCCCAAGGTGAACAAATATCCTGTCAGTGACCTTCTCTTATTGAGATCCCCAGCAAAGTCTGAGTCTACATAGCCCACCAAAATATTTTCTTTGTTTCCAGTTTCACCATATAACAGTCCATACTCTGTAGTGCCCCTTAGATACCTCATTACCCATTTTACTGCCCTCCAGTGGTCAGTCCCTAGGTTTGACATAAACCTACTCACCACATTGAGAGCATGTGAAATGTCTGGCCTGGTGAGCACCATTGCATACATGAGGCTCCCTACAGCATTTGAGTAAGGGACTTTTGACATTTCTTGCTGTTCTGCAGCTGTTTGGGGACACATAGTTGCTGAAAGCTTGAAATGGCTTGCCAATGGTGTTTGGACAGGTTTTGATTCATTCATACCAAACCTGACCAGTACTTTCTCAATGTAATCCTTTTGAGTCAGAAACATTGTTCCAGCCTTCCTGTTTCTGATGATTTCTACCCCAAGAATCTTCTTTGCAGGCCCAATATCCTTCATCTCAAATTCACTGCTCAATAACCTCTTTAACTGGTCAATCTCTGCCATGTCATGACATGCGATCAGCATATCATCAACATACAGCAGTAGATAGATTCTCCTTTTCTCACTTATCTCCCTGTAATACACACAGCAATCATAGCTACATCTATTGTAGGAATGTTTCAGCATGAAACTGTCAAACCTTAGGTACCATTGCCTAGGTGACTGTTTTAAGCCATAGAGAGACTTCTTAAGCAAACAGACATACTCCCTTTTGCCAGGCACTTCATAGCCCTTAGGCTGATCCATAATAATCTCCTCTTGTAATTCCCCATGCAGGAAAGCTGTTTTGACATCCATCTGTTCAACATGCATGTCTTGTACAGCCACAAGTGCAAGGATGACTCTTATGGATGCATGCCTCACCACTGGAGAGAATACTTCAGTGAAGTCTACACCATTTCTTTGTGTGAAGCCTCTAGCCACTAACCTAGCCTTAAACCTCATAGGTTCTGCTCCAGGTATCCCTTCCTTGATTTTGTATATCCATTTGCAGCTTACAACCCTCTTCTTTTCTGGCTTCTTAATCAACTTCCATGTTTCATTCTTCATGAAGGATTCAACTTCCTCATCCATTGCCCTTTTCTATTCCAAGTTATTCTTTGCTTGTGATTACCTCTTGATAAGTCTTTGGTTCATCATCATTGATCTCATGAGCAGCTGATAAAGCATAAGCAATTAAATCTACAACTGCATACCTCTTTGGTGGTCTGATTGTTCTCCTTTTCCTGTCCCTTGCTAGTTGGTAAGTGTTACTACCACTCTAAGTTGATTCTTATCCTTCTTCATCATAAGATCCATCATCAAACTCTCCTGATTCTTCTGTTGTGGGTGATTCAGACTTCTTATCTTCAGCATGCTCTACCTCAAACTGAATCTTATCATCTTCAGCTTCTGGTTTCTTTTCTTTAAACTGAGAACTCCTTCTTTTATTCAACATTTCAGCTTCATTGAAGGTAACATCCCTGCTAATTATGCACTTTGGAGGTTTGAAGTCAGTACACCATAATCTGTAGCCTTTGACCCCTTCAGGATAGCCCAAAAATCTGCACTTCAAGGCTCTTGCTTCCAACTTTCCCTGCTTCACATGTGCATATGCTTCACAGCCAAAAATTCTGAGCTTAGAGTAATCAGCTACCCTTCCTAGCCATATTTCCATTGGTGTCTTATAGCCTATGGCTATTGATGGACTTCTATTAACCAAATAGCAGGCTGTGTTTAAGGCTTCTGCCCAAAGAGTTTTTGGTAAGTGTGAGTGGATCAGCAGACATCTCACTTTCTCCATTAATGTTCTCTTCATTCTCTCAGCAAGACCTTTTTGCTGAGGAGTGTATGTTACTGTCTTATGCCTCAAAATACCATTCTTTTCACAGTAATCCTCAAACAACTTGTTACAGTATTCCAGCCCATTGTCTGTTCTCAATACTTTCACCTTCAGATTTGTTTGGTTTTCAACCAAAACTTTCCACCTTTTGAACTTTTCAAGGACTTCATCTTTAGTTTTAGAGCATAAACCCACACCATCCTAGAAAAATCATCTATAAAGGTCAAGAAAAATTTGCAGCCACCTAGAGAGGTTACCTGTCCAGGTCCCCACAGATCTGAGTGTATGTAACCAAGCTTTTCTTTGGTAGTGTGAACTGCAAATTCAAACTTTATCCTGGAAGCCTTCCCTAGTATACAGTCTTCACAGAATCCCAAAGAGTTCAGCTGATCTTTCCCAAACACCCCTTTCTTTTCCAGTTCTTTTAGCCCCTTTTCACTCATATATTCTAACCTCAAGTGCTAGAGCTTAGATTTATCCTCACCACTCTCAGTTACACTTGCTTCCCCAATGACTGTTTGTCCATTCAAAACATACAGGCCATTGTTTTTATTTCCCTTCATTATGACCATGGAGCCCTTTATCACTCTCAGTACACCTTTTTCAGCCTTCACAATACATCCCATCTGATCTAACATCCCCACAGAAATTAGATTTCTTTTAAGGTCAGGGACATGTCTGACTTGTGTGATTTCCCTCACTACACTATCAAACATTTTCAGACTCACAGTTCCTATACCAACTACTTTACATATGGAATTATTCCCCATTAATACCATACCACCATCATAGGATTGATATGATGTATAATAGTTTCTATTTGGACACATATGGAAGGTGCATCCTGAGTCAAGAACCCACTCACCTTGAATCTTTTCTTTGGAAACTATGAGTACTTCAGCTGTTTCATAACTGGATTCATCTGTGGCAATTGCTGCATTCCCTACTTTATCCTTTGGATCTTTAATCTTGGACTTCCTCTCAGGGCAGTCCCTCTTGAAATGCCCTTTCTTGTGACAATGGAAGCATTTAAGTTGCTTCTGTTTTGACTTAGATCTTCCCTGCTTCTTCCCTTTGTCTTCCCTTTTTTCAGGTCTGCCCCTGGCCATTAAACCCTCACCAGACTCACTGTCAGCCTTCTCTTGCTTGTCTTTCAGTTTCTTTGTGCCAAGAGCGGATTTAACCTCTTCTAAAGAAAGTGTTTGTCTTCCATACAAAAGGGCATCAACAAAATGCTCATATAATTTAGGCAATGAGCTAATTAATAGTAGTGCTTTACTTTCATCTTTCAACCCTTCATCAATTGTCTCTAGAGCATCACAAACCTTGTTGAACTCATCAATGTGCTTATCAAGTGATGATCCTTCCATCATTCTTAACGAGAACATTGTCCTTTTGATGTACAACCTATTTGTAAGAGATTTTGTCATATACAGATTTTCTAATTTTGTCCATAACCCTGCAACAGTTCTTTCTTTTACCACCTCCCTTATCACAGAATCCCCTAGGATGAGAATGATCGTGTTTCTTGCCTTCCTATCAATCTCAGCAGCTTGTTCAGGAGTAATAGAAGAAGAGCCCTCCAGCCCCTCTTTCTTGAAATCTGGTTCGATGGCATTTCCCAGACCTTGAGTAATCAGCAAAGCCTCCATCTTGATCTTCCACATGTTGAAATCATTTTGCCCTGTAAATTTTTCCAGATCAATCTTGGTACCCATTTCTTGAATCTTTAAGCCAGAGAGCAGAAGCTCTGATACCAATTTGTTGTGTTTTAAGCCCTATCTATCAAGACTAAACCCACCCCAAGAACACTTAACTCACTGGTTATGATCAAGAAATAACCAAGAAGAAATCAACCCACTGAGATTCAAGAATAACAAAAGATCAAGCACAAAAATACACACGGATTAAAGTGGTTCAGCACCAAATGAATGATGCCTACATCCACTAGAAACAAGCTCTGTGGTTTCACTTTATTGCTTTCAAGAGTTTACAGAGAACAATCACAAATGGAGATTACAAGTTTAGTTGAAAACTCTCTCTCTCATTCCCTTCTTTCTTGCCCTCTCTCGATTCTCAGATCAAAGCCAAAACTTAGAACTTCAGCTCTTTATAAACAGGTTCTGGGTTTTCCTCACTCAACGGCTTTTCCCGCTAAGCTGAAACAGAGACTGCCTTAGTCATGTGCTTGCACCGTGCCTTCAATAAGCATGTTCAAAACGGCTTCTGGTTTAGTCGTTTCATAAGTAAAGGGTCTTGTTCAGCTCACGTGCTAAACATGTGAGCTACTTAAACAAAGAACGATAATATGGCTCTTGTCGGTTTTTACTCAAATGCCTATCAGACGACAAGTCGTGCTGCTACAGACTCAACATATGACATGTCGAGACAATGTATTTAGTTCACATTTCAAATATATTTTATGTTCCAAAGGTTGAGGATTTATTGTTATTAGCCTGAATGATAGAGTGATTCAGGCTTTCAATTTTTGAATCAAAAGATGTCTTCAACTTATTCGAAAACACAGTTATACTATACCTGTGGTTCAAATCAATCCGCTATGCAGCAAAGATACTGGAGCAAAGGGACCTTATCTAGGGTTGAGAAAATGATGGCTAATACTAATTGAACAATTATGATTTTGATTATAAAAAAATTACACCTTTAAATTTTACATATAATCAATTAGGGTTAATGCCATTTACCCTATTACAAATCAATTAGAGAACTGAGTAGAACCCTAGTAAATTAAAGTTATTTTCCGCATTAAAAAAGGTATTACAAAAGATCATATAATTTTTAAATATCTTCGTGAGGCATATTAAGAAAAGGCGCTTTAGGAAAAGTTTTGAGGGTGCCAATGGTCCCATTTTTTTCGATGCGAGTCTAGTTGTACGAAATAATATGTTAGGCTCCCTCATTTTTCACATAATTTTGTTATGATGAAATTTTAAGATTTATTTACTCTAGCCCCAATTGTTGGCATATTCAATTTTTTTATAATATTTTTCAGTATGGCCTTGTGAAATTAAAATCCTTGTTTCCCCACAGGTGGTTCGCAAATCTGAAATCTCGATCTTTAGAACTCTTTATAGTTTTCCCCTTTTATTTTGTATCAATTATCATGTCCTGTAACAGTTATCTGCCATGATAAGTTTTCACTTTTAACAATTTTTTTTAAGAAGAAAATCACCTTACCAAATTGGTACTTTCATAGACTGCAAATATGCATGATAATTACGTACAGTGGTGTATTACTCTAATGGCCGGCAACCCCAAAATTTTGGAAATATTAAGCGTAAAAGTAAAAATTGAGAAAAATATTAATAATCGGCAACTCCTTACTTTGAAAAGATCTTTATTACCTCTTCCATTTTATAGTCCTTATTATTTTATTTTTTATTTATATAAAAAAGTTAGTTATCGAATATTTTTCTCTTTCCTCAAAGAGTCATAACCATGCCTCAAGTTCCAAGACTCAAAACAGTCATCTTGATCTTTTATTTCACATAAAATAGCTAAATGAACCATTCAACTTCTTTATTAAGTTCTTGAATCTCTCCCATAAGGGCGAAGGCCACTAACTGTATCTCAAGAGGAAAGAACATAAACTTCATATAGAATAAAAGAACATAAAATTACTTTTCGGTATATGATTGAATTAGATAGTGCAATATACAATTATTTTATATTTTCATTAATTTAATATGTTAATAACATTTATTTTATTTTTATTACAATATTTTTTTTATATGCATTTCGACAACCCATAATCGAAATCTTGGTTCGACCCTTGATTGATTACGTATTGTATTATATACCCTAGAAATTTAATGAATTGGTATGTTACAAGATAAAGGTTCTATATATATCAAATTCTAATTAATGGACATGATTAAAATCTTCACGGTATCTCAAAATAAATACATACTAATAAGAAAACGTAAATCATGATAAAAACTACAAAAATATTCATCCATTTAATATTTATACCTTTTATCTTTTGATGTGATAAACCAAATGATCACAAGTAGGGGTGCGTATATTATCTGCAGGCATGGGTACAATTCACAATAAGCAACTATAATTTTTCTTATATGTTATCATGTACAAGTTCTGGTATGTATTTAGTTATCTTACGGGATTTGGGAGAACGGTATAGGTTAAGGTACTGATGATTTGAGAGAATATATATATTCCCACATCCATTGCAATTCAATCCTTAAATCTCATATTCATTCATTTACAAGAATTAAAAGTGTACTTTAGAGTATGTATTGAATTCAATATTTTTTATGATCATAAGTGATCTGTAAAACAACCTATATTCGCCAAGACCTTTGCATACATTTAATGAAAAAAAAGAAAAAGAAAAAGAAAGAAATTGGTATATATGCTACCTAGCACATTAATTGTTTTATTCTGCACCCGTGACATGTTAAGTAATAAATTCTTTAATATCAAATTGACCCTTATTATCTCTTGCACTTATAGATCAGGTAACATCAGTACTATGTGATTTGGCTGATATTATAAATAAGTGAACATATTTTTACAATTAATACATATTTAAGATTTGACTTCTTTACTTTACTTCTAAAACAATGATTTCTTTTATTTAATTACTCTTATTGGTCTTTTGTCATCATCCATTTATTTTCCTTTGGTCTTAACCCTCAGGCAAGTCTCCGTTTGCTGAGGTTATTTACATACATATATACATACATACATACTATAATCGTATACAGAAAACCAGCATGAAAAGATTATAACATAATTATTTGGCATGTTAGTGAAATTAAAAAAAAATATTTAATTTTCCCTTATCCAAACACATTGAGATGATAAATTTAATATAGTATGTGTATGAATGTCAAAGAAAATTGATTTTTGGCAAAATTACAAGTTGCCAATCACACTATCTCGAAAAGATAATCCCATTCACCATGTTCAATGGCCAAACATTAGAAAATGAGAATCAATAATAACTGAAATTATCACAATCATCATAACTTCTGTGTGAGAAAGTACATATGATTAGCTTATTTAAATACAATAACTTCGAGAAATGTAGAAGCTAGAAAATATTATCTTAATAGACTATCTAAAACTGAATACATGCTTTCAGCAAACAAACATCAAATTAAATTATTTGTCAAGGGTAAAAAGGATTAGACCAAAGAGTGCTGTGGCTGCTTTCCCCAAATGGATACATAATTTCTTCACCACCAAACCCCATATGCTCTTGTGGATTCATCCAGTCTAAAAGCCACTGCTGTTTTTGCATAGCTTCCATGCTCATCTGATCAAACCCGGACGATTTGTCCACTTGTTGTTGCGAGGCATCCCCATTATTTTTCACCACCCCATAATTTGATGAGTTATGAGTTGAAGTACCCTTGCTTAGGGTTTCCATCCTCTTACAAATCTCCTTCAAGTTTTGCTCGATCAACCAGCCGAGATCATTCAAATCCATCATGTTAAGATTGAGCAAGGCCTTACCAGTGAGGCTTTGGAACATGACTTGTGTTATCTCCTTTTCGCGGTTATCTTTTCTCTGTTTCTTGAGCTGTTCATTGGCTTTTGCAATCCTTTGCCTCAAGAAACTATCTTGATTCACCATCTTCTTGCTTTGTTCCATCTTAGGCATCTTCTTGAATTGCGAAAGCACACGTTGGACTCCCAATAGGGAAGGCCACACTTCAGGCTGAGAATCATAGGGACTAAAAATGATGGCACAAGCATCAATCCCACATAAGGTGCTAAGTTCACTCACCTTCTTCAATAGACCTTTCTTTCTTTTCTTGAAGGTTGCTTTTCTTGCAGAATCATTGGATATGTAGGCAAGTTTCACCTTCTTTCTTGTCATGGCTACAAATAGGAATATTGAAGCCTTTTATGTGTTTTCTCTTACCCTATACAGCTTATGCTATATATATAGTTTAAGAGACACCATAATTATTGTCATATGATTATAGAGTTGCAAATCCTTGTTGTACATGTTTATGACAATTAATTGAAAAACCACTAAATGGGGCGCTCTTGTAACTTTTATTTGGCTAAAATCAATAATAATAAACACAAATATAATTTGATATGGCAGAGTTTTTGTGTTACTTACAGAGGTATCATATAGAATATTTATTATGTCCAGAAGAAGGGGGGGGGGGGGGTGCTCAAATCAATACGGCAATTATAACAGTGGATATGATGAAATCTGAAACAATGAGGACTAAGGTGGAAATGTAATTGATACAATTTAATTTGGTGAGTTGTTAGGAGTTTATTTGGTGGAAATGTAATTGATACAATCACATTAGACAAATTATTACCTTATAAATAGTATCTAAATTTGAATCATAACCATTGATTGATTGCAAATAAAGATAATTTTCTGTACCTTATTCACACCTTGAAGAATTATTTATACTTTTGTTGTTTTTGGAAATAAAATGTTTTTTGCTTTCAAATGCATTTATGGAGACAGAAAGATTTTGATTGTCACTACTGGTTGTAGTGCAATGTGTCGTGACTTCTGCAAACAATCATGTTTTGCAAACAAGATTTACTTAATAATAAAAAATGATCATATTTTGTTTTGTTAGGCCCACGAAAAATTCTTATTTAGACTCTAAAATTTCATTCAAAATATTTCATATATTATAGTCACATATTATTAAGTAATAATATGTTTGAAAAGTTGGGTTAGAAATTGATGATGTCGCATTTAAATTTTGATTAGAAATCTGAATTTTTTTTATGTATACTTCATCAAATTTACATCCATGCTTCTACTATATAATTTCCACAATATGTAGATTATGTTGCCGGAAAATCTGGATGAAATATATTTATTAAACATTATTAAAAGTCTTATAAAAGAAATTAAACATGATTTTGATATTTTATATTCCATATTAGGAGATTTTCATAAATATATATTGATTATACAATCTGATTTCTTTCGTTTCTTTCATTAAAACAATAAATCACGAATAAGAATAAGAACGATAGATTTATACAAAGAGCATGTGACGTGTGACATGACATTCCATGTGACGTGTGTGTTGTGAGTTATGAAATAATTTATTTTTGTTGTATCGAAGAAATTACAAATTAGATTAGAAGGTAATTAAGTATGTGGTAAATTTTATTATTAAAGTATTGTTTCGGTATATACCAACTGTACATAAGAGACAAAAATAAGTTGTCCAAAACTCGATAATTGACATTTCGAATAAAATTACAATCCGAAAATATTTATTAAATATCTACTGAATTGTTTTAGGGCTTTGATTTATAATGCATGATTAATTAAGTTATACGAGCTACCTTCAGCATTAAAAATAAAATTGATAGTGATAAATCATGATTGATAGTAGTTGTGATCATTAATTATTAGGGCTATTATTTATAATGTATGTTATATGCAAGAATCGCATATAATTGCTTTTTTTTTGTTAAATAATAAAGTTATATATGAACTCTAAATATGTTATTAGAAATCTAGTGAATTTGAATTAACAAAAAAAAAGGAGCAAATATCCACCGACCATTTAATTTTTTGTATTTTATTAAAAATATACTATTTTTTTTTTGTTTCGTAGTTTTCTACATGAAGTTTACAAAATGTATTACTTCTCCACTTTTTCACTAATACTGTTAGAGAATTTAGTAGAATATTAACAAAATGACTATCTTACCTCTGAATGTAAAAAGACTAGTTATCGATTATTATTTTCAAACTTTTAGAATGTGTTGGTAGTTTGGATTTATGGAGCAAACTGTAAACTCTAAGTTCCCCATAACTAGTTTTATGTCGATGAGAACAAACTATAATATTCAAAGTTTTCCATTACTGGTTTTGTGATTAGTTTGAATGTTTTTTAGATAACTATGACTGTATCTATTGGTGATTTATTGTTGTTAAAGATTTATTATCATTGTCGAAGATATGTTATTTAGGATAGATTATATCAGCAGGGGTTCTTGATTATGTTGTAAATGAGCTATTAATTAGCTAGGGTGCTTATTTTGGTGATTTTATATCTTTAAATTAGCATGTTTGATGAGTTTATATGATTAAATTTTGTAGTCGTTGACAAAGACTTGTTAATGGTCCCAACTACTACAAAATGAATTTTTTTTAATCATTTAGTTAGAATTAAATAGTCATTTTACGTTTAGGGGTAATATAGTTATTTTGTCAATATTTTGTTAAACCCTCTAACGGTGTTAATGAAAAAGTAGAAAAATAATACACCTTGTAAACTTCAAGTGGATAGCTGCAAAAGAAAAAAAAGTTTTACTTTTTTTTTTATAAAGTGCAAGACATCAAGTGGTCATTGATATTTTTCCCCAAAAAAAAATGAAATAATCTAGTGAATTGTTTTGTATGTTGCTTTAAAGCAACTCTTACCTACTTGAGATTCCAAAATGTAGAAAATTAAAAAAAAAATTAAGCACATTAAAAATATTTACCAAAGAATTTATTTTATAAAAAATTATGATAAAAATTAATATTCCATAAAAAATTAATTTGGGCTTTATCTACCACAATATTTTTTACTAAAACGTTTAAAAAAGAAAATTTGAGTTCTCCAATGGAAGGAGGGATGGTACCTAATATTTGATTATATTGTTCCACATGAATCGCTCAACATGTATAATTGCTGCAAGTTAACAAATTTTTTAGTCTCAGATGTGAGATATTTTAGAATACGTAATACTTCCAAATATTTGATTACATCGTTTGAGAGTGATACACGGAATGTGAGTATTGTTTTAAGTTTAAATTCTAATGCCAGAGATGATTCGATCACCGTGAGTTACGTTTGCTAGGCTGCAGCCACAGGCTCATTAAGGCTAATTATGTTTATTCTGCTGGTCTGAAATTGCATTGTGAATCTAAGGCATGAAGAAAAATCAACCAAAGAGGAAAGTATTAGTGTATCAACTACTTTTTTGAATTATGATCGCCGTGTCGTCAAGTACATCCACTAGTTAAGTTTGGTCTAACATTTAATTAATGATTTTAAACTTAACAAAAGTGTATGTGCACACAAAATAACATAAAAAATAACACAGCACATTTTAAAAAAAAATTATGCCTTCTGTACTGGATTTTGTGCTATTAGGATGTAATAATTGGGGAGTATTTATTTGCTTGGTTTTACCTATTTATAATTAACAAGTGTGTACACGCGTCAAGCCCTCTAATGCTGATTTCATATTTTCATTAGATAATTTAAATAATAAAATGAACATCCAAAGCCATTTAATTTGGAATAACAGATGGTCTTATGTTAAATAATATTAAATATGGTTTTCAAAACTATCTTTTTTTTTAATTTATATAATTAGATATCAATTTCAATTATCTGCCATAAAGAAAAGGGAAAAAAAAGGAAATTGAGATTAATACACAGATAAGACACTTCTTGCAGTTAAATTAATCAAATTTCAGGTTAATAAAACATAAATAAGTAATTGAATAATTCTCTTATGTACACTCTGTTATTTAAATTATTTACTACAAATGTTACACTCATTACAGTGAAAGAAAAGAAAATCAATTCAATTTTGATTCTCTTGTACAGATAAGCAAAGAGTCTCTAATTTTTAAAAGTCTTGTTACAATTTCTTTTGCATTGATTCTCTGCTCTGCTGATTCTACAGTGCACTCCATAGGCAAATTGAAGACAAACGACACACATTGTTCTTTGGCGGCAAAATGTTTGTCCTCCCGACTTAGTAGATTTGCATCGACAATTTCCATGACTGAAATGGGTAACAAATTACTAACCCAATACTTTAACTTCATTTCTCCAGCAAAAATTTTATCAGTAGGTTTCTTCTTTGTAAATGTTTCCATTAACATAATTCCAAAGCTGTAAACATCCCCATTTGTGGATACTCGTCCTTCTCTTCCATACTCTGTGGATTAATGCAATAGTTAACTTACTAAGATAAATAACAATAATAATTTACTCAAATGATTAATGAAAAACATGGGAAATGAATAACTTAGTAGAAAGTTTTAAAGGAATAAGAAATATTTAACATGGAACAAACCTGGTGCCATATAACCTATTGTGGCAAGTGTTTGTGTTTGACTCTTAGATTGATCTTCTCCGGTTAAGAGCTTTGCAATGCCAAAATCACTCAAATGGGCAACCATATTATCATCTAACAATACATTGCTAGGCTTTAAGTCACAATGAATTACAGGAGCTGAATAACCGAAGTGCAGATATTCCAAAGCTGCTGCAACATCTATCATTATGTTCAATCTTTGAAAAATATCTAAAATGCAGTTGCTCGAATACAAACACTTTTCTAGACTTCCATGAGGCATGTATTCTAATACCAACGCTTTAAAATCATCATTTGAACAAGTACTGATGATTTTGATAAGGTTTCGATGGCGAATACTTTTCATCACCTCACATTCAACATCGAAACTCTTAAATACTCCTCCACATTGCAGGTGAAAAACTTTCACTGCAACCTCCATCCCATCCTGAATTCTTGCTTTGTAAACAGAGCCAAAACTTCCTTTACCAATTAGATTGTTTTCACTAAATCCGTCTGTTGCTTGAAAAAGCTCTAGATATGAAAACCTTCTCCAAGTTGCCACTGGTGGCATATTAACATCATTTGGTAGTTGTTTTCCTCCCTTTCTATATCTAGAGATCAACAAAATGACTACTATCATAGACACAATACTCAATGGCAAGACAATCCCTAGGAGAAGAGCAATTTTTCTTGATGTATGGTGGATGCTAGTTTTACATGGTGGGACTTGTAGATTGGGTGAACCACATAATAATTTGTTTCCCTCAAATGATTTAGCCGAGAAGTTTCCAAAAGATCCTCCCTTGGGAATTTCACCTTCTAGATTGTTGAAAGAAAGATTTAGATCTTTAAGATATAAGAGTTTCTCCAAAGACACAGGAATAGGCCCAGAGAGATTATTATTGGACAAATCCAAATATTCCAAGCTTATCAAATCACCAATTGGATTAGGAATCGAGCCTTCCAATTTGTTATGTCCTAAGAGGAGATATTGTAAATCTGTTAGGCCTCCAATTGTAGTTGGGATAGCTCCTGAAAAATTATTCATCGAAAAATCTATTCCTACCAAAACCTTCAAATTTTCAATCTCTAATGGTAGTGGGCCAGTCAAAAAATTTGAGGAAAAGTTGAGGTTCATGATGTACTCAAGGTTCCACAAAGTTGAGGGTATGACAGAAATTAATTCATTGGAACCTAACGAGAGTGTCCTTAGAGAAGTCAGATTACCAATGCATGCAGGAATTGATCTAGAGAGCTTATTGCCACCTAAGTGCAACTGATACAGTTCAGCCAAACTACAAACATCTTCTGGGATAGATCCTTCCAATTTATTATCTCGAAAACTCAAAAGTTGAAGCTTTTGTAATTTGCCGAGAGTAATCGGAATTGATCCATTCAATTTATTGCCTGAAAAACCAATCATTTTCAAGTTGGTTAAGTTGCTAATCTCTTCAGGAATAGGGCCACCAACGTTGCAATTGATCATGACAAATTTTTCCAAAGAATGTGAAAGATTACCCATAGATGTCCTTGGAAGAATGCCATTTAGTGGATTATATGATAACTCAAGAACTTTTAAATACTTGCTATTTGACAACGAGGATAGAAAGTTCAATTCTGGAGTTGAAGACGTCAAATAATTATTCTCTATATTAAACCGCCGAAGGTTTCCTAAGTTGCCAAATGTGTTGGGAATAAAACCGACGAATGAGTTATCTCCCAAGGCTAGTGTAGAGAGCTTAGAAGCATTGAAGATGAAACTAGGAATTGTGCCACTGAAATTATTACCCCACAAGTAAATCCCCTCAAG
The DNA here is from genome assembly GCA_018350135.1 of Citrus trifoliata. Classification (NCBI taxonomy): domain Eukaryota; kingdom Viridiplantae; phylum Streptophyta; class Magnoliopsida; order Sapindales; family Rutaceae; genus Citrus; species Citrus trifoliata. The sequence continues at coordinate 18,055,079 of CM031389.1, read as the reverse complement.
ATTTGGAAGTTGGACATCTGCGCTTGATTGAAGACTTCCCAAGAGAGAATTATTTGAAACCGCAAATACTTTGAGTGTTGACAAATTGAAGATTGTAGCTGGGACAACACCAACTAATTTGTTATCAGAAAGCTCCAACCACTCCAAATCACGGAGATTACCGATTTCATGTGGTATCTCACCTGTATTTTATATTTTGAAAGAATAATTATATTTAAATTTATTTTAGATAATAGATAATAAATAAAAGCAAATATACTGTTGTAATAAAAAGTCATTTTATACACTACACTTTACAAGTAAACACGTAAGACAAACCACTCATGCATGAAAGGCTAAATCATGAATGCTTTACTTATTATATACAAATTGTTACAAATTAATTGGGACGGTTAAGTATTAATAATAATGTACACTTTCTAGATGTTGCGAGAGAAATGTAGTAAATATTTTGATTAATATCTATAAAAATTAAGAAGGTAAAACAATTTGCAATTTTAGATTGCGTGGTTCAAACTAAATGATCAAATTCAGAGGTGAAAAGTAAAAGCCTAAGTCAGTGCTACGAAGTATTGTCAAAGTAAATCAAGCCCGATCGAACTGAACTTTAATTATAGTAAGATAAAGTAAATCATATATACTGTACTCCTCTCTTTGACACCCAACAACTATCAACTCATGTCTGCAGACGATTACACTAATATAAAGTGAATTTAGTAAAATAGTTTCTTTTCAAAATTTTCCTTACTAAAATGGAGTTTCTAAGTTCTCAACATTCTATTTAAGTTTTCCAATTGAAATGCTAAACACTAAATCTATTTATCACAAATCAACAATTTCAAAATATTCGTACTAATCTTCACGATATTCTAAGAATGAGCATCATTGGTTGAAGTAAAATATCAAAGAGTGATGACTAAAAACTTTATTTAGATACAAATTCTGTCATAATCCGTACCTTCAAGTATGTTATTGGAAAGAAATAACTCCTTAAGCTTAGTAAAGTTGCCAATTTCTTTTGGTATGGTGCCTGTTAAGAAATTATTTGTTTAGTGACTGCATCTCCAATTATGTAATGAGAATTAGTGATTAAATGTAAAATATTTTAGGGTTCATTTTGGTGTTCTTCCCTAATAAATTAATTATCCTCTAAATACCCTTAAACTACTATAAATTTCAATTTATCCCTAATTAACATTAAGAAGTTGAAAAGTTTTTCATCAACATGCCCTCGTTAGTCCTTAACATATTATGTGCACTTCCAAGAAGTTATGAGAGAAATGTATTAAAATTATTTGGACTATAACAATATCTAAAAAAATTATGTAGGTAAAATATAAATGTGGTATGGTGCTAGTAAACAATAGAACTAAATGGTGTCGTGACATATAAAAGCCTAAGTCGGTGGATGCTACTATTGTAATGAGACGGTGAGCAATTGTTCCACACTTAGTCAAATCTTGAAGCATGAGCAGTAGAATTACTCATGTACAGCAAGATAAAGTAAATCATATATACTGTACTCCTCTCGTTAACACCCAACAACTATCAGCTCATGTCTCCAGTACAATTACACTAATAGAAAGTGAATTTAGTACAATAGTTTCTTTTCAAATTTTTCCTTACTAACATGGAGATTCTAAGTTCTCAACATTCTATTTAAGTTTTCCAATTGAAATGCTAAACACTAAATCTATTTATCACAAATCAACAATTGCAAATATCCGTACTAACCTTCACGATATTCTAAGAATAGGCATCATTGGCTAAAGTAAAATATCAAAGAGTGATAACTAAAAACCATTTTTAGATAAAAAAGTTCTGTCATAATACGTATCTTTGAGTCTGTTATTGTAAAGAGATAACTCCTTAAGATTAGTCAAGTTGCCAATTTCTTTCGGTATGGTGCCTGTTAAGAAATTATTTTGTTAGGCGATGGCATCTCCAATTATTTAATGATAATTGGTAATTCCATGTAAAATATTTTACGGTTCATTTTGGTGTACTTCCCTAATAAATTAATTATCCTCAAAATACCTCTAAACTACTTTAAACTTCAATTTACCCCTAATTAACATTGAAAAGTCGAAATGTTTTTCATCAATGCGCCCCCATTTGTCCTTAACATATTGTGTACACTCCCGAAAAGTTATTAGAGAAATGTAATAAAATTATTTGTACTATAATAATATTTGTAAAAATTAAGTATGTAAAATCAATAATAGTAGAGTCACAACCAATTTTCTACAAACTAGTATGTACAAGCTGATATGGTATTATGAAGAGGTTGGTCGAAAAGTGATAGCAGTTATTTTTTAAATTATGTGAGCCCATGATAGTTTTATACAACCAATATCCTCTTGTTACATTAATTTATACACATTTATTTGTATAAGGTGGTTGTGCCTCTATCATTACTCATGTAAAAAAATATATGTAGTGTGATGCTAGTAAGAAATAAAACTAAATTGAAGCAGAAGCAATAGATAAACACATAGCAAGATATATAAGTAAATTATGTGTACTGTATTCCTCTAATCTTTAACTTATTTCAATAGCACCCAACAAATTGTCAAGTCTTTTCAAATAGATTAATTTTGAATTAACCTCTTTATGAAAAAACAATCTTCAAAATATCCCCAAATTATTATAAATTACCTCAACTTAAAAAGATTATATATATATATATATATATATATTCAACCCACCCTCATTTTTCCCTTATCTTTTTAACGAAAATGAGAGTAAACAAAGTTTACAATAGTTTGAGGGATATTACGAAGATTATCATCTCATGAGGGGGTAGTATGAAATTTACCGTTTCCAGTAAAATAATTTCCTTTCAAATTTCTCCATCGGTAACATAGAGATTCCAAGTTCTCTACCTTTCCTTCAAGTTTTCCTATTGGAATGCTAAACATTAAATTTGTTTTATGAGAAAATTAATAATTCTTATTATTCCTAATAACCTTCAAGATATTCTAAGATTAAACATATTGGTTAAGAGAAAATATCACAAGTTATGACTGAAAATTTATTTCGATAAAAATTTTGTCATGGTACATATTTAAGAGTCTGTTGTTTGAAGATATAACCACTTAGGATTAGTAAAGTTGCCAATTTCTTTTGGTATAGTGTTTGTTAAGAAATTATTTGTTAGTGGTGGGGTTTTCAATTATTTAAAGATAATTAGTGATTTCATATAAAATATTTTATGATGATGTCACACATGAATGTCATTTGGGAAGCATACCTCTCAAGTTATTGTTTGAAAAATCCAAATACAGTAGAGATGAAAGTTTGAAGATTGAGGAAGGAATGGTTCCAGTTAAGAAATTATTTTGTAGAGATAACGTCTCCAATTCTGCAAGGTTTCCTAGCTCGTGTGGAATTTCACCTGAAAATTATAATTAAAGTATGCGTAAACATTATTTCTAATTCATCACCCAGCTCTCAAGAAGAAAAAAAAAATAAAAAGAATTATTGCCTAAAGAGAGTCATCAAAACAATTTACTCATAGAATTGAAGAATTATAGGCTAAAAAGAATAAAAGTAAAACATTATTAATTGCATTAGTTAATTAAACTCCAATTATTTAATGATAATTGGTAATTCCATGTGAAATATTTTACGATTCATTTTGGTGTACTTCCCTAATAAATTAATTATCCTCAAAATACCTCTAAACTACTTTAAACTTCAATTTACCCCTAATTAACATTGAAAAGTTGAAAAGTTTTTCATCAATGCGCCCCATTTGTCCTTAACATATTGTGTACACTCCCGAGAAGTTATTAGAGAAATGTAATAAAAATACTTGTACTATAATAATATTTGTAAAAATTAAGTATGTAAAATCAATAATAGTAGAGTCACAACCAGTTTTCTACAAACTAGTATGTACAAACTGATATGGCATTGTGAAGAGGTTGGTTGAAAAGTGATAGCAGTTATTTTTTTAATTATGCGAGCCCATGATAGTTTTATTCAACCAATATCCTCTTGTTACATTAGTTTATACACATTTATTTGTATAAGGTGGTTGTGCCTCTATCATTACTCATGTAAAATATATATGTAGTGTGGTGCTAGTAAGAAATAAAACTAAATTGAAGCAGAAGCAATAGATGTACACATAGCAAGATATATAAGTAAATTATGTGTATTGTATTCCTCTAATCTTTAACTTATTTCAATAGCACCCAACAAACTGTCAAGTCTTTTCAAATAGATTAATTTTGAATTACCCTCTTTATGAAAAAACAATCTTCAAAATATCCCCAAATTATTATAAATTACCTCGGCTTTAAAAGATATATATATATATATATAACCCACCCTCATTTTTCACTTATCTTTTTAACGAAAATGTGAGTAAACAAATTGTACAATAGTTTGAGGGATATTACGAAGATTATCATCTCACGAGGGGGTAGTATGAAATTTACCCTTTCAAATTTGCCCATTCCAGTAAAATAATTTCCTTTCAAATTTCTCCATCGGTAACATAGAGATTCCAAGTTCTCTACCTTTCCTTTAAGTTTTCCTATTGAAATGCTAAACATTAAATTTATTTATGAGAAAATCAATAATTCTTATTATTCCTAGTAACCTTCGAGATATTCTAAGATTAAACATCATTAGTTAAGAGAAAATATCACAAGTTATGACTGAAACTTTATTTCGATAAAAATTTTGTCATGGTACATATTTAAGAGTATGTTGTTTGAAGATATAACCACTTAGGATTAGTAAAGTTGCCAATTTCTTTTGGTACAGTATTTGTTAAGAAATTATTTGTTAGTGGTGGGGTCTTCAATTATTTAAAGATAATTAGTGATTTCATATAAAATATTTATGATGATGTCACACATGAATGTCATTTGGGAAGCATACCTCTCAAGTTATTATTTGAGAAATCCAAATACAGTAGAGATGAAAGTTTGAAGATTGAGGAAGGAATGGTTCCAGTTAAGGAATTATTTTGTAGAGATAACATCTCCAATTCTGCAAGGTTTCCTAGCTCGTGTGGAATTTCACCTGAAAATTATAATTAAAGTATGCGTAAACATTATTTCTAATTCATCACCCAGCTCTCAAGAAGAAAAATAAAATAAAAAAGAATTATTGCCTAAAGAGAGTCATCAAAACAATTTACTCATAGAATTGAAGAATTATAGGCTAACAAGAATAAAAGTAAAACATTATTAATTGCATTAGTTAATTAAACTCTTTAATCATACCTTGGAATTTGTTATCTTGAAGAGATAACCTCAAAAGCTTGGTCAAGTTGCCAATTTCTTTTGGTATAGCTCCTGAGAAATTATTCAGTAACAAAAAAAAATTTTCGCAGCTGTAAACTTTAATTTACACCAATTAACTTTAAGAAGGGGAAAATTTTTCATCAATGTACCCCCTTTTTTCCTTAACATAATATATACAATTCCGAGAAGTTATGAGAGAAATATAATAAAATAATTTGGACTATAATAATATCTATAAAAGTTAAGCAGGTAAAATATATATGTGATGTGATGCTAGTGAGCAATAACACTAAATTGTGTGGCGAAACGTAAAAGCACAAGACAGTGGATGCTACTATTGTAATACATAGGCGTGTAAGTGTTCCACACTGTAATCAAAATCCAAGGCCGAAGCTGTAGAATCACACAGCAAAATTAAGTAAATCATGAGTACTCCTCCAATCTCTAACTATTATTTCAGTAACATCCAACAACTATCAAGTCTTGTCAAATATGCCCTTTCTAGTAAAATAATTACTTTTTTAAATTCCTTCTTACTAAGATGGGGATTCCAAGTTCTTTATATCTAATTCAAGTTTTCCAACTGAAATGCTAAACTCTAAATTTATTTATAAGAAAATCAACAATTTCTGATGTTTCCACTAACGTTCATGATATTTAAGAATAAGCATCATTTGTTATGGTAGAATATTGCAAGTGATGGCTAAAAATTTATTTTAATAAAAATTTTTCATGATAGGTACCTAAGAACCTGTTGTAATGAAGATATAACCACTTTAGATGAAAAACGTTGCCGATTTCTTTTGGTATGGTACCTGTTAAAAAATTATTTATTAGTAAATCACTATATGAAAGGGATATATAAGCAACTACTAATAAAATAATATATCACACACACTTACTACTATTTGATGAGAAATAAAAAAATTAAGATCACTTAATTAGTATAAGCAAGCAAGCAACAATAACAATAGCGATAAACAACAAAAGGTGTATAGTATGGCCTACTCATACATATTTCTCCAACTAAAACAAGTGATCATATGCCAGATTCAGAAGAAAATAAAATATATCAAATTTGTTATATTCATTTAAATGAATACTTTATACAATTATTAGGGGTATTTATGATATTTTACCTATTTGTAATTTTTCTCCATACTTTGTAATTCCTTATTAAATTAATTTAATCATTAAGAATATATAAGTCATTTTACTTAAAAATATTTTTAAAATATTTAAATTTTATAGCTAATATCGAGACTACAAAATACGAAAATAATATATACACAATCATAACAACTGCAGGGAGGGTTTTATTCTAAAACAAAAGGAGGATTTCCTTGATTTCTGTAAATAAGGCAGGCAATTCTCATTTTACCAAATATTTTATAAAAATGTCACACGTGCATATGGTTTGGGAAGCCTACCTCTCAAGTTATTGTTTGACAAATCCAAATACAATAGAAAAGAAAATTTGAAGATTGAGGAAGGAATGGTTCCATTTAAGAAATTTGATTGTAGCCATAACTGCTCCAATTTTGCAAGATTTCCTAGCTCCTGCGGAATTTCTCCTGCGCATTATAAGTAAAATATGCATAAACATTTATAACTCATCACCGTGCCCTCAAGGAGAAAAGGATGAAATTGAGAAAAAAATGTATTGCTTGAAGAGACTCATCAAAATAATTTACTCACAGAATTGAAGAACTATAGACTCACAGGAATAAAAGTGAAACGTTATTAATTTTCATTAGTTAATTAAACTCTTTGATCGTACCTTGGAATTTGTTATCTCGAAGAGATAACACCGAAAGCCTTGTCAATTTGCCGATTTCTTTCGGTATAGCTCCTGTGAACTTATTGAGTGATAAATATAACTTTCGCAGCTGTCTGCAGTTTGATAAAGTGGATGGTATTTTGCCGTAAAACGTGTTATTTTTCAGGAGCAGGGATTCCAAATTAGGAAAATGATTACAAATATTGGGTGAGAGTTGGTCCGATAGTGTATTGCTTGAAAAATCAATAAAAGTTAAGGAAGACATATTGGAGATGGAAGAAGGGAAAGAACCAGAGAGTTGGTTATCACTGAGATCAAGTATTTGTAGTGAGTTTATGCTGAAGATAGAGGAAGGTATGGCACCCGAAAGTCGGTTATGACTGAGATTAAGTGGTTGCAGAGAAGATAGATTTCCAAGCTGAATAGGGATGGTGCCTGTGAGGCCAAAAAGAGAAATATTCAAAGCTGTGACTCTATGGTTATAGACATCACAAGTCACTCCTGTCCAATTACAGACAGAAGTACTCGTGCTCCAATTTTTAGCTAAGAAATTGGTTGGATCATGAGTTATATGAGCTTTGAAGGCAAGAAGAGCATCTCGGTCTGTGGTAATACTAGAAGTGCTAGCTGATGCAATAATGAAGGAAAGAGTAAAGCAACGGAGTAAGAGAAATCTGATCATCATCCCGAGAGACATGAGATGAGAGAGTTCTTCGATTGTGATGTGTTTGCTTAATTGAATTGGTAATGCAAGAACACTCCTAAGTGCTCCCACGTATTTATAAGAAACCGAAATTTCGAAGAAGCAGCAGCAAGAAAATTGAGGAGTGAAAAGACTACTCACGACTTGTCGGAAGGTGCAAGAACTTTTGTGGACCCGTTGCATTAAGCAGGCCTTCAAGTCCACTATATATGAATCACGAGATATTTCCCCCTATTCTTTTTATCAAAATACAACTATATAATCCTAATAAATTATTCTAGTAAGTTTTGTTTTTCTTTATAATCATGTTTGTATTGATATATGATATGGAGTAATTTATTCCCTATGGTCAGACTTCTAATTTCACAATCGAAGTTAAATTTTTAAATTGTGTTACATTGCATTAATTAGTTTTAAACTGACTGTGAGAACTGCCCCCTTCATAATCATATTTATACTGAATAGGGATTTATTTCCTATGATCAAACTTGTAATCTCATAACTGTAAAACAAATTTCTAGTAATGGAAATTTCATAATTCTATTAGAAATGCTCTTCTCTTGAGTTTGGAGTACAAATATCGTCGAAGGAAATAATTAAATTTTAGCTTTTTAGCATTTACAGACCCAAGAAGAAATTATTTTTTTGATTAAATATATTAAATTACTAAGTTAAATTCCTAAATTATATAGGAAGAGGAGTGAAAAATTTAAAGAATAACTTTAAATTTAAATGTGATCGCGAGAGTTATCTTAAAATATTTTATTATTCAAAACATTATTTATAATTTTCTTCTCTCAGCAACATGATATATAAATTATCTAAAAAGTTGAAAAAATTATCCATGATTCTATCACAAATGCTAAGTTCCTGAAACTCAATTTTTTGTATAAATTGTTGGGATTGATCAGTCGTGTTCGATAATTATAATTATTATTTTTTAAATGATAAAATTTACTTGTCATGAGCATTACATAAACCAGTGACGTCACATTCTCCAAAGAAAGCTCATTGCCTGTCAAATGAGAACCGTTTTGTCTGAGGTAAAAAGGACAAAAGTTGACGGCCAGTTACCTCTCAAGTCAATGAAGAATGACACAAATGGGAAAAGACTTTTCACGCCCACTTAATTAAAATTTAAATTTTATTGGACAGTCCCAACCTTTTCTTGCACTTGTAAAAATTAAATTGAACACTATGTTTTTCTTGGCTACATGACAATGTTTGTTTTGTTTTGTTTGTGTAGAGTCAATTTAATTGCCCTAGTATTACGTCAAAGAAAATGTTTGTTTTGCTTGAGTTTGGAGCAAAAATTTTGTCGAAAGAAATAATTAAATTTTAGCCTTTTAGCATTTACAGATCCAAGAAGAGATTATTTTTTGATTAAATAAATTAAATTACAAAGTTGTATCCCTACATTATGTAGGAAGAGGAGTGAGAAATTTAAAGAATAACTTTAAATTTAAATGTGATCGTGAGAGTTATCTTAAAATATTTTACTATTTAAAATATTATTTACAATTTTCTTCTCTCAACAACATAATATATAAATTATCTAAAAAGTTGATAAAATTATCCGTGATTCTATCACAAATGCTAAGTTCCTTAAACTCAAATTTTTGTATAAATTGTTGGGATTGATCAGTCGTGTTCGATAATAATAATTATTTTTTTTAAATGATAAAATTTACTTGTCATGAGCATTACATAAACCAGTGACGTCACATTCTCCAAAGAAAGCTCTTTGCGTGTCAAATGAGAACCCTTTTGTCTGAGGTAAAAAGGACAAAAGTTGACGGCCAGTTACCTCTCAAGTCAATGAAAAAGGACACAAATGGGAAAAGACTTGTCACGCCCACTTAATTAAAATTAAAATAGGGAAATTATCATTTTACTACTAAACTTTTACTGACATATCATGTCAGTATCAAGGTTTGCCGAAAAGTGCATTTTACTATCAAAGTTTTGCGCCGTTATCAATTCACTACTATTCCGTTAAGAAAAAGTTAATGTTTAATGGAAATTGAGTTAAAAGTCGATTTTACCCCTAAGAGTTTGGTAGTAAAATGATAATTCCTTTAAAAATTCGGTAGTAAAATGATAATTCTCCTAAAATTTTGATAGTAAAATGATAATTTATCTATCAAATTAATAGATAATTTTACTCTTACAGCTGGAAATGTCTTTGATGCCCTTATGACATTAGCAAATTTTTAACGTCGTTAACGGAATGGTAGTAAATTGATAATGGCGCAAAACTTTGGTAGTAAAATGTACTTTTCGGTAAACCTTGGTACTGACATGATATGTCAGTAAAACTTTAGTAGTAAAATGATAATATCCCATTTAAATTTTATTAGACGGTCCCACCCTTCTCTTGCACTTGTAAAAATTAAATTGAACACCAAGTTTTTCTTGGCTACATGACAATGTTTGTTTTGTTTTGTTTGTGTAGAGTCAATTTAATTGCCCTAGTATTACGTCAAAGAAAATGTTTGTTGGGCAAAAGTTTCTTACTCCCATTGTACCAAACACCATTTTTATATTTTCTTTAGTAGTTCCTGTAATTTTTTATAAATAATAAAAACTATAAGTTTTAAAATTTTATACAATAAGCCCCATTTAAAATATAATAATTTCAAAATTCTAAAAAATTTATTTGGCATTTTCTTCAACAATCCTTATTGTTTTCTGTAAATAATAAAAACTATAAGTTCTAATAATTTTATGTAATAAATTCAATTAAAATATAATAATTTTAAAATTCTAAAAAAATTATTCTCTCTATCTCCTTCTCAATCAATTTTAAATTTAAGTTTCATTCTTTATAATTTTAAATTGAAGTAATAGAATAAATATTATATAATTTATTTATTTTCATATTAAATAAAGGGAAATTATCACCGATATACCTTAAAATGTCACCAGCATCAAACGTACTACAACACTTTTCGCTTGTATCACTCGTATACCCTAAATTGACAAAACAGTTCTATCATCCACTTTTCCGTTTACTACCGTTAAGACATGCTAACGTCATAGGGGTAATATAGTCTTTTAATAAAGAAGAGTGTTGTAAAGAAAGATGGCGTCGTTTTAATACCCCGAAAACGCTGCCGTTTCACTGTAACTAAAAAGAAAAAAATAAAAAGACAAAACAACGTCGTTTTTTATTTTGGTTAAAAAAAGTTACAGATAAACGACATCATTTCACTGTAACTCAAAGACAAACAGACAGAAGTGGTCCATCCTCCTCATTCTTTATTCACACCGAGAAAAGTTTGCATGCATATGAACAACCGGTGCAAGACTGTATGCATGCCTGCCATTTTTCTACTAAAAACCCTCAATATTTGACTACCAAACAAGTTTAAGTGATAGTTGTGGAGATTGATTTGGAACTTGACAGAAGAGTAAGCTGATTTCGATCGAATCCAGCGAGCGAAGCATCGAGTTGTTAGGTATGTTCATATATATATATATATATATTTCATGCAATATATCTCTTATCTCTTATTTAGTCAATAGATGTAAGAAATAATTTGAAATTATCCGAATTTATGAGAATTTAATTTTTGTTACAAACCCTAGAATGTTAAAAACGAAGAAATAAGCAGTGGTTATTTTTTGGGTTATTTATATTCTTATGTGATCAATGTTTTAGGTTTATAGAAGTGCATTTAGATGGTAAATGATATCAGTTTTGGTTTTTGCATATTGAGGGTCTGTTGGCTGTTACATGTATTTCGTTAAAACTAATTGGGGCTTTTTTCAATTTGCATATTAAGGGTCTAGTTTTTTGCATATTGTATGATATTTATTTCCTACGTTGTGTGTGTAAAGCTTAAAGGATCCATATTTAAGCACATTCTGTTATTTTTGGGATTACAGTAGACATGTCAACAATGGAGCTTGCGATTTCTTTCAAAGGAGAAAAACATAATGTCAGTATGATTAACCCTAAAGATTGGACTGTTGATAGAATAAAGGCTGAGGCATTGAAGATCACTACTGTACATGGGTTAGATACAGTTGATAAAATCTTATTGACTGTTATGAACCCAGATAGTAAAGTCAAGGTTGTTTTAGATTCTGAATATGGGATGAAATGCTTAATTGGGTTTCATAATTTGATGGGTGTTACTACATTTGAAGTTGAAGTCGTGCCTGTTTTATGCCCTCAAAATCCAGATGCTCCGTTATTAAAATCATTGCTGTTTAACTTAGGAGTACACCTGTCTTCAGAAGTTAAAGATATCTTGATTGATCAAGGTACACCAGAAGTTAGCCATACATATCAAGAAGAGGGGGAGTAACAGAGATGAATTCGATGATATGCAAAGGGGGTATGGACACGAAGCTACTGCAACTATTCATGAGGGTGAAATTGATGAAGACAAACTATTATCAGATTGGTCGGACAAAAAAAGTGACAGTGATGGTGAGGAACCTGTTGTACAACCAATACCTACTATGTCTGTTTATGATATTGTGTCTGTTGATGACATTGATGATAGTGAAGGCAGTGAGGACAGCCAATGCAAGAGTGATAGTGATGGAGGTGGAGATGATTTACTAGATGATGACACTAGGGCAGTCGAAATGGTTGTGAACTCTTTTGATGATGACATCAATGTTAGCAGTGTGAAGTTTACAAAATATTTAGAGAAACATGAGTATAAATTAGATGCTGATGAGATACATAGGCTGAGATTAGGTAATGTGTTTAGGGATGTGAATCACTTTAGACAAGTGTTACATGAGGTTATGATTAGGAAAAGGTTTAATATTAGCATAAAATATAGTGAACCGCAGAGATATTTTGCAACTTGTAAGGAGGCTAGCTGTCCATGGTTTGTTAAAGGTGCAAGACTGAATGATAGGAATGGTTTTTGGCTGCGGGGATATCAGAAGAAGCATGAGTGCAAGCTTACCAAGAAATCTGTGAAAGTTACTTCAACATGGGTTGCTGAAATGATAAAGGGACATGTTGCTATTGATGCAAATGTCAAGATATCTCTTCTCAAGAATTATATGCAAGAAAAATTCAGGTTGAAGATTGAGAAGCTCACAATGTATAGGGCTAGAGAAAAAACAAGGATTCTAGTATATGATGACCATTCGAAGGGCTATGAGAAGCTGTTTCAGTACGCTGCAGCTATTTATCGGGCTGAGCCAGGAGCCATTTGCAAAGTGTTATGTGATGCAGTCACTGTTCCTGAGAAATGTCTATTTCAAATATTTTTTGTTGCATTTCCAGCACAAAGAAATGTTTTTTTGAATGGCTGCAGACCGTTCATTGGAATCGATGGGTGTCATCTAAAGGGAAAATATGGTGGAGTTTTGTTGGCTGTTGTTGCTTCAGATGCTAATAAAGGGGTATTTCCATTGGCATTGTGTGTATGCGAGATTAAGAACACAGAAACATGGACTTGGTTTCTTGATCATTTACATAGCTACTTAGATGATGGAAGGCAGGTAACATTTATTAGTGATACGCAAAAGGGGCTGTTGAATGCAATTCCGAACACATGGCCTACTGCCTATCATAGGGCATGTTGTAGTATGCTAATTTTGCGAAAGCACATGCTGGTACCAACTTGCGAACTCTTTTTTGGAAGCCAACAAAAAGTAGTAACAAGCATGATTATGAGGAGGCAATGTCACATATCAAAGAGGAAAAGTTAGCAGCATATAATTGGTTGGAAAGAGAGCTGTAGGGATACACTTGGTCTATGCATACATGCGACAGAAACTGCAAGGTAGAAAGGACTGATAACAATGCCTCCGAGTGCTTCAACAGTTGGATTCTGCCTTATAGAGACAGGCCTGCTTTGTCAATGCTTGAGGAAATTAGATGCAGACTGATGAAAAGATTTACAAAAAGAAGAAATGAGGGAAATACTTGGCAAAAAACTATTGCTCCTAGGATTTACAAAGAGTTGGATCAAACTTTTCAGAAAGGAGAAAAAATAATTGTGCAACCCTCGGGAGACTTGAATTTTCAAGTCATGGATAAATCTTATTATCCAGCTAGGAGGTTTATAATGAAATTGGAGGACAAGACGTGCGATTGTGGGTATTGGGAAATTGCCGGCTTACCTTGTTGTCATGCTATGGCTGCCATAGGCTATGCAAGGCATGAAATTGAGGAGTATATTCCATTTTGCTTTACCAAGCAAGCTTACATTAATATATGTTCAGTTATGTTTAGTCCAATTCCCGATGAGCGGACATGGGAGCGTGGTGATAGGCCCTTAATTGATCCCCCAATTGTGCGGAAAAAGATTAGAAGGCCGAAAAAATGTAGAAAGAGAGCAGCCACTGAACCTAAAAAACGCAGCAGTAGATTCTTTATTAATTGCTCGGTTTGTGGTGGCTTGAACCACAATGTAAGATCTTGTCCATTGAGACCATCGGTTGCAAGGCCAAGCAAAGCTACAAGCACTAATTCTCAAGTATCTATTTAGTCCATTAGTTTTATTCATTTATTTTTATTGTTTATATTGTCATCTAACACAGAAGTTACGTTTTTTCAGCTGTCAATTGGAAATTCTTTAGGCCAGTCAGCAGATCCTTTAAGCTAGCCATCAAAGCCAACCAGAATGAGAAATACAGCGAGGAGAGACCATGCACCAAGTGATCAAAGTAAAAGCTCCAGTACTGGATCGATGAAAAGAAAAAGCGTAAATGCTATTGGAGTTGCTGGAACAAGCAAAAAAAGAGGTTGAATTTCGTTTTTTTTTTGTTCATATTTCATAATTGCATATGAGGAGCTTAATTTATTTTCTTTTCTGTAATATAGGAAATACTTCACATGTCAACCTATCCCAAGTCAGCCAATCACAGAATCCATCACAAGCGTCCACTGTCACAGGTGCTTTGTAATGAGTTTGATGCTCATTTTGCAATGTTTTGTTGGAAACAATCTATCAACTTCAATTTCCTTAACTGTTATGCTAGTTATGTGATATCAACTGAACTTAATTATGCTCTTGCATGAGCTAAGCTATCGAATTGGTTTTTGGAATATGTATTTGAAGGAGATATGTTGCTATCTGCATATTTTGGATATGTTATGATTAGATTAATATTTTAGTTGATAATTATGACTATTGAATATTTCTTGAATACAAACTTTGTGTGTTACATTACTTTCTCATAAGGACAATTACAAAGACACACACTAGCACAATTAGGATCCATTTTAGCTTTCCTTCGATGCTTTTTAGCCTTTTCTTTATCTTAACCAAATCATCATTTAGCTTTCAGTTTTGCCCTGGCATTGCGCCATTAGTACTAGGATATATGAGAGATTCCACAGTAAACCATTCCCAAAATCCACAATGCCTCGCTCCACAATGCTTCCACATGCATGACCAAAACATTGCATTAAAGTTTTGCAATGTAGTTGACACCATAGCCACTGTTTGCACGCCACACTTGCAGTATTTTGGTTGGCATTTTACTTTATCATATCTGGTATGTCCACTATTAGTAGAACTTGATGCTTCACTGAAGGCCATTTTCATATGAATTGCTTAGCATGTGATTGCTTGGCATGTGATGGATCAATGATTTGTTAATGTGCTTCTGGTTTTTAGTTGGAAAAGAGTAGCAAATTGATTAAATTTAAAGAGATTATCAAGTGTGTGGTGGCTGATTTTTTGTTGCAAATTGGTTGAATGTTGGCTGATTTCTTGTTGCAAATTGGTTGAATGTTGCAAGCTATTTTTTTGTTGTGTTTTAGGTCATTATAAAGCCAAAAATGTAACCGTTATTGGCTCCCAACAGTTACATTTTCAATTGCTTCACTTTCAGGGCAAATTTGTCTTTTTAAGTTAAAAGGGTAAAATAGTCATTTTACTCAAATTTCGTTAAGTTCTTAACGATAGTAAACAGAAAAGTGGACGACATAACTCTTTTGTCAATTTAGGGTATACGAGTGATACAAGCGAAAAATGTTGTAGTACGTTTGATACCGGTGACATTTTAGGGTATACCGGTGATAAATTCCCTTAAATAAATAATTGATCGGCTTCATACGTGGGATAAAGTATAAGTAATTTTATATAATCTCAAATTTACATATAGAAATTTATTATTTTGAAAAAATTATTTATAAACTCTATAATGAATTTAAATGACCATCCAAGCATTTATTTAATATTTATTTATTTTTCATTTTAATATTGTCAACATTTATGTAAAACCTTATCCAATTTTGTGTTACACAAAATATAAAACAGTATTATTAAAATATAATTGGTATTTTAAGTAAATGGAAGTGGAGAGTATTTTAGCAAGTTAAAATAATCCATCCATATTTTTAATATATAAATATGTTCATTTACTAAATTATCTTTGATAATAAAATATTTAACGGACCAATGTGTGAAAATTTTAAAATTTAATCTTTTCTTATCCGTTTAGTAAACATAAGGGACTACATCGTTAATAACCAAATGATAACATCCAGGCCGTTAGAATAACCTTTGCAACTATTAGGTTGGATCCAATGGTTGGATCATAAAAAGACAAAAAAATAGGTATGAAACATTAGTTGTATTGTAGCTGGACTCATGTTTGTTTTGCTTTGTTTTTACCGTAAATTCAATTTACATAATCAATCACTCAAGGAGTGAAGGATTTCCAGCTATGTCACAACAGATATTGAAGTGTTTTTGCTATTCGTTTGATAATTCAATAGATATTTCATGCAATTACAGAAAATTTTATTTACGATATGATTGGAGTTGAGATTATTAAGGAGTTGCATGTGTTTCTAACTCTTTTTGTTTTTTTTTTCCAATCTTATCTAATCTAACAGTTATTCAATCTTTTTCTCACTCATGTGTTGGGGTTACCAAAGATAATCCTCTTATGCTCAAGTCACATCTTTTTTTAATTCATTTTTTAGGGGGAAAAATTTTTAAGAGGTGGCTGGTATTTTGTACCAATTCTTCATCCTACCGTTAAATGGGCGGCCTTGGCCTCTATATGGCCAACTTGAATTAATTGGGGGAGGCGGGTTATGTGAAACTTTTCTTTTGACAGGTGTCAATCAAGACTCATATATGGAGACACATATCCAAATGTATAAATTACCCTTATATGAAATTATTATTTTTACCTAATAAACACACAAAAATACATAAAATCAAATATTTTAAAAAATAATTAGAAATTCATAATATATTACACAATTACAAATATAAATTCTATTAATAAAACAAAATAACATTTTTATCCCTTAATAAACATACAATTTTTAACACTAATCACACCCCCCAACTAGCTTATTGCTAAACCCTATCAATTAAACCGTTATATTAAATTAAGATTTACAAAATTCACATGCAAGTTAATAGTTATTCATCTATCCTCTAAACTACCAAATAAATAAACTCTCCAAAATTTTTTTTTTTTAACTTTTGGTCATCCACTCATTATCCAGAATATCATAAACTTTCTTTTGTACTCAAGTAATTAACACAATACTTATAAGGTTTTATTAAAAGAAAACAACATTTTCATTCTAAAACTCATTAGAAATTCTTTTTTCAGCCAGTAGATTATTCAAGTTTTTTTTTTATAACAAAAATATTACTTTTTTTAACTCATGTAGCGAGCTTTAGGTCAATGACTCCCAGACCAGTTGACCTTAGGGCATTAGCTGTTAAAACACCCCTGCGGACTTAATTACTCAGGTTTTTAATAAATAAGCAAACAATATATCTATAACCCATGTAGCGAGCTTTAGGCCAGTGACTCCCAGACCAGTTGACCTTAGGGCACTATTTGGTTATAAAGTTATTTTGTTGTTTACTTATTTAACATGTTTTATTAAATCATTATTCACACACACTATGACACATACTAGTGGGTTGTAAGTTAAAAGTTTTGCAGCATTTAGTTATTTTGATTTACTGGAAATAATATCTAAGGTGGTAGAAAGTGTATATTGCCAAAAAAAAAAACAAAAAAAGAAGAAAAAAGAAAAAAATTAAATAAATTTAATTTTGTGATATTTAGAACCCGAGTAATTAAGTCCGTAGGGGTGTTTCAACACCTAGTGCCCTAAGATCAACTGATTTGGGAGTCACTATCCTAAAACTCGCTACATGGGTTATAGATATATTGTTTGCTTATTTATTAAAAACCCAAGTAATTAAGTCCGTAGGGGTGTTTCAAAATCTAATGCCCTAAGGTCAACTAGTCTGGGAGTCATTGACCTAAAGCTCGCTACATGGGTTAAAAATGCAATATTTTTGTTTTAAAAAAAACCTTGAATAATCTACTGTCTGAAGATAGAATTTCTAATGACTTTTAGAATAAAAATGTTGTTTTCTTTTAATAAAACCTCAGAAGTATTGTGTTAATTACTTGAGCACAAAAGAAGGTTTATGACATTCTGGATAATGAGTGGATGACCAAGAGTTAAAAGAAAATAAATTTGGAGAGTTTATTTATTTGGTAGTTTAGAGGATAGATGAACAACTATTAACTTACATGTGAATTTTGTAAATTTTAATTTAATAGAACGCTTTAATTGATAGGGGCTAGTAATAAACTAGTTGGGGGGTGTGATTAGTGTTAAAAATTGTATATTTATTAAGGGATAAAAATGTTATTTTGTTTTATTAATGTAATTTATATTTGTAATTGTGTAACATATTGTGAATTTCTAATTATTTTTTGAAATATTTGATTTTGTGTATTTTTGTGTGTTTATTAGGTAAAAATAATAATTTCATGCAAATTGAGGCTCCGAACAAATGCATGGATGTCAAATTTAGATTCCGGAAGTCCGAGAAATTATGCCATTGTCGAGGAGAATCCAAGACTTTTGTTGTTTTTTTTTTTACGTTTTTACCACGGTAAATGTGGTAATTGTAAAATTATAAGTTTTTATCATATTAGGTATGGTAATTGTTAGTGGAATGTCTTGGATATGCTTGAGTGGATAAGTTAGGTTTATGTTTTATTAGTGGGACAAATGTAAGATTAAGATGTAATTAGATTTTTTTATTTGTGTGGTGTGGATTTACCATGTATTAATATAAATAGAGGGGGTGAACACACCTCTCCACACCTTATCTTCTCTTCTTTCCCCTGAAATTCTTCTTCCCATCTCTCTTTGTAATTTATTTTCAATCAATAAAATTAGTTTTATTTCAATTTTCAAATTCTATTTTTAAATATGTATTTTTCAATTTTAGTAATTTCCTTTATAAAAAAATGTTTAGCTAAATATTAATAGTTAGGGGAAGGTGAAACTCTTAGGAAATAAATATGATTTAATGAAATTCTATTTTTAATTTTAAAAATTAAATTATTTTCTATTTAATTTTATACATATTTTATAGGAAAAATATTCACCGTCCACCTATTTTTTACACATTTTTCAAAAATACATAATTCCTTCATTTTTTGGCTGGAATCCACCTAAAATTACATTTTTTTTCACTTTTCCACTTCCGTTTGGAATCCGTTAAGAAAACTAACGGAAACTTAAAAAAATGACTATTTTACCCCCAAAACGAAAATTATAATTTCACCCTAAAAATGCCAAAAATAATAAGATTTAATAATGAATATCATTATTGGTACGTTAATGAAGTACAAAAAAATCTTAACTACTAGAGATTATAACTCAATAAATAATAAAACTTTACTTATCTTAAATTCAATTGATAGTTTGTGAGATTAGACTATTTTTAATACTACTGTTATAATTTAGCATTCTAATTACCGACATATTTTAAAAAAAAATTACATTTGATGGTTGTGAAATTAATTTCTTTATTGACCTATGGGGAAAATTATTAGATTTAATCTGATTATTTTTTATAATTTTTAAGGTGAAATTATAATTTTCGTTTTGGGGGTAAAATGGTCATTTTATTAAATTTCCGTTAGTTTTCTTAACGGGTTCCAAACGGAAGTGGAAAAGTGAAAAAAAATGTAACTTTAGGTGGATTTCGCCAAAAAATGAAGGAATTGTGTATTTTTTAAAAAGGTGTAAAAAACGGGTGGACGGTGGATATTTTCCCTATTTTATATTACGAGATTTTGATTTATTGTAGACAAATAAGGGAGTTTGGCAAAATAAATTTTTTTTATCTAAATATAAGGTATTGTAAAATTGTATTTTGACTCATTGTAGACAAATTAAATTTTGGAACAATGAATACTTAATCCATCATAAAATTAAAGGGAAAATAATAATAATTTATATAATTAATTTTTTGGGCAATAAATTTAAAAAATGGCAAAAAGAATTTATTAAGTATTATTTACTACTAAGAGTGAATCCACAACTCTAACTAATTCAATTTTATAGTTTTATTTAAATTAAGTTGTTTATATTTAAGTTTTATTTTCAAATTTTAGATAAAATAAAATAAACAAATTAAATTTTTTCTCTGTAGATCGACCTCGGACTCACCGAGATATATTATAACTAGGCACTCTTATACTTGAGAGTAAATCAAATACTTTTAAGTCGTGTCAAGTTTACTCTCTATATTTTATGTTCTCAAGCACTTGATCCATTTTTCCATATTCAAGTTCTACCTGTGCTTTGTATTTTTTTAAGACTATAGATATATCTAACATTTTTTATTTGGATAAACCCAACATCTTCTACAATAATTATCAATGAAAATCACCAAGTACTTTACACCTCTTAATGATATATCCGACGATTCATAAACATCAGAATGAACTAAATCTATAATGCATTTACTTTTGGTGGTGGATCTACTGAACTTCATTTTATGCTACTTACTTGTAAACAATGCTTGCAAAATTGGTAATTTTAATGATTTAAACCTCGGAAGCAATTTTAGCTTAGAGAGAATCTTTAAATCTTCTTCGGACATGTAGTCAAGTTTAGGACGCCACATCTTTGCCGATTCTTCTCCATTTGACGCGACACACACATAAGCTTTTTGCAATGTTTTCCCTATAATTATGAATAAATTAGCACCAATTTTTTTTGCCTTCATCAATACAAGCATGCCTCTAAAAATTTTCGTGATCTCATTTTCTACATGACTTTTGCATCTAAGACTGTCTATTTGTTTTAAAAACAATATATTTTTTTTCACGCCTCTAACATATTGTACCTTAATGGAAACTGTACTATCAAACATTTTTATTTTGACAATATCAATATCAACTATTTCCAAGGCATTAATCACCTATGTATACAGATCCTCCTGAGATATCTTCATATAAATGGAATCATTCTCTCTGAGAGGTTATGTGCCATGTTATTCTTGAGTTTATAAGCTAGAAGTCAGCTAACCGCTTCCTACCTTCCGCAACAGTTGTTGCCTTACTTGCCACACAACCTCGAGCATTTGATGACTCAGCTTTATTGTTTTCACTGTACTTTTTTTTTCCACACTCTTTTTTGACGTGTCTTTTCTTATTACAATTGTAGCTTTTAACATTATTTTTATTCTAAATTTTGATCAACCATAATTGTGACTTCCACTGGGGTCACGTTCCATTGATCTCCCTTTATCATCAATAACGCTTTCGCTTGCTGTGAACTCGCATGGCTGCCTTCCTTTTTTTTTTTACCTGCTTGCTTAATTTAATACAAAGGATGCAACATCATTGAGGACTAGATTGTCTGTTTGGTTGTTGTCAGATTGATAATGAGTTGATCATACAAATTTGATAGAGTTTGAAGTAGAAGCTCTGCACGATCATTTTCCTCTATTTTATGACCAAACATTGTCAGTTGCGAAAATCTTTAAGGTGTTGATATGGTTGGTCACCGAGGTAGATTCGCAATTCAAAGAGTGTAAAGTTTTCTTTTTAAGAAAATCTTATTGTGTAAAGAGTTGGTCTCATATAATTTTGTGAGTATCCCATAGTTCCTTTATTGTCTTTTTTTTTCCCTTCCACACTAGATAAAAATTCATTAGTTAGTGCTAAATGTAGATAAAAAAATTGCATTATCGTCCATCTCATTCCACTTAGCATTGTCAATTATTTTTGTGAGCTTTTCTCCAATTGCTACCAAGCAATTGTTTTTCCTCAAAATAGCCTTGATCTCCATTTTCTATATTGAGAAATTATGTTCGTTAAACTTCTCAATTTCGTATTTTGTCGCCATCGCTTTTCACCATGTTACTGCCTTTGCTGGGATCGACTCCCATCATTTCATGTGAACAATAACTGTATATGTGAATAGTACCATATACGTGAACAATACTTTGACAACTAAAAGCTCTAATACCACTATTAGGAAATTGATAATTGTAGTAGGGCTACAACTATAATGAAATTGGAGAAAATGAAGAATAAACACACAAAGAGAACACAAGAATTTGTGTGGTTTGGTTTTTGGTCTACGTCTATAGGCAAAGACCTTAGAAAATATTTTACTATATTGGAAAAATACTAACTTCTCCCTAATATTAGGAGAGAACAATTACACTCTCTCTATAATTAATCAAAACTACTCTCACTTTTCAAGACTCCAATTATACCCAACACTCTTAATTTAAGCGCAATTATATTTAGTAATGAAACTCTATCTAAGTACAAGAAGAAATGAGATTTTTTAGGATGATTCAAAATGAAGGAAGCATATGTCCTTTTATAGCGAACGAATTGACTACTGTTCATGCTATTTTATTTATTTTTTCCCAAAACGCTTTTTTTTTCAACAATTGTGGCACTGAATTCGATGCATTTATGCTTGGACAGCCTCCATCTTCGACATTATTAAAGTCGATGAAATTGGTTATTAGTTTGCTTTGGTCTTCTGGAAGGATGGACCTTAGCCATAGAAGGTATTATTTCGTGACCATTACTTTTAGTCATTAATGAGTTGTTTTTATGACAATTTTCTATAGTCGAAAATCACGTTCTTATGTGAATAATTACTAGAGTCGATAAATGCATTACAAAGTTTTCAGTAAGAATATTTTAGGGAAGATGCTCAAAATTAAAGGAGTCAATGAATTGAATTAGTGTATTGTCGACCAATCAGTGAAAAGGAATGCGGGGCCGTTTTAGAACCTCCTGAATGAATGAAACTACCACTTTATGTCCCTTTCTTGTTACAATGGGGCAACCTTAATTATTACCATAATTGAAAATATTCTCTCCATCATTTGATCATCTTGACTTGGTAATGCTAATATACAAGATGCTTTCCCAAGTGCAAGTGCAATCGCTTCATGAATGTTTTTGAAGCAAGATTTGCTTGTCTTCCTTTTGTTGAGTTTGTACCTAATTTGAGCAGATTTTCTATGATGCACCTATACCGGTAAGAAAAAAGATTTTGAGGGGCAGTGATCAAATTAAAGTAATGCTTTTGAGTACGTGGTATTTGATCAAAAGTCCCATTTTCTTAATTGCTCCGTGATTATTTGGTCCCAATTAATTTCTATTTCAATCATAGTCCATTTCGACCAATCATCTAATTAATTTGACCTCTTACCAACCACAAAATCTATGTTCAAATCTTTATTTAAATTTGAACCATTTTGAACCTATGTCCCGATCTCTTAGAAACTCCATTTACCTTAAAATTGATGTAACATTTTAGTGTACTCGAAAGACATGATAACTATGAAGGAGAGAAAACTTTAATTTCACACCACAGATAAACTTGAAAAAAAAATACTTTATTGATAATTGTCTGAAAAATCTATAAATAAGTATGAATCATAGCCCTATTTATACTACTAGCTAAATTAATCCTAATCATTCTCAATGAGAGAAATAATTTAAAATTCTAACAAAACTAAAATTACAATTACAATTGAAATAAACATACTAAAACAAGATAAATTCTAATAAAATAATAAAAATTAAATTAATTTAAATACTATAATTTTAGTTTATTTTATCCCTATAATTCCTACCTAGAGTTTTATTTTGGAGAGAAGACTTGTCTTTAGGAAAAGTTAAACTCTTACATAATGGTTTAAGCTTTTTGGTCTAGCAATCTTTCCTCTCTTAAATAAATTTGTCCAAAATACACACACATATATAATATAGAGGGGTGGGAAAAAAAAGTTGGGAATTGGATGCCTAAACAATGCTTTTACTGGAAACAAGAAGAAGAATTCTTGTTTCTCTCTACTTAACATATTCAAATCTCAGAGGCCTAATCGAAGACGGGAAGATTCATACGATGATGTAGGAAGCACAGCAAGAAGAATTTGGCCAAGTGATGAAGATAAAGGTCCTTACGGGGTTGCTGAGCCTAGAATTGATGGAGCAGCTGAGGATTTCATTTTAAAATTTCATGAAGCTCGCATCTCAGAATCCGAAGGCCATGCAGTTTATAAAGCTACCAAGGGTTGACGACAGTAACAAGCTAATTACTTGTAGTGTATACATATAGACATACTTAATTCTGATTTATATTTTCTTGTGTTCCTGGTACTATTTGTTTCAGAAAAATAATGATAGCTTGTAAGATCACAATAATGAAAGTCGTAAGATTTGTTTATGCTCATGTCCATCTTTCTTTCTTTATGCAAGATAATTATGTACATTATCTCAACTTTGTTGATAACGTACAAAATATCTAATTCTACATCTCAAAGGAAATAACAAAATTTCATACTACGACTATTCCAGAAGTCTTAGTTGATGAATCTGGCTGGTTTTGGAGATTGAGCGGGTCCGATTTTAAGACCCAAAAAGATCTCTTTCCATTGAGACTTTCGGACATTCTTGAGTCATCAGGCTGCGTTAAAATGACTGAGGTGCACGAGTTTAACTTTTAGGTCATAATTTGGCCACTGAGAAATGAATGGTTGAGAAGAATTAATAATATTACTCTGATCACTGCAAGGGTCTGGGTACACGAAGGGGATCCCCATGATAGTAGGTGTTGCAATTGGTGTGCTCAAGAACCCAAGCAACCACCCCAAATTGCAGCCCAAGATCTTTGAATCAAACCAAACAAGATGCTTTACGAAAATGGACCAGGATTAAGTCTAATCAGCTTTAATCAAATAGAAACAAAGAAGAAAATCAAGAGTAAGCAGTGAAAGAATGAAGAACAAGGTGATTAACGTGGTTCAGCTGATTTGCATCAGCCTACATCCACGGAGAAACAATACGATCAGCTTTTATTGATTATCAAGAAGAATTACAGAGCTTTTCAGAGCACATCAATTCCAGATGTGACCTCAACCTCTCTCTATATAACTCACAGCTATCCTGTGTTTGTAACACCAGAACCAGCTGTTTCAACAGCTCTGCAACTGACTTAACGAAGCCCGGAAGCTCACGTGACATGCACGTATAATAACAGATTTTGACGACCTGGATTGAGCACTTGTAAAGCTTGTGACTTATTAAGGCTGAAGCGGCATTTCATCAGGTCGTTTTAGCGAGTAATTATAAAAACCCATCAAAACGCCATTTTCCATGTAGTTTCGCTTAAACAAAACCAACCCCAAAACGCAACCACTCAATGTCGTTTTGATCAGCTCCGGTTTGCTTCACCAGACACTCAACAGTAGGCAAAGCCAGTAGTTACAGGTACTGGAACTACAAGATACGGGAAAAGATTTGGAAAGCCATTCATAGGCCAACTTTAGGTGCCGCCCTGTGTTGGTAGCACTGGAGAGGAGACATTTGCTTGTGATGGAGTTGTAGTAGCCTGAGGAGCTTTCAATAAATTGAGAGAATTAAAGACGATTTGTTCAACGATTTGAGAGAAAGATGATTCTGTCAAGGGCATGTCAAAGAGATCTGTTCAACGATTTTTCTTATCATTCGAAGCTTGTCTATCGAAATACTTTTGTGCATGCCTAGCAACTTGCGTTGGGGTCCTTGCATATCACGAAATTCTTTGAAAGTCATTTCCAATCACCTTTTCCTTTCATGTTTAGTTCAACGTGACCATTGAACTCCCCAACAAGAGACTGTAAATTGCCCACGCTATAACTCTTCTTCACACTCTTTAATTTTCATAGATGGGTATTGGATTTGATCCGAAATATTGACACCAAAAAGATCAAAGTTATGGCTATTATTGTTGTGCCCACAATGAGAACGTTTCCTCATTGTTTCTTCCATCAAAATCTATTAAGAAAAAAAAATATAGGTATTAAATTTAAAAAAAAATTAACTGTAGAGCTTTGGTTGATCTAATTATCTTATCAAACCAAAGACTCTGCCCAAGATCTTGAATAAGATCAACATGATAGGTCCCAGTCAGTTAGGGATCGAAGGATGGATGTGTTTTCGTCGGAAAATCTATATTGATTGCTTTAATAAAACGAATTGAATCGCGGTTGGTTCCTTTTATTTATTTATTCACCAAATATGATTAAATTCTTTTAATATAGTTGGTTGCCAAATTTTTATCAGGGAAAGCAATTAAATCAAGTACGTGGCATCATGTAAGCCGGCAACGCCGTTCAAACAGCCTTTAGACAGATCTAACTTAGAATAGATCTTATCTTTAGCACGCCTGCGAGTTATCAGCCGATATACTGAATTGATTTAATCTTTTGGAAGGGTTTAATCTTTATTAGGGTTATGCTTTGGAATGCGGTTGGTCAAATTTTATTACTTTACCAAATATAATTAAATTCTTTTAGCAAGCCTAGCAACACATACATCTAAGGCTTGGGTGCATACACAGTACCAGATCTGGATCCCAGAAATGGTGCTCTGAAGAAGGGGGGAGAAAAGAAATACAACTAAGGACAGAGATCCGATCTCTTTGCCTTAGAGGAACTTACAATTTGTATGGCAGATCTGATACAGATCAGTCTGCAATGCATGCATAAAATTTAAATGCTTTAAAATTTAAAATACAGAAATTTAAACATGCATACAAAGCTTTAAATGGAATGCTTTAAAATAAAATTGAAAATGGAATGCTTACATTTGCTTTTATTTCTTGCTGCTTTAAAAGAAAGAAGAAGGGAAATTAATTCTCAGACAAGGAACTAACCCGAAGGAAAATTTCCTTAGTGCCTTTGAATTTCAGATTACCAGAGAGATGAGATGAGAGAGAGAGAGAGAGAGGGATTTCTAAAATTGAAAAATTCTAAGGAGTCACAGTCTTCCTTCAGAATTATCTACAAGATAAATTTTTAAACTGTAGACTGTAGCGGAGCTGTAGCATACAGTAATCTTTGGAACTCTGCACTGTAGACGGAGTTGTGGCTTTGTAAAATATACGAGACTGTAGCTTTGTACATACAATATACAATACGGGTGAAGAGACATGTGCGCTCTCACTTGTGTCCAGAGAACCACCCGTTGGTACAAAATATGAAAATACATAACAATTACTCTTTTTTTTTATATACAAGCGTTAATGCTTTATTGGAGAAAAAATACCAAAGCAGTCATCTTCGTTTTCATCTCCAAGGGAAATAAAAGGTTCTTCATCTCCTGAAGTACTTGAAGAGGAACTTGCAATGGATGTTTCTGACCTGGTGGTTAGAAGCTGTTGCATTATATTGAAGTACTCTTCTTCAGTCTTGGCACTGGCAATGAGAGATTGGGCTTTGGATTTTTGGCTCAAGAAAGTTTGTTGGGCTTTGGAATGTTTAATGGTTGGTTGAAGAAAACCATTGGCAGAGAGCCAATTTCGGACCAAGTTGTGAGTCAATTTTGACTGTTCGTCAAACTTTGACCACCATTTGACTTTAAAGGTTCTTTGAAGGGTAAGCTGGGCTTCTTGGGTGTGATATTTGAGGTTCCACATCCAAACTCAAGGGAGAAAGAAATTTGTACAGAAACAGAGAAAGAGGGGGAAACCTTCTCTCGGATTCAGAGGAAGTATAATGGGTTTTGAATAAATTTAAACAGTGGGTGGTATTTGGTGTCAGGATATCAGGGATTGGGCCAAAATAGTTCCACCGTTGTTTAAACCAATTAGGAAGGCTTTGTATGGTTATTTTAGAATTAAAGAAAAATAACCATGAATGAGATTTTTTGGGGTTTTGGATGAAAAATGTGTTGTACCAGACTTGTTGATAATCCCAGTAGGAATAAGTTAAACAGTACGGTAAACGCATTTGAAAATTGTAGGGAAATCTTTCTTGATTATGGAGTAGATCACCCCATTGTTTTGGGCTCAAAACTTTTAAAATTGTAACCGTTGAATAGGCTGGCTCAGAATGGGAGTCACTGAGGAAAAATGTTTGAATTTAACTGATTCAGTGGCTTCCAAAATGCTTTGGTAATAAGGTTGGGGTTTTGTTAAATCTCATGGTTTGAAAAACCAGCCTTTGGGGAAAAACTTTGTAAGGGTTTGAAATGGATCAGAATGGTAAAACCCATCTTCTATAGTTAAAATGTTTTGGGAATGGGCTTTATCAAACCAAACCGAAATCTTTTGTGTTGGTTGTGAAAGAACAATCTGTGATGATGAACTTTCACCGGAAACAACAATATTTTGGGTATTGGTCTTTGAAATTTCTTTAGAGCTGTCTTTTTCAAAGATGTTTTTTGAAGGTGTTTGGCTTTGCGAAAAACTGCTTTGTAGGGCAAGTATAAGCTCAGGAGATTTTGAAATGGATTTCATCCATTGAGTTACTTGTTCTTGGGTAGAGAGGGCTTTAGACTTTGCTTCTTCATCTTCAATCATGTCAATCCAAGACTTGATTGGCATGGCAGATGATAATAATTTTTCTTTAGGAGGAGAGGATTGGGAGTCTTTAGGAGTAGTTTTAGGTTCAGGGTCTTTGGCAATGCCTTTTCCTTTGTCTCTTCTTTTTGGCAGCATTATCTGTTTTGAAGAAATTCCCGAATTAAAAAATCAGGAATAGAATTTGTATCACCTTTAATAAATTCAATATCAAAATAAAAAACACTTAAAATGGCTTGCCATCGTGCAAAAATCTGTTTTCATGCAATGTTTTATACATCTTTTTCTAAAACATGTTTTGCAGTTTTGCAGTCTATTCTAAGTAAAAAAATTTTTATTTAATAAATCACTTTGGAATTTAGATATGCACAAAACAATGGAAAGAATTCTTTTTTTATGGTTGAATAATTCTTTTGACATTCATTCCAATGTGCAGAAACATATTGAACTATTTGTTCTTTATCATTTTTTTTTTGCTTTAATATGCTTCCATAACCCAAAATCAGATGCATCTGTTTCAACTATTTTAGGTAATGCAGGGTTTGCAAGAAATAAACATGGAATGTTTTTTACAGAATGCTTTATTAATTTAACAACTTTTGTATATTCATTTGGTCAGAATGGCTACAGGTATGGATTTACAGCCCTCAGCGGAATCCTTATCCTAAAACGGGACTTACAACCAATAAAAATTTACTACAAAAACAAAACATCAAAATAAACACAAGTTTTTAAAACACGAAACCTCTAAACAATAAAACACTTTCCCCCACTTGGCTCTGATACCAGAATGGAACCTTTCTGATAGCAATAGAACAGTCGAGTCTGAACATTCACCTCTCAGAAGTATAACCATAAATCATGGTGAACCTCCTGTTGAGATTCGAGCCTCTCCTTATAAAATCTCAAAGCCAAATGATTCCGATGCAAATTTAAGTAGTATTATTCAATAGAACAATTTCTGTAATACTAACTTAAATACTATTGGAAAGCAGTTGACTAGGATAGAGAACCAATTCCAAAAGTCAACCATCTCTGTTCCCTCTATTTCTCCTATTCCTTCAAAATCGAATTCTGACAAAAAGTTTAAGGAACTTATTTTCAAACCGTTCCAGGTTTCAAAAACTAGCCAAAAGCTTGTCCAAGAGTCAAAATCAGATTTTGCTAAAGCCATTAGAGAACAACTAGATAGGATAGAAGCCGCTTCAATATATATATATATATATATATATAAAATGACGGTCCGGTGGTCGACGGTGAGGGTTCGGCGAAGTCCGGCGAGATTCCAGTAAAGTCCCGCGGTGGTCCAATAAATTTCCGACGAATGACCATTTATAATATTAAATCAATAAAATAAAATTATAAATAATAATTATTAATGACATTAAACAAGTTAAAATATTGAAGGGTAATTTTGGAAACTTTAGTTTCTAATATAAGAGGAATTTAAATTCTTCACTACTTGATGTGGAATTTATATTATACATTATGATGGATATTAAATCTAATGGAAATTAAATTCTTGTATATTTTATCAAACCAAACAATGGAAATAAAAAAAGAATTTAAATTACTTTTCTCTCCTCCATTCTCTTTTTCCAACCAAACACCTCCTTAAGTAAAACTCAGAGTTAGAAGAAATTAACTAGTTATTTCATATATTGTTTCTTAATA
This sequence comes from Citrus trifoliata, assembly GCA_018350135.1. Lineage (NCBI taxonomy): Eukaryota > Viridiplantae > Streptophyta > Magnoliopsida > Sapindales > Rutaceae > Citrus > Citrus trifoliata. The sequence continues at coordinate 18,025,050 of CM031389.1, read as the reverse complement.
TAAAGGGGGGAAAACTTACACAGTTGGTCTTAATAAATTTCACATAAATTGTTAAATAAATTCTTTTTTAGGATTTTTTTTAATATTAATGAAACTTCGGTTGGCCCCCCGCCATCGGCCTTCTCAATCGGAATGAATTGTTGTGGCCTCCTCTTAGTTTATGTTTCCTCTATTATGATCCCTTTTTTTGGTGTGTGGGGGGCGGGGGCAGGGGAGGCGGTAGAGCCGGGGAACTATATCTTAAAAAAAATTAAACTCTTGAATAATGATTTGATCCAAGGCAAATGGAAATGAAATGCGGGTTTTAGAAATAGACAAAATACATTATAAGATTTTCGGCCAGTATATTCTGGGGAAGATGCTCAAAATTAAGGGAGGCTATGAATTCCGGGCAAGAAGCTTCTTCTTTTTTGTTCAAGGAAGCTATTGGTACTCCTAATTATAGGTTTAAAGATTTGCTTCTCTTCCTTTCATTAAGCTTCTACTTAATGTGAGCAGATTTTCTGTGATGCACTCTAATTGCAGGTTAAAAATAATTTTGAGGGATAAGATTAAATTAAAGTTACGTTTTTGAGTATTGAGGTTTTTCTAATATGGTATTTGAGCTAAAGTCTCAATTTTTTTTTTAATTTCTCTATGCCTATTTTTTCTCAAATAATTTATGTTTTAATCGCAACCCATTTTGATCGAACCTCTGGCCACTTTTAAATATTTATTTAAATTTGAACTATTTTGAGCTCTACCTTCATATATCAGAAACCCGATTTATCATAAAATCAAATAAGTTGTTTTTTAAGAATAAGATTAGTCAAGCTTGTAAAGCTCAGTAAATTGAGCTTAGCCTATTGATTAAGATTAGTTAGTTAGAACACTCGCTAACATGGTTGTTGAGTAAGCTAAGTTTGTTATAGAGTTTGTTAGTAATTAGCAAGTGATAGATGCAAGTGTGTACGTGTAGAATCTTTCAAATACTCAAATAAAAGCCAATATTTTCTAGATTCAACGCAGATCAATAATATGAAAAATTCAATTTCTTAAGGTCTCTGTTTCTTCTACATTTTCTCATTAACAAACAACATTACAATATCATTTAATTTTTTATTTGAGCATAATCTAATGCTTTAATGGCTTTAGAAACAAACAATTCTTCATCGCAATTATATAAAAAAAATCAATGGAACTTTTATTAAACTCTAATTAAACTCTATAGAATTGTGGAATTTTTCATTTTTATTTTGATTGAAGATAAACAAAAAAAAGCTCGTTCTTTGTTTGGTTTATTTCCATTAATTGGGAGGCTCTAAAGACATGTAAAATTCCTTTTTCTATTTCGTCTTCCAAGTGCAGGATAACCCAAAGGGGTTGCAAGTCTTTTTCTAACAATCGGAGCCCTTCCAAGGATATGGGGATATGGCAAAATTGTTTGACACTACATATATAATTGGATTGAGCCTTAGTATGGAAACTTACCAAGTAATAACTATTTTAGTGATAGGTTCTATAGGAACTGGACACTCCTATTTGGTCAAATACGATAGGTACTATAATATATTTGAATTTGATTAAGGATCAATCTGGATTGATTGACTGCCTCTATTATGTTGTTGTTAGCAAATACCACTATTTTTTGTTTTGGATCTTCCAAATCATTCCCATAAGAGATTCAAACCCATTTTTTTTATCTTCGATAAAAAATTTCGTTCTTTATAAAAAAAATAGGAGGTGGTAGCTATTATCATGAACCAAGGGGAAAATATAGAATGGGCATGCAGTAATAATTCCATTTTGATTCAAATCAATCCATATACTCCCATTTTTAATAAGATCTTGTCCACAGTTCGAGCTAATGATCTAGAAGGTATCCTTATCCTCAATAAAATTAAAACTTGTCCAAATCAGTTCTTGATGATGAAACTAGAAACTCTAATGGTGTTTCACATGAAAAACTGAAACTAGAAACTCTAATGGTGCTTCACATGAAAAACCAACATTCATTGCTTAGAAGAAACAAGATCAAATGCTCTTAAACTAGCTCCTCTCCTCTATTGATGTTGAATAACCTCAACAAATGTTTTATGTCCAGAACCAAATATTTTGGTAAGTTAAGGTCCGTAATTGATGAGTTAGCTGTTGCTGGTAGTCTAGTTAGCAATTTAGACTTTATTACCCATTTAGTCTAGCTTAGGATAGCCTTATTACCCAGTTGTAGTGTATATTGAAGCTAATGTTCTTAAAATGGGTGTTAGTGAAGTCCACTCTATGCTTTTAGCCCCTGAGGCTCAATTGGAAAGTAATCATTCTAGTGCCAATTTGGCTCACATTGGAAATAATAAAAAAAAAGACATTTTTTAAGGCTGGATGGAATAACAATAACCAAGGTAATTGGACTAGAAATTATGTGAACAAGACTGAAGATGGAAATTGGAACAAAAACTATGGTAACAAGGAAAATTTAGGTCTTATAAGAGGAGGCAATATGGGCTGTGATATTGGAAGGGAACAATGGAGTGGCACCCCAACTAATTTTTAAATCATGGAGGTAATCAAAGCAGAGGTGGATTTGCTTATAGTTTTAATGATTTTGGGAAAAGAGGTGGCAGAGGTAATGTTACATGTAAAATTTGTTTCAAGTACAATCGTTCAGCTGCTAAGTGTAGGGATAAGTTCAACAAAAAATTTATTCAAAATCCTCTAATACAAGGCTTTTTTTCTAATCGGAATCAAGGTCTAAGAGCTACCTATATGGTAACATTAAAAGGAGTTGATGATTAAAAGTGGTACTTAGACAGTAGAGTTACTCATCATCTCATAAACGCTGTGCAAAATCTAGCTGATAGTAAGCCTTATTCTACTTCTAAGTTGCCATTGGTTGGAGATAGTAAAGGTCTTTCTATTACTCATGTTAGCTTTTCTTGTTTTTATACATCTCATGGTTCCTTGTTGCATCTTACTGAATGTTATGTCTACTTTATATCACTAAAACTTTAATTAGTGTGTCCAAACCTCTTACTGATAACACTATAATAATAGAATTCTCTTCAAATCTTTGTTTTGTAAAGGACAATGTGAAGGGGATATTACTGGCATTGGGAATAACTAAAAGTAGTCTCTATGACCTACTGTCTCAAGATGATTCCTTATCAAACTTTGAAGTTCAAGTCTTTAAACAAGTTCAATGTTGTCTACTTTTTCTGATAAAAGTGCAAACACTTTTTCAGAGTATATCAAATCTATATTTGTTCGTTCAATTTCCTTCAATAATCATCCTGTAAGTTATAATACTTTAGGTTGTGTCTCAAATCAGTTATTGCATAACAGACTTGGTCATCCAAGCAAGCATGCCATGCAAATCATTTTAAAGAGACAGCCTTTATATGCTGTCAATGCTCATTTTTTTGCTTTTTGTGATGCTTATCAATGTGGAAAACTATATCGATTTCACTTTTCTCTTACTAAAATAAAATCTAGGTCTCCAGTTGAGTTAATCTACGCTGATTTATGGGACCAACATCCATAAAATCCAAAGATAGATACAGATATTACGTTTCATTTGTAGATGACTATACTAGATATTGTTGGATATTTCCTCTCACATTAAGATTTGAAACATTAAACACATTCAAACATTTTAAGCTTTTTGTTGAGAAAATGTCTCTTTGTCCGTTAAAGCTTTGTAGTGAAATGTAGGGGATAAATTTAGAGTCTTTGGCTCTTTTTCCCAACAATAAGTGATCTGTCTCAAGTATGTCCATATATATATACATTATCAAAATGATGTTATAGAGAGAAAATGTAGAGACTTTATTCTAAATGAAAATAAAATGACTAATGAAACTACTTAACTAATTAATCTAAACGCAATAACTAAAATGGACTAAAGAAAATTATCCTGCCGAACGCAAGGATGTAATTAATGGGAAATGAGGAGTTGAGTAAATAAACTTACTTAATGGTGTTGACTGTTTTCCTAATTAAGTACCTATTGTCACAGCATCTACTACAACACTGAGTAGAATCCCTCATACATCCTCAGTTGTCTTTTGTTGGATATATTATACCTAATGCAACCTAATAGTGACTAATTGTTATACTAACATTAAATATAACATTAAACATTCTAGATTTCATTTACCTTACAAGGTGAATCTTGTTATGCAAATTTTATTGAACTCGCAAGTGCACGAATCTATTGTAGTATAGATCAATGGTGACAAGTGTCGATCCCACGAGGAGATGGATTTTAATTGTGTGTAGAATTAATTTTGTAAATGGGTGATTGAATTTGTTATGGAAATGATTTGGAATATGCTAAAACTTAAATAAAATGACGAGAATAAATTCTAAAATTGGAATTGAAATGGCGATAATAAATTGAAGAGAACTCTATTGAAATGACGTACTTGGGTATCTGGATCCGTATCAACATGCATCATGGGCTAAATAATCTGTATTAATGCCAATTAAATCATGAGGGGGGAATCCACACCTCATAAATCACGCACTAATCAATATGGTGCTAAGGGTTTATCGTGCCAAATAATAATAACCTTGTACTAGAGGGCCGGTGAAACCAAGGCGGTACTAGACAAAATTAGTATTATTTGTCGATAAGAAGTCAAAACACCCACAAAAACTAGAGGGGAAGAGAAAATAAATTTACCAAATAAAGCCCATGACACATGTTGAGACTTCACCTTCAACCCAAGCTTGAAAGGAAATTAGCTACTCATAATTGAACTAGGGGTAAAATAAGAATTTATTAAAATACGAAGAAAATACAAGATGGAGAAGGAATTACAGAAAATAGATCCCAAAAATGGATTCAGAGATATCAAATTAGGGTGGAGAGACCCCCTTTTTATAGATACATGGAGTAAATCATGGCCATCGGATTAAAAACAGTTTGGACGCTCAGGATTACGCCACGTCATCAGTCAACAGCACGCGGTTTGACCACGTGGATGAATAGTAACACGGTTTGACCCGAGTTGAACAGTGACGCGGTTTGGTTGAAAATAATCCTGTGTAATACATGTACCGTACGCGAGATTTTTCGGCTACTGATATGCTGCCACGTCACCATCAATAGTACATAAGAATTTTAGTCTAACATGATCGTGACACCTCATCAGTCAATGCCATATCATCGGTCAATACCACGTCATCGATCCGTCTATGTGAACAGTGTCGTGAACAGTAACGTAGACAGTACGTACACGTGAATAGTACCGTACATGTGAATGATGCTATTTTTCCTTTTATGCTCATCCTAAGGTTTTTGACTGTCGTGAGTTCAAAAGTGATGTTTGTTTTGCCGTTTGATGTACATAAGAATTTTAGTCCAACATGATCGTGACACCTCATCAGTCAATGTCATATCATCGGTCAATACCACGTCATCGATCCGTCTATGTGAACAGTGTCGTGAATAGTAACATAGACAGTACGTACATGTGAATGATGCTATTTTTCCTTTTATGCTCATCCTAAGGTTTTCGACTGTCCTGAGTTCAAAAGTGATATTTGTTTTGCCGTTTGATCTCTCGTTTATTGTGAAATGACTATGATGCCCCTAAAATACACAAAATACTTAATTAAAATAAAACACACATAATTAAATTACAAGAACCTTAAATATATAAAAGTAAAGGTTGTTAGTAAGAGTTGAAATATAAAATGACGATTTTCTCCTTTATAAATATACATTTTCTAACACTCAACAAATCTCTATTTCTAGTTTATCACTAATTTTAGATCAAATATGACTCTATTCAAATTGAGATTTACTCAACTTAGGAAACCCAATATAAAACCAAGTATTATTTAATTTGTTCCACTAAGTTAGACTTTTTTTAGGCTCTTTTTAGTTAGTATCCACTAAATGGGTGGTCAACCAAAATAGAGAATTAAAATAAATACAATTAAGACAAAATATTGTAGTAAATACATAACAACACACATATATTAGTCAAACATCCATTAAGATCATTTATCAATCAACCATAATCAAATTCAGTTCATAAATTGTAATAGAACAATAAATAAAATTGCTTTATCCATCAAATACAACCCCCATAAATAAATAGAAAACAAGAATATAAGAAGAAAAACTAAAGTATGCTCAGTCTTAGTGATATCTTCTCTATTTCATCCTTGAATCTTTTGCTACAGTCTTTTCTTAATTTTCTGTTTTCTTGTTGTTTTCTTTTTAATATTCTCTTTGAGTGATGACTCTTTTTTTTTTTTTCATACGTGCTCCTTTTATAACTCAGAATTAGGACAACCAAAAGTGTGTAGCGCATATCCTTTATTTTTGGAAACTTCATATCCCAATCTTTTAGTTATTGCATGCGAAATCCAATGTGTCATTTCTCTTGGATTACTACAGCAATGACTACATCATCTGCACTATTCCAAACTTGTTTCAACTCCTTTGTAGCCAAGTTTTTTAATTGTCTTTGAAATTTTATTGCAACAACATGCCTTCCCTAAAACTTGAGCTTTTTGGTCACCTATAATCATGGATTTAATCAAAGCACAAAATATTCTAAAGCAACTCAATTTATTAAAAATAAACCAAAATGAATGCTTATGCAAAATGTAACTAAAAAACAATAAAAACACATCATTTACTCTCAAAGTAATATCGATTTAAGTCTAAAAGTGTTAGATGATTGCTCTTTTTTTTTATTGAGTTACCACTCAACCATCTATAGCAGCTTGAACCAGCAAGTGCAGCCCAACCCTCAAATGTAGTCCCTGAACCAAGTTTGATTTATACTTTCAATCACCCCACCCATATTGATCTATCTTTCACTCCTTTAACTTCCAATACCTTTATTCGTTTTACATCCAAACACCTTATGATTACTAAAGCTACATTTGGAATATGTACACCCAAAACCTATTTGAAAGCAACATAGGACATTGAACCACCAAGTGTTAACACAGCTTTGACAAATCAAAAGTGGTATATGGTTATGAAAGATGAGTTTGATGCTTCGTTCAGAAATTACACTTGGACTCTAGTTCTTTCTAACTCAAAAACCATGGTTGTAGGTGACAAATGGGTATTTTGAGTCAAATATAATCTAGATAAGAGCATTTTCAAGTATAAAGCATGACTAGTTGTTGCAAGGTTTCATCAAACATATAGGGTGCATTTTTTTGAAATATTTGGCCTTTTTGTAAAGCCTTGTATAGTTAGAGTTATCTTTGGTTTAACATTAATGCACATTAGGCCATTAGATAGTTGGACATCAATGCCTTCTTAAATAGAGTGCTTATAGAAGATGTTTACATGCATCAAGTAGAGGGTTTCATTGACTCCATAATTCATTCTCATGTCTATAAGTTGAACAAGATTTTATATGGCCTTAAACAAGCTCCAAAGGCATAGTATAATCAGTTGAAAGGCTCACTGGTGTAACGGGGTATCCAAACATTCACGTTCGATACTTTTCTTTTTATTAAGCATGTTGTTGTTGATATTTTGGTTATTCTAATCTATGTGAATGATAAATTTATCACTAGATAAAATTCAAATTTATCACTAGATGAAATTCAAAGTAAATGGAGGATCTAACTGGAAAGCTTGGTTCCATATGTGCTCTCAAGAACTTAAGAGAGTTTAATTACTTTTTTGGTGTATAAATAACTCTTAATCTTGATGACTTGCCTTTCTTCCAACCTAAATACATTGGTGTTATTCTCCAAAAAGCTCATATATTACACAATAAAAGGTATAACACACCCATAAATACTATTGAAAAATATAAGAAAGAGAATAGTTCACCATTTGAAAATCCTTCTCATTACAGAAGCATCATTGGTTCTCTTCAATATATGACCTTAACTAGACCTAACATCGCTTTTCCAATAAATAAGTTAAGTCAATTTCTTGCTGCCCCCACTATTATCCATTGGCAAGCTTGTAAAAGGGTCTTAAGATATTTCTAAAGCACAACACACTATGGACTTCAATTTTTCTATTCATGTTCGCTCATCTTGAATGCTTACTCTAACACAAATTGAGGTTTGGATCCTGACAATAGAAGATCTATTAGTGGTTACTATGTGTTTCTTGATTATAGGTGTTTTGGATTACTTATCTATTGCAAGAACTCAAAGTTTCTTTGCACTAACTTCCAGTTTTGTATTGTGACAATAAAAGTGCTGAGGCGTTGGCTAGTAATTGTAAGTATTATACACCTACCAAACATATAGAACTTGATCTCTATGTTTTTTCTTGACCATGTAGCTAAGCACAAGCTCTCTATTGCTTATGTTTCCAACCATGATCAATTGGCTAACATTCTTATCAAGCCTTTAGCTTATGATGAATTTGCTTATCTCGATAAGAAGCATAATGTCCTTCTGAGACCATAGTTTGAGGGATGATATTAAGCATAAGCTTTGTCAAGCTTGTATTAGCTTGTAAAGCTTAGTAAATTGAGCTTAGCCTATTGATTAAGATTAGTTAGTTAGAATGCTTGCTGACATGGTTTTTGAGTCAACTAAATTTGTTATAGATTTTGCTAGTAATTAATAAGTCTTAGATGCAAGTATGTGCAAAATCTTTCACATGCTCAAATAAAAACTTGTATTTTCTAGATTCAACTCAGATCAATAATATGAAAATTTTAGTTTCTAAAGGTCTCTATTTCCTCTACATTTTCTCAGTAACCAAACAACATTACAATATCATTTAAAGTTTGATTGTCATGTTTTGACACAACTAGATGATATTCTAGCGTACGTCTCAAATCCATAAGAAAAGATAACTCTAAAAACGAGAAAATGTTGAGTTCACAACAAAGATAATTCCAAAAGGAAAATTTTATTGATAATTGTCTAAAAAGTTTGCAATATATTAAATAGGGTATATATATATATATATATATATTGGTGGCATCCATACTTCATTAAAATAAAGATGGTTTCATTAGAGAATTATCAGTATTATTATTATTATTACTATTACTACTGCTATTATTACTATATATATATATTGAGATCGAGAAAGAGAGAGAAATGTTCCAATCCAGGTGTGGGTGCACTCATTTTTTTCATATAAACACACTATGAAGGTATATGGCTCTATAATGAATTAGATACTGACTCTATTAAGTTACATGATTTGATAGTGCATCCACATGAAAAAAAATGAGGGCTCACATACCTGAGAATTTCTATATGTATGTATGTATATGTCTTTCTATCTTTTTGAAAAATATAAAGTAATGGACAAAGCCTAAATTAAAAAAATATATATTTTTTGAGAATTGACTTCCTAACCAATGGTTTTTCTAAGTCAATAATTTTACCAAAGTTAAAAGTTCAGTAATTCATTTGCTTTTGCTACAAGTTCCGCTAACATAATATCATTTCCTCGAATGTTTGTTTCATTTGATTTAAACCTAACACCTGTCACAATTCTATTTTTCTCGAGATTCTATAAGAATTTTCCAACCAAGAACGCGTCCCTCTCCGGCTATAAATTCAATGGAGCTTCATGCATTGAAAGTTAAGAAAAACACCTCACGAAAACCTCTTTCTTTCTTACTTAAAAAAACTAGAGTGTAAGAAGAAAGAGGTTGATTAAAATTCATTATATGGCTGGAAACAAGCAGAAGAAATCTCCTTTCTCTCTTCACAGTATCTTCAAACGTTGGAAACCTAATCGAAGATGGGAAGATTCATATTATGATACAGGAAGCACAGCAAGAAGAATTTGGCCAAGTGATGAAGATAAAGGCGGTTACTGGGTTGCTGAGCCTGGAATTGATCGCAAAGCTTCAGATTTCATCGCAAAATTTCATGAAGCTCGCATCTCAGAATCCGAACGCCATGCAGTTTATGCAGCTGCCAATGGTTGACGACAATAACAAGTTAATTGTAGTGTGTATATACATAAATGTTCTTAATTCTAATTTATGTTTTCTTGTGTTTTTGGTACTATTTGTTTAAGAAAATGTTGATAGCTTGTAAAATCAAAATAATTAAAGGAGAAAGATTTCAGAATAATGAAAGTAGTAAGGTTTGTTTATGCTCTTCGTTCATCTTTCTTTCTTTATACAAGCTAATTATTTATATTACTTCAGGCATTTTATTTCGATGACCTCTATTCAAAATCAATGGAAGTGTTCTATGTAAAAGTAGTAAAATCATTATCTCAGAAAAAAAAACAAAAATAAACGCAAAAGAGGGATGCATATGAAGAGCTGAACAAACTTTAGATCATTGGTTCAATTAACATAAATTTATACAAGGCTTTTGATTATTAATTCAGATTATTATTAAATTTTCTTACTTTATGTCCCTTTCCTCTAACAGTGGACCTCACAAATTTCCCTCCCCTTCAAATAAAAAGGATGTACATGTATATGAAGCTTAAAATCCCACATTGGGTTGTTGATTTTGCACGCAGAATTTGATTTCCATCAAAATGCCAAAGTTGAATTTAGATTTCACTTTGGAAGGAATCTTTGGTTTCTCCAGATTTCGTGTGTAGAGTAATTAACATTGGATGTAAAGAGTTGTCAAATTTTACCTACATTTTTTTCTTTTCGTTTAGGTAATGAGAATCTTGTTAAAATAATAAAAAGTGATCTCCGGCTTGGGAGTCTTCTTACACATTTCCAAGAAGAGGGATTGTGGTTTCTTCGGCACAACGTCATTGTACGTACTACATATTTTGATTCTCCACCTTTTAACAGGCTTTCCTCTATTGGCTCTCCTTTTTTTACCCCTTTCTATCTTTTTCAGCTGTTTTCACTTTCTTTTTACAGCAGATCTACTAACATGTCATCCGATTCTCGGATAATTTTATACTTCTAAATGCTGGAGACCCACTTATGTATACAGCATGAAGAAATTAATAAGCTGTTTCAGATAATGGCTGTTAACATAAAGGCGAAAATTTATAAACTAGGACTTGATAAACTTTGTGTGGATCCATTCAATCATAAATATTATAGCCTGCTTGAGTCAGAAAAAATATTGTGGGGACGAGGCTGAAGAAGGTGACAATGAATTGAATTAGTGTATTGTCTATTTTCTATTCCTCCTCCGGGAGTTGGTAGTTTTATTGCAAATGATTTGTATGGGATTGCTTACTCCCGATATGTTTTGCCTTAGCTCATTATAGAATATCAAGGGTTGTTTCAAAACCTCCCGAATGAGTGAATCTACCGCTTTACGTCCCTTTGGATTACATTGAACAGCCTTGCCATAATCGAAAATAATCTCTCCATCATTTGACTTTGTAATGTTGGTTAATATAAAAGATGCTTTCTCAAGTGCACGTTCATTTCTTCTCGATGTTTTTGAAATGCTTGGTTAAAGATTTGTTTGTCTTGCTTTCGTTGAGTTTCTATTGTGAATAAATTTTCTAAGATGCACTCTAATTAGAGGTTCAAAAAATAATTTTGAGGGATAAAACATTAATTGTAAATTATTTTAATACTAATCAAAGTTGTGAATTGAGGTTTCTCTAATATGTATTAGAGTTAAGGTCCCCTTTCCTTTAAATTATTCCGTGATTATTTTGTCCCATGAAAATGAACCTTTGGTTAATTTGGCCTCTTACCATTCATAAAACCTATTTTCAAGTCTCAACCATTTTGTGCCTTTGTTTCAATCTCAAGCTCTCACTATTTACCTTAAAATTGAAGCTACGTTTAACGTGACAGAATCTATTAACAGTTGTCTACTTGCCTTTAAAAAAAGTTATACTCTTACATAATGGTTTAAGATTTTGGGTTTAGCAATCTTTCTCTCTCTTCCCCTCTTTGATAAATTTCTCTGTTTTTTTTTTTACCTAATAAATTAATTTCTCGGAAATTAGGAATCTTACATGGGCAAAATACTAAAATATAAACATTATTGATGCCAGGCTTAAAGGTAATGGGTGTTGATTTTCCTGTGTTTAGCTGGCAGTACATGGAACAATAACCATCTGTACTTGGCAAAAGTTTTTCGCTTTTTTGAAGATAGCTGTTTTCAGTTCTTTTAGAAGTATTGACTATCATGTGGCGCCCTAAACTAGTGATCATTTTTAAGGCTTCAAATATTCCTTTTTGTTCCACTATCATCATTGTCTATTGATTTTTACATATATCCACTCATCTTTTTTGCATTTATTTTTCCTACATACACCTACCCTTTTTCTATTTTAACATTTTCCTCTTCTTGAATATGATATATTAATTTCTTCGTTTAGATTTAAGCTTGCTTGAGAGAATCCATAAAAGAGTTTAAACCATAGGTTTAGATATTTTATTTTGAATGTATATGTCCCATCAAAAACTCATCTTTAAGAAACAAAATGTTCAAGTCCGCACAACTTTTTATTTTTTTTATTTTAAATTGCGTATATTGTGAATAAAATTTCGGATTCTCACAGTTAGATGAGCATTAAAGAACTGTGTATTGGGGGAAAATATCTCACTTGCATAGTTGCATGCCAACTGTAACTTCTAATAAACTCAGACAAAGTCAATGGTCCTCTATGAAACTAATTGTAATTTCACAAACAAGAAAAGTAAATGATACAATCTTATGATGAAGTCTTGAATATTTGTATGGAAAAAGAAAATTTGTGCATGGCTGTTCTTTCACGTTACATAATATAATTAGCTTGAATTCTGATTACAGAAGATAAAAAATTCTAATTCTAATTGTCGACTCATCATGAGAATATGTTTGATATTGAAATCTAAATTATAAAGAAAAGGATTCACTAATATTAAAGAAACAAGTAGATAAGTTTTTTCTTTACAAAAAAATAATATGGTATGTAAAAATAACCTCACAACTTCGTTAATTTTAAAGGGTTGAGTACTTAGAAATCATTCAAACATGAGACCTTAGCTTTGATGCTATTTTAGTTTAAAGTGGATGCAATTCAAGAACTTATGCTATTAGGTAAGAGCCTCCTAACATAGTATTATACATAAATATTAAACGTTTATAATTACTTGTAAATTTTGTTATTATTGCTTTCACCAAATTTTCACGAGGATCTGATTCAAACCAATTGAGTGGTTCTCACTAGATCTAGATCAAATATGATTCAAACAAATAAATTTATATTTAACAAGAGCTTGTGCTAAGTTTGGATTTAGATGTATTTTTATTGTTAAGAAAAATATCCTACTATCGACTGAGTATTGAACTTAGGTTAAATATATAAGATTTAGACAATCTTCAACTCTTAAACTAGCTTTTGGGTTAAATTAAGCCTATAGACTCCTATATGGTATCAGAGTCAAATTCATGCATAATTAGGCCCACGCTACCTTATCACATGATAAGGACTAGTTAGAAAGATTAGTTTGCACATCAAGGGGGTGTTAGGAAAAATATCCTATATCAAATGAGTATTGAACTTGCATTAAGTATATAAGATTTAGACAACTATTGGGCTAGCTTTTGAGTTGAGTTAGGCCCATGAACTTCTATATTTACGATGTTTGGGACATGTAGATTAGTAGAGGTACACTAAATGGTAAGTTAAAGTAATATGCGTAGTGACCTAAACTGGTCATATTGAAAATAATTGGGAGAGCTTAGTGTAACCCCCATAGGAGTTAGTTTAGGCAATTAATATGGGGGGTTAATGTGTGCTACAAAGTAGCTTAGGTATACTCGAGGATAGATCAAATAGTTTCACAAAATACTTGGCATAATTGGGGTAGTTCAAGTAAGCTCATACATGAAGCACAATATCAACCTCAAATTAAAAATATAATAAAATAAACACAATTATAAAGAACACACAAAATTTATGTGGTTCGGCCTTAAGCCTACATTCATCAGAGCAAATCCTCACTAATCCGTTAAATAAATGAGAGATTTCATGAAATTTTACATTATCAAAGATTACATGAACATTATCCAAGATAAATAAAACAAGCTAGATAGCTATATAGAGATGTTTGGTGCTGATGAAGATAAAGATACTAAATAAAGATATGAAGGGTGATAATATGTCGAGAAGATGATAAAGATGGAAAATAGAAAATGGCCTCTCAAAAATGAAGAAGTGGGTGATCAAAAAGTTGGTGAGGGAGGGGAGGAGGGAGGGGGGGAGAGAAAAATCCTAATATGGGTTGAATAAGAAATTTATATAGTGGAAGCTAGTGGTAAGGATCAAGAGTGCATAAAAGTTAGGGTTAGATGTCATTCTTGATTAAAATGAGAGAATATTTTAAGCGCTATGTCTCATATTAGAGTAAAAAGAATAACAATATTTCTTTTATACTAGGTTTATTCTTTCTCATAAATATCTTGATGCTTTCAACCTTGACCTTTGATTTTCTTAACCCTTCCAATATAGTAAATTCTTTAAAATGGCATCTTTCTACTTCTCCAAGTATTTTTTGACCATTTTACCCTTACAATTGTCATTCATTTATTGGTCCAAAAATATTCTTCCAAAATTTGCCTTAAAACCCATTATTATTATTTGTTTGGTCTTCACGACTTCTAGGGAAAACTATAGTGTATTGTGTTCTTTGATCACGAAAATATATTGATACTTATACTTGAAAGGAAAGTTCAGTCATAAGATCCAATGTTCCAAAGTGGCTATATTCTATAATTAAATTGCTTTCTTATTATATAACAACTTAAAATAAAGGAGAAGGAATAATGCTGAATGCTGAATGAGAATTTGGAAATTCTTCTTTTGAGTTCAAGCCCTCCAATTGAGGCTTCAAAACTTCAACATTTATGCCGAGGATTTTGCTTGCTGACCAATCCTGAGCCCCAAAGATTTTTTTTTTTCCAGCATTTTAATCCACATAATTGATACCTTCACAATAACCCTAGATATTTGCCCAATCAGGCTTCTACTTGCGGGGGTATTTTCTAGGTTTTTCTTTACTTTTCTGGAAAGTAACTATAAAAAAAAAATGGTAAAGTCCTTCTTACTCCCTACTTTATTTATACACAAATTTCCTGGGATCTAGCCCCCAATCATAGCTCAACAATCATAAATGCACTTTGTGTCTCCGTTAACTGGGTTTGAATAATATAATCAAGTGGGAACCCAGTATATTCATGTACTCAGGGCTAAATGAATAATATTAAAAATTGTGGAATTATCATTGCACTACCTATGTTTTATCTGATGTTTATTCAACTATTGTGAAGTTTTAACATATTTTCTGTACTACTTTTTTTTTAAATTTGTATTAATTAACCACTTTGCCACTAACTCCATTAAATAATTTAAATGAAATGATAATTTTATCCTTAAATAAATTAAAATATCATTTTATCTTATTAAAGTTTTGAAAAATAAGAAAATTATAATTATGAAAATACCCCTAAATTTAATAAAAATAAATCCTAAATAGAGGTGCTAAGATGATTTTTATTAAATTTAGATTTGCAAAACTTTAATAATTGTTTTTATTAAAAAAATATAATTTTGCAAAATTATATTAAAATAACTGAATTTACTTATTAAAAAATAAATCCCAAAATTTTAATAATTTAGGGGATTTTTATTAAATCCCAAAATTTTACAATTATTTTTATAATTATAATTTTTTATTAAATAATTTTTATTAAAAATAAAAATTCTAATTTTGGAATTTATTTTTTATTAAATTTAAAAGTATTTTTATAATTGTAATTTTTTTATTTTTCAAAGTTTTTATAAAATAAAATGATTTTTTAATTTATTTAGGGGGAAAATTATCATTTTATTTAAACTATTTAACGGAGTTAGTGCCAAAGTGGTTAATTAATACAAATTTAAAAAAAAAAGTAGTACAGAAAATATGTTAAAACTTCACAATAGTTGAATAAACATCAGATAAAACATAGGTAGTGCAATGATAATTCCACAATTTTTAATAAGTGATACAAATTTAAAAAAAAAGGTGGTGTAGAGAACATGTTAGAATTTTGTGATGGTTGGATGAACATAAGGCAAAACAAATGTGGTGCAATGATAATTTCCCTTAAAAATTTATATTTTGAAATGAATATGAAATTGTACTTTATGCACACATAAATAATAGAACACATCAATTATGGAAACTGAACTAAGTCGATAATATCCTTAATTTTTCCTTCAACATAATTAGATATATAATTATACAATCTTGAGTTTTCATCTTACTGCGAAATGATGCCTTGATGAGGTTCATGTCTGAAAAATGCACGCTAATTTAAAAAATCTTATAAATAAAAAATTGCAGTGATAAACAGTAAACTTTGGTAAATTATTAATAAAATCTCAGTTGTTTACTTTGATTGGGAGAATAACATGAGAAAATGAACCATTAGTGGAAGTGCTGGTTGAAAAGAATGTGGAAAAGCGAAAGTGAATAATTAAAAATATTGGAATAAATATTTTATAAGTGAAGTGATATTTTTGTAATTTAAAAAAATATTAACAACATTATTTAAGGTATCTGGCCTAAAACTTAGTTTATTTCTTCTGGGCTGCAGTGAATCTACTTTAAAACTTATTTATGAAGGTAGAATATGTTCAGTCTTCAAGGTTCAATCTTCAAGGAGTGGCCCTACTCGTACCCTTCTGTTTCTCTTATATAATCCCTCTTTGTTTTGTATTTACAATTTTATCTTTCATATTAAAAGTAAAAAAATTATCTAATTTAAATCCACCTACGTTTTTTATTCATTTTCTAAACTCTTTAAGCTTGCAAACATAAAATGGAAGTCAAATGTAAAAGAGTAAAAATTTGATATAAACGAACTTCATCCTAATTTGACTTTTCAGGAAAGATAATTTTATGAATCTTTCATAGATCATTAATTTTATGAGCATGTCAAAGAATGGAAAAATTTGTGCTTATTTTATTTTCTTTTCGAAATGGAATATTTAAATAAATTAAAAATACATGTACTTGAGTTATTGTTGTTTTTGAAGAAGACAAGCATATATTTTATGTTGCGAGAACACCACGTAAACATTTGAGGGTTTGGCTGCGAAACGAGAGAAAGAGCCTAACGAATTGAGGGGCTTATTGAGGAAAGTATTTTAGAAATTATATACATATAAAAGGAGTTTGATAAGGACAAGAATGGGGTGCCGTGGCACTACTCATCTTCAAGAGATGGCTCAAATGTGAACCCAATTCATCAATCAAGCCCAAAAAAGGCTGATTCCTCTAAGTGGACTTGATCTTGGGTACCAAACCCATATTAGGACCCAAGGTTGGGCCGGTGGGGGTGTTATGGATTGCTTAATATTTGTACAAGTTTCAATAGTGGTGAGCTATTAGCCCCCCTTCAATTTCCTTCTTAAAACTTAGTTGTTTATAAGTTTACCTCTGATTAAAATTACACTTAAGGACATTCAAGTGAGAGAAGGTATGTGACAAACTCTGTTCACCCTACCTGAGCTGTTATTTATTTATTTTTATATTTTTTAGAGGGATCGAATTTCACATATCCAAGATTTATGGTCAACATCAATTTTTTCTTCCTTCTCAATTGTTGATGAGAATTTATAGGAAAATTGCAACATTCTTACAGGAATAAGAGCATTAAAAGGTAATAGAAGATAAGAGTTGATCTCATAACATGTCGATATTGTTGCAACTTATTCTCTTTCAAATCTTTTTGAATTTGTATCTTTTAATTTACTTTATCTTAGGAATTAGTTTCAAATATGTAGCCTGTACTCTATAGACACTATTTACATCAATAACAAAAGTTAGCCATTTATTATTCATATTATTTCTAATAGAAGGCTCGTAGTCATACTGAAAGTCTTCATCATTCACTGTATGTCATGCTCATGCCTTGGATTCTTAGGATTTTGCTTTCATAGATTTCGAAGCTCTATTAATCAGTAGTCATATATTTTATGTTCCAAAGGTTGAGGATTTGTTGTTGTTAATTAGCCTGAATGATAGAGTGATTCAAGCTTTCAATTTTTGAATCAAAAGATGTCTTCAACTTATTCGAAAACACACTTATACTATACCTGTGGTTCAAATCAATCCGCTGTGCAGCAAAGATACTGGAGCAAAGGGACCTTATCTAGGGTTGAGAAAATGATGGCTAATACTAATTGAACAATTATGATTTTGATTATAAAAAAATTACACCTTTAAATTTTACATATAATCAATTAGGGTTAATGCCATTTACCCTATTACAAATCAACTAGAGAACTGAGTAGAACCCCAGTAAATTAAAGTTATTTTCCGCATTAAAAGAGGTATTGCAAAAGATCGTATAATTTTTAAATATATTCGTGAGGCATATTAAGAAAAGGCGCTTTAGGAGAAGTTTTGAGGGTGCCAATGGTCGCATTCTTTTCGATGCGAGTCTAGTTGTACGAAATAATATGTTAGGCTCCCTCATTTTTCTCATAATTTTGTTATGATGAAATTTTAAGATTTATTCACTCTAGCCCCAATTGTTGGCATATTCAATTTTGTTATAATATTTTCAGTATGGCCCTGTGAAATTAAAATCCTTGTTTCCCCACAGGTGGTTCGCAAATCTGAAATCTCGATCTTTAGAACTCTTTATAGTTTTCCCCTTTTATTTTGTATCAATTATCATGTCCTGTAACAGTTATCTGCCATGATAAGCTTTCACTTTTAACAATTTTTTTTTAAGAAGAAAATCACCTTACCAAATTGGTACTTTCATAGACTGCAAATATGCATGATAATTACGTACAGTGGTGTATTACTCTAATGGCCGGCAACCCCAAAATTTTGGAAATATTAAGCGTAAAAGTAAAAATTGAGAAAAATATTAATAATTGGCAACTCCTTACTTTGAAAAGATCTTTATTACCTCTTCCATTTTATAGTCCTTATTATTTTATTTTTATTTATATAAAAAAGTTAGTTATCGAATATTTTTCTCTTTCCTCAAAGAGTCATAACCATGCCTCAAGTTCCAAGACTCAAAACAGTCATCTTGATCTTTTATTTCACATAAAATAGCTAAATGAACCATTCAACTTCTTTATTAAGTTCTTGAATCTCTCCCATAAGGGCGAAGGCCACTAAATGTATCTCAAGACGAAAGAACGTAAACTTCATATAGAATAAAAGAACATAAAATTACTTTTCGGTATATGATTGAATTAGATAGTGCAATATACAATTATTTTATATTTTCATTAATTTAATATGTTAATAACATTTATTTTATTTTTTTTATATGCATTTCGACAACCCATAAATCGAAATCTTGGTTCGACCCTTGATTGATTACGTATTGTATTATATACCCTAGAAATTTAATGAATTGGTATGTTACAAGATAAAGGTTCTATATATATCAAATTCTAATTAATGGACATGATTAAAATCTTCACGGTATCTCAAAATAAATACATACTAATAAGAAAACGTAAATCATGATAAAAACTACAAAAATATTCATCCATTTAATATTTATACCTTTTATCTTTTGATGTGATAAACCAAATGATCACAAGTAGGGGTGCGTATATTATCTGCAGGCATGGGTACAATTCACAATAAGCAACTATAATTTTTTCTTATATATTATCATGTACAAGTTCTGGTATGTATTTAGTTATCTTACGGGATTTGGGAGAACGGTATAGGTTAAGGTACTGATGATTTAAGAGAATATATATATTCCCACATCCATTGCAATTCAATCCTTAAATCTCATATTCATTCATTTACAAGAATTAAAAGTGTACTTTAGAGTATGTACTTTAGAGTATGATCATAAGTGATCTGTAAAACAACCTATATTCGCCAAGACCTTTGCATACATTTAATGAAAAAAAGAAAAAGAAAAAGAAAGAAATTGGTATATATGCTACCTAGCACATTAATTGTTTTATTCTGCACCCGTGACATGTTAAGTAATAAATTCTTTAATATCAAATTGACCCTTATTATCTCTTGCACTTATAGATCAGGTAACATCAGTACTATGTGATTTGCTGATATTATAAATAAGTGAACATATTTTTACAATTAATACATATTTAAGATTTGACTTCTTTACTTTACTTCTAAAACAATGATTTCTTTTATTTAATTACTCTTATTGGTCTTTTGTCATCATCCATTTATTTTCCTTTGGTCTTAACCCTCAGGCAAGTCTCCGTTTGCTGAGGTTATTTACATACATATATACATACATACATACTATAATCGTATACAGAAAACCAGCATGAAAAGAGTATAACATAATTATTTGGCATGTTAGTGAAATTAAAAAAAGATATTTAATTTCCCCTTATCGAAACACATTGAGATGATAAATTTAATATAGTATGTGTATGAATGTCAAAGAAAATTGATTTTTGGCAAAATTACAAGTTGCCAATCACACTATCTCGAAAAGATAATCCCATTCACCATGTTCAATGGCCAAACATTAGAAAACGAGAATCAATAATAACTGAAATTATCACAATCATCATAACTGCTGTGTGAGAAAGTACATATGATTAACTTATTTAAATACAATAACTTCGAGAAATGTAGAAGCTAGAAAATATTATCTTTATAGACTATCTAAAACTGAATGCATGCTTTCAGCAAACAAACATCAAATTAAATTATTTGTCAAGGGTAAAAAGGATTAGACCAAAGAGTGCTGTGGCTGCTTTCCCCAAATGGATACATAATTTCTTCACCACCAAACCCCATATGCTCTTGTGGATTCATCAAGTCTAAAAGCCACTGCTGTTTTTGCATAGCTTCCATGCTCATCTGATCAAACCCGGACGATTTGTCCACTTGTTGTTGCGAGGCATCCCCATTATTTTTCACCACCCCATAATTTGATGAGTTATGAGTTGAAGTACCCTTGCTTAGGGTTTCCATCCTCTTACAAATCTCCTTCAAGTTTTGCTCGATCAACCAGCCGAGATCATTCAAATCCATCATGTTAAGATTGAGCAAGGCCTTACCAGTGAGGCTTTGGAACATGACTTGTGTTATCTCCTTTTCGCGGTTATCTTTTCTCTGTTTCTTGAGCTGTTCATTGGCTTTTGCAATCCTTTGCCTCAAGAAACTATCTTGATTCACCATCTTCTTGCTTTGTTCCATCTCAGGCATCTTCTTGAATTGCGAAAGCACACGTTGGACTCCCAATGGGGAAGGCCACACTTCAGGCTGAGAATCATAGGGACTAAAAATGATGGCACAAGCATCAATCCCACATAAGGTGCTAAGTTCACTCACCTTCTTCAATAGACCTTTCTTTCTTTTCTTGAAGGTTGCTTTTCTTGCAGAATCATTGGATATGTAGGCAAGTTTCACCTTCTTTCTTGTCATGGCTACAAATAGGAATATTGAAGCCTTTTCTGTGTTTTCTCTTACCCTATACAGCTTATGCTATATATAGAGTTTAAGAGACACCATAATTATTGTCATATGATTATAGAGTTGCCAATCCTTGTTGTACATGTTTATGACAATTAATTGAAAAACCACTAAATGGGGCGCTCTTGTAACTTTTATTTGGCTAAAATCAATAATAATAAACACAAATATAATTTGATATGGCAGAGTTTTTGTGTTACTTACAGAGGTATCATATAGAATATTTATTTTGTCCAGAAGAAGGGGGGGTGCTCAAATCAATACGGCAATTATAACCGTGGATATGATGAAATCTGAAACAATGAGGACTAAGGTGGAAATGTAATTGATACAATTTAATTTGGTGAGTTGTTAGGAGTTTATTTGGTGGAAGTGTAATTGATACAATCACATTAGACAAATTATTACCTTATAAATAGTATCTAAATTTGAATCATAACCATTGATTGATTGCAAATAAAGATAATTTTCTGTACCTTATTCACACCTTGAAGAATTATTTATACTTTTGTTGTTTTTGGAAATAAAATGTTTTTTGCTTTCAAATGCATTTATGGAGACAGAAAGATTTTGATTGTCACTACTGGTTGTAGTGCAATGTGTCGTGACTTCTGCAAACAATCATGTTTTGCAAACAAGATTTACTTAATAATAAAAAATGATCATATTTTGTTTTGTTAGGCCCACGAAAAATTCTTATTTAGACTCTAAAATTTCATTCAAAATATTTCATATATTATAGTCACATATTATTAAGTAATAATATGTTTGAAAAGTTGGGTTAGAAATTGATGATGTCGCATTTAAATTTTGATTAGAAATCTGAATTTTTTTTATGTATACTTCATCAAATTTACATCCATGCTTCTACTATATAATTTCCACAATATGTAGATTATGTTGTCGGAAAATCTGGATGAAATATATTTATTAAACATTATTAAAAGTCTTATAAAAGAAATTAAACATGATTTTGATATTTTATATTCCATATTAGGAGATTTTCATAAATATATATTGATTATACAATCTAATTTCTTTCGTTTCTTTCATTAAAACAATAAATCAAGAATAAGAATAAGAATGATAGATTTATATAAAGAGCATGTGACGTGTGACATGACATTCCATGTGACATGCAACATGACATTATCATTTTGATATGACTTTCAAACACAATTTGGCTAAGATCCAGCTTGAGATTGTTGTGAGTTATGAAATAATTTATTTTTGTTGTATCGAAGAAATTACAAATTAGATTAGAAGGTAATTAAGTATGTGGTAAATTTTATTATTAAAGTATTGTTTCAGTATATACCAATTGTACATAAGAGACAAAAATAAGTTGTTCAAAACTCGATAATTGACATTTCGAATAAAATTACAATCCGAAAATATTTATTAAATATCTACTGAATTGTTTTAGGGCTTTGATTTATAATGCATGATTAATTAAGTTATACGAGCTACCTTCTACATTAAAAAAAAAAATTGATAGTGATAAACCATGATTGATAGTAGTTGTGATCATTAATTATTAGGGCTATTATTTATAATGTATGTTATATGCAAGAATCGCATATAATTGCTTTTTTTTGTTAAATAATAAAGTTATATATGAACTCTAAATATGTTATTAGA